>CM019043.1:38174638-38772138 GCA_009664405.1 Drosophila bifasciata
CTCTCGCTGAAAACTGTGCAGTTATAAGACATTTTAATGCAATTTCCCGCAAAAGTTTCGACCATCCACAAAAGGGAAAAACTAGGAATATAATTGGAATAACATTAAAATATTTTGTGTACAAACTTTTATTAGCATATTTTTGTTGAGTTTGAAAAACATTCAAACTCTACTCGACTGTAAGATAAAGTTTATAATATTTATGTTATCCTTGCCTCAATGTGCTGTATATAGTAGGCTCCTGCCAAGAGCTAAAGGCTTTTGTTGTGTTACTCACTCAACACATTAGCTTACTAATCCTCCCCTTTCCACTAAATGTTAAGCACGCTTTAAACCACTCCCACAACCATAGAAGAAAAGCACAGATAGCTATCGAGCAATAACCTTAAATGTATTTCATAACCAAATCATTTCCAACACATCGAAAATTTATTTTCATAGAGAGTTCCTTTCCGTATTACACATAACCTACAATTAACACAATCAATCATTAAATACATAAACTATATCCACTATCATAATTATTTAATGACATTAAAGATTTAACCCTTTGAAGTACTTTTTTTTCTTGATTGAAATTTCGATTCTCATCACATTTGTTTGTTCCAATTATAATTTCATCCTTCGTGAAAATAAAAAAAAAAACACAGCAAAATTCTCATGCCATTCTCATGTCAATCGAAATACGAAATTGTATACAAAAATTGCTAAGGCTTCAACAAATAACAAATGAAATTTTACGTGCAAAAAAAAAACTATTAGAACTGTTTTTAAAGAAAACCTATTTAAATTCAATAAATTTAATTAAATTACTGCGAGGAGTAGTCCCGATCAATGTACTAAAAGCGAATTTGCTCTTTTTTGCTTTTTCAAATGCTGCCCCACTGACATAAAAATCTAACGCAAAAATTAATAATAAAAAAACAGCCCGTAAGTATTGACCGTAAAAAGGTTTATAAATATTTTCTCAAAATTTATTTCGTAGTTTAAACAAACAAAAAAAAACGTTGCTCTCTGTCTTTCAAACGCTTTTGTAATAACATTTTGGTAGTAGTATTTTGTTTTAAAATTCGAATTACATTATTGTGCCACATATCTAACGAACTTTAATAAAAAAATATTCTTTTCTACCTTTCTTTCATATATACTTATGCATATATAATGCTATACTATAATGCTTTTTGCTGGGTTTTTGCAAAACGAAATGCAAACAAGCACAATGTAATCCTGTTACCCCTGCAACTGCAACATTTTCCAACCAATTTTTTAACAAATTTTCCGTTTCTTTTCGTATTTTCATTGATGTATGTGCATTGATGTGTGTGTGTAAATAAATCCTTTTTGTAATTTTATTGTAATTTAAAATGTAAACTTGTCTTGCAACCTTGTTTGCAATCAATCAATCAATCAATCAAACACAACTCCAAATGGGCCAATCAAAATTAACGTACAAGTTTTTTAAATTTACTGCCGTCTATCAGGGCGAGAAGAGACGCGATGCTGGCGCTCCGAACGAGATTGTGGCATGCACCACCTGCGGCGGCAGCAACAGTCCGTGCACCCATTCGGCAAACAATGGCTGTGCCACGGAGGTGAGAGATTATCGAACCCTAAAATGGGTGCCCCCCCAAAAATGCAATCATATCGTAATCTGTTTCATTTCTCCTTTTCAGACATGCTTCGTCCAGGTGCGCAAAAAAGAGCCACCGCATCCGATACGAGTGGCCAAGACAATCGATGTCATCGCTAGAATTACATTTCCAACTGCTTATGCCATTTTCCTGGTATTCTTCTTTGTGCACTACAAAGGATTTTCGTAAAATTAAGCAAAGGGATAGCTACCTAATGATAGTGCATACACAAGTACTGGAAACACACACAACACGCTATATTGCAGAGATTAGCAGGGAATAAGAGTCCAGAGACGTGACGTGACAGAGGTACTTTATCGTAGAGGCCACCGCGTGCTATGTATGTCTGGAGGAGTAACTAAGTTTACTAAGTTCTAGGGCCTTGCAAAGTCATTTAATTTTAACAGTATAACAAAAGTAAAACACAAATTACATCTAATTACCAATTAATTATTCTTTAAATGGCAACAGCAACACAACACATGACAAAAACCAAGTGATAAATACGTCAAAAATGAGGAAATTAATTAGTTTAAACTGAGTTGTTAATGGGGGGAAAACGAAAACGAAAACGAAGAACGGGAAGTTGTTAAAAATTAAACATTACGAAAGTTACATTTACGCAAAAGCAAAATGAGCAAAAAAATACGAAAGAAACAATTTCGACTGCCTTTTTTTAACAAATAGTAGAAACAAAATAAAAACCAAAAACCAAAAATAACAAACAACTTTAAATTAAATTGCAAATATTTGCATATGCTCGAAAATGCATTAGATAATTAAAAAAAAAAAACCAAGAAAACAAAAAACACTGTCTAGAAATTGTAATATAATTATTAAAACCATTTTATTAAGCAACAACAAAATGTCATGCTAAAAGTACCAAAAAGAAAAACCCAAAAAGGATAAAAGACCTAGCCTAATTAAAATCTATGAAATTATGAAACTAAAAACGAAACACAAACCAAAAAAAACAGCTTTAAGGCTTAACCTACACTCGAGTAGTCCGAAACGTACAGACCTACATACATACATACATATAGACGCCATAATACATACATATATTTTTACAATTCTAGTCAGATATTTATTAACAAGGAAAATTACATTTTGATTTGTTGAAATGCTTCCGCATCTGTCAAAGGGCAAACCCCCAAAAAAGGAAACCCCCACAAATTGTTAATCATCACAGAAAAGAGATTCTAATCATATTATGTTAAATGATATTCGTTTTTATTTCTGTTTATTTTTTGAATAAATGTTCGATTTATGAACCCCGCGAAGTTCTTTTACTCTCATATGAAATTTATAGAAAAGAATACCGCCGCTAAGTAGACCACAGAAAATGCTTTCCTAGAAACTAACAAATGTAGGTGAAATAAGCCCACAAAAATATGCTTTGAAACGGGCACAAGGAACCCCACAAAGCCATCGAAATACCCCCTAGAGTAGGCCACACACAATTTTGAGTAGATCATTTGCCAGAGATTCGAATCGAGTTATTTTTCGCGTCATTCGAAGCATTTTTCAGTAGCATCAGGAATTGCCTAAACAATTTTATTAAAATACATATCAAAGCTAATAGAAGAAACCTTTAACAAAGCAAAACACACACAAATACTTACATCAAATGTAAGACGAAAAAAAAAACGAACTCTATAAAGCTCCCATAAGTAGCTATGAAGCATATGCCAACCCAACTATCACTCACAAAATAAACACCCAAGTATTTTAGATAAAATGTATGTCAAACCAAAAAAAAAAAAACAAATGCCCTGCAATCTTTGTAGAAATAATTATAAAAATATAAATAAAAAAACACAAATGTATGAATAAAAAACCCTAAAAGAGCACAACCTAAAACTTGAACCTAAACCAAATTTAAACCTTGTGATAAACAACACAAAAGCAAACGAAAAACAAACAAGAAAAAACCAAAAACTAAAACTAAACTGAAAAAAAAAAAAACCTTTGCATACGAAATTTTATTGAAATTAATTGAAAGCAGGTTAATGAGGGCCACCGTTACCAATTGTTTAAACAATGTTACTTATGGATAACAAAACACAACATGCGTATACACCAAATGCTTTTTGCAAAAAAATATAAATTTACAACTTTAGGGATTTGTAGAGATTTTTTGGAAACTTTTCTTTGCATTGTTTTGCAAGTTCTGCGCAATTTTCTCTCATTTATAAAAGGAAAATCCAAAAACAAAACGAAAAAAACCAAAACCAAAACAACAAAAAACTAAGCTTAAATTAAAGGAAGAAGAAAACCCAAAGACAAGGACAATCTTTTTGCAATTTATAAAAACTTAACACGAAATCTGGCGGAAAAAATTATGCAAAAATCCCTGTTAGAAAAAAAATGCTTAAGAATTCGGTGCCCTTTTTTTTATACTTAGCTGCCTACTAAAAGCCACAAATAGAACAGAAAATAGTATATAAAATAATAAATTCCAATTCATGGCGTCCAAGAAAACGAACAATTTTTGTTGCAAAAAGGATTGAGGCAGATATGGGATGGAATCGGGTTGGGGTAGGAGAAATTGCTGAATTTGTGGCCAATGTAAGAAATGTACAAATACAATACGATTGAGATAGATCCTTACAAACAATAGTAGGTATGTGCGAGTATATTCGATTCGTTTTGGAATAACAAATGCAATGTTATTTAGCCACCGCTTTGGGGAAAAAGGAAAGGTGCCTTCTTTAAAAAGAACTAGAACAATTTTTGATTACTTAGATGGTTTCCAGCGAAACACTTTTTTGAGTTGTTGTGCCTACATATACATACATACATACTACATACATATAAACATTTGAGTTTAGGTTTATCTTCTGTTCGAAACTCCTCACAAGCTAAACTGCTGATAAAACAAAGTAGAAGCTAAACAAAAGACCAGTTAAACGATAAATGGTAAAGATCTTAAGACCTTAACGATTCACCACTAACAAAAGCATTAATAATAAAACTAGCGAAAAAATTAAATAAAATATAAATAGTTGTTTAAGCAAATTGTAATCTATATTTCGACAGAAGTCTGGAATAATAGAATAAACAACTCAAAACCACTTTTTAAATTCTCAATATCGAAAAGCTTTATAATTTGTAAATGCTAAGAAAAATTATGTAAATAGAACATAAACAAATACACTAGTTAAACAATTTTTATCGAATAACATAATTTTCATTATGAATAATATTTGCTATTTATAGGCAGGATTTGTTAAAAAAAAAACCGAGGAAATATATAAAAAGAAGAAAAAAAAAAATACAAACAAACGAACGAAAGGATGAAATTGTCAGTCAGAGATTAGAGCAGTTTAAGTTCTTTCAATTATTTCACATACAAGTAGATTTCTTAAAGATCAATTACAAAAAAAACCGAATAAAACCATGCAATGCTAACATAAATTAATAATAATACAAACTTTTTTATAATGCACAAACCTTGAGCATAATAAGAACAACAATTTATTAACATTGCATCGACAAAACGAAACATCCTGTAAATACACAAAGTACATACATAAACCCAAATGCAAAACGATAAATGATAATGCTCTAAACGACAGAATATTTGAAAAGAAATTATGGAAAAAGCAAACCGAAACAAATAAAGCAGCTTCGCATTAATAAAGATCGTCTCGTCTCAACCACAAAACGAACAAAAAAAAACAACAACAAATTATTCAATACAAAATTGTGTTTGATTTGTTATAACAAGGGGCAAAACATAATCAGAGTGCTGCATATGGGAGATTTGGTATCAACTCTGGGGAATCCCAGAGCTATCCAAATCACAATTGCATATGGAAATACATTACACCCGATCGGTTAAGATTACGCATTAATTTCTGCAGGTAAGTATCCCCACAGTTAACCATCTGTGGACGATATCGGGGCCTATATCGACAGCAAAAGGAAGGGAATGAACAAAAAGGCGCGCTGTCTGTTTTCAGGTCAATGCACACGAGTCACAGACGCAGGCGCAGGCAGTGGCAGTGGCAGTTGCCGTTAAGACGGACAACCCCTAAAATGAGAAGCAACCTGCCCATTGTATGCCAACTGAATGACTGCACCGGTGCTGGGAGCAGCTTGCTGGCCAGATCTCGCAGGGGGCAGCCTTTCGATGGCACTGAAACAGGTTACCGTCTTGGATTCAAAATAGGAACTGGCAGCTCGGGGACAAGTGTTTTGACCCGCGCAACAGCTTCCTTCCGCCCCGATCCGAGTGCAACTGTCTTTGGCTCTGGTTCTTTGGCTCGCAACGACTCGCTTCGTTGATTCCTGCACCTGCAGCAGGGGGAGCAGCATGCAGCAGCAGCCTCAGCCGGCAATGATGGCACGCGGTAAAATGCTGTAGCCACTGGCTACGGCCAAGGGTCTAGTCGGGTTCTACCTGCTTTTGAGTTGGCCAACAGGCTGGCTGAATGCAGCAGTGCCCTCTGCTGTTTGCCGTTTGCCACTTGTAATTATTTACGACTAAGTGGCCCAAAAGGTAATCATCTCCCCTTAAATAGAGAATTAAAACAATTCTCTCTATTTCTTGGGAGGGAAACAAAACGAAATACGTTACAATTATCCGAGGGAGGAAAGGGAAAACATATGGATCGATCTTAGGAACTATTTATGTCAGGCTCAGTCAGTCTCAGAGAACACATGTGTTTTAGGCAAACACAAAAGGGACACAGTCAGAAAACAGCTGATGGTCTTTCGGCTATTACATATGATCGATCCTTCAGCATATGAACTGCAAGAGAAAGGGCGCACATTCCACACAAATGACAGAAGAAATGAGACTAGAGAACTCAGTGTGTGCAGAAGAGTCTTAGAAACAGATCAATACAAAAATTTTATTTAAAGCAATAGAAAAATCACATAGATAAAGTTGTTCAAAGTATTGGTTTAAGCACCCCTTTTGGATAACGCATTGACACTCACCCTGTATGAGACAACCTGCAATCTCTGCCCAACAATCAACAATAAAACTCAATCATTGCTTGAGCACTGAACTCGACCACAGCTGAACTTGGGGCACAGGTTTTACGCCCCTGTCATTACGGAATTTTCATATACTTGTATACGAGTATGCGACACATGCAACGCCCCATGCCCCGGTCCCGGTCCCAGTCACAGCACCAGCTCCTGCCCCCAGTCCATCCGCAGCGTGGCGCCAGGAGTTGCATGCAGAAGGGACATCGAATTAGAGTGGGTGTATGAGTGTGGGAGGTGTGGAAAGACTGGACAAGGGACTTGCCAAATTAGGTACCTAAAGCTTGTGGGGGCGTGGCAATTAGTCGCTCTCCATGTGCGAGCATTAATTGCCGCGATGGCCAAAAAGAAATCCAAATAAAAATTAATAACCAACAGCAATTGTTGGGCCCGAGTTCCCACACTTGCAGGACCACGTCGTGGTAGTAATAATAATCCCCCCGGAGAGTTGCCCGCTGCCTGACTGGTGCTGGTGCTGGCTCTTTTGCCATTATAAGGATATTACGAGCATTATGTTTGTTTATTACGGGGGACGGCGCTGCGTACCGTGAAAGCGCTGAACCGCAACGAGAGACGGTAGGACAGTAGGACTTAGCCACCCCCAGTCGGAGCTAGTACGACGAGTAGTCGGAAAAAAGTACAGCCTAACCCGGTCCGGACTCGAAATCAATCATTTACATAATCGCCATTCGCTAGCGCTAGCCATTGGCCCACAACGCGTCAGAATTTCACGCGCTTTTCCACAGAAATGGGCAAGTGGCGTGTTTTTAATTGTTTATAGTATATGTATGTACATATTTTTTTCCCATTTTTGTAGATTGGTTACTGCGATGGGGGTTTGTTTGTACTACATATATATATATAGGTATACATATGTAACTATTTCCAAATGCAATTCATGACTTTTAATGACTGGGCAGCAAGTGGAATTTACTCATATTACACACAGAGATAACTTGGCACCTGCCATCCAACCTGGGTGGGAGTATTTACTCCCCAAAGGATCGATCCATAAGCGTATCGTATATACAATATATTACTAATGAGCTTGAACATTATTGAATTGGCCCACGCTAATCAAGCCAAAACAAGTACTATAAACACTAAATATATACCATCCAAATGTCAGAGTCCATTAATTTACGTTTGAATATGGAATCCCGAATGGGAGTGGGCCAGGAAATGTTGGTTCAAAAGGTCAAACATCTGAAAGAAACAGGAACCGGGTACCTGCAACGTTTTGCTAGTATTTTCTTGAGTTTTTTCTTCTTTCTAAAAAGAAAGATACAAAATTCTGAAAAATGTATGAAAAAATATAGTTTGATATTCCAACTATCATAAAATAAAAACCTTTTACTTTCTCACGTATAACAATCAGAGAATACATACAGCTAAAAGCCATTAGCACTGTTCTTTTGATTTCTTCAATGGATGTTCCCCTCTCCTGGCTAGCCATATACAGAACTATATAAGCCTATGTAGGCTTTTTCTCCCACCTCCCACCACGCTCTCTCTCTCTCTCTCTCTCTCTTACTATTTTATCCTTAGCCATGTGAAATTTGTGCCCACCCAAAAAAAGAATAAAAAGTACAACCAAAAAAAGCAAACTACAACAAAATCGAATCGAAAAGCAAATGCTACCCATTAACAATAAAATATCAAAAGCCAAATGTATAGCGGCTCCCTCCTGGGAGGGGTGTTGTGTGTGTGTGTGTGTGTGTGTGTGTTAGCCAGGAGCAGGAGTACCAAAGGGAGGACGAAAAAACAAGGCAGAAATTCGTTTTTTATGTACCGCGAGTTTTTTTTTTTATAGTTAGCTGTTCGCTGTTGTTGGTGGCACCTTATCAACAATCTCGTTTTACCAAATAACGCAAAGTGCGCGTCATGGCATTGGTGTGGTGTGTGGTGTGTGGTGTGCTGTGGTGTCGGTGTTGCCTCGTACGTGTGTACGTATGTATGTATTGTCGAGCAGCACACGCTATAGTTCGCTTATGAAATAACTGAAACTGCAGCTCGAATCGAGGGAGTGGTCGAGAGAAGGTCTAGCGCGGGGCTAGGGCTAGTGGAAATTGGTAGTACAGCATTTTTATTCACATTTCTTTTTCTTTTTTTTTTTTTGGTGGTTGCGTTGCCTGCTGGTTGGCCAAAGACAGGCAGAAGGAGGATGATGATGATGATGATGATGATGATGATGACGACAGCAGCAACACCAATAGCCCTGTTAGGGGGAGCAGGGGCAGTTACCCTCTGTTGGTTCCTGTTCGCTCGCTCGCTCTCACTCTCTCTTTCTCTCTCAGTCTTGGCCAGGTGGTGTGTGCATACATACATACATATGTATGTGCGAGTATGTGTGCGTGCTGGCTCGACGTTTCTTGGAGTTGGTTCTGTTCTGTTCTTTTTTTGGTTTAAAGTTTTGTGTGGTAGCAAATAAAATTTTAGTTAGTCACATGCCGTCGTCAAGGATACGCCGTTCAGTTATTTGTTGTGCAACGTTCCTCTCCCTGGCAACGAACCGAGCAAGGACCTGCTGCAGTACGTACCCCTGTGTCTCTCTGTGTGTGTGTGTGGAAAATTTGAATGCGAGCAAAGGGATTCCAGTGCCAGGCAGACAAGGATAGCACCATTAGCACCTGTCTAGATCTAGAACAATTTTTTCCTGTATACGTACGAGGCAGCGCTGCTAGCCGCTAGCTGCTAGCTGTTAGCGGCTTCGACGTCGCAGTCGCCAGCCGCCAGCCGCCTGGGCTCACCTTACATAGCCGCAAATTCAAATTTGAACTTCAGTCAAGTGTCAAAGCTCAAAGGATTAACATGTCCTTGCGGCTGCAGCATGAGAACTGGTGGTAGCCAGTACCCAACAGTGTGAACAAGTGCAGAGACCAGAGACAGCAAAACAATCTTCACCCATCCGGTGGCCAAAGGATCATTCCAAACAAAAAGTGAAACCCGCTGCATTGTAGAAGAATCGAAGCGCAGAAGCGTAGATCTGGAGAGGATCCTGCAAAGGTAAGCCCATAGTTGATCCTGGCTTAGGTTTTACGAAAAAATGTGCCCTTAGTTAGAGTTTAACGTCTTCTACTATCATCATTGCTGGCATTGGTTCTTGGCACTGGGAGAATTCACAGTTGATTTTTATATATTCTGTGGTTCTGCGGGTGCCAAAATCTAATGTTCGGCTCGAAACTTCAGCTGGAAAATTTCAGCTTTACTTCAAATTCATTTAAATTCGGTATTTAAAACAAATATTTAAAATTTAGTTAAGGTTGTAAAGCGGAGAAATCTTAATCATTTATATAGAATTTGGAAAAGATTAGTTTGCAGATACAAAAATAAAGGCTTGCAATCTTCTAGGATCCTCCAAGTCTTTCGATAAAAATCTCTAACAGCTCATTTGAAAAAAACACACAAACGTGCCATTAATTTGATATTCCCTAGAGATTTAACCTCAAAAAGTTGTTGGTTTTTTCGGATCAATTTCTATGCTATCAAATCACAGAAATCTCCATATTACTCATACGCCCCACCAGCCCAGCCCCAAACACTCCCAACGACTAACGTCATTTGTCGCTCAGTTTCTGTTGTTCGAAAACGAATGCGCAATACCAAAAAAAAATTAATTTCTTCTCCACACGCAATGGAAATAAATATTAAAACAGCAGGAAAATGCTTAAACAATTATTTAGGGCTGAGGGGCACATGCACAAACATTTTAAAGCACTTGAAAATATAATATTCCCAAAGAGGGAAACTTGAGCCTTCGGCGCTGGTCTAAACTTGAAAGACATTGAACTTTTGGGGTCAAAGGTATTTTGAAAACTTGGCCAATAGCTTGGTCATACCATAAATGTTTAATGGCTGTGTGTGTTGTGGGGCCTGGGGTTTGGCAGAAACAATTAAGAGTGCAGTACCCGAGGGCGGGGACAGTAATTGGCCACGCCACAGGCAAATTTACATACATACATATGTACATTTGAACTTATCTTGATTGGAAATTACATTTTTAAGCGAATGTTGGCCTGTCCAGGCGTCCAGGGTAATCACGGATACTTACGTATACTCGAACAAACGGAAGATCCCTTTGCCAATTGCCTCACCCATAATTCATTCATTTGGCTAATAGCACAGAAAAGGGGCGTGTTCCATTTATAGAAGCGGATGTTCTGTAAAAAAAATATATAACGATTGTAGAAAGCAAAAACTAAAGATTAGATTTGAAAATCTCCTTACTTCTGATGTACCCGCCAGAAGCTCTTTCTATGCCACTTTTTTAGCGCCCTATAATTTTCCACTCTTCGCAGACAATATATATAATTTGAGAGGCTCCTTCTTGGCTGCATTTTCCGGCGGCATGGCATAAATTAGCATTAATTCATAAGTCAGTGGAAGTGGAAGTGGCCAGTCCGCAAATGCAATGCAAAAATGTTTTTCGGCTATAGCTAAAATTTGCATACAAAGTGCAAGGCTCCGAACAACAACGCCCTCCCTGGAACTACAATCAAAACCACCAACAAATTACGTGGAGAGCCTCGTCAGGATGGCAGAAGGTACACGGTCGGTACGGTTGGTACGACTTGCGGCAGAGTGTGATGTGAGGGCAGCAGCAGGCAGGCTAAATGCCGGCAACAGTCCTAAATAATGGGCCTAGCGGCGCCAACTGGTAGCGTTGGTAGCCAATTTTCTAGGAATCTATGTAGATGGGGTGAATGGATTGGTTGGTTGGGTGGGTGTATAGTGTCAATGGTAGATTCTGCAACTATAGATTCACATACACATACACATATCCTTCGTCCATAGGTGGCAGCACAGTGGTAGAAGGCTCGTGCATAATTTATTTAATCGCCAGCAACAAATCTAAATTGATCGTTAGACGTAGGCGAACACAGAACCAGAAACAAAAACAACAACAAAATGTCTGACAAGGCTATTGCATGTTTCCCATACTGACATACCATATACCACACTAATACCAATAACATATCTACATACATACCTTTTACACTGTATCCTTGTATCCTTGCAGGGCCAATTAACGAGAGAGTTTTTTAAAGAAATAACTGAACGAACGGAGGAGAGGAGGAAAGGAGAACAAACATGGCACCGCAACAACAGAACTCGACATTCATCGATGATAATCTGGACAGCTGTCCATCGCTTTTGAATCTGCCCGAGAGCCCCATACTGCCCACGAGGCGATGTCAAAATCAAGACAGCAACAATAATCACCATAATAAGCAGGTTGCATTCGAGGAGCGTTTGGTGGACGCAGCCACAGCACCAGCACCCGTGATGCCACCACCACAACCACCATGCAAAAATAAACACAGCAAGGCAAACGGAAACGGCGGCGGACCGCCGGCCAGTCGTCGCCATCGTTCCATTTCCCTCTACGGCGTTAATAGCACTGTGGTAAGTGCCTCCTCCACTCCACCTATTCTAACCCCACCTCACGCGTTTCCCCCTGCATTTCGGGGGCAGCGGCAGGGGCAGCTATTCCACTGAAATCAAACAAATCATCTAATTGGGTGGGCAGGCACAGGCACAGTCACTGCCACTAACACAGGGCCAGGTGGGTAGGAGTACGGTAGTGTGTGTGGGTTAGTCATATGCATGGACAGGACCTTAACACCCGGCACCAGCACCTGGTACAGTTCTTCCAGGGAAATAGTGTTTCCAATCCAGCTTGAATATGAAATCGTTTAAATACTTTGACAGCCAAAGCTGCCAAATGAACAAAAACGATCAATGCTGCAATACAAATTAATTAAATAAAAATTTTTTAATGGATATAGATTAGAAGAAGAAAGATTATTACCATTAAATTTACAATTTCATGGCATTTTGCATTGAACAACTTTTTCGAAAGTCCAGATTTCCATTTAAATAAGAGAACTGCTTGCTGTCTTGCTAAGAAAGTAGCCAGTAATCAGTAACCATATCTCATCCATCAACTAAATTCGACTGTAATTAAAAGCTCTGCTGAAGTTTGGGTCAACAAATGATTAATGCTTGTTTTATCTACCTCTCCTTGTATCCCCTTACCCAAACAACAGGAGCAAGGCCATAAGGAAATACCCATTTGGATGGACGATGGCGAGCCGCGCTACGTATCGGGTGTAACCAACAAAACCACATGCAATGACATAATCAAGGCCCTGATTGATGACGAGCTGAACAACGTTGTTGCCGGCACTGGGCAACACTGCAGCAGTGTTGATACCAAAGGTAAGTCAATATTTCGATATAGTCGTATAGTAGAGGGATGGAGATGGATTCACTGTGACACTGTGACAGCTGTGAAAAAGCTAAATGTAGCAGTATACTATATACAGACAGACAGAGGGTCGATCTTGTTGTGACGTGACAGCAGGTTTCGTTCATTTCGAACTCACAATTAGCCTATTTATTTATTTATGTTCGTTTTTATTTACAATTATTTTATGTATTTTTTTTTTGTTCTTTCTCTTTTCTTGCGTTTCTATTTTTCCGTTGGTTTCCGTTTTGAAAAATACAAGATGGCGGCCAGAGGGCAACAGCTACTACAAAGGAAACGGCGACGGCAGTGGCAGTGGCAGTGGCAGCGGCAGCATCGCGTGACTACAGCGATTACATTATAACGGAAAGCTGGGGCGGCATAGAGCGAAGCTACGACGGCAACATGGCCATTTTGCCCGTTTGGCGCGCTTGGAGTCGTGTACACAATGAGGTAATAAGAGGCAGGCAGTTCCCCTTTCCCATCCTACTGCCTGTGCGCCCACCTGGCGTGCAAAAACTGAGCCCACAAGCGGATGAACACAAACAAAAAAAACACAAAACAACAACAACAAAAGTCTACAGTGATTGCATAATAAGCGTTTTTCTCTCTCTCTCTCTCCCACTCTTTGCTCGGTCGTCCTGGCGCCACACGCAAGCCAAGAAATGTGAAATTATTGTCGGCCCCCGACCCACCGAACACCCCACTCTCTCTCTCCTACTCCCTTTCCCGTTTGCTCACACCCCCCACCAAACACCGCATACAAACATACATACATACATATGCATGAATGTCCGTTTGATTGTCCTCGTATTTGACTTATGCTCTCTGAGCCTTTTCATTTGATATTTCCCCATTACCTTTTTCCCCTGTGACGCAGCAAACGAAATCAATTTGCTTATTGATTTTTGTATTAAAGTTCATGTTTATATTTGGGGGCTAATTATGTTGTAAATTTTTTATGATCCAGCCACCATTAGGCAGGCATGGGCCAACTCCTAATGGTTTCCTAATGGAGTAGTTTCTGAAAATGTCCGGAAATCTAAAAAAAATATTAGTCAATACATTACAATTTCTTACTTTTTCCCACTCTACTTACAGTTGCGCCTGTCGCTGAAGCATCGGGAGAACTTCAGGGATCCCATGACGCTGCAGCTGATGCCACATGCTCCCCCACTGCCTCCAACTTTTCCATGATCAAATGGCTCAAGAAACTCTTGCATCTGAGCAAAGGCAAAAAGCACATGACCACAAAACCCACAAATACTCCTCCCAAGGTGCCCAACAAGATAAAAGAAAAGTGTCAAAAGCTCACCAAAGGCGACAGACGAGCGGCGGCCGATGAGCTGCTTCTGGTCATCATGCCGGATCAATTGTACGCGGGAACGGAGAACTGCCCGAAGGGCAAGCTTTATAAACTCGCCGAAAATCGGGTCTCCAAGCAGCAGCGACGACGGCGACGAAGCCGCCACGAACCGAAGCCAGCAAACTCAACAGCAGCCACGGCAGAAAATCCCAACGAATGCAATAATAACGTGAATAATTATATACGCAGGCGCAAGGATCGACCGTTGCGCAACAGTGTACGCAATAAGTTGGCATCCCTGCACGCTGACATGAACCTTCGGTACGAAAGGGAGTACGCACTGACACGTCAGCTCTCAGAGAAGTGCCGAATGTATAGGCTTCAGAACGAACGCTATAAGCGACCGGAAATGGAGGTTTCCGTGGGACAGCTACAGCAAAACATCGAAGCCTATGCCGAGGACATAATCAAAACGGAGCACGAGCTGCTCGACTTGAAGAACGAAATGAAACATGACATATCCCTGATCAATAACCTCAAGCGGATGACAATGGAGGAGACGGAAGCGGCAGCAAATGTCTGCGGTGTGGGCGTGACAGAAGGAGAACCACAGAAAAAGGGAACACCTCAAGCTGCTAAAAATGCACAAGAAATGCAATTTGTTGATAATATTTATGAGTTTTGCGACAATAACGCAAGCATGTTGGTTTAATTATACATATACCTTAATATAGTTTGACCTTGTTAAGTTTTTCATATTAGCTAATAAAATCAATATTAAAAAAATACATACATATGTACATATATTTCATATATAAAACTAATATTTGTTTTTATTGGGTCAATTTTTCAATTTAAAAGTGTAATTTTCTGCGAGGAATATCCACTGGGTTTTTTCGGCTTTAATTATCGTATTTTATATAATTTTGTATACATTTTGAATCGGAAATTGATAAACCTACTGGAAGACTTTAACGCGACCCTACGGCTCATCACCGATTGTCCTATAATATACAATAGAATCTGAGATTTTAAATATCAGCATTTGAGCCTGCGCTCGTCGCTTTATGCATTTATAAATGTTCACTATATTCACGAAACCATTTAAAAGCTATATAAATACTATAGGATGTTTTTCTGATTTGGAACTGCTCTGATGAGTTTGATGTGGAAGATTTCAAAAGCCGATAATTTTCTGTGGCATTTTAATTTTGGCGCGATTTGCACGTTTCCGTTTTTGGGGAAGATTTCAAACTCGATTTATCGCACAATTGAAAATCCGTCGATAGTTCGGAAACAAATATATTTGATTTCGCAATATTTTGACGTCGATTTTGACTATATTTATGGTATATATATTTTGAAAATGAGATGATTCAGAGTGTCAGACAAAGAGGAAGGAAGTGCGGTAATAGGTATATACAAACATTTTAAGTCCGTCTTAAATAGAGGAGGCTTAAGTGGGTTAAGTTCGTTTCCTCGGTATATTTACGGTATATTTTGTAAATGAGAAAGTATATTTCGGTGTACTTCTCAGGCTGACGGTCACACTGATTCCAAATTATTATTAAAAATTTTTGCAGCTAAAAACGTCAACAAATTTTGGCATTAAAACGTGGAAACATTTCGTCAATTCAACGAAACCCACCACCAAAGTCAGCGCAATTCCATTTCGCATACAGAACCAAACCCAAACACACAGCAATTAGGTAAGGAAGATGTCCCCAAAGAGAACGTGGTCGGTGGCCACATTTTTTTTTTGCCAAGCATGAAAGCGTTTGTCTGGCTGAGCGACGGGGGTGGAACTGCGTCAGTGCGGTGGCGGTACTCGTGTCACGGTTAAATTTTATTTACGATCATTAGATGTAGATAGAAAAACGCGTTTCCTGTGAACCCCAGCAGTGGTTGGTTGGCTCGGGAAGAAAGAGAAAGTTCGTGTTGCCAATGCTGCTGCTGCGCTTCTGCAGCTGCTGCCATTTGCCTTTTGCCGCCTTTGTTGTAAATCCCGCTTAAGCGCAACAACAAACAAAGCAAGAGGCCTGCGCTAGTCGCTTGTTGCCAAGTCAGCGCATTAATTGATTAATGAATAATTGTGTGCTTTTATTGTCATTTGACAGCACACAATGGCACGCGGACATCAGAAGATCCAGTCACAGGCGAAGGCGGCCGACAAGCAGGCTAAGATGAAGAAGCAACAGGGACACAGTGCCACCGACCAAAAGAAGGCGGCCCAAAAGGCGCTCGTTCATGTGTGCGCCGTCTGCAAGGTGAGTGCTACAAGTCGAGGTCGTCACTGTCGGACACTATCTAATCTATGTATGTGCGCGCCCATTTCAGTCGCAAATGCCCGATCCCAAGACGTACAAACAGCACTTTGAGAACAAGCATCCGAAGAACGACATGCCCGAGGAGCTGAAGGATGTCTGAGACGACGCGAATCGACGCCTATATCAACGGAAACTGAATCGACGAGTTGCCTACCAGTACGAAATCTTTGCAACAATAAATTTACATCATCAACCAGAACAGCCCAGCCAATCGAGATCTACATGGGAGGGGGGAGCCTTGGGAGACGACTTATTGCCAATGCAGGAAACGCAGCTGAATTTTTTGTATACAAACTGCTAACATTTTGATTTTGGTTAAGATATTTTTCTTTAAATTAGAATTGGAGATTGCCACAAGACGCGAAGCGACGCGATGCGACGCGTATGCAATGAATGCAATTGTTTAAACGAATGGCCTACAAACTATAATACAATTACAAGACAAACACAACCAAGCACATAGCATAATTTATGATTTTGTTTTTATTTGTAATTTAAAAAAAAACCCCCCACATCCCCGCTAATTATTACTCTGCTCTGCTCTGCCACCTTTTTGGGATTTACGTTTATACAAATCGAAATATCGAAAAAATAATGCCAGAAACGTGGAGAAATCAATAAGTTTTTGTACCATAAATTGAGTAAATCGTGTATAAATGAGAATTTATCAATACATAATAAAAAAGAAGAAAATTGTTAAAAAAAATTAACCTAAATTAGTTTCGTCATGTCATGCGTTGGCCTTATAGCTAAATTTAAATGCAATGCATTCGCGTCGTGTTTCCTACTTGAAGCCATTTCCAAATGTTGGAAATTCTAATTCTAATCTAAACAAAATTGAGACACACAAAAAAACACATAAGACGACATAATTCCCCATTCCCCTACACTCACTATCCCCTCAAGACATATTCGGAACTCCTTTCGCGATTGCCGTAGATTGCACCCGA
The DNA here is from genome assembly GCA_009664405.1 of Drosophila bifasciata. Classification (NCBI taxonomy): domain Eukaryota; kingdom Metazoa; phylum Arthropoda; class Insecta; order Diptera; family Drosophilidae; genus Drosophila; species Drosophila bifasciata. The sequence continues at coordinate 38,192,104 of CM019043.1, forward strand.
GCTGAGGCAATGGGTTCTTTGGCTGTGGTTTGGCTCTCTGTTAGCTGCATAAAGACCAAATCCTCTTTTGAGGGAAAGTCCGTCAGTACGGTGATGCCTATAATATTTTCAGAAATATTGGGAGTCTCCTCCTGATGTCCAAACCAGTATATGATGATGCCAGGGCCGAAACTAAAGAGAATGAGCGACATGAGGAAGGAGAAGCCAAGCACTTAATAAACCACATACCGATTGCAATAGCTCTGCAACTGCTGATTAATGTTCCACTTGTGGCTCTTGATATCACCGAAATTGGCCTTGCTCTCGATCCAATTGACGACGTTGCCCTTGTAGAGGAATGGCAGTATCATTTTGATGTCCGGCGTCTTGTCGTACCCCATGCGACGCAGGTCGTGCTCATCGTAGAAGTGTATGCCGGCCTCCTTGGCCAGATGCTTTAGCTTCAGCTCGTATTCCTCGCCAATAATGCGACGACGGAGATCTGTGATGGGTCCTTCTTGGTTATCGCTGTACACACACTGCTGCACATTGGCCGCCAGTCGGGGATCGCTGATCAAATGTGGATACTTGAGCAGGCGGGAGACTTGCGGCCTCTGTCTCAGATCGTATTTCTCCTGCAGCAGGATGCGGCACAGGGCCACGGGATTGGTGCCCTCGGCACAAGCCATGCGTATAATCAGGGCATTGTCGATGTACAGATGCGCCTGGTCCTCATATCTGTGAAGTGAAAGCGATAGATTAAGCCACCAAATGCCAATCGACTGTACTGGAGATTCCCCTACGTCTTTAGCAGCTTTTTTGCCCGCTGGTCGTTCCGCCAGTGCTGGCCGCGAGACCTGTTGAACAGCTCCGACTGCAGAATGCACGTCAGGGCCATCGGATCCACCTCCGGACAGAAGCGAACCCTGAGTTCGGATTCACAGTCGATGGCCAGTCCATGGAATCCATGGACAAACTGACAGATCTGCGCGTATTTCACACTGTTCAGGATTTTCGTTTTGTCCGCCGCTGCGGCCATTTTTACGGCCCAATACTTTTATTTTTGTAAAATTATAAATAATAAATAAGCGCCAGAATCAACAGCTGGGGGGCCTATCGATACCAGTCCGGAGCTTTAGTGCAATGTCGCTAGATGGCGCCAATCAGAAGTGCTGAAAATAATCGAATTCAAATTTGAGTCCTGAAATAAATTTTGGAGTGAAATGAAATTCCATTTTTGCTTTAGTGTATATATATATATATTATTATTATTTCCCTACGCTTAGTACGGTTTCCATTGATGATGCATTTTTTCACATTTTGAACACTGTGCTAATCTTTGCGTTATATTTTTTGTATTCCATTTAATGTAACTTTTACTTACTATTGTTTAATCTTTGCTTGGTGTATGGTGTGTGTGTTTGTTTATCTTTTTCTTAATCCTACCATATAATTAAGGTTCGTTTTCGTTTTGTAAATGCTATTCTTATTCGTCATCTGGAAGCAAAGTTCCATACGATTTGCTCCCGGCATTCGGCTCAACAACAGGTATGAATTAATGACAAAGGTGCACAATAATAAATTAAAACTAAATACATACAATAAAATACAATACAATACGATGAGATGAGATGCAAAAGCGTACAATAAATAATCGATTGCTAAATAAATAAAATATAACAAAAAAAACATGTTGCCACCGAATAATTTCGAGTTGGTTCGTTTTATCAGCGCCAGCAGCAGGTTGGGTCGTCAAACTTGGTTCAACAATAAAAATTTAAAACTCGATGTGCGCTGCGCTGTGTCAGCCAAAGGGTTTCCTTTCCTTCATCTTCGCCTTCATCGGCATTCAATCTACGATTAACAATATTAAAATTTGTTGTCTTAGAACTAGGCGTAGACTTTGAACATTAATTTTACTATTGAAATGTTTCTTGGGGCTATCTTTAGACTTTTGCTCATTGCAACTGTATTTTTGTGTTTTTTTTTTTTAAATTTATTTTTAAGCTTGACAAGCTGGCTTTATTTTATTTTATATACTTTTTGTCTACTGGAAATCCCTTCATAATATAATTAATAAAGAACTTTCCTATTGATCGATTTCAAGTGGATTATTGGGGGACGGGGACAAAAATAATAATAAATAATACAAGCATGGCCGGAGAGGGGGCGGGGGCAAACGTTGTTGAATAATTTGCTTAATACTAAATTATGTTAATACCAATTTTTTACTTGACTTTATAGCTCATTGATTTTCAATTAATAACTAACTGAATTAGTATTTGATTTGATTTTTTTTGTTGTAACTTTGTTTTCGAAAGAAGGCATGGGGAATGGGGCTAGCAATTTCCATGAAATTTCAACCAGCAACATTCTAAATATTACTATTTCGAGTTGTCTCTATCAATATCAATAGCTGCTTAACGAATATATATATATGTATGTATCTGTGTATTATTAGTTACAATCATTTAATTACGTACAGGAGTGTATGGGTTGGGTGATGGTGATGAGTGTGTGTGGGATTAGTTGGGCTCTTACATACATACCTCTTATACTATTCTGGGGGGAGGAAGTCTAGGTTTCTAACCACATAAACAATTAACACACAGGACATTCAGAGATAATCTGCGAAACAATGGATTGGGGGAGGGTAGATGGGTGTGGTTTGTGTGCGGGGTCTCAAATTTGGCTTCAATTGTTAGTAGAAATGCGGCGGCGGCAACGTTTGCGAGGGCAACGTCAACGACGTCGGATGCTTCGCCCATCAGACAACAGAATCCTTGCGTATCCTGCGTTATCCGCATTTGTTAGCATGTGGGTAAGCAGGGAGGAAAGAAGAAGACAAAAGACAACAAACAACAATTGATGAATGAGCAATGTAACGAACGAGCAAGTTACGATGTTAATTGGGATGGGGGATTATTATGCTGCTGCTGTTGCTGCTGCTTAAAACTGTTTTCGCACCACATATAGTTCTCAGTCTGAGGTGCACGCATCACGCCCACGCCACCGCCCAGGCGGCGGTAGTTCATGCAGCCACAGAGACGCCATTGATTCGTCTCCGGATCATACACCTCGATGGTCTTCAAATAGGCGGAGCCATCAAAGCCGCCCACCGCGTACAGTTGTCCATTCACCACAGCCAGGCCGACCTGCAAACGCACAAATTTAAGTTAAATATCAGCTAAGGGATACAGGATTTCCATCACTCACCCCGCTGCGTCGCGAGGTCATGGCCACAATGGGACTCCAGGTGTTGGTCAATGGATTATAGCGCTCAGCGGACGAAAGCTCCATGCAATCATCCCGCCCGCCCACGGCATAGATGTAGTTGTTGAACACCGCACAGCCCAAGTGCTTGCGACGCGTCGACATGGGACTGACGGCCACCCATTTGTTTTGCCTGTTAAAACACACACAAAGATAATGTTGACATTAATCCTGATTTACGGGAGGATAGTTACTAAAACCCTCTCACCTAGGATCATAGCGCTCAACTGTATTCAATGGACATTGGCCATCCGAGCCACCAATCGCATAGAGAAAACCGCCCAGGACGGCGACAGCGACGCCCAGGCGTCGTGTGGTCATTGGGGCCACCTTGGACCACTTGTTCTCCTTGGGATCGTAGCGCTCCACGTGATTCAGGCACTGGACCCCGTCCTGGCCACCCACAGCATACAAAAAACCATCTAGCACGGCCACGCCCACACTGGTGCGGCACGAGGTGGTGGGTGCCACATCACAGGACCATTGGTTCGTCTGCGGATCGTAGCGCTCAATGCTGTTCAGGTAGCTCTGACCGTCGTGGCCACCCACAGCATAGAGAAGATCATTGAGGACGGCCACGCCCACACCGCAGCGTCGCTTGCTCATGGGTGCAACCATTTTCCAGTCGTTGGTCTGCGGATCGAAGCGCTCCACTGAGGCAATAGCGTCGCCGGAGCACCAGCCACCCACGGCAAATAGAACTTCGCCGCGACGCGTCGGCTTGCGGGGTCTGGTGCGTGGTCCCTGCATCAGAGGGCGCTCCTGGGGCAGCAGCAGATAGTTCTTGGCCTCATCCACCAGATCCCGGCAAGCCTCGTCGCTGCGGACCAGCAGATCGGAGCCCACTGTGCCGACCAGGAACTTTGGAGAGAGTAGAGGCAGACGGACGTGTTGGAGAACCTTAAAGGAACGGATGCAGAAGCATTATACGATGTTACATGCTAGAGATTGAGAGATTTGTAACTCACCTGGGCCAAATGCTGGCGCCTCTCGGCCACATTGTACTTCAGCCAGGACATGACCGCATTGAAGACCTGCTCCTCGGAGCGTACGTTGAGCTCGTCGCTGCAGATAATGTCCACCAGTTGGCCAACGGGAAGCAGCAGGAACTCCTCGCTCTCCATCACCTCCTGGAAGTTGTGCTGTGTAAATTTGTCGGCAATGCGAAGCAGCTCGCGGCAGGAGTGTGTGTCGGCAAAGGCCCGGATGCCCAGGCAGTTGGTCGGGTCCAGTTGGCGCTTGAGGAACTCGCAGCAGATGTCCTAGCAATAAAAGAAGCCAAAACTCAATGAAGAGCACGGAATATGCAAGGGAATCGTGAATCTAACCTGAATCTCGACAAGCTGAAGCAGGCAGGCGGCTGGGAGCAGAGTCTGCACGTTGGACTCCTCGACAATGATGTGGGCTGTGTAGCAAAAGTCGATGAGCAGCTCCATGGCGTTCTCATCGATGTCGCGTATAGTGACCTCTGTTTGGCGTGACTCCTCTAGCTCCCCCGTGAACATTGCACAGAAGTAGGAGCTGCAGGCGGAGAGTATGACCCGATGTGCGAAGATCTTGCGTCCGCCCACATTTAGCACAACGTCGCAGAGCTCGCGATGGCGCCGCAGCATATTGAGCTCGGTCAGCGTCACCTTTGGATGCTTCTCGGATGTGTGGGATAGGCGGGCCGGAGATGGTGGACGGTCCACGCCCGTGGTGCCGGCCACACCAAGGCCTGTGTTGCCTGCAGAGTTAGCATTTCCACTTGCATTTCCGGCTGCAGCTGGGCCACTTCCTCCGCCCGTGGAGCCCGGAAGGTCGCCCATTCTGTTCGCCGCTAAGCGCAGCGGGGCGGAAGCAACCCAACCCCACACGGCGTCTATCTGAAAATTCGAGAATTGAGGAAAACTATTTGAATTTGGAGCAATGGTAGTTTTCCCAGCGCCTTTTTCCCAGCCTTGGTGCCCCACCGCCCACACACATAGACACACAATGTAACACACAAACACACACACACACAGGCACGGGCACTGTCAATCAGGTGCACACACACATGGCGATGCGATGTCCCAATACCTTTGCTTCTCTGTTCTCCACGGATACAAAGCACGTCCAGGGCCAGCTGCAGGCGGAAAATTTCGAAAATGCAATTTTGCTGCTTGCTCAAAGCGACCACATTTGTAAAATTTTCGTTGCACAAAAGCGCTTATTTTTTTGCAAACAGAAAAATTATTTGGGGCTGGAAAAATCGAAACTCAGTAGCTATGTAATTCTCCGTATCGATGACTTATATCGAATGTTTTTATCTAAAATTACATCGTAACGCACATTTTATCGATAGTGCAACGAAATTGCAGGAGTATCCCCAATGCTGTCAGTATACTCCGTACCGAAGTTTGTGATCTAAATGCTGTAACGCATCATTGTTATCACGGGATTTAAAAACCGGAGAAATAATTTTATATAAGATTAAAAACCAAATCGAAGCAAAAATTACGAAACTCACCTCTGAGATGACATATTTTCAAAATAATTGTAACTGCCGAATTCAACTTCCGTTTATCTGACACAAATATCGATTGTCACATACAACAACATATATCGACATATTGGTATATCAATATTTTAACATACCTACGCGACGCTGACGAGGAAGCGATTTTCCAAATATTTAAAAAGAAAAACCTATAAAATAGTGCAAATTAGTTACCATATTTAAGTGCAGTGTACATAAAAACAAAAACAGGTCGCGCATTGCATAAAATCTCTGAATTAAATAAGGAAAACCAAGTAGAAAGTACGTGAAAAAACCAAAAGTGTGACTGTGTGCGTGCGAACGAGTTTTTTCAGTCGCCAGAAGTGGAGCGGACTTTTTTTTGTGGATGGCTCTCCACAATACAACAAAAATAACAAATGCAGAAAATGTTGAGCGAACAACAACAACAAATACACAAAACGATAGAACAATAGCGAAAGAATGTAAAGTAATCATTAGCAGGACACAAACATTTCATTGGAAACTGAAATTCTTGCGACAAAAGCAAAATACTGCAGATATTTTGAAAACTTGGCAGCCATATTTACTACAAAAACAAAACTGTTGTAAAAGTACGTGACGAAACGTTACACAGAAAATATTTAGACATACAGACACTCCCACACATAAGCAGCGCACTCACACACACGCACTCACATTTGCACACGTACAGCGTGTTTGAGAGAGAGACTGAGAGGGAGAGAAACGCAAATGTGAATTAACAAACAAACAAATAAGAAATATTTTGCGCAAAAGACAGCCCCTCCTCCACGCCACACAAAAATTCAACAAAAGTGTGTTACATAAACAAACACTGCGCATCAGTTTGATATCGAAATATTATGGAAATCGCACCATTGATTAGCAACGTAGCCGCTGCCGCCGTCGCTGCCGCCTCAGCCTCTACCTCGTCCACTTACGCTTACGAGAGCGAGAGCCGACCCAGCAGAGCCAGTAGCAGCAAGGAAAATGATAATGGTAAGATTGATAAGCGAAAATGTCCCAAAATAGAATTCACAACAAAGTCATCGTCAAAATAAAGCAAACATTGTATAGATTATACAATTCCTGCTCCCCCTCCGTGTCTGTCCACTCCACTCCACTTCTCTCTCTCGGCACAACTCTCTATCTCTCTCTCTGCCAGCCAGTAGTTTTCCACGCATGTATGCAGCAGTAAATTCTACGTACTTTTATGTGTGCAATGTGCAGCGCAGCGCAGTCGCCTGCAAGTTGCAACACTTTTAGAGAAGGAGGTCGCTGAACCGAGCTAGACAGCCATACCATATTTCTTTCAATGCTGTTAGAGGCCAACGGAGTGTATCGACAACAGCAATAACAATACAAATAGTAATAGTTTTTTTTTTGTATGTTGTTGCGCAATTTACGCTGGCGCAGATCATTGCCCAGGCGCGCTTAGTCAGCAGTTTGCCAAGGTGCTCCAACCGTCACATTTGCAACACAAGTACAGACATACATACTTACATACAAGTGGGCAGACAGAATGGCAACAAACAATTCAAAGGTCGTTTTAAGATTATCATTTAATCGGTACTTGTCCACCCCTAGCACAACTTGCTGTAAATGATCGATGGACAATCGATCCTGCTGCTGCAGGACAACAAACAGGCTGCTTGTAGACTTTGGCCACAAAGTGAAATAACACTTTTCTGAATTTCTCGTAGATCAAATTGGCTTAATCTAGATATCCAGCTGCAAAGATATTTATACCGTATCCCCCATGTGGGGGCTATCGTTTCATTCGTATTTGTTTGGCCTTTGCTTATCTCTAGAGTTTCTGTGTGTTTTTTTTTCGTTTTATTTTCAAGTCAACAATCTGGCGTTGCTCACTTCGCTGACGCTTCAGAAAATGCTGAATATCAACAATAGTAATAATAACAACAACAACAACAGCAGCAGCAATAGTGGGGCAGGCATAAGGCTAAATGAACAACAACGACGAAACCTCGCTATTCAAGCTGAGAAGGATGTATTAAATCAAATGCTTAAAAATGGTGCTGTTTTCACCAAAACACAGCCCACAGCCCCCATAACCATCGAGAAGAAAAGGCAGAACCAGCAGCAACAGCATCAGCAGCAGTCACAGCATGCACATCTGCAGCACCAGCAGCAGCAACAGCAGCAGCAGCAGCAACAACAACAGCAGCAGCAACAAAGTAGCGCGCAGAAGCAACGTCTAAATTCATCCATATCATCCACACACTCCTCGACATCAACGAACTCCTCCTATGGCAGCTGCTCCTCCGAAGATGTACTGGTGGCCGGGACCAGCACAAGCATCAGCAGCAGCAGGAAGAGCCACGGAACAGCAACAGGAACCGGAAGCACAGCAACCGTAAAGGCGTCCAGCATTAAATTGCCAGAGAAATCGAAAATTCCGTCCGACATACTTGATGATTTGGCCAGTAGATTTATAATCAATGTACCGGACATGGAGTTAAACAATCTAATAAGAATATGCTTTCAAATCGAATTGGCCCATTGGTTCTATCTGGATTTCTTTTGTGCCCCCGAACTAAATGAAGATGGTGTCCCAGCGATTGTGCAGCGCAAGCTGCCAGCGGTGGGCATCAAACAGTTTGCGATGCAATTGTTCCAAGTGAGTGTTGGCTTCACACCCCTTCTCCAGTAGGTAACTCTCTAATGTGAATTGTTTATGTATTGCCACAGCACATTCCCTTCCTGAACAAACATTTTGGCACTGTGGAGCAAATACTGCAAGATTGGAAGAACTACAAGATGTCGGTGCCCACATATGGTGCCATTTTAGTGTCTGAGGATCACAATCATTGCTTGCTAGTGCAGTCCTATTTCGCACGTAACTCGTGGGGCTTTCCCAAGGGAAAAATTAATGAGAACGAGGATCCAGCACATTGTGCAACAAGAGAGGTGAGTCCTTGGCTGGCATAGACCTTGAGTTTTTCGTTTATTTTCCTTATTCTTGTTAGGTTTATGAGGAAACTGGGTTCGACATCACCGACATCATCGATGCCAATGATTATATTGAGGCTTTTATCAACTATCAATATACGCGTCTGTATGTCGTGCGAAATATACCAATGGACACGCAGTTCGCTCCGCGCACACGCAACGAGATTAAGTGCTGTGACTGGTTCCGTATTAATGATTTGCCGGTCAACAAGAATGATGCCATATCGAAAGCCAAACTGGGCAAGAATGCCAATTCCTTCTTTATGATTATACCCTTTGTTAAGCGCCTCAAGAAGTGGGTAAGTGAACGTCAGGCTGGCATCGGACCCCGCCGACGCAAATTCTCTGGTCAGCAGAGTCCCAAAGCGGCCTCGCCAACCAATGTGAATGTGAATGTAAATGTGAATGGGGCGAGCAGCAGCTGCAAGAAGGATGCTGCTGCCTCGCAACGTCAGCGACATAAGTCTATGGGGGATTTGGATGGCGTCAAGTTAAATAATCTCAATGGAAAACCGGGAGCTGGTTCTGGGCCGGTGGCTTGTGCATCGGCCACCATCAACACAGGCACCATGAACATATGCAATAGCAACAAACGCAATAAACAAAACGCGGCTGCGGGCAGCAATCAAACGACGCCACTTTCATCGGCAACACACACTACCACTACGGCAGCCGCAACCCCGGGGAGGAGGAGGAGCAGCAGCTATATCATCAAAGCGTCAACTGTTCCATAGTCAAAGTCAAAATGATGCACAGCAGCAGCAGGCCTTTAACGGCAGTGATAAGGTAAGTTCCACTAGCATTCATAGTATTTATTTCACTGGCTAATCCATTTGCAATATCTATTTAATTCAGGTGGTCAGCTCCTTTGATTTGATACGCAAAGAGAAGCAGCAGCTACTGAGGGCAGCTAAGTTGCAGAAGCAGCACCAGGCACAACAGCAACAACAAATGTTGCATGGTTTGCAACCCAAAGTGTCGCAAGGTGAGAAGCAAGGAAATCATCAGCTGCAGCAGCAGCAACAACAGCATCAACAACAGCTGCTGGTCAACAAGAACCTGGGACAACAACAGCAGCAACCCACAACAGGCATGGATTTGATAGCCATGCTATCGGCTGCGGCGGCAGCTCAGCAAAAGACACCCAAAGCGGAACAGGCACGACCACGGCCAGCATCAGTTTCGCTGAACTTTGAGGGATCCCAGACCATAGGATCCCCATCACAGCAGCAATACAACCAGCTGCTGCGCATGCCCTCGGGAACTAATTTGAGGGTTCTGAAGCGTGCCCAATCTCAGCAACCGTCGCAGCAGCTGCAACAACTTCAGCAGCAGCAGCAGCAACCGCAGAGTCAGGTAGGCGTGGGCACGCCTGCTTTAGGGCCAATGGACTTTACGCCCAACTTTAATTCGTGGACGAATTTCACATTCACCAAAAACTGGATACCAAATGTGTTTTGCTAAACATTTTCACTATATTTTCTTCCTTCTATCAAAATTCTGATTGAATGCATTTTCAAGCAAAAGGCCAGATTACAGGGAATTCGAATTATTTTCGGATGCTTTGTGAGCGAAGAGAGACAGAGAGAGAGAGAGAGAGAAAGAGAGCTAAAAAGATGAGAGACCCTTTGGAGACCCTGCCAGTAAGAAAGAAAGAAAGAAAGCATGCCAATTGCATTTAACAAGTACACATTTGTTATAACAAACAAAAACTAATCTTACCAACAACCACTCTATAGACAACTAATCATGTCTAGTCCTAGGCTTTGGAGACTATGTATAGTGTTAACTTCATGAACTTTTATGATCTCTCACAGGAGAAATCACACTTTTCCACATATAAAAATATATGTAAATATATATTCTACATACATTATATGTATAGGGAACCGCAGGCATGAAAAATTGAATGATTTTCATACCAAACAAAACTCGAGTCTTCCGCTCAGCACACACACACACACACGAAACGTAGCGCTTATTTTTCTATGGACAAGGACACAAAAGAGACCGACATTGAGATTGAAGTACAATACAATTACTAATTATTATGAATATTGTTAAGAGTCCTTAGAAACCGCCAAACGTTTATTGTGTGGGTGAACCAAGCCCCTACTTCGAGCCGTGTGCGCCGTTTAAACGTATTTTTAGACAAAACTAAACTTAACTAAAGCGTAGCTTTAATACGCCCAAAAACACACACAAAAACTCACTGAAAGTTTTGCCCCCCCTCCCAGTTTGCTGTGCAAGTATTCTCATTAAAGTCCTTTAACAACTTACCTGATACGGAATGGATAAAATGATGTGGGGCAAACCGTGTTTGCGGGCAAGAACAATTACAAATAATTGGAATTTCTGGGCCACTATACTTACTGCCCGCCACCCCCCACCTAAGAGAGAGATGTGTAGAAAAGAATACAAATAATAACAATGTAAATAATTAAATTGTGATATCGTATTTCTTAGCACAATTGTGATCTTAACTAAACAAAACGGCTAGCTACTACGTGCAACAACAAAACAAACTTTTTAAGCGAAACGTGAGAACATTTTTAAACAATCAATCAAAATTACTCCCCCTCAAGAAACTGAGACAAAAACAGACAGACAGACAGACAGGCGATTGAGTGACCCACAACCTGTGGAAATTATGAGGCATATCTTCAGGCAAGGCAAAAGGAGCGCCGAGAAAAATTTATAAATAACCCAACTCAAATGTTTTGTGGGAAATGCTTTGTGGAGGATGAAGATGAATGACAAACATTGAACGAATTTAAATTAGTTTAAATTTGAATGATTAAAAAATGTATATGCAGAACGGTTACAAAATTGTTAAAACTATTTGTAAAGCTGTTCAAGAACAGAAGAGGATGTAGCTATATTTTTGTGAGCCACTAGTGCGTAAGTGATAGAGGAGGAGAAACAGCTGAAAGAAAACCTTTAAGAAATGTATTAAGCCTTTTGATAATATCGTATCCATACACTTCGTTCAAGTTTTCTATCAAAGCCAAGTTTCCTATAATTCATAAGTATGCCCGAAGCATGTTCATCGGGGTTCGTTCTCTCTCCACCAAGCATAGTCTCCAATGTGTGAAATTGTTGCCTATTAGCGTACATCTTTAGGCTAAGTCACTAAGCAGAGTCTCCCTCCGTCTCCACGCGGTCCTCACTCTCAATAACAAAAAAAAACAAAGAAAAGCTAAAAGAAGATTCCCTTAAGATGGCCTTTTGCTTATAATTCGCTTGATAATTCTGTCACTTCAACCAAAACAATGTTTGCATTTTCTTATCAATTTCTACAATTTTGACCTTTAAAGCTTTTTGAAAAGCCATATTAATTTGTATATTTTATGTTTACATTTTGAGCTTCAAAACAATTCTACAGTTGATGTTAGTTTTCATTCATTTGTGAAGAACAAACCACACCATACCCATGGCAATATGTAACCATCACGAATGTGATTCTGAATGAACAAGAGTTCATTAAAGCGAGTGGTATTGGACACCACCATAAGGTCTAAATAAAAACTAGGACTCGCCGTGCTCTGAGCTGAAATTGTTATGCATTTTAGACCATTTTATCCGGCAAAACAAGAAAAACAACTATCAACACGTCCAAAACGAGAACTTAAGGTGCGTCCTAGCCTTCACACCCAAATAGATTGGCAGAATGAACTGGAAATCGGGTAAATTAAAGGATAATCTATTCTGGTGCTAGGACTTCCTTATAAATCATACGATATCAAAAACACAATTTGTAGACTTTAAACCAAAAACAAGAGGAAAACCCAACTTAAATCTCCAATCAAGAACAATTGTAACGTAAAGATTACCAATTCAAGTAACTAATTTGTGGCAATATATATTTCCAATATTTTCCCTCCCCCCTCCTAAAATTCCGGCAATAAATTGATGTATCAAGTTTTAATTATTGCTCTTTTATTGTTTTTCTTTCTTAGCTTAATTCATATTTTATCGACCCTACTATGCAGGACAGGCGCGCTGATTATTAGTTAGTAGTTGCTTACAGTTCCGGAGAACTAGTTCATTTGATTTTTAGTGGCGACCACCGATGCTTTCGATTTCAAATCATCGTCGATATATAATTTTTTCTTATTTTTTTCCAACAAAGTGGACTGTACATATATATGTATGTATTTTTTTCAACAAAGTATATGGATTATATACATATATATATGTATGTATATATGGATCTACATTGTGCGAGACTCCGCATTTCATTCTTAGAACATTTCGACTTTTAAACATTTTCATTTTAATGTTAATTGCTTTGGTAGGCTTATGAATTTGCCCCCATTATTGTCATTGGGCGGAGAATATGAGAATCTGCGTTTCCGCGGTAGGGACGTCTCTAACGATAGAAACTCACCCTGATAAGAAGGGTGGAAAGGTTTCCTCCGCTCTTCTAAGTGCTTATTGGCGTGCTGAGCACGCTCAGCTTCGGAATTGCTGAGAACTTCGCCGCAACCTGCCAGTGGGCAGATGTCCATTCCGTGAAATGTCTTCATATGCTTGGCGTAGTGGGTCTCCATATAGTACGACTGACCACAATGAGGAACATGGCACATATACAATGGTGAGGCATGATAGACCGGCACTTCGTGTGATTTCAAATGTTTTTCCAAGTCGGCCCTGCTATCGCAGGTGTACGTACACTTGGAAAAGCTGCAGTAGCACCTACTGGGGATGTGCATAAAAGATGCGTGTCGTATGACTCCAAGGTAGCGATCGAAGAGTTTCCCGCATTCCAAACAACGGAATTCAAAGCCCTTTGAACGACGCCGGATGACGTCGTGGCCCTCGGCCTGCTCGTGTTGCTGTAGTTTTGTTGGACTGGTAAATGTTTGGTCACACCGCCGACATATGTAGTGGGGATTTGGGCGAACCATTAAGCTGTGCGTGCGTATGTGGGAAGTAACTCTCAACTCGACGTTGCAATATGTGCAGATGAACTTGGTCACCGCCGTATTGTCCCTGTACAATTTGGCCAGTATAAGGCCATCGTGACGTACCGCAATGGCGAAGTTTTCCCGGGATGACATTGAGGTGACAGCCTTTTTTATATCGAGAACCGGAAGCTCCTCCTCCTCATCACTTACAGAGGGAAGAGCCATAGTTTGTTGGGGCATTAATTCAATGTTCTCCCAACCATCTATTTCCAGGGGGTTTTCCTCCTTAATCGTAGCGTCAAAGGGTTCAGATGAGGTCTTCTTGGGTTGAGCGGCGGCCCAACCCCGGAGTATTGTGCTCATGCTGAGCACCTGATCCAAGCAGGGCTGACAGACACACGACTTTTTCTCCAGAACGCAATGCTATTAAAGAAATATCCGAAATGACATTTTCACATACGGCAATGCGCAGGTGCTTACATCAATGTTGTACCACACCACCAGCTTTTCTAGCAGATCCTTTGAATTTTCGATCACTTCATTTTCGAGCTTAATACCCACCGCCGTGTTCTTCATGGCACAATTGGCACGGTCGCTGTTCATCCATAACTTTATGTTTTTTAAATTATTTTATAAAAATAGAGAAAAAAATAATACGCATCGCAAATAATCGAGAAACAATCGATAAAATCATTATCGGACAGCAATCGATGTTGCTATATCCACTATCGATCATTTTGAACAATATTTTTGCACAAATCGATAAGGACTATAATTCCGTTCTAGAAACGCTCTAATTAACCCTTGTAACTGACGTCTGTGGACTTAAACAAACTCAAAATACGTGTGTGAAGCTAAGTTTTCCGGTCATTAACAGTTTTTATTCCTTCCGCCGGAAATTTAATTTTCATCGTCTATTGTTTTCATCAGAACTAGAGCTTGCAAACCATCGATGAATGCAAACGATTTTTCGATTGGTTTTAGAGATAGCTTAGACTTTTTAAACGAAAATTCATCAACATCAAATTCGTAAATTAAAAATACGTAGTTTTATTTAATTATCTGCACTTAGTTTCTGCTACGCATTTAGTTCGGGCTGTTTTGGAGCGCTCAAAAAACATCGATGTTTTGCTGTATGAAAAATCGATGTTCCCAAAAATCGCGACACTTGATTCTATCGAGGCTTGGCCAGGTCTAGCCAGAACGCAAAGTACAACAAATTCTGTCCCCCCAAGACGTGAAAAAGTGCATAAATTAAATACTTTTCCATCTAGTTTAAGTGTAATTTAAAACAAAACAAAAAATGGTATGTAAATAAGTGTATCTGTTGAAAGAATTTGCCTTTTTGCTGACGAAGTGAATATTGAGTATTGAGTCGTCCAACTGTTTTCGTGTGTGTTGTCTGTGTACGTGTGGTGTTGGTCGCGTGTGTGCGTGGTAAAGAAGCGGCCGCCGCGTCACAATATAAATTGTGCTGCTTCGATTTTTTCCAATTATCTTAATTGCATTTTGTATTTTTTAAATGTGCATCGCAGTCGTTTGCGGAAAAAATCACGGGGCTGCTGGCGCGTCCAAATCAACAGGATCCCGTGGGCGGACCGGAGCAGCCTTGGTATCTCAAATATGGCAGTCGATTGCTTGGCATTGTGGCCGCCTTTTGTAAGTTTTATCTAAGGAATACATTAAATTTAACTCTCGTACCACCCACCAATTCTTGAACGATTATGTGCCCCATAAATATTGGGCATCGATTTTTGTGTACCTTTTTGTTGTTGCTATTACGTTTCCTATCTGTGTCTCCCTGTGGGTGCGAGTGTGTGTGTGTGTGTATCACCTCCCACAATACGCACGCTCTGACATTGATAAAGAAAGACAGAAAGCAACAACAACAGCACGGCAGCATAACAGTGAAAAGAACCAGAACAAGCAGTAGTAGGAAACGTAACAAAAGGATACAGAAATTTGATAGATACATATGCATGTGGGGGTGGGGTGTGGAAGAGTGAGAAGGAGACAAACAGGGCCAAGGGAGCTTTTTCTGTGTCAAGTTTGGCGCTTTAATTCGTTATTTTTTTTGCTTCCTTTTCCCAATATTTTTATTCCCCAATATTGTACATGTGTTATAGAGAATGCAATTTTCTTTGCCCATTAAGCAGTAATTTTGCATGCTTTTTTTATTATCAGCACAACAGTGCAGTGCAGTACAGAATCGGGTACAGAAGGGAGCGGGAGCTCCTCTCTTCCGTATTCTCGCTCTCTGCTTTCACTTGATTACGCCTGATTGCGTTTTTTCTTTGTTACGCGCTATGCTTTAACCTCCCTCTCTGCAATGACATTGAACTTTTCTTTTTTTTTCTCAATGATTTCTGCCTCTGCAGTGGGACTTTGAGATATGAGTTCCATTCAGCGATTTTATGGACTTTATCGGGGACTTAGGAGCCTGCCACACACTCAACAATTTTGAAGGAGGTAAACATACACATTAATTTATGCGGCTTCTGCACCCATAGACCAGTTTGGCTTTTAGTTTTATTGTAAATTAAAACCAAAAGTCTATAATTAATAAAATTGTTGTATGCCGGTTCCTACAGCACAGACAGCCAGCACATCGACTCCGTTGCGTTTGTTTTGACGAGCTTTATGAACCGCAATAACCTCAAAGCTGAGATCGTATTTCGCTTCAAAGTAAAACGAAACTGGGAAAAAGAGAGAATAAGGGAGAAGAGAAATACGAGTGGACTAAAGATCATGAAATTCAGTAGGAATATTTTGTTGAGATAAGCTGAAGGAGCCCAAGGAAATGCTGATTAAAATAATGCTACACTCTGCCCTAAGATCTTTCGCAACATTTCTCTACTCATTTATCACATAGAGAGCAGAACTGTTTATTTGTGTCTTGTTTATTTAGTTATTATCAAGGAACCAGCTGATAAAATATTTGAATGTAATTTGTTGTAGCTCTCATTCCGCTATCATTTCTAAAACTAGAGCTTTAAGCACTGAAATACTCTCTACTCTCAAGTCGACCCACTATTTTCATTAAATTGTCACGCTTCTGTGGCTGGTCCGGTTCATTGTTGTTGTTATACTTTTATTATAAATAAAAGCAAAAATTTTGGCACACCGAATGAGTCAGAGATGTTGATTAGATTTCGTTTCCAAATGGGTTTCGTTTTTTTGAAGCGATTCGGTAAGATAATTAGGCCATATTTTTAGTGGGCGTTTGAGATTAAAATGTGTTGGGGAACGCCTTTTAATTATTTGTATATATATTTATTTAATTTGATAGTTGATTTTAATAACGTTCAATTTCCTTTTAGTTGCCATACTCTTTGGGCTCTGGAATGTGCTCTCAATTATCACACTCAGTGTCTCCTGCCTGGTGGCGGGCATTATCCAGATGATAGCCGGCTTTATAGTCATGGTCCTGGAGGCCCCCTGCTGCTTTGTGTGCATCGAGCAGGTGAACGGCATTGCGGATAAGGTGGATGCCAAGCCTATGTACTTCCGGGCCGGGCTCTACTGCGCGTGAGTATTAAATGAAATAATAATAAAAAAAGTCTTATATCTAACTGGGATGTATCTGTATCTCCTCGTATAGCTTGGCCGTTCCGCCAATCTTCATGTGCTTCGGACTGGCCAGCTTATTCGGCAGTGGCCTCATCTTTGCAACCGGCGCCGTGTACGCCATGATGGCGTTAGGCAAGAAGTGAGTATTAGGGATTCAGAGGGGATTCGCAGGACCTGCTGGTTCTGTTTAGCTTCTAAGTTAGAACGGGAACTTAGTTAGAACTTGGCCAAGTGCATTTTTGCTAATCGAAACCAATGTTTTCTCTATATTCCTTCAATGTGCTTACCACTGTGATAATGCTTAAATTTAAAACAAAACTAAACAAAACAAAATACAATTACGATACACGATACGCTATGTAGAGCTTCGCGCGAGGATATGGCCGCTGCCGCCACATCGCCCACACAGATGGCCGGCGGTCAGGCGGGAGGCCAAATGCAAATGGGCGGCGATCAGCATATCACACTCATGGAAGATCCCGATGTCTGGCGTCCCACATAAATGCCTAATTGCGAAATTAGTAACTGCCAAACCACAAAACACTCCACAAGACACACAGCCACATCTACACACACTCCAGTCCACTCCACTCCAATCCATTCCACTAGAAACGCAGAAAACGCCAACAGAAATTGATTGAGATGCACCGCAGCGTTATAGGGAATCTGAGATTATATAGAATACAGAAGAACACCCCACCAAATACAAAAGAAATGAAATGAAATGAATTCTCATATGTAATTGTTGTTGAAAACAAACGTTTGTTAATAACCAAAGTGTTTTTGGGGCAAATGCATTTTCGTCATTTTGGCCCCATTGTCTTTG
Organism: Drosophila bifasciata; assembly: GCA_009664405.1. NCBI lineage: Eukaryota > Metazoa > Arthropoda > Insecta > Diptera > Drosophilidae > Drosophila > Drosophila bifasciata. The sequence goes on from CM019043.1 coordinate 38,210,129, forward strand.
TCCCCCCTTTTGTGCATGTAATTCGTATTTCCATTTTTAAATGTCTTTCGTCGAACGGTTGGTGTTGTTAAAAACTACAGTTAAATATATTATATAGTACATAGAGAAAATACTGAAGAGATCCATTGATACATACATATGCACGTGTGCATGCATATGTCGAAACTGCAGCAAGCATATATTTTTAGTGAGAAACTATTGAAAGCTAACCCGAATGCAAACACAAATAATAATAACTTATTTAAACAGAAACCACAAGCTTCCACACACACATATACAAACACTTACACACAGCTTAAATACACGACAACAAATATATAAATAATACATACTATAAAAAAGTGAGAATCAAGAAAGAACAACCTATAGAGCAATATGTACAACTGAGAAGAAGTATTAACTCGATATGCTTTGCTTGAGTGTAAACCATACAAAAATTTAAAACTGTTACCGTTATTTGAGAATTGATTTTGCTCACAAGATAGTCCACGAATTGAAATTGAACATAATCAAGCATTAGACATATAAAAATATACAAATATACAATATATATATATACACACAAGTACCGTGTTTGTGTTTTTTAAATGTTGTAAATTAAATTCACTTTGCATTCATAATTTTGAATTAATTAATTAGTTTTTCAAGTCTGATGGAGAGAGATATTTTTGGTGTAGCCCTGTGGGCACAAAATCCTTACAAAATCCATTCCATTCCAAAATCTACACATTAAACGTTATACATTATTTTAACATTATTTTTTTAAGTTTCTTAAGTTTGAAAAAACCTTTAAAATAATACTCGCCAGAACTTGTTTATAATAGAGCCTTCGCAAGCAAACCAAACAGAGAAATCTCACCCGAACTAATCGTAAAAGTTAAATAAATTTGTTAAATCGATGAACGGCAACACTAAAAATGAAATATGTAATTTAAATTCTTTTTTTGCGCCCGAATCAAGTATCAGACTTAAGATTTTAAACTCGTCACTCGTCAAAAACTGTTCAAGAACAGTCCCAGAGCAGTTAAAGCTAATTACAACATCGACTGGTCTACAGAAACTGCAACACCGATAGCCAACAGCAGCAAACAACTCGCTAAACACTTTGCTGCCTCCAAGAAATCACAAAAGGCAAATAAATTTGTATAAGCTTTAATGAATTTATTCAATATATGGTACAGTGCGTTTCACTGACACTCAGACAGTTGCAAGGAAACCCCACTGCAAATATGAGATGCCCATAAATCTTTCAACTTTCTGGATGTCCTAAAACGCACTATACTATATGTAGTTAAAAACTTTCGAAAGTAGTTCAGTATCCAATTATTTTATGTACATTTTGAGTTGATTTTCGAAAAATTGTAACTGTAGCACCCGAACTTTTGATGTATTGAAAATTAAATAGATACTTTTTGGTTTCTCTATGTAGGTAAAAAGCACATACACAAATCCGTAGTTCAGCACAAAACTACTGTTTAATTTGTCTATTTATAATTTTAGTATTCAACATATTTATTTAAACAATTATTAAACCCCTATTTTCTACTTACTACAGAGCATCCGCCGAGGATATGCGGGCAGCTGCACAACAAACTGGTTATGGAGGCAATGGCACTGCCGCGTCGACCACCAACGATAGGGCGGGGATTGTGAACAATGCCCAGCCCTTCTCCTTCACCGGTGCCGTTGGTACGGACAGCAATGTGTGATTGTAAAAGCGGATAGGAAAGCGGATTGCGGAGAGCTGGGGTGTGCCGTGAGAAAACAAGACTCAAAACGCGCAACATTTGAGGGGCATAACTACTACAAAGAGAACATCAACAGGCGATTTACATAATCAAGTGCAATTCCCAATTATTCAATGACTAACACACGTCCAAAAATATAAGAGAAAAACACTCTTACTATATGTTAACCAGATCAATTAGCTCTGATCTCTCATTCTAGAGCAATTCAAGATGTATCAGATCATATGTGAATACTATTTTGTATTAAATGCATGAATGTGTTTGTTGTATTTGAAAGTATTTCTCGTATTTCAGTGTCCTATCTATTTATTGTGTTGCCTGTGTCCCATCATTCCAAAATTATTGTTTTCAACTTAGTAGAAATTGCAGAAGTAAATTATTGAGCGACATCACTAGCGAGGTGGTTGGCGTGTGGCAAGAGAATCGTGTAAAATTTATGTTTAGTCATAGTTTAAATATATACCTTAAAATATATTTAAATGCATAATACTAAAATGTTTAAATTAATGCAAAATCAAACTATAAATATTGTATGTGAACCATATTAAAATTGAATTATACATACTTTTAAATTATGTTAAATAAAATAAATTATACAAACCAGAATCAAGTTTTTATTTCCGAAAACCACCCCCGAAAACATATAGTAGATTTAATTGGATTCATATTTAATTGGTTGATTCTTCATAAAAGCAAATTAATACATATATAAATTAAATAAAATATTGATAAACATTAAAAAGGTTTTTTAGGCTTCATCGGATCCACTCTCCAGTTCTTCCCAGGTCTCTCCAGCTGGTACATATTCGATGATCTCCTCTTCCCAGGTGCCATCATCAGAATTGTTGCCCTGGTCGTCATTGTCCTCAGCATCTTCCAAGTCTTGGGAGTCCTCGGAGTTGTCTTCTTCCGAAGCCCAACGATAGCGACGATCACTGATACCTTCGCTATCCTGCTCCACAGCCTCAGAAGATAAGCTGACGGCTATGACCAGGGCCAGGACACCTATAATGTTAATGTCGTGTTAGATATGAGTTTTTCTGCCTATGACTTGGAACCCCGTTTCAACTCACCAAAGACAAGGTAGAGAACTTTGTTGGACTGCATATTTAGTGTTTGGTTGTTGCTTGAAGTGCTTTCGATGCTGACTGATCGGCTCGGGGCCCCTTTTGTAGTAAAAATTTTTTGGCAAATGCCGTGCCAATTCTTTGGCATACAGATGTTGTATTATGTATCTAACCCACAAGTGACGTCACTTGTCCTCAAAATTCGGAATTAAAACAACTGATCAAATGTTTAGTCAAGCTCTTAGTTGGGTGAGTAATAAAAAAGTCCAAGGTTAATCCATTTAGGGATTTACCCTTGATACAGATATTGTAAGACGAGCGTAGTATGTCATGAAATTCGTAATATGTATTGGAGTTTATAAGTATTTAAAGTAATAATTTGTGCATTTATTTATTATGGCACCCCAATTATTTGTTCTACTGCTAAAGAACTTTAAGAGTTATACAAGATGCGAGTTGGTAATGTATTTGTTACTGCCACTGCTAATGATACACTTGGTTTTATGAGATGCTCTGTAAATCAAGAGAATTCTTCACATTGCTTCTTACGGCGAAATGGAACACTTGGGGATAATGTAAAACTTAGTCCATTGTAGTAAGTTTTATTTTGTTTAGTTCATTTATTTCGCAAATTATTTGAATGTCCCCATTCTCATAATTGTAAATGAATAAATTTAGTAATTTAATGGAAACTATTGCCGATGAAGCTCCTGAAAAAACACTGTTATTATATACAAACAAGGATTATATAGTCCAACCACTAAAATCAGCATTATTTAATGTACTTAAGCTGAGATCTGTTGAGCGTGTCAGCTCTGAAGATGATATGGAAAATACCCTTATAAATGACAACCTGTTGGGCGGTATAATTTGGAAGGTACAAGATGGTGAACACTTTGAGAATACGGACGTCACAATTCGATTTCCCAGTGCACTGCGAACGATGCCAACTGATTTGTGGCATACCAATCAAATAAGACACGATTGGAACACGCCCCGACCGATCTATATGAACGAAGGATTCCTACAGGTCATGTACGCCATTGTGGCGTTTCTTTCATATCCTGCTGTAAGCAATATTACCAAAAAGTACAAGGATGATGGCATAACGATTGTATCGAAGCCATTTGTTACCGATGATAATTATAATGAATTCTTTGATCCCCAAATACTTGACCCAATGGGAACTGCTCTGGCAAATATATTGCCATTTTATTTGAGTTCTCTCTACATTTATCCATTTGTTCGTTTGGTTATGGTAAGAACGTTTGAAGAATGGAGTTATCGTTCTGTACATGTATTTCTATCTTTAATTAAATAGCATATGGAAAGGGAAAAGTCTAAGCAACTAAGGGATCTGATGAGTATTTCCAGTGCAAATCGAATTACCCAATATCTTTCTTGGTTCTCCTCTACCTTAATTTTAGCTACTGTGATTAACTTATTGACTATTTTCTTACTCACGGTAGGGTATCCATACACTGGAACATCAATTTCATCTCCATAATTCAGTTACCTTTTCTAGGCACCGCTGTGTAAAAATGGCAACATTTTAAACTGTTCGAGTTTTACAGCCGTTTGGTGTTTTTTTACCATATGGACAGTGTGCGGCATATGCTTTTGTTTTTTAATCTATAGCTTACTTCGAAGTGCAGCCCTGGCTGCTATTGTGGTTGTGTTTTTCTCGATATTGTGTTTCCTGATATACATATATGTGGATGCCACAAGATTGATTGTGCGCTATCCATTGTGCCTGCTGCATCAGTTTGGATTCTTAACTGGCCTTCGAAAGATACTCTACTACGAGAAGTACCATAACACGGGGCTGCAGTGGAATCATTTCTTAAGAGGAAATTTCTACAACAGCTTTGCTGTGATATCCATCATAATGCTGATGGCTGCATTCGCCTGTCTGGTGTTGTGCTTAATGGTTGAGCTGTGCTGCCCGGGCAGGTACGGAGTGTCCATATTACGCTCTCGGAATAGTCAGGATGTCGTGGGCTATCAGCAGAATCTTCAAAGGAATCGCAAAATGAGCCCAGCCGTTGTGCAGGCGTGCATATTGCAAGGGGGTCAAAGGGGAAAGCCGCCACTGACGAATTTCACTATGAATATGTATGATGATCAGATCACGGCTATTTTGGGTCTATCTGATTCAGGCAAATCCGCTGTTACCAACTGCATTTCGGGCAGCATTCCTCCCCAATCGGGTTATGTGAAAATTGATGACAGAGATATAGCGAAAACGAACAGAACTGTGGTGGGACTGTCGCCCCAGCATAATCCATTGTTTGCCAATCTGAGCGTTAAAGAGAATATGTACTTCTTCTATGCTCTGCGGGGCATTAGCGCCCATGTGAGAGTTCGTTCCACGGAAAGGTATCTGAAAGCCCTCGACCTCTGGCAAGTTAGGAATGTGAAAAGCCGCTGCCTGTGTAGAGCCGACAGGCGGAGATTATCTGTGGCCTGTGCCTTTTGTGGCAATCCACGTATTGTGGTGTTGGATGAACCCAGCGAGGGCCTGGAGCCCTGCGAACGCAGATTGCTGTGGGATCTGTTACAATCGGAGAAACGATGCAGGACTGTAATTATCACAACTTACCATATCGATGAGGCCGATGTTCTGGGCGACCGTTTGGCTATTCTATGCGATGGTCAACTGCTTTTCAATGGCACTTCAACATTTTTAAAGAACACACATGGCTCCGGATTTCAATTGGTATAGCTCTGATGACGTATATATATTTATTATATATCTCCAATTATTATTTATTTCTTAGGTCTGTTCGCAAGGTGAGATATGTGAGGAGCCACAGATAACATCATTAGTATTGCAATACATACCAGAGACGACGGCATCCTCGGACAAACCATTCGAAATAGCCTACAACATACCCCAGTCCTATTGTCGCAGCATTGTACCCTTGCTGCAGGTATTGGAGGATGGAGCCAATTGTTTTAATACGGGTGCAATTGGCATTGGCACCACGCCCATTGTAAATAAATTTGTGAAAGCCACTTCTCCGGGCATGGAAAATTGCAGGGAAAATTTCGCAGGCAGCTCCCCCGAGCCTGATGAAAGTCTTTTGTATGGCTGTAAATTGTGCGTCAATCAATGGGGTGCGATGCTATCTAAAAAGTACTATCACATTAAGCATAACTTTCTGGTGTTCTTTATGCTTTTCACGCTGCTAATATTGGGATCCGCGGCGCTGCAAAGATACTTCTATAGCTGGCCAATTGCAGCCAAATACCGTTCGCAGTCAGGCATGGATTTTGTGTCGCAGGACCTGATGCCGCTTAAGTTGGATATATATGGACCCAATTGTCGTGTGGCTTTTCTCAGAAACTTGAACGATGAGAATCCACTTATACAGCTCTTAAAGATGAAAATTACTGGCTGCAGCACTGATGATATATCAGTGAAGGAATTGGAAGAAAATGCAAATGCCCTGAATGATGTCTATGTCTTTGGCATAGTGATCAACCAGTGCAAATATCAAATATATTACAGCCGAAAATGGTTACATGCAGAAGCCGTTGCAGCAGCCATAATGGGTTACTTGGCCAACAGGTAAGTATAACATACTCGTAAAGCATATTAACCATTATCCATATTTATAGTGAATTTTTGGGTCTATTTTGCGCTGATCCCAATAGAGCAATGCCGATGCTTACGAAGAACATAAACTTCAACCATCATCCGTATCCGTCGATTCAGCTTAGTCCAAACTCCACAGTTCGTCAAATCGATTGCTTTGAGAGTGGATCATTATATCTGTGTCTCTTGTGCATTAGCATTTTCAGCGGATTCTTTGCCGCCTACATTGTCAGAGAGCGGCGCATCGGTTACAAGCTAATGCAACAAGTGGAGGGCATAAATATGACAACATTCTGGCTGTCCCACCTATTGTGGGACTGGATGTGGCTTTCCATCTTGTCCGTATCGCTGGTACTGACAATGACCTTACTTCTGCAAAAGAATTTCGATGATGAGACAGGTAAGGGATCAGCGTTTGATTTAGCAATATGATTATTTCAATTATAAATTATTTGTAGTGGCATATGCCATTGCCTTGATTCTGTTTAGCTGTGCACTGCTCCTATTTTTATACTTGTTGATGCAACTTTTTACGCGTGACATTTATGGATGGATTATACCGGTATTACTATTGTTTATATTAGGTTGGTATACACATATATGGGCACATTACATCAAAGATTCCTTCTTTGATTGTCTTACCTTTTCCAGCCATACCCTTTGAGTGGCCTGCCCCGGATAAAGTATTTGGTTTTCTTTATTTAATACCCACTTACTCTGCCATTGCATTGCTCCATGCCATCTGCATTGAGGCATCATCGTATAGAGTGTGTAGGGGCAGAACAGACAGACTGTATTACGGATGCGGTGAATGATTATACTATCGCCTTTAAAGGCACAGCCTTAACTTAATATCCTACAGAGATCCATTCACACTGGTGTTGCACATACGCTGGATTTCCATACATAATGGCACTGATCGGCACATCTATGCTGTTTTATATAACACTCCTGCTGCTTGAGCGTGGATCATTTTGCAAGAGACGACGAAGTAGGTAAGACTTAAGGATCCTAAGGATATTGTACATTTAAAGATCTTATGTTTAATGTTTACTGATAGACGTACAGGTGGTGAATATTCCGACTATTGTGATTTGCATAGAATGACCCAAAATGAGCTGAGAAATCATACGCTGCTATTGGAAAATGTGGTAGCAAGGAACCTTAGAAGTCCAATCAAAGATGTCACATTTGGACTCAAGCCGCAAGTTAATATACTTTTTTATATAGTCCTTTTTCCATTTCAGTTTTTTTTCGTCTATAGAATGGATGTTCTTGGATTAGTTGGTGAACGGTCGGGCAAGACTAGTATCAATAAAGTAATTGTATCGGACATCAAGCTATCTTCGGGTCGTGTTCTGGTCAAAGGCATCGACGTTCACAGTAGGAAAATGAACCGATACAGCGCTTACAAATATATGGGTTATTGTCCCCAAAGCGATTGTTTTGAGCCCAAATTTACAGGTCGGGAAAATTAAAAAAGTATTTTGTCTTATTCGTGGCATCAGAGCGGACAAAGTGCGAGAAGTATCCGAAGAACTGGCCGAAAATCTAAACTTTCGCGAGCACTTGGATAAACCTTCCCGGAAGTATACGGTCAGTGATAGGCGAAAGCTGAGCACGGCAATTGCAGTGATAGGAACACCGCCACTTATCATACTGGATGAGCCAACCGCTGGAGTGGAGAAGGCCCATCGATCCGATGTTTTGGATGTGCTCAAAAGTGTCAACGAATGTGGCAGCACCATATTGTTATCCTCAAACAATATTGAAGATTTTCAATCTCTGTGCAATAGAATGGCATTGCTGAAACGGGGCAAAGTAATTGGCATTGGATCGGTCGAAAGCTTTCGAAATAGTTTAACGCCGGGTTTAATATTAATGGCAAAAGTCAGACCACATGCGATAATTCAAAGTGTGAGGTAAGCAATTCCTTTTAAATAATTTTACCCCATTTTAAAATATATACATTCATATGTACATATGTACAAACTTACAGAAATGTACGATCCCAAGCAAGCGAGCAAGAAATAGTTTCCAATATAACTACATTCCTGGTGCACACATTCCAATCAGTTTATTTGCTGTAAGTATTGTGTATTTATCTGTATTTTACTGTCTTTAAGATTTGTTTTATTTTTAGAGAGGAAATACAAGGAGATCTTTTGTATTATATACACAACACTACCATTCCACTCGCTAAGGCCTTCCAAATAATAGAGCAAAACCGACACGATCTTTTCATTTCGGACTTCCATTTAAAACACGAGAATATTGAACTAACTTTTGTGACTCAAAACTTTCGGATTCTAAAATAAAAGTAATCAATTAAAGAAAAAACTGTTCGTATGGATGACCATATTTTGATTGCAGCTACTTTTTGTAGTTTTTCTTGTTTTTTCGGTATCTCTCCAGCAAGAAATAACTGTTACAAAAAAGTTGCTTCATGTTATTCTTCGAAAATATTCATGACTTTCATTTGGTGATGCAAAATATCGATACGATTCCCATCCCTAATTCCACATACGGTAACACTTGTTATGATTCACATACCTACACACACATCGGCTTAATATGAATTTCTGCAGAACAACAAATGAAAAGCATTGTGATAAGATAAGATAACTTTCATTGATTTGAACAAACAGTCTGCAGTTTACACATGAGCTGACGAATATACCACAAGCAAACCCAATACACTACGCCCAAACGTTCGCTAAGGATACCATTAATACAATGTCAACTCTTGCCGAAAAGGACTTTTACCAGCTGGTACGTAGTCCCTACAGTTTAAATTAATGCCGTTGTCCTGTGCCACACTGCCTTTGGACATGCAGAGCTTTATGTTCGCTAAAACCAGGAATTTACCGCGATTGTGCATTCCATTCCATTTGTGCATGGGGAGTGGAATTCGAATGGAATAAGCTATGAGTGGCATACATATGTATGTATGTACATATATATGATCATCAACAACTATCGAGTCAATCTAGCCATGCCTGTATGCAGCTGAAAGTGCAGTGAATACTCAAAACTTTGAGACTCATTAACTACAACACAAAGAAAAACATATCTGTTGTCATAGCAACCAACATTTGGACTGCCGACAGGCCCGATCTTGCCCAACAATATGGATGGATGGGTCGGAACCAAATATAATGCTCCCCAAGGGTATAAAATCAAAAAGGGCGACTGTCAATGGAATTATTGATGGTCAGCAGATAGCAAATATAGCAAATGTTCTATGCATGTACATACATATGTATGTAGATAGCAACCGTGCTATATCAGGTATCAGCTGCTGAGGGAAGGTTTTTTTCATAAGCGTAGAAACAGGCCAGAAGTTTAAGGGTTGGCGCCTCTGGTCCCAACTATTACCTATGATCTTACGAACTATTCTTCAATCAATGAGATTATAATATTTAAATTTGTTATTCTATTGCAGACTGTCAGCTCGAACAAAGCTTTAAATGGCATAGAGGCACCATTAAAAACGAAACATGCTCGATCCATTATCATTATGATACATAAAACCAAAGAAGCTAAATCATTTTGGAACACCATCTCTCGGCAGTCGTTAATGCAAAGCAGATTCACCGCCTGGAAGTTTTGCCATCTGCTGCACAAGGTCCTCAGAGAGGCCCCTCCATGTGCTATAAAACACTCTCAAAGCCACAGGAAAATGATTTTGGAAGTGGGAAAAATGTGGGGCCTGCTGCAAGACGATATTGGACTCTGTATAAACGCCTACTGCAAGCTCCTGGTCACAAAACTAAATTTCCATGAAAAAAACCCATTTCCCGGATCCCTAATAATTTCGTTTAAGGAAATTTCTAAAGCTGCCGATCGGGATTTAAATTACTTGTAAGACTTGAAATATGCATACAGATATATGGACTATTAACACTAACATCGTTTATTACAGCTTTCAATTGTGTGTGGAGATCTTTGATTACTTGGAGGATATCATTGCACTGCAGTTACAAATATTTTCTTCCATAAATACCTACCGAATGTCGTCCATGACCCAGCAGGGTCAATGCAGACTGGCTCCCATGATTTGTCTCATTCAAGACTCAAACTCTCTCTATGATAATAGTGTAAGGATTATGTTTAAACTTCATGAAAACCTACCGAACGACGTGCTGAGCGGACACAGGGATCGGTTTAATGGTTTATTTTTAAAGTTGAAAGACTTTTATGAAAATGTACGACCGCTTCAGTATTTCAAAAGCCTAATTTCGGTTCCGGAATTACCTGCATCCAGTCCAAATTTCAGTTCACAAGTGGATTTCAGTAGTTATATACCGCCAGTAGTCTATGTGCAACCCGAGCCCGACCCAGTTGTTGAAGATCTCGTGGAGACCAGCAGTCCATCAGAACCAGATTATAGCCAAACGCAGCAGCAGCTAAATACATTGGAGAGCATGATAAATGAGAAGGACGCTACAATTGAGGAGCTCAAGTTCAGATTGAATTCATTGCAACAAAATTTCGATGAGCTTGGACAGAGCTATCAACACGAAGTGGCCGAAATGCAGAAAAAGAATACCCTCCTATCGAACGATCTGTTAATATCCAGGGAAATGTGTGAAAACATACGGATGCAAAACGACGATCTTGAGCTGCAATTAAACAAAAATCCCATGCTAATACGTGAGTAATAAGTATATTTAATATTATAATATTATTATCAGCTCCTTATGGAGCTGATCCACTGGTCAAAAAAACTGGCGTTTGACTTTTGCCTGTAAATATTTATAACGATAATTCAACCATCAACCACTGATATATATACATTTGATAAATATCACCAGCTGAACCCGACTCGACTTATGACTAGTACATAGAGCTCCAGTTTAGAGAGCTACTATAATCATATGCCAGATTTGATTGGATGCAAATAACGCTCCAAACTATTCTAAACACTCTATTTTATATTGTTTCTAATGACACTGGATGTTACCTTTTTTGTGTGAGTTTTTAAAAAAGAAAATTTAATTCAGATCTGCTATTGATATATTCAGGCGTGTAAATAAAATGATTATACATATAAAGAACAAAAGGAACAATGCAAAGACGGGTCAGGAATCGGGACCCGAGGGCATTGTCTGGAATCAAAAAGATTTAAAATGTCGCCGAGGGTTCAGCTAGTTTAAAATAAAAGCATATATTTCAAAAAGGTAATTCAAATATTCTAGAAGTAATAAAACCCCCATATATATAAGAAACTGACAAAAAATAAATCTACTTTACAGAAAAGGTAATGGAAGAGGAGGAAAAGCAGAAACAATCTTCAGAAAAGTTTAACAAACTGAAAACACTTTACACACAAATTCGGGATGAGCATATTAAATTATTGCGTGAGGTAAGCAGGCTTTCTTTCCTTCCCATTATCTGCACTAAATGATCTCTAAATCGATTTCCATTTTAGCAAAGTGAAGCCACAAAGGTTTTAAATAAAGAGAAGCAAACAAACTCGGAGCTAGTATTGCAAGCAAAAGTCCTCAACAATGAGATACTCAAGATTAAAGGCGACGTGGATGAAAAGAACAAAATAAACTTTGATTTGCTGCAGCAGATAGAAGACCATAAGGAACAGCTTTTGCAGCTTGAATCGGTTAGGAATGAGATTAAGGAACAGTTTGATAATGTAGTAAAACAAAAGGAAATACAAGAGCTGGATTCCATTTCGACGTCTGAGAGATTGAGTGAAAATAGTTTGATCATTGAGAAACTAAATGCGACCCTGAATGAAGCCAATGAAAAGGTTTCACTTGCAGAGACCCAAATAACGCAGAAAAACGAAGAAATTATGCAGCACTTGAAAGCGCATGAAACGGAAAAGCAAACGCTCTTAGCTCAGAATGAGCAACTCAAATTGGAGCATAAAGCGACCTCTGAGGCTCAAAATAAAGAATTGTTGGAAACTATTAATGTTCTGAAACAAAAGGAAACATCGATACAGGTAGATCAGTATATAATCTCTTCTTGTTTTACAATTACCTTTATTCGTATTCTTTCACACAGGAATTAACAGAAGCTCTGGCGCTATTAAAGCAGGAATTTAATAATGTAGTAAAGCAGAAGGAAATACAAGAGCTGGATTCTATTTCGACGTCTGAGAGATTGAGTGAAAATAGTTTGGTCATTGAGAAACTAAATGCGTCCCTAAATGAAGCCAAGGAAAAGGTTTCACTTGCAGAAAACCAAATAACGCAGAAAAACGAAGAAATACTGCAGCACTTGAAAGCGCATGAAACGGAAAAGCAAACGCTCTTAGCTCAGAATGAGCAACTCCAACTGGAGCATAAAGCGACCTCTGAGGCTCAAAATAAAGAATTGTTGGAAACTATAAATGTCTTAAAGCAAAAGGAAACTTCGCTACAGGTAGATTCCCAAATAAACTCTTATTGTCTTACAATTACTTATATACGTATGCTTTTACACAGGAATCGACAGGAGCCCTAGCGCTACTAAAGCAGGAACAGCTTTCTGTGACCCAAAAATACGAGGATTTGCAGGGCAAGCATGAGGCTCTGGAAGAGAAGTTCCATCAAACAACGAAACAAGTGGATTCTATTACGGAATCATATCAAAACTGTCATTCCAATCTGAACGATGTGAGAAAATTGGTAGTTCAAACCGTGAAGGATATTTGCAATTCCAAATTGAGCGATTCCGCCGAACAGCCATTAGATGCTATACCAAAAATTACAACAGAAATGGATGGGCTCATAGTTAGATTTATTTCCTCGCCTGACTTACAAAAGGCTGCATCCATTGAGGGATTGCAGGCAGCTATGTACTTTGGCTATGCATTTATTAAATTATATGACCAATGCGATGTCATCTACAAATCTACAACGGAGATTGAGACGGGACAAGGTACGTCTTTAAAGCACTGTTTTTTTCACTAAATAACTATTGATTTATTTTCAATTTTAGATATTTTAATGAAAGCCTCATCCATATGCTCAGACATTTGCACCTTTTTCCAACATTCTCTCAACGCCGAACCGCGGGAAAAGGATACGCAAAAAGCTTTAAACGATGTTCAATCAAAACTCTCGGATATACGAACATTAGTTGATAAAATCAAACAGACCTTTGAGCAAAAGATCGACTTCGACAAGCTATTGGAAATAGAGCTTCGCGAGATGGATAGTGCGATCGATGAGGCAGCATCAAAGATTATAAACCTTTTGGCAAAGGCACGCGAGAAAGATGACAAAACCAATCTGGAAGTCAATGGGAAAATTGTGGATGCATGCACCACCCTCATGCAATGTGTTAAAGTCTTAATTTTAAAATCGCGTGTACTTCAGCAGGAAATTGTCGCATCTCAAAAAGGTAAGACATACAGCTGCAATTTATATTTCATAGTTCTAATCAGCGTTTCTTTGCTATAGGAAACGCAAGTGCTAACGAATTCTATAGACGCAACAGTCAATGGTCGGACGGTTTGATATCGGCTTCGAAAAGCGTAGCTAAGGCAGCAAATTACCTAGTCGATGCCGCCAATAATGCCATTGAAAGTGAATCCGGTAAGAACTTTGAGCTTATAGTCGCTGCCCAGGAAATTGCTGCTTGCACTGCTCAGATGGTTATTGCCAGTAAAGTCAAGGCTAATCGTAATAGCCAAAATTTGACAGACCTGACCAAAGCCTCGCGAAGCGTCACGCAAGCCACTGGCACGCTGGTGGCCACTGTTAAAGATTGCAATGCCCAACTGGAAGAACTAAACGAGAAGGAACTCTCAAATCTAACACCATCCCAAATAAAGACCATGGAAATGGAAATCCACGTTAAAGTTCTCGAAACCGAACAGGCGCTGCAGACACAGCGCCAAAAATTGTCGGCATTTAGGAGGGAGCACTACAAAAACAGCGATTACTAAATACGTTAAATTGTACCTAAGTATTATATATTTTGTTTATGTACATTTAAGGGCATACAATGGTTAACTTTACAAGGACAAGGGCTCTCTAAGATTATCCCAAGATCTGTATTTGTTTGCTACTGATCCTTATTTTCATTCATTAAATTATTTAGTATACCCGATGGTCGGATTTAGATAGAGCTATCCTTATCAGAATGAGATCAAAAGAGATGTAAAAACAGCCAAAGAGAGTTTCGTATTAAATTTAAATTTAAAGTACGCGAAAATAATTATTTGCGTTTTTCCTCCGTACTTTTACTAGTTTGTTTTTGAAAGAGCAAATGTCAGTCTCACCATACCAACTTGGATCACTTTTAAAGCTCTCTGTTTTAATGAATATTTTCGCATTTATTGAAACAATTAAAGATCAAGATTAACTTAGCTCTTCTATCACATTGTACTTTTCCAAAATCAAGTAAGCCGATTAGATTACAAAATTAACAATAAATTTATTTTAAATTAAACGATTGCTGCAACCATAAATATTATTATATACACTTTTTAGCTCTAATTTTTATTATCACGAAAAGGCTTATTGCTTTTTATAAAACGGCGTGCTCATGTTCATGAAACACACTTTTTGCGTAGTTTATCTAAAAAACAAAAAAATGTATGATTGTGTGTTAAAAAATAAATTGTTTAATATTTTTGTATAAAATATTTAGCATTCACTTACGCATCTGGATGCAGCTTCAGCACACTCCTCCGATCGACATCGTATCCTTGGTCTCGTAATCTTTGGAAGATTGGTGGATATTTCAATGTAATGGCTGGACGATTGCCTGCTTGTCGATGGGGCACTGCCCATATTGGTAATTAGGGGATGGCATGAGAGTATTTCACTCAGATGGCTCTGAAGCATAATGGTTGGATTTCCGTCACTTATTGAGAATATGCGAACAAATTCTGTAGAGACAAGCAAACGCAATCGAGCCTCTTTATCGCTCCATAGATTCGCTTCATACGATATTATTTTCTCATCAAAGTTGCGCCGATTTATTAGGTATAGATACTGCTGTCCCTTACTCTGACGATTCGAATACAGGGGTAGAAGCCCGCCAGTGGCACCAGTCACGCATCTGGGTAGCCGTTTTCTGTCCGGAGAAATTCTAGCCGTACCCCGGCTGGTTTCCCGCACCGCACTTGCTGTTTCTGAGGCCAGGTCAAGCACGCCAATAATTGGCTTTGTGACAGTGCCCACTAAGCCTTTGCCAAGACCACTGAGAAAGCCAGGAACGCCATCCGATTGAGCCCCATCATAGGTGTGTCGAACAATGCTGGTTACTCCGCCAAGTAAACCAAATCCGAATCCTTTCAACCCCGCTGCCAGGTGGCCGCCAGAAGTGTTTGTCTGTGGTTCCAGGATGCGTAGTCTGGTCTCATTGTCATGATCATCGAGCACCACCTTTCCCAGACTATCAGATAACGTTTCTGTGAGCTTTGCTGTTGAATTCGATAGGCCATGGGCTACATTCTTGACTAGACTCGTGACGGAGCCTTCGAAAATTAGTCCAGAGACACCTTCGGAGAGATCGTTGGCGAATCCCAAGGGGTTTCCTAGAAAATCCACACTACCCAATATCGAAGCTGCGTGCCACTTGACTTGGTTTATGTAGTGCCTTTTCATACCCTTTAGATACACATTCAATGTCTCAAAGTGAAATTTATCCGAAAAGCTGTCGAGCTCTATGAGGGCATCTTCGAACTTGATGAGCGTAAGTCCCAATACCTTTTTGGTTTCTGATAATTCGATGGGCAGCTTGGAGGAAGTACTTGCCGATAGTCGCACCTATGGAGAGACAGTTTAGTTCAAAATCAAAGCATATGAAGCCAAAGCTAGTACACACCTGAGTTGAGCCAATATTTAAATTTTCAAAATAATATCGCTTCATATTTTTGAGTATCAGTTTCTCCTCAAAGTTTTCGAAGTCGTAGGCAACACTCAAGCTTTGCCTGTTGGACTTTCCGTAGCCCAGAAATGAGGCAACCTTAAGTATTAGCTTTTCTTCAAGATTCGCAATCGACGGCTTCAAGTCCAGTGTGAGATACTTGAAGATGATGGCGTTCTTATTGGGGCAGGGTAAAATTTTCAGTTTCAGAACCACAGCGCTATTTTGCTGATCCTGTTCAGTGGGATTATACGTGTGCAGGGCCACTTGGGTGGCCGCATCCAATAGCTGATTGTCGATTTGTATATACGAAATTTTCAAATCCAATGAATTCTCAAAGACACTCTGCACAATATCACAATGTATGAGTTCCAGGCTGATAAACATAATCTCTTCACAGGGGTTTCGTGATATTATCGAAATACCAATGCCTTTGAGCAGCTCAACCTTTATCTGTAATACAAAATGATGTATTTTCGATCGATTTTGAGGCAAGGTAACATTCAATCACTTACCAGATACTCGTTATGGGATGATACCTTTGCTTCATTAGCCATTTGTCTGTTGTTCAGAGAGGCATGCATCCATATTAAATCGGGTGCTAAATATACAGAATTTTGTTTAGTTTTTATATCGCCTATCTCGATGGTGCATATGGGACCATCCATCTTCATTGACAGCTCCAATTGACCCGATCCGGGTCTTAGCTTTTGTGCCACTATATGTTGCCCGATTGGAATGGTTTGATTGTTTCTTTTTAGACTAGTATTTTCAATGCGTCCCAACACCGCTTCAGAGTTGGGCTGCAGACCCTTGGCACCGCTCCGGGACTGAAAATTATAAGAAAAGAGTGAATTCGAGAGTAAATCTGAGGTAATTGGTGAAAGATAACTCTTACCTGCACGCACATGTTGGCATGACACATTAATCTTCCACTTTCGAATCTCCATGTCTGTGTGGTAACGCGCTGCTTATTCGGTGTTCGAACCACCAAAGTGGTGAACTCTGTGGGATTGGGAGGCCTCTCCAGATCTAGCACAAGGCGTACAGCATGCGCCTCGTTGGACTGAATCGGCGGCGTGGATCCTTCGTGCTCCAACTGACCATTGGAGTTCATAAGCCACAGCTGAGAACGATCGCCAGAGTTCTTCTCCATGATAATAACCTTCTTTCCTCGAACACCCAATACTAGTTGCTGATAGATTTGGTCAGGTTTTCTCTCGTGCTCGCTTGATCGGTCGAAGGTGTCGTGAAAGGCGATGTATATAAAGTTGGAGTAAGTCAAGGTTCTTTTGATATTCGTCTTGTTAATGGGAAACTCTGCCATATTCCCGCCCGGCGCTTCCACCAGCAACGTTTGTGTGCCTGAGGGATCATCCAATACATAGGCCAGCGAAGATTGGGCACGAACTGGCGTTATCCAAGATGGTCTAGTGCCCATTTGGGAGAAATTAATGGCCACTTCCGAGCAATTATCAATGCGTATCGGCGGGGGTAATGTTCGTGCGTCCGTGAAGAGCAAAATAAATGTGGCATCTTTAGAAATGACTTCCAATCGCAGGAAAAACATCTCACTCCAATCATTTCGAACATTTATGTACAGACTTTGTACCTCATTGATGGGTATACCTTTCGACCAGCAGCAGCACTCCACATCCGGTATGCGTACACAAATATACTGCTCCTGGTCCCAATGTGGCCAATGAAAAGCGAAATTGCAATCGATTGGCGCTGAAATAATATTCCTTGAACTGGGCTGATCCTGACAAGACACCAAGACACCATTCATAAAATAAGTTTAGAGTTTATCTACGATTTACTTACAATATCGCAGCGTTGTATGAATTCCAGCTTGTATCCACTTCTGTTGTGTAGATGGAACCGTGGTGATAATGTCACGAAAGTCGTGCAGGCATATAGTCCTCTGCCACGTCGTACGCTTATGCCAATTGCATAGCTCCCCTTGGTATTTTCCGCACGCAATTCCCTGTGACTGAGGTCCTTGTGCATGCTAAAGCTTTTGCACCACTGCAAAAGTAATTGCAATATAGAATAAAATAATATAACAAAGAATATTAATTGAATATAGAAATCATTTTGGCATACCAAATTGTTGTTGCCAAAGGCACAACCCATGCGAACTTCCAGTGCCGGCGATCCTTCTTGATCCGAAAACGAAAACATTAGAGGTGCCACTTGTCGGGCCGTTTCGTGCTCATCGAATTGTCCGGCCGCCGTGTTGTTGGTGCCCTCCTGCTTGTAAATCAGCGGCAGTCCAGTCTTGTTAATGATCCAAACGGGCGCACTTATGTACACCTCCATGCCCTTGCCTTGAAAAGATTGAATGGATATGCGTAAGTGGAGTTCCCGCTTTTTGATGTCGATCAGCTTTAATTTTGGTTCAACAATGCCGATGTGCCTGCTGGGCACTTTCACGTGTCCAGACAGTTGAAAATTGTCCAGTGTGATGCTCAGATTGAAGGGCTCGTATATATTGACATTATAGATATTGGTACTCTCGGATGCACTGATCCTGCCTGTGGCACTTTCGTGTATCTTAAACATTAGATCGCAGCAGAGCATATTATTTATTTTCAATGGAGGCAACAGAGTGATTTTGTGCCCGGGCAAACCCGGTTCCTTGCAGTGAAAGATTTCCCTGTTTATACTGATTAGGGTATATAATATGCTCCGCTGTTTGTCATAGCACACTTGCAGCTCCTGCATGTTGTCGTTGCCGCAAAGTTTCCAACAAATTTCCCTATTGCTGAAGCCAATGTCGTCGGTATAATTTCCAGACAGCACTTGATTCTCACTGGAACAGTGCGCAAAGTATATTGAAGCATCGATGAATTTAAGCGGCAGAGACAGCTCATCGTTGGGTTTTATAATACTTATGGCGGACAGGCCATCACCGTAGTCACTCCTAAGGCATGTCTTTAGAAAAATACTTCGATCTAGCTTGTTTATCAGCCCCAATGATGATTTCACTTTTATCAGTTTCTGTGCAGATCCAATGAGGGAGATATCGAAGATTATTCGACATTTTGTGGCCAAGTCGAGGGAATCAAAGCTAGTCGTCCGAAAGAATACACCGACTTTGTCCACTGACAGTGGTCCAATCAAGGTCCAGCCATGGATCTGTACGAATATCTGGTGCAAATTCAGCTGATGGGAGTGTATGTGCCTCAGTTTACTCTTCTGAATGAAATCAAATGTTTTCGTCTCGTTGGGCGGCACAGAGTGCCAGTTCTTAATGATCTCCAATTGATGCACATCCGAACAGGACATGTCCCCAAGCGGTGCGTAAATGGGCTTGAACAGCAGCGGTGTTCCGGTTAGATTTTGCAAGGCAAACGGAATAAACGGCGAGCGCTGTCGGAAGTTCTTGGCCCCATTGTCATTGAAATCGTTGGTCCAGTTCTTCAGCACCATGTTGAACAGCTCTATAAATGTTGATGTAATATTCAGCTTAAGCAACTGCTTGCTAAAGATCCCAATCTCAAATCGTTTCCTGTTCTCCACGTGACCTTTGCTGTATTTACACTTGGCATTGCACTCCCATGTTTCGGCAACCGGCTCCCAGCCGCTGAGGCGACGATTGTAATAGTTCAGCGCTACTTCGGTGTCGACATTGGCCAGGCTATAATATTGCATTTTGGACTGCTGTTCCTTTGCTTTCAAAGTCATGTTGAAGAGCACCTTGGAGAGTGATACCTCCAGCAGTGGCACATCCGCATCCATGCAATCGTCAATTATGAACACCGATATAACATTCGCGTCGACCAGTAGCTCCTTCAGTTCCAGCGCAGGGTTTCGGTTAGTGTTTTGCTTCTGTTGGGACAGCCACAGGGCAGCGTCGTTGATCTTCCAATTGTTTATTTGCATGGCGTACAGGCAATCATTGATCGGAAATCCCATGGCCACAAGGGGCGCCACTCTTTCCAGATCGGACTCGTCCTTGGACATGACCTTTTGCACTCTGGATGTTTGAGTGGGCAATAATCTTGCCATTCTGGAAAATAGTTTAACGTCCACATAGGATAACCGAATATTCAAGGGTTTTTGCACGAGAATGCTCAAGCAGTTGCTGCGCAGTTCTATGTTTACTGTGAACGGATCAATTATGGACAGAGCACTGTCATCTTCGGCATCCAGAGTGCACGAAAAGATTTCCAAGTGATTGATATTCAAAGATACCGGAACGGAGACACTGCTGGGCTTGTATGATATTACTGTGGTACTTTTCAAAATGATTGCCTCCGAGTCCAGGCGACTGCAGTCCTCCGTAAATATAATCTCAGAGTCTGTAATATTCACAATGAATTCTGTGACAGAAACTGGTTGGGGAAGCGGCTTTTGCATCATTGGATTTGCCAAACCAGTATCTGACGTCGCAGATGTGGGAGAATCTTCCATCAAGTATGCTTTGAGCTGTTCCAGAATATCCATCAGAGCGAAAACTCTCATATTGTTCAACATTATGGTATACTTTGATAGATTTGCATTCTTCCTGCAGTGGATTTCCACTTGAACGGCATTTCTAGGCGTCGTACTGGCAGTGTCCTTCTTCGAAGGCTGCAATATATTCCTAAACACATTATCATTGCCTATACCCGAGCCGCTTCGTTCGTCCACGATCAATATGTTGGTCGATATCAGATCTATATCTTGCGAGCCATCGCTGAATAAATCAATTTCCAGGGTCGACTTGATAAAGTGGATGCATGCCAATGGCTCTATGGGCGTATTTTGTGTCGTGTTCAGAGTCAGCAATATAGAAACGTCTTCGAGTAGAATTTGTATTGAAATCAAGTTCTGAATGGTCTGCGATACTTCGCTCTTGGACACCAGACTAATCGAAGACAACATTTCAATGGAGCTGGACCAATTGTTGGTATATTTAATATACACATCGTCTATTGGTTCTCCAATATTATTGTTCAGAAAACTGCGAATCAACTTGTATTGCTCAATGTTGATCATTCCATTTACTTTGGAGAAGGTTCCCTTCGTACTGATATCGGGGCACACGCGAATCCTCTCTGTTGACAGATTCCTCTCCAGCTGCAGATTAAGGTAGCAGGATTCCTTAAAGAATTCTTCCCCTAACCGCACAAACTTCATATTGGCGATGATAATGCGGTCCACTGATTTCACCGAACTTCTTTCTCCCGAGAATAAATTAATGTTGACCAAATCGATGCGAATCACGTCCAAGACTTCGTTTGTCTTCGCAGAATTCAACTTCTTACTTATGATACACGGCTCGCTGGCTAAATGAAAGCTATTCGTAAGCGTAAGCTGCCCTAGATTGGCAATTATTACTTGTTTGTTGTTATAGGATGCCGGCAGCACGATAACTGGAGAGTCCGCTTGTATGAAAAGTTTCATTTTTGTTGGCCGTAGACTTTGGTCGTTTTCCACATTTTGTTTTTTGAGTTTTCGGATCACAGGCTGAAAAATATCAATTAGCAGAAGATAAGTAATCAAATCACTAGACCATTTGCACTGTTACCGTTTGCAATTGCAGCAGATCCTTAACAAATAAATGTAGCTCCGTTGCAAATCTCTTTGTGTGGATATAGTGTACTGCCGACATGCCAATTTTCAATGTCGAATCGACGTCTAACGTCTTTAGTACTTCCACATCGCAAGGCTTTCTGTGAATGCACAATGTTCAATGAATAATTTCAAATAAAAGACTTGCCGGGAACCGGGGACTCACTTTCTATAAAAGAAATTCAATGCTTCTGTTCCGCTGGTGACAAACTTTTGCTTGTAAATGTTTCCATACTGGGTAAGATCAAACACCGACAGGGAGCCCAAGTGGCCCTCAACAGATTTACCAAATTGGTCATTAGTTATTTTAAATAACGCGTTTGACACATTCACTCTGGATAATAGCGAGTCATTTCGAATCAACGTAAAGTTGAATGATCGTATTGATACCTTCAGCGTGCTAAAGAAATCGTCTGTATCTACAAAGAAAGAATTGAAGTGTTGATTATTGCTTATCTGCACCATCAAGTGGCCCAAGCGACACGAAGACGAAGCTTCTTACGCACGGATTTCTGGCAGAACGCAGCTCGACTTTCCTTACCTTGTTTAACCAGCTTCTTTTCCTGTGTAACTCTTTGACTATCGCTCTCTGCGGAGATCAAACCGAAGAAGTCAAATATGGTGTACCAACGCTCCACGCAGATGGCCAAATTTAAGCAATTGAATTGAATTGAACTGAATTGTTCCATCTCAGTGGAGCCTTTGGTGGGGCGTCCTCTGTGCGAATTGTAGGTGACTAAAGTTTGACCTCCTTTTTTGTTGGCACTATCGTTTTTCTTGGAAAACTCCGATTTCTTGGCTCCATCAAGATTTTGAAATGGATTACTTTCTTGGAAGCATGAGGGCACCGAGGTAGATCTGTTCTTCCGATAGTTACAATGGGTGGGTATGTCCGGGCACGATGATGAGGCCGAAGCATTCTTTTTGATGGCTTTTTCATGATTTACAGAAGTCACCATATTTCTGAATGGCGATGCGCTATCCGATTTGAGATCTTCCATCAGCACGGACTTTAATATTATTTCTATGTCCTTGTCACATCCTTTAACACGATGTTTAACATTAAAGTCCTTAAAGGTGATATTTATCAGGTCATCATGGTGTTGGTTTTGTAAATTGATTTGAAAAACTGGCACTGAAAACTGTATAATCGTGCTAATACTATGCTCATCTGTTACATCCGAATCTGGCAAGCTGGCTCCACTTGGATCGGGGTGAGCAGATTCATTTCCTTTGCCATTTGAAAAATTCGTTGCATATTGAATGGACTCATTGAGGAGCTCATACCGTTTACGATTGAGCGATACCTTAAGGGTTTCCACCATGCTGCCTTCAATCTATAAGAAATAAATACAGATATAATTTCTTTTTTTCTTTTTATAATAAATAATATACTTACTGAAATCGTATCAAGTTTGCGCTCCTCCCCCATTCCCATTCCCGTTCCCTTCGTTGTATCCCACCGAAAGCTGCAATGTGATAGCAGTATCGTGGAGTATGGGAATAGCATCCTTATTTTTCGATGGATGCACATTGAAACAGTTTTCACGTTCATCAATAGTCATCGAATATACGTATATGTTTTTGATCCTTATGGTGTAGGATTCATCAAACTCATTCGAGTCATTTATAATCATATTAGAACACGTCATCTTGCCCAAATTGGCAATTAAAACATGCGTGCTAGTGCTCGATATTGGCAGTAAAATAATTGGACTGTTTATAATGATGTCCAGTCTAAAAAATAAAATCGAAATTAGCGAATATAAAGTCAAATATATATTCGATTGTTTACCGATTGTCATGCCTATTCTTCTGAGTATTTACTGGTCGTGTTTGATCATTGATATCCGTGGCACGGATTTGTTGCACAAATTCCTTTGCCATGTCTGTTGCCTTATTGCCAATAGAGGTAAAAAACTCTCTGAAAATATATAACATTCAATTTAAGTTCTTAAAATATTATAAATAGAATATTATGTACATTTACTTACCGCAAACTTCGTTTGAAATATGTTATACATGCATTTACATCTTGCAAGAATCTGGGACAATGCGTGTAGGAAACAGAGGCCATTCGCATTTGAACGCTGCATGTGGTTTTATCGCTCCAGTGACTTTTAAAGCTGAATGCATCGATTTCATCGCACTTAACATCATCGTTGCTCTCATCCACAGCATCCAAATTGCTTGAATATATTTCATGCGAGAGTTTGTTGAGAACTGTTTGTCTACTCATGTCCGAAGTTCTTAGTATTTGATCGCGGCCGACGGACAGAATTCTTGGCAGGAAAAAGGCTTCCGGTGTTATGTCGATGATCTGTATGCCGCCCAGTGATCCAAATACAGTTAGTTCCGACTGAAATGAGGCATTTATTTTGGCTTCCGTTAAGGTCAGAGTTCCAACTTTGCGACCTTCGTGATTTATTTTATATAATAATAAAATATTAAGCCGAAAAAGTCAAAGAATATTTCGTTATGGTTTTGCTGAGTTGTATCGGACTCATCCAAATCGGTTGGCTCTGTAATGGCCACTTCCTTGATGCCACAACTTTCGTTTTGCAATGTACTCGTACTTTGACTTAGAATTCGCTTTGCAAAGTTTAAAATCTCGAGAATGGTATCCTGATTGGCTATTATATCCAAATTATTGAATGTTATGTCTGTGGAGTGAAGATTCGTTGCGTTGCTAGCAGTGGGCGCAACAATTTTGACTTTCACAGATATTAAGGCAGATTCATCATCGTCACAGAAAGCAGCAATCGGATCATCTACTTAAACATACGAATATTTCTATATTCTGTTCATTAAGTAAAGATTAAACTTTTTCATACCCATTTGAATATTGTTTACTGCATTTTCTGTAAATGTGAAAGGCAATGGTGATCCAGGAGTAATGGGCGAAGCGATTGGACTATGCTTTAGGCTGCCCGAAAAACTATCCATTCTAAAAGTGAACAAAATGTCATATAAAATATATGTTTGATTTAAGAAGTTTTCTGATCCTACCCCACATGTCGATGACTGGCCACCAACAATTCAAAGTCCGGTCCAAAGGACTGTATTGCATCTACCAAAAGTAGTCCGTGCACAGACATTGTTATATTTGTTTCATTGGATTCCTTGATCAGACCCGCTCTTGCACCGATTATTTGCAGCTCTGCTATGCTCTTTTCCTTGGACTGCATCTCAATTGCCAGTTGTCCAATGGCAAACTCAACCACCACTCGACTGTTGTCGTCATTGCTGGCTATATTGTTGACCCTCTGCTCACTGGCATAAGTCTGGTTGCCTTCTTTATACACTTTGCCAACATCTTTGAGGGTTTCTATAGTGGGATTCATTATGCTGAAGAAACTATTGATGAGCACTTCATTTCCGTGTATTAGAATGGTGGGACAGGAGCCGAATAACGTGAATGACGGATAGTCGGGATCGACAGTGAATATATTACGTTGCTCCAGCGTGAGAGTTATATCAAATTTATCAATTAGGTGAAAGTTCGAGGATGTTTTAAGCAAGCTTGCCATCTTTCCTCGTACTTGCAGACCAGCACTTGTAGATTTGAAAAGTTTATCGAGTATTTGTCATAGATCTTATTGTGCAGGACATATTCCAGCTCTACGTTTTTATTGAGAAAATGTTGTGGATTCTCAAGGATTGTGGGTGATTCCGAACCACTTTTTTGCGATGCAGGGGGGGTAGAGCATGGCGTCATATAAGTTTCCTCATCATCGTCATCATCATTATCATCAGCTTGATGATTATTATCTGTGGCGGGATCAACCACAACTACAGGCAGGCATTTTTTCGCCTCCATTTTTCTCATTTCAAACTTTCCAAAGTCCAACAGAACCATCAGCGAGTTGCCATCTTTGTAGTTCTCCAGAAATATTATCCGTGGTGCAAATATCTCAATTTCGAACATCCAGGTCTTGCGATTAACCTACAAAAAGTAGAAATTATTATTATATATAGTGCGTATAGTATTATTTAGTGGCGTTACTCGTGGCTACTTGCCTCATTTCCAATAAATAATTGATTCCAGTTTTTCAAAAAGTTCTTCCTTCGCTTTCCGATGCGGCTCTTGATTATTTTCGAAGCATTTTCTTGACTTGAATCTGTTATAAAATCCAGAATCCAGTGAATGGCATCCTTATTGTATGTAAGATCCAAGCCCTTTGATTTAATATTAAGTTGAAATCTCAATTGATTGGCGTTTTCGTATCGTAGCTGAAATAGGACATCCTTTTCGAGAGTATTATTCATGGTTGGGGGGTTCTCTGTCTGTGGCTTAATTAGGAATTTGTGTTTGGTATCGCTGTTGGTTTTATCTAATAAATAAACTTCTTCTAGTGATACGCCCACAGTGTAGGAGGTCAGCAGCGGACTTAGCTGGAGAAACGATGAAAAATTATTGAATTGCATTTCCATTGATTTTTTGGTCTTAGCATTTTTAATCGTCTCCTCGGATTGCACGATTAGCAGGCCTTTCAGTAGCTTAATCTCAAAGTGGCCAAAGACAGCATCACACTTTAAGTCGGAGGAACTTTGCAGCGAATCCTCTAGGGCCACCAAAATGTCGTCTTCCAAATGTTTGATTGACTCATCCTGCTCATTGTTCGCAATGCTCGTTGAGTTGCTGGTGTACCAGCCCATCCAGTTGGGAAACCAAAGAAATAACATATTCTTTCCCTTTACATTATGCGACTTAAACGAGAGACCTTTGCTAAAGACTTTGTCAAAGCAAATGCGCCTCAAAATACTTAAATCCGAAACATTTCTATCACTTTCGATGTATGTTTTAAATTCTTTGTCTGCGTCGGACAGAATCTCATTTGGATTTACTATAATCAGTTTGTAGAGAATCATGTAGCGCAGATTTTCGCTTAGAATGGCAAAATTTTCTTCTCTCCTTTTAAATATAAAGCCATGACAAACTAGGGCATATTTCCACCACAGTTTCGGATCGTCTGCCACGCTACAACTTGGCCTCTTTAGTCTGTACTGTCTGATTTCCTTAATTTTACGTATTCCTGTAAGTTTGTCCAGCATTTGAAAGCGCTGGTCCTAAAAGTATACCAAAATATTTTTAGCAGAAAATCTGCGATCTGATGGATTGGGAAAACTTACCTTTGATATATCTATAATTACTTCAGGAACTATAATCTCACAGGAGACTCTAGGCTTGTCTTTTGTGCGGATAACCTGTTGGCACTTGTCCCGTTTCCATCGTGCAGTTGCGCATATTGGCTTAATGATAAAGTTGTGGGGCCGCAGCTCGCATGTTGAATGCAATTTGCTGAGAATATCCTGATTGGTGAACGATTGGCACCTAATGTCATCATGAAGAATATCCCAGTATACGGATAGCTCCTTCAGCTCCACTAATTTGTAGTTCATTTCGTTGTTGGCCGTTTTAAACGAACCACTCGTCCAATTCGAATCGCAGGTCTGGGCGGTTAAGGATGCGATTTTGATGCCGGTTGCTATTTTGGTTTTTCCCACATCCACACTGTCTTCGTATCGAAAGTGGACATCAAATATCTTCAGCTCAATATTGTCTATAATATTGGTTGCCATATTCGTTCCATATTTGAGCCAGTTGTTGTAGGAGGAAAAGTAATAGGATTCCATTTGCATTCCTTTTCGGACCGCCAGCCTGCCTCAGCATTGTCCAGGACCGCTAGCTTGTATTCCAGATCCTGTAGTTTCTCTTTGGTATAGTCCCAGCTCTCCAGATTCTTTGGGCAAATGATGCAGAAGAGTCCCTCCACCGATATGCACCACGGGGAGGTGCGAAACTGACGGACAGGTACTTGGAGTTTGATTTTGCGTATGCTCCCACCTGCCACCTCCACCGGCAAGTTGAGCGCTCGCAGTGCATCTTTTCGTATAGGTATGTTCTCAAGCTCCACTTCGCCTTCAATTAAAATACAATTTCAAAATATAAATATTATTGCGAGTATGTGCGTTACCTGACAAAAGTGCAACAGATAATTGCGCGGAATTCAAGTTTTCCAGATATTTCCCCAAATAGGTATTCAAGGCCCACGTTATGAGGTCTCTTAACATGGTTGTTGAATCACCGCAGCCGCTGTTACGGCTTTATATTTACGTTTATCTTCTTTCCAAACAAACATATGAGTGTAGTGTAATTGCAACCATATGATGGGAACTATCTACACGTCGTAGAACCGGTAAATGTCATATTGCACTTGTTTCAATAAATGGGAACGTGGAATGGAATCAGACAGCTGTCATATTAATTTTGTTTAATAACTGAAATAATAACTTTAGGCGGATTGAAACAGCTAAAAAAATATTTATTAATTTTATACTAGTAATGTTACAATTAAACTGCAAAAAATTAAAAATATATTGTTCGATATATTCTGTATCATCTCAATCATCTCGACAAGACTCGATATTCAATAAGTTCCATACCTAATAAGAAGTTCTCCAAAAAGTGCTCGGAAGAAATATAAATTTTGAAAATGTCTGATAATTCGCCGAGAAGAGCATTAAATTTACAGGCAAGTCGCACAAATAAATTATTTACTTAGCTATGAGTGAGCGCTTCTAAAGTCTCTAATGTGTTTAATTTACAGGGTGTGCTAAAATATTCTGTTGAACACACCGCCAACTCAGACACTGATGGCACATTAAGCACTGATCTAGATGCAGAGGTATGTGATTCTTTCAATAAATTATGACATTTGTATCCCTAAATATCGGTGAAGATAAGAGATACAGCATTTTTCCAACAAAGAAATATATCAGGCTCAGTGTCGCTGGGAAGCTGGGAATTCAGTCTTGTTTTCGAGTGCACATGGAATTCAGTTCAGGGTGTGATCTAGAAGGATCCATAGAAGTCGGCAGCGTCCACTAATTCGATGACCCTAACAGAAATCATTGTTCCATCAATTGTCTGTCTCTGATTCTAGATCCCATTTCGGCCTGAGTAAACAACAGATATTTATTTTGCAATTCTGGGAAATTTTGAAGTCAGGGGTGCCAGAAGCTTATCTTTTTAGCTTCGAATCGGATGTTTTTAGATGTTTATAAAGCATATAGTAACTGGTTCCTACAAAAGTTTAACCACTTATCTTTATTTTCCAGAAAAGTCGTTTCCTAGAGGGTGCATTAAATTCACTCACAGTCGGCGCATCAAATGATTTTAAAACCGCATTAGAAATTCTAGACAGCCCAAAGACTAGTATAGAGGAAAAAAGGGAAAGTCTAAATCATCTAAGAAGCCACATTGATGACATCGATCTGGCGAATGCCCTGGCCAAAATGGGTGGTACAAAGACATTAATCCGATATGTAACAGTGCCGGAAAAGGAGCTGCAGGCATTGTCCATTAATATTGTCGCTGAAATGGCACAAAATAACGTATTTTGTCAGGACATTTTCACCAAAGAGAAATTTTTGCCTGCGCTTGCACGAAATTTAAGTGAAGCGCATGAGAATATAGTTCGGTGTTCCATCTATGCCATATCATCGATAATACGAAGCTTTCCGCCAGGCATGAATGAATTCAAGCGAATAAATGGTATTAAGGCTCTGTTACCGTGCCTAAAGTCCTCTAACTCAGATGTCTACATAAAAGCAGCATTTCTCATAGCATCCCTATCCTCGCTGGATAAGTCTCTAAGAGGTACGAATATACTTTTAAAATATAAATAATATTTATTTAAATACTATTTCTTTTGCAGATGCATTTTTAAAGGCCGACGCATTCTCTATATTATTGGAAAACCTAAAGCCCATCGATGACTTTTGATGTGAAACAGGAGACCACACTTTATGCACTTTCCACCCTCTCATTGCAATCGAATTTGAAACTGTCTGCGGAGAAACGCAAGGATTTGGAGCTTATTTTGACGCAAATAATCTCAAAAAACAATCAAAACGATGACTGTCAGGTAAGGTTTATCCACAGGAGTTCAATTGAACGAACATAACGCATATTTTTGACGTTGCTATATTTTCAGGACATGGTCAACTATTCAAAGAACATTGTGGACAACTTGAAAACACTGCCTTAAATATTATAAGAATGACAGACACGGGGAATATATTAATTTAGATAATATGAAGAGCTTTGCCAAACTTTCACTGAGTTTTTGCTCAGTATTATTCGAAGTTTCATTAAAAAAAGACCCCCTAAAACAGGGTCTACAAACTAATTAACTGTTTTCCGGGAATCCGCGTTCCAACGGCAGTGGGTCTCGTAATCTTTGATCAACCAGTGATCCACATGATCGGCCAAGTAAACGCACTTGCCGATCATGTGGATTGCTTATTGATTTAAGCGTACAAAACATATTCCTCTTGGAACGCTAATCCCCGCGCGACATCCGATCATTTTGTAGGTTCCGTTCCCTAATAATCTGACTTACCATAATGAAATTTCAAACAGTTCTGGGATTGGCGGGACTCACCCTTGATGTAGCATAAAATCCATACTGAAAATAGTACTTAAGACGCTACCTTATACAGCTAAAAGCAAATCGAATTAAAACCATATTAGATAATGATTTTAATACAAAAACAAAAAACTTTTTTCTTCATGGATGTGATATAGGTAGCATTGCAAATCAGTTTCAAGTTAAAGAGGTGCAGCCCAACCAACCAGTTCGAACACTCAGCGGAGATAATGTCGCATTGAAGGCACACAATCTAATTTCGTTTATAAGTTTATTTTTTAGTTAGGCAGTATGTCAAAATCATCTCCAACAGAAACAATGGGTATATGCTCTAAAGTCGCTTCGAGTTGCGAGTCCGATAGATTTCTTCGTCTGGCACAGATATTCCAATCCATGCGCTGAACGGCATGCAGACTTTCGGCCTCGTTGTGATGCCGTAAAACCATATTTACCTAAACACAAAAGAAAACAGAGATTGTAGGAATTTCTTAAAGTTACTTCTAAAGGACATTCATACCTTAATTTTCTCCCATTTATCGTCAACATCTTGCAGCCAGCTGAGTAACAAACGCCCATTGAAACGGCAGCGTGCGCTCTTTTCCTTTTCATCCTGCTCGGGCGTGAACATATTGTAAACCTCGTCATCTTTCAGATAAGTACAAACGGAGTACGGGGCCAGTTGGCCGGATATACTTCTGGCTGCCTTCGAATGGACACGAATTATCTCCTGTTCCACGTTCAAGCAAAGCTTTTCTCGCTCAACCGTATGTTGCCGACCCAAATGACGTCTGGCCGTTTCCTGATCCTCGTAAATCTTGTGCATGCTCTGGGGCAATGATTTCGGTATTTGAATCTCTATTTTTTCAGCTGTTTTGCTCAATAGATACGTTCTTTTCGTCAACAGATATTCATTGTAGCCTTGGGGTGGCCGTGGCTTAATGGGGTACAAGTTCTTCCATTTCTTTTCAATCTGTCGCCGAATACTCAAGAACATTTGAAATCCATTTGTGAAAGGGGAATCATGGGGATGAGATTCTTCAGCATTCATAGCAGCATCCAAGTTTGTGCTCGAGTTCTTTGAGGCTTCATCAGTGCTAGTTTTGGGCCTTATTTTCCGCTTCCGCGGATGAACGTCAACATTTGAGGAGGGATGGACATCCTTTGACGACGATGTCGACGATGTAGATGGGCTCGGCACATTGGTTAGCGTTTCGTGATCAAACTGAGCACTCTGTGGAATGGGACTAGAAGTCATATTACCGTAGGATAATTTTACATCCACATTATCATTGGCATGATTCGATGACGCCGGCGATGGGGAGCTGCTCTGCATTTGCGGGGACGAGTTATTCGAACTGCGTTCAGCACTGGCCACACCAGACCGATGAGAGCTTCGCAGAACTCTTAAATTCTTCTCATCATTGAATAGCTTGATGTTCTTGTCATCGAGGACGGTGGAGCAAATGATATTACTACCTTTTTGTGGGCTTTCGTGCGGGCTCATGCATTGGGTGGTTGTGATGACGGCCTCAATCGAGTCGCTGTTTGAGCTAACTACATATGGCAGGGCCGCGCTTCGGGAGGCAGTCACCTTGCCAGTTCTCAGCACATTTCCCTCGGTATCAATCGAGCAATTTTGTTGCGGAATAACAATTTTCAATGGGGGCACTTTGAGTCCTCCATTGTATATGCTATCATTACTTTTATAATCATCGCTGCATTCCGTTTCATTTTCAATATCGACATTCTTATTAATCTCAACTTGCTCTTTATCGGCACTTGTTGCGTTGGCTTTACTCCCGGAAGGTGAGGCCTTGGTCGCCGCTAGCTTTGAGCCCTTTTCCACTCTTGATGATAGCTTTAGCGACGCACTCTTCAAGTCCTTTGAATGTTCCGAGTCCTTTCGCTTCTTCTTCTTCAGTTCTTCGCCAGATTCTTCGAAATCCTCTTCTATATCTGAGAAGCTGCGTTTTGTACCTGGCGTACTTTGATTGGCCGAATCAGCGTTTTTACCATCCGAACTGTTTTCATCCGCTGATGTTTTGTCTTTCGAGTCAATAACTTCTTGCTTATCCGCTGAATTAGTCTCCTCAATCTCTATGTCTCCTTTCTTGGATTCACTCTTTTTAATAGTTGTTCGGGTTGAGTCTGTAAATACAAAATTGTGTATTATCAGTTAGTATACAAATTCAAAGATATTGAGTTTCCAAACAGTATGAGTACAAGGTTAGCTCAAAGCCTGTGCTCTCAGGCCTGTTATTTTGAGCAAAAGTGAAAGGAAAGTCCTCTTTCTGGGTATAGTGTTGATGTACATATGTATGTATGTATGTATGTACATATGAAAAGCCCACAAGCTCCACGAGTTTGAAATGAAGGCATACTCAGTTACAAAGATATTTCCGGCTCTTAGTATATCATATTTAATGAATAATCATATATTATTAACACACTTTATAAGTTATGCGTCGTACTTTTTTTGTGCAATTGCTGGTGCGGCCCCGTGCCCTGCGCATAAAAAAAGCATTTATTACGCATTGGAGATTTGTTTTCGCCGAGTTCTAACTAGCATTTTTAATTATCACTTTATATATATATGTAGGATATATATACATATGCTGTTTACCTGTGGAGGATGTAGCAGTCATTTGCATTAAGAGAGCCATTTGCTGTCTTTCGGACATGGGCGTATTTGAGTTTGGTCTGGCTGGGGTAACTCCTGTAGTAAATCCTGTCCCCTTAGGTCTTGGGGGTGGCATACTATGTTGTTTAATACGATAACAATAAAATATAGAACAAAAAGAAAACACATAAACTTTATACAAAAATTTATTATATGAGTTCAATTCAGTGTGGCCGTTTCTTAACTATTAAAAGATCCCAAATTGACACAAATAATTAAATTAATATTACAATAATATATGAAGAAAATGTAAATAACTTCATTGCAAATTCTTATTAACATTGTTTAATATAAAACTATAATATATATTTGAATACAGAATTGTTTTTTATCCCAGAAACAATATGGAATAAACACAAATCTACAGCAACAAGTAGCGATAATAATATAACAATAATAAAATATTGTTTTGCGCTTATGCCAACCTTACCTTTGCTGTGAAGGTGTCCAGGATCTGAGATATAGATAAAAGTGTCCATCTTTTTGAGAAATGTTTCTCACAAAGTAGCTCCAGTGGTCCACTTTTTCCCATATTGGTCCAAATCAAAATGGCTGGAGCAGCAAAAAATAATTTTGTCCATTAAAGTATGTTAAATCAGATCGGGAATATAAATATACATATATCTGCGAATGCATTTGCTTTTCATTGAAATTAATATTTAAATGATAGTATATAGCTGTATATAGCTGGCATATAAATTATAATAATATTTTTGTTCCATTTTTTCCATTCTGTTTCTATCGGTAATCGCATTTGCAGTAAGTGTACTCGATAGTATAATTACATACATATGTACATATATACTTATGTTTTATCGTTTTTTTTCGTTGGAGTGTTGCAAAGTAAGTTATTGTTATTGTACTTTCCGATTGTGTTAGAAAAATTAATATTTAACCAAGAACTTGGTAACTTGCATTAATATTGAAATAAGAAGGTGGCCAATCTACTTGGATAGTGATATATTAACTAACCTCTCCTATTATCCACGGTGCGTGAGTGATACGTAGATGTATGTGTACATATGTAGCCTACTAATCTTCCACAAATACAAATGCTCACATACTTATTGCCTGCATATATACATAGATATGTTCATATGTACATATGTATATTGTTATTAGTCAACCACTGTCTGCACTTACACAAAATACAATTTTTTACTGTGAAAGGCACTACACGCTAGTGACGAAAGCCACACGAAGGCAACAGCTAAATACATATGTACATATATGAGTATCTAGCTGAAATTACAAATCCATGACGATAGTCCGATCGAAAAGTGTGATAAGTAATCGCAAGTTAGTTAAATGTACTAACAATAATAGTAATTTACAAATATCAAGTTGGATTGATGGACCTATAAATCAATTATTCCAATTAGATTTTTTGCTTAAAATAAGTTTCCTTTCCCAATCAATCAGCTGTTGAGGCAGATTTACTTGTAAGAAATAGTTTTTAGAAAGTAAAAAAGAAGAACTCTCTGTATGCAAATATTACTTACTCTCTGATATATTAGTGTCACAATTATTTAATTTTGAGGATATACCCCAATTAAAGTAATGTATTGAAACAAATCCGATCGCTTCTGTAAGGATGCTAACCCCATCAAGGGCATGGCATAAGATTCGGTTACTTTCGAATTCGATTTACTTCAGTGCAACCCCTCCTGGAAGGTAGTCATGCGCAATAGAATTTTCATTTTTATAGTATTGATTTCCGCATCGTGAATAATACGTAGTATACATGTATATTTGGTTAAAATGATTGCCTCAAAAGCTATAAAAACATACAGGATGTAAAACATATTTAAATTTCACTAGTCTATGATAATATCACAGAAAACATTAACATACGTTTGCTCATTTAACTATAGCCTAATCGTGTTTGTATATCCTTCTAGACAGAAAATTGAAAAAATCGGCAAAATGACGCAAATGTCGCAGGACGAAATAATAACCAATACAAAAACAGTATTGCAAGGCCTCGAGGCATTGCGAGTGGAACATGTTTCGATTATGAATGGCATTGCCGAAGTGCAGAAGGACAATGAAAAGTCGGATATATTAAGAAAGAACATCGAAAATATTGAACTTGGGCTAAGCGAAGCTCAGGTTATGATGGCCCTCACATCGCATCTGCAGAACATCGAAGCCGAGAAGCAGAAGCTGAAGACACAAGTGCGGCGCCTGCATCAGGAAAACGCCTGGTTACGCGATGAGCTGGCCAATACCCAACAGAAGTTTCAGGCGTCCGAACAATTGGTGGCACAGCTGGAAGAAGAAAAGAAGCACCTTGAGTTCATGGCCTCTGTGAAAAAGTATGATGAGAACCAGGACCAGGATGACACATGCGAAAAGAGTCGAACGGATCCAGTGGTTGAGCTCTTTCCCGATGAGGACAATGAGGATAGAAATAATATGTCTCCCACTCCTCCGAGCCAGTTTGCAAACCAAACTTCAGGATATGAAATTCCAGCACGCTTGCGAACGCTTCACAATCTGGTCATTCAATATGCATCGCAGGGCAGGTATGGTTTTGAATTTTTACTGGAAAGAAAAGACGATTGCAACAAATCTATGTGTGCTTCCAGGTATGAGGTGGCCGTTCCTCTCTGCAAGCAAGCATTGGAAGATCTTGAAAAGACCAGTGGCCACGATCATCCTGATGTTGCAACAATGCTAAACATTTTGGCTCTTGTGTATAGGGATCAGGTGCGAATAAGCTTTGGCTTAAACAAACGAACATTTTCTAATCATATTATCAATTCCAGAACAAGTACAAGGAGGCTGCAAACTTACTCAATGACGCATTGTCTATTAGGGGAAAAACTCTTGGAGAGAATCATCCTGCCGTGGCTGCCACTTTAAATAATTTAGCAGTGCTCTATGGCAAACGGGGGAAGTACAAAGATGCTGAGCCCCTTTGTAAGCGTGCCTTGGAAATTCGCGAAAAAGTTTTAGGAAAAGACCATCCAGACGTTGCCAAGCAACTTAATAATCTCGCTTTGCTCTGCCAAAACCAAGGCAAATACGACGAAGTTGAGAAATATTATCAAAGAGCGCTAGACATCTATGAATCAAAGCTCGGCCCAGACGATCCCAATGTGGCCAAGACCAAAAATAACTTGGCTGGCTGCTATTTGAAGCAAGGAAGGTACACAGAAGCGGAAATTCTCTACAAGCAGGTTCTAACAAGGGCCCATGAACGGGAGTTTGGAGCGATTGACAGCAAAAACAAGCCTATCTGGCAGGTAAGTGGGCCATGCAGAAGTGCAATAAGCTTATATGATTGTTCAATTTGAAAATTGATTCGTTTCAGGTGGCCGAAGAGCGTGAGGAGCACAAATTTGATAATAGGGAAAACACACCATATGGCGAATACGGTGGATGGCATAAAGCTGCGAAAGTGGACTCTCCCACAGTTACAACCACTCTAAAAAATCTGGGTGCACTGTACAGGAGACAAGGCATGTTTGAAGCTGCTGAAACTCTGGAAGACTGTGCAATGCGAAGTAAAAAAGAAGCCTACGATCTAGCTAAACAAACTAAAGTCTCACAACTTTTAACATCAAATGAGAAACGACGATCAAAGCAAATTAAAGAAGATATGGATTTTCTCAGAGGAGGTAAATATATGATATTATTTATATGTAAATTGTGTATAAAACACGCCTTCTGTGGGTTTTGTTTACTTATGGTGTTTGCTGGCTATACAACTATTAAAATATGCATATTTTATCGTTACAGAAAAATGGCAAACCATGAAAATATTATTCGTTTCGTCGAAACTGGAATCTTTATGTTTATGATTAAAATTTAATAAAAAAAACAATTTATTTATTCATTCCTTAATATACCTAAGTTATTTTCCCAAGCATATTTTTAGCAAATAAACAAAGTTTTATACCTTGTTATATCGAAAAATATATGTACCGCTTTTAATAATAAACCAAAAATAATAACGGAATCGTCCAATTCGCTTATATTTGTTTGTTTTTAATCCAGCACATAATAATTTATTAAACCTCTATTTGTTGGTCGGTAGTCTTGGCTGTTGTTTTATATCATCAGTTACAGTTTCCGCCTATTTAATTATATTCAATTCAAAAGCAAAACAAATGTTTGCTGATCAGTGTAGATAACATACAATCGATAATCTTACTGTTTCCTGGCCACACTGTAAAATTTACTAGAAAATTTAATAAATTTTATATATTTTAGATAGTTTTAGTAATTATATTAATTATGCTTACTGCTAAGATGCTATTATTTGTTCATCAAAATAGTATCTAATTAATTAAATTTCCAAAACGTTCCACGTCCGCGTTTCATGTGTACATATGTGTCGAAGCGGCAATCGATGAATTTTCGGCAGAATAGGGTTGATATCTTAACATACCATGCACAAATTGTGAACAATTTTTTTTGCCGGCGTTCGTGTTTCTAAAGAATAATAAGATTAAAAACAAATATATAAAATGAAATTAGTAAGGTAAGATGTATTTTGTTTGTCATAATGCTGCATTTACCATTGTATAGAGATATATGTTTACTGAAGCGCGTGGTTAAATTTGTTGTTTGTGCAAATACTTACAGCCACTTTCTTGCCGCGCGTTTTCTTTCAAGAAAATGTTTATGACTCGTATTTTACTTTATTAAACAGTTCAAGGCTGTCTTCATGTGATATCTTAGCTTGTTTAAGTTTGAGTTTTAGTTAATGTGGTAAATATTACTACGGCTAATGATGGCGTCCAAAATTCCCCCAAACCTTGACGCACACATGCACACATACATATGTATTTAAGAAGAGGTGGTGCTCCTGCAAGACATGAGCATGAGCTTATGTGTGTGTAAATGTGTCTGTGTGCAGAGAGAAGGAAGCTTTTTGTCCTTATTGTCCCATATATTGTAGCCGAGTCTATGAATGAAAACTTATTCCCTTGGGACTATAATTTATGTTCAGTGATGTCCACAAGATTCTTGTGGAAAAGTAAATGCCAATAGACGAATATATTGATATCCATCCATTTGATATTATTAATGACCTCTATTTCTTTCAGATTTCTGATGAAGCTCAGTCACGAGACTGTGACAATCGAGCTGAAGAATGGCACCCAAATACACGGTACCATTACAGGCGTAGATGTGGCCATGAATACTCACCTTAAGAGTGTCCGGATGACAATCAAGAACAGAGATCCTGTTCATCTGGAGTCCTTGAGCATTCGTGGCAACAATATAAGATACTTCATACTGCCGGACAGCTTGCCTTTGGAAACTTTGCTGATAGATGACACCCCGAAATCGAAGACAAAGAAGAAAGACAGCGGTCGCGTTGGTAATCGTGGCAGGGGAAGAGGCGCGCGAGGACGTGGAGGACCCAGAGGACGCGGCAGAGGAAGGGGAGGATCTAACAGACGTTGATTTTGTAACTCCTACATTTAATAAAACAAAAACAAAACATTTTAAATACATGTCTCTGTTGAATTTACTCAACTGTATTTATTTATAAAAACAAAGCTGTTCAACTGGAGAACCGTCTGAAAAGTAATACAATAAAACGAATAGAATACTACTTCTGGATTTGCATATAAAAGTCTAATGGTTTTTGATACATTCGAATATTGATAATATGTATTTTAGTCGACGTACTCGTATGTTGGATAAGTCTCTGATTTTTCATTAACCTAGAGTCTTTTTTTATTCTGCAGCTGCAGGAAGCGTCGTGGAATAAATGCTTGCTCGTATTTTTAGCCAGACAAGAACAAAAGGGTTCGTCTTGTCAGATTTTGGTATATATAGTATGTGTGTATATTGTAACCAAAGAATACGATATGTTCGCTAACGATACGTTATACACGCTTAGTCACTATCATTATCATTTAAAATGTTTGACATTACGCCGGCCAGCTCCTCCGCTTTGTCGAGGAACTCGTCTCTCGGTAAACGGGTATCACTGCGTAAACTTTGCGCAGTAATCAAAAGGTTTTCGAAATCATTTAATTGCGTATCCAAATCTTCAGAGCTCAACGACTTCTTCTGTTGGGAGCCTATAAAATAAAGTATTTGTATTAAATGATCGCAGAGGGGTCGGTATATAGCGTACTAACCCGATTTCGTACTTATCTCCACATTAGACCAGACAACATTTCTCAAACCATCCACAATTTCTTGATATTGATCTTCTGTTGGACCAGAAGTCGATGTCGCTATCGAATCGGTTTCTGAACTGCTCTTCAGAGATATAAAGTCGAAAATGAAATTCGTGCGCTTCTTCAGGTCTGATAGGGATATTCCGTTTTCCTCGCATGGAAACGAAGTTGTCAAAAGAAACCCAAGTTTCAATGGGCAATCCTTTAAGAAAGTATCTGAGAAAGTGTGCAAAAAGTTCATCTGCAAATGGAAGGAAAGTTATTAAGGATTGTTTTTGTTGATCAACTATGGTTGCATTTACATCGTTGGCGTCAAAAAAAATTATTACAGCTTCAGTGTTTTTAGTTATTTCTGTTGGAACATTCTCCCATTTTCCATCGAAAGGAATTAGATTGACCGAAGTGTTGAAGTATTTTGTTTTAATTTTGCATTTATAGAAATGTGAAGAAACTTCGTTATTTATCGGTGTCTTTGGTTGATCCATTTCAGTCAGGATGCCTGAAACACAATACAAAATAATACATTTATAAATTGACAAATAGTAGGTGTTTCATCCAAAAGATAGAATAGAATAGACACAGAAGCAGGCACGCACAGCAGCAGATTAGAAAATCAATCAAATCAAAATCAATGCAGCACACGTTACATTAGTTAAGTATCGTGGTAAATATACATTTATATATATGCTTAACAACTATATACAGTCTACAGCACATACCTTCGGCGATTTCCAGGGGAGTCTTAGAGCCATAAGACAGGATT
The DNA here is from genome assembly GCA_009664405.1 of Drosophila bifasciata. Classification (NCBI taxonomy): domain Eukaryota; kingdom Metazoa; phylum Arthropoda; class Insecta; order Diptera; family Drosophilidae; genus Drosophila; species Drosophila bifasciata. The sequence goes on from CM019043.1 coordinate 38,249,968, forward strand.
AGCACGGTCGGATCCATTTCGGTTTTATTTTTTATTTTTAGTTAATTGCTACCACAGAATGTAAACACCAGTGTGACCAACAGCAAGATCTGCCAGAATCCCATCCAAATAAATAAATCAATCGCATTCCATACTCCGTCGTTTCAAAACGAAAATTAATTTTTCTTTTATAAATTAATATATTTATTTAGTTTTATTTTTCATTTTGTAATACTCCTATTACTGTTTTGGTTAGGGCAGGGTGACCGTTTACGGTATATTACATATATACTTTTCGGGATATTTTGACATCGAAATCGAATTTTAAGTATATTTACGGTATATCGGAATATAAAAGTACATCCCATAAATTTTATCAATCATTTTTAAGTTATAATAAAGTACTTTTCAAGATGACCGCCAAACTTCATTTAGCGCCCAAAAAATACCGAAGTTGTTCGACAGAGCAACGCGCTCTTAAATCGTGGTGTATTTCAAAATTGCTTTATTTTTAATGTGACATTCGCGTACTCCCTCTCCCTTAGAATAAGTCATTATTTGTATATAAAATCAGCTTGGGAAGTAACGAAAATAGGTCATAGAATTGTCGATACTCAGAGCTGAATCAGGGATGAACAACAACAATGACGTCACATTTCGTACACTCTTACGTCTTATGATATAGCCCTCTATGATTAAACCTTATTATGTATACACTGCAATAAATGGGAGTTTCATGAATTGGATCAAATCACATATTCAGTGCTGAGAGTCCTAGCTAGTTAGATATAAATATATGAAACCGAATTTCAAACTCGAGGAATATGATTTCCGATTATTGACAGGAAGATTAACCCTTTACCGACTTGTGGGTATATCGATTTACAAACTGAAACTTATGCAATTGGAAATATTTTTGAAGCATTTCAAGTGAATGATATCATGGTAATCATTTTTGGAAGTCAATAGGAAGGATGGATCTACAAGTAGAATTTACCAACAGTAATATTTTTACTGTTTAAATAGATAGGGTTTAAGTGGGCTAAGTCCTTTTTTTCTTCGGTATATTTACGGAATATTTTCAAACTTGTAAGGTATATATTGGTATATTTCTGAGTGTCAGGCGGTATATTTTATCGATAAGTTCGCGGTCACAGTTAGACGGTATATTTTACATACAAAGGAAGCGTGGCGTCGCTTGGCGCTGGAAATTTGAAGCTAACGATCGAAAAAGACCAACATTCGGAGTTCAATTGAGTGGAATATAATTAATTTAAAATGAAGGCAGTGTAAGTATAATGTGAGACCTCAAAACTGTGCAGTAAAATACATACAAAATCAACCGTTGCAGATCCCGAACGCCGATGCGCGTCCCTAAGACACCGCGAGTACACCAAACGACAGAGCAACAACGTCGGGACACATCGGAAAAGGCCAAAGATCCTGTGAATGTGTTCTGCCGCGTCCGGCCCGCTCCAATCGGATGCGGACCTCACCTCTCTGCGGGTGAAGAGCTCCACGACAATCGCACTTAATCCGCAGGATCAGCTGCTGCAGCACCATAAACAGAACGGCGCCCAGCGCGAGATACAGTACATATTCAAGCATGTATTTCAGTCGGATGCCACGCAGCAGGATTTGTTCGCATCTGTGGCGCAGCCACTGGTCGAGAACCTGGTGCGTGGACGGAATAGTTTGCTGTTTACCTATGGCGTCACAGGCAGCGGAAAGACGTATACAATGACGGGCAACCTGAGGCATCGCGGCATAATGCCCCGCTGCCTGGATGTTCTCTTTCGCACCATATCCGATTTTCAGGCCAAGAAATTTGTCTTCAAGCCGGACAAGCTGAATGGCTTCGAGATTCTGTCCGAGGAGGACGCGCTGCTGGAGCGGCAGCAGGAGATGAATCTTCGCTTTGCTGGTTCCGGTCGCTTTGCGTATCGAAACAAGGACTCGGATCCGGAGATCGCCTCCCAAGCGTCAGTGGAGCCAACGCCGCTTCTGGGCCTCGACGAGGACAACATGTATTCGGTGTTTGTCACCTACATAGAAATTTACAACAACAGTGTGTATGATCTCCTAGAGGACACGGGCATACAGAAGTAAGTGGCTGAGATATCCTTGGATTGTGTCAGTTAGTAATCCGCTGTTTCCTCTCTTTGCAGGACTTTGCAAAGCAAAATCATTCGCGAGGATGCCCATCATCACATGTTCGTCCATGGCGTCACGGAGGTGGAGGTGAAAACTGTGGAGGATGCCCTAGAGGTCTTTCAGATGGGACAAAAGAAAAAGCGTATGGGCCACACGGTTTTGAATGCCGAGTCCAGCCGCAGCCACTCGGTGTTCAACATACGGCTCGTTCAGGCGCCCACCGACAGCCAGGGCGAGAATGTTGTCCAGGACAGGCAAAACATCACAGTGAGCCAGTTGTCCCTGGTCGATCTGGCCGGGAGTGAGCGCTCCTCGCGCACCAAGAACACTGGGGTGCGACTTCGCGAAGCTGGAAACATCAACAACTCACTGATGACGCTGCGCACATGCCTCGAGTATTTGCGCGAGAATCAGCAGGCTGCCAGCAATGGTTTCGCCCCCAAAAAGATACCGTATCGCGACTCAAAAATAACACACATGTTTAAGAACTACTTTGACGGCGAGGGACAGGTGTCCATGATCGTGTGCATCAATCCAAGAATGGAGGACTATGATGAGAATATGGTAGGAGCAAGCTACTCGCCCCAAATGCACCCTTTTGTTCAAAATTAGCGTTTTTACTTTTCAGCAAGTTATGAAGTTTGCCGAGATGACCCAGGAAGTGCAAATAGCCCGGGCCACGCCTATGAAAACGGACCTGGGGCTGACACCAGGCCGCCGCAAGGCCAACAAGCTGTTCAAGATTGCAGTCAACAATTTAAACGAGCTTGGCATTCCCGAGGCCAAGGATCTGGAGGTGGATGTGGGCTTGGTCTATAGTCTGGGACCCGACTTTCCCAACTACCAAATGGACAGCCCTGAGGCGGAGGTTAAGATCCGTGAGCTCATGCATTACTTGGAGCAGCGCATTGAGAAGCGGAAGAGGTTGCGCGGAAATTTGGATATCAAATGTTAGTCTTACAACTTCCACTCGTGTATAAGGGGGTGCACATCCTTATTCATTTTGTATATTCGTAGGTGACAATTTTCGTCAGATGCTGATGAACTTGGACCGAGACAACTTGCAGCTGCGCACGGAGCTAGCATCCCTGAAGGCTGTCTACAAGCAGGAGCGCGACCGCAGTTCCGCCTTGGAAAAGAAGGTGCGAATTCATGAGAGCTCCATAGATGTGCTTAACAATACACTGAGCAAGCGGGACAGGCAGATTGAGGAGCTGACATGCAAGCTAAATGAGAAGGAAAACCTCCTTACCCAAAAGGAGCACGAGAAGGAGAAGCAGAAGAAAAAGTTCAGCTCTAAAATGGCCGTGGAGTCTGATAAGAACAAGCGGGAGCTGGAGATAAAGCTCCGCCAGCAACGGGAGAAACTGCATGAACGTATGCGCATCAAGGACGAGAAACTGCGCCTGGTTTCAAATATCCTACAGTCAGAGGATCTGCCGAGCCTGCCGCGCTCGCAGAGCTCGGAGGATTTACTCAACGACAAAGATCGCGGCGCATTCACAGCTCGAACGGAATCATCGGTGCCGGCCACGCGAACAGACATCTATGCCACGCCTCGACACGTAAGCCAGTTTTTGTCCTTCCGCGCTGTGAGTTTTAATCTATTGTCCATCCATCCATTCAGGGTGCGGCAGCTGCCAATAACCGACATCGACGATCGCGGTCCGCTGGCGACAAATGGCTGGAGCATCGTTCAGCCAATCCTGTGCCGCTTGGCACCATTATGCAGCCCTATCTGAAGAATCGCAAGTCGGTTACCAAGCTGACAGACATGAAGACGCTGACCGAACACGGCGCCAATAAATACTGCCTAGTCTCACAAGAGGCCGACACAGACGGTGATGTGGAGACGAAGCTGTACAAGGGCAATGTGATACCCACATGTGGTGGCGGTGCTCAGGTGGTTTTCAACGATGTGGAGTGCCTCAAGCAGAAGTCCCCCGTCCATTCACCGACGCGAAAGCGTCCCAGCAATGGCACAATGTCGGCTATGGGCGTTAACAGCGCGCTGCCCAGCACGGTCACCTCCGTCCAGGATGTGGCCTCGCGTTGCAACCTCGGCATCGAGGGGCACAGCAGCAAGAAGACAAAAATCTAGAGCTCCGAAAAATACACAGTTGTGTTCTGTATGTAGTTCTTGAAGTTGCTTTTTCATTTAGATTATTTTTCTAGTTAACGTAATATAAAATTAAAGTTGATCAATTACACGCCCTTAAAGTTGAATCGTGAATGAAGTGATTTTGTTTTTTGCAATTAAAGCCAAGTAAATAATCTGTATAAATATACCACACATCGATGAATTCTTAGCCTCGCAACTGAGTACAGCACCTCCAACATCTCCCAATGGTCCCATGGCCGTGGGAGGAGTGCGAACCCTACGTCCATTCATAGGTTTGTAATAAATAGTTTTACTGTAAAGTATTCAATATTTTCATATACTATATATATCCGCCGCCCCTGACCCTTGATTATTATATGAACAAATAAAGTTGAAATCAGATGCAAATATATGTATGTATTAACTATTATTTTTTGTTTTTATTGTTATTCCTGCGTTTATTCAATGCTTAAACCGATAAATTTATTGAAATACATACGGTACCGTTTTACACATACATATTTGTAGATTAATTTCAATTACTAATAAATCAGTCTATAATTAAAATATATGTTTTTCGCTTAATGATTTCATTTATGTACGTACGTATGCTTGCATGTGGTGTGTGTAAGTGTCAGCGTGTGTGTGTGTGTGTGTGTGTGTGTGTATGTGGGTGTGAGCTGCTTTTCACGAGACTACTAACGGGATGACTCTTCTTCTTCTTAACGCTATATATATATATTCGGCAATTGTGGCAGGTTCCTGGCAAACGAGGAATTTTAGTCAAAATCAAATGAAGGCGCATTCCCGCTCCAACATGGAATTTGGAATCAGCCCCAATTGGGATGGTGGTGTGGTGTCGAATCGATTCAAACCCAATTAAATAATTACAACATGGGGTACAGTCAAAACAAAAAACGGAAACGGAAACCACAAATAAATTTGTAACATAATCAACGGCACGAAAACTCAATCTCAAATCAAGTGCAAATATTAACATATACATCATTCATCGTTCATCATTAATCATCTGTAAATTCAAATTAAACAAATACCAATTTAATCAATATAAAGCTGTGTGTTTTTTCATAAACGAAACGTTCGCCTTTCTCTCTTTCAGGGCCTCAACTCAAAAATATTTCTCTTCTGTAGCTATGTAGCTGTAACTTTTAACTGTAATTGTATACTTAAGATGATTTTGTAATACGTTTTATAATATTATTTTCAAGACGCGCTCCTTCAGACCGACAACTTAATATATACTCGTATGCTGTTGATCGATCTCTATATATCTAAATGTATGTTATGTATGTATATAATCGTAATAAAAACTAAGGATCAAAAAATTATTCTACGGTGGAAAACGAATTTTGGCTATAAAGCAACGTTAATCAAAGAAACAAATTATTAACAAGACACACTCTCCTCCTCACAGCCACACCCCCTCCCAACCACTGAAAAAACTACGCCCATTTGGAGCGTCTGTCTCTCTTTTCTCACAATATTTTCGTGTATGTGTGTGGTGTGTGTGTGTGGTGTGTGTGTATGTGAGTGTGTGTGTGTATAGATGTTAGCAGCTGCGTTTTTGTTGGCAAGGCAAGCGTTAACATTTACAATACGTTACGTTACGTTACGGATTCACCCATCCGCTGTATGTGTATCTCTGATGTTTGGATGATTGTTGCTGTTGTTGTTGTAGTGGTTGTATGTGGATTGTGGTTCTAAATGTATGGTTGTTTTTAGCATGAGTGAAATCTCGATTGAAGCTGCTTCCCATACTAAGACGGATCAGCAGACGTGGTCGCTGCAGCTGCAGCTTATTGAGTGGCTCCTATGAACACTTTACACAAGCGCCCTCCACATCAAAGTCAAGGACCATAAGCTTAGTTTCCTCCGTTCCATTGCGTGAGCCAACCGCACAAATCAGTTTCGTATCATTTGCCCTGAAAGGATTACATCAACCAGCGTTAGATCTCACTCTTCTAAATTAAATTATAGCGCTTACCTAATCCTCCACACTACACCACCAGAGCCACCCGAATCCAAGGCCACAAGATTGCGTATAAAATCGCCCGTCTTCACGTCCCACAACTTGACAGTGCCATCGTCCGAGCTGGTGACCACAAATCGTGAATTGAACTGCAGACAGGTGACCGCAGACTGATGCTTGTTTGGACCTTTGGAATGCAAATTAAAAGCAAAATTAGCATTGATTTTTAAGATTCTCAGCCATGTCCCGTACCCGACAGCGTTTGCAGACATTGTCCAGTTGTGATGTCCCACACTTTGACGGTCGAATCGGCATTACCAGAGACGAGTATGTTCTGGCGCAGCTCCATGCCCGACGTCAGGCTCTGATGGCCCATCAGAGTGTGCTTGCAATTTCCCGTCTCCGCGTCCCACACACGAATGGACGTGTCCAGGGAGCCCGACACCACATGGACACCATCGAACTAAAAGAGAAATCAGAGTATAATTAGATCATGCACATCGATAGGTTTCATTGTTGTAGTACCTGCAGTGAGTAGACGCGATTCGTGTGTCCCTGCAGCGTGTGCAGACACTCCTGTCGCTCTGGATGCCAGATCTTGACCATGTAATCGTACGCTCCGGACACAATAAGCTTTCCATCGTATTGTACACAACGCACGGCAGCCAGATGGCCAACAAGGACATGCAGACAAGAGCCCAATTCGATGTCCCAGACCCGCAAGGTGGCATCTCGGGAGCCACTGACCACTCTGGAAGGACGAGACGAAACGGGGATTAGTTGGAGCTCCAGGGATTCAATTGCTGCGTCCACTTACTTATTGCCATGCAGATGCATGCATCTCACTGTGGACGTGTGCCCCTGCAGTGTGTGGACACAAGCACCGCTGTCCATATCCCAAACCTTCAACGTTCGATCCGTACTGCCCGAAATGATGATGTTACCAGACATTTGCGAGGACCAAACACCACCAGTGTGGCCCACCAGTGTGCGAAGGCACTAAAGAAAAATATCACGTCAGACCAGAGCTCGGGAAGCATTCATAAATGAAGATTCACTTACCTTTCCATTGACTGCAGACCACACCTTGAGGGTGTTGTCATCGGAACCGGACACAATGCGATTGCCAGAGAACTGCAGGCATGTGATAACATGATCGTCATGGCCCTTGAGCACCTTGGGCTTGCGCACGGGTCGCGAACGCCAGTTCATCTCGATGATGTGCTGCCGCATATAGGCGGCCTTCCACGGCGATGAGATGGGCGGCATGTTGCCATCGCGTCCCCGTTTCGGTCGATCGCTGCGCGACTCCGTCTGGATCTGGCCCTTGCGGCACTTCTCCTTCCACAGCAGATTGTCGTCGCAGAGGAAGCGCCAGCTGCGACATGTCTGGGCAGCTCGTAGCAGATCCTTCGGCTCCAGGTAGGACAGCACCAGCAGTGCTATCTCCCTTGGTAGAAGCGAAATGAAGTCCCGTTGGAACTGTGGCTCAATCACCTTCATCATGTGACGCACTTGCGAGGGATCGCAATGGTCAATCAGACGATCGACGGCCAGCAGCCGCTCCACATGCGACCACCTCTGGAATTGTTGCAGCCAATGCTGCAGCTCTGGTGGCGGATTGTCACGTGCGGACACGCCGCGCGGTGTACGACGGCCAATCGGTGTCGCAGTACTAGCGCTGGCCACCAGCGATGGCGTAATGGACAGCACCGCTGTCGGTCCCATGTGCTGGGATGACGAGCGCGGCGTGGATGCAACATCGTAGGCAATCCGCTTGCGGCAATTATCGCCAATTCCAAAGCCAGCACCGCCCATCCCGCCACTAGCCGAGATGGCCATGGAATAGTCACAGCCCTCGAGAATGCGCACTTCGTTGTATTTGCGTTTGCGCTGTTGTGAAATCAATGTCCCGGTATTGGCCAATGCGGAAGAGGAGCCGCCGTCGCAAACAGCCGAGGACGATGTGGAGAGGGAGATTGGCTCGTCATACTCGACTGGGTCCATGTCGTAGGGCTCGCTGAGGCTGCCGTTGCTACCGCTGCTATAACCACTATTACCATTCTGACACGTACAAATTTCCTCCAAGTCCGAGTTGTTCTCCTCATCGCAGTTGAACCACGACTCGTCGCCATCTCCCGGCTCGATCAGACCACCATCCACCACGTTGTTGCTGCTGTTGTTGTTGTTGGCTCCGGCAGCGGCACCCTCTTCGACCACAACCTCCAGGACTATGACATCGTTGGACCCATTGCGTCTTTGCCGTGTGACCAAGGCATGAGCTGCGGCACCGCCCGATGCTTTTGATGCCGCGGCCACACCGCCACAACCTGGAAGGCGCGCGAATAGACGCTCCTGTGTCTGGGCACTGGCGTTCACTTGGCGCGCCGCCTTTGCTGGGGCCACGTAATCACACCGCATTGGGCCGCTCGATGTCGAGGAGGAGGATGCTGATGCTGACGTGGACGTCGACGTCGAGGCCTGAGCATCATCGGCAACGACCGATCCAGAACAGGCCGACCCGGATGTTGATGTGGAGTGTAAAGCGTATGTGCGGCCACCGTCCTGAGAGGTCTGCGAGCCCACAGAACTGAAGGAGATGGACTGGGAGGATGATGATGCACTAGGCTTCTCCTCCTGCTCCTGACAGCTCAAAGTAGATGTGGATGTTGATGTGGATGGAGCTTCATTCGAATTGGTATTGGTGAACACATCCGTTCGAGCAGCTCCCGTACAGCTGGTGCCCGAGGCCGAGTCCGCGCCCGCCGCTTCTGTTGACTGCGACAGCGACATGGTGGATCTGGTGTTTTGGGTGCAGCTACTGGATGCTGCAGCCGTTGCTCCCACTGTTGAGGATGTGCCGAGGGTGGATCCTAGATTCAGTTTGGCAGTGGACTTGCTCAGCCGACTGTTGGTATACTTTCGGCTGCTCGTTGGGGTCGTCGATAGATCCTTGTACGTGCACTGAACGGATAGGGAAAGAATCGGTTGAGTTATTAGAGGAATGTTGACAAACACAAAACTCTGTTCTCTGGAAAGAATAATCTCTAGGGTTCTCTCTCTCTCCCTTTACGAGACTGACAGCTCTAGGACTCCTTTTGCTTTTGGTGCTTTCTTTATTGATTGATATATTACTCACCTTGCTATCCGAGGAGACGGTGCGTCCGTTGCTGCCGCTGGGCCAATCATCGCTGCTGCTGTTGCTGCTGGTGACTCCACCGCTTCCGCCAGCACCTACTCCTGCTGCTGTCCCCCCGCCACCAATGGACTTGATCAGACTTAGATTCAATTTGTTCCGACTCAGAAGGGAGCTGGTGCGCAGAATGATGCCGCCAGTGAGACGCTGCTCTGTCTCAAAATCTCGCCGCTCTATCAGATCCATCGACTGAATGTCCGCCTTGGACAGGGGCTGGGTGTTGCAGTTGGAGCTAGAGCTGCAGCTGGATGTGGAGGCCTCCTCCTGTGCGCCACCTGACACGGCTGATGCGACAGATGTGGCCGATGCGGCTGGCGAGGGATTCGACGTGGCGTTGGCTGTGAGACTCATCTGCTTCAGCCGTACTGACATCAGCCTGTCGTGAAGTGATGTAGACGTGGCGGTATCTTCTGCCTCCGGCCGGCTGTCGTCGGAGTTGCCTGGCTCAGACTTTATTCCTCTTGGATGTGGATGTGCTACCTGGTGCTGGTCCTCTACCTGATCCTCGCTAAGCATAAATTCGTCGCTCAGGCGCTTCGGCTTTCCGACCACCTGATCGCCGAACTCTGAAGGGACATCGCTCCCATCTGGATGACCGGGATGGGAATGCGGCAGAGCTTCCTCCACGACGGGGGTCTCGAGGAAGATCTTGGAGCCATCGGCGGTCATAATGGTGCCGTCGGGCAGGGCCATTTGTGATGTGTTTGGGCAGTCGACGCCAGCTACAATGACCTCCACGTCCTCATAATCGTCCTCGATCAGTTCATCTTCATCATCCTCGTCCTCATCCTCCACATCTGCCTCCACATCTTCGACGTCCTCCTCCTCTTCATCATCATCATCATCGTCGTTTATAAGGCAGACAATGGGCGGCTCCTCACTATCATTGAAGAAGCCCCCACGACTGTGCTCTGAGGAGGGATGGTCATCATCGTTAATGGTGTCTGTGGAGGAGCTATCATCCACGGCCACCACCACCCCAACGGTGGATGCCGGCCTCGTGCTGGTGGGCAGTGAGTTGGAAGAGCTAATCTCAAAGGTCTCCAGAACCCCGGAGGTGCTGGACTCATCATCCAGCACTACGGCAAAACCATGTTGAGAATTCGACGACACGCACACGTCCTCCACATCCTCCCTCAGAGTTGACATAGATAAAAATGCTGATACAGCTGCTTGTGCTGTTTTTGCTCCTGCCTCCTGGCTGGTAGTCGCCGTCGCCGACGCCGTCGCCTGACTCTTCAGTTCAATGTGCTGGCCGCTGGCCGACGAGGTGACCGATGTCGAAGTACCCTCCTCCTCTGCACTGGTCAAGGAATTCCTGCTAGCAGCTGGAGGACATCCTTGTTCCATAATAATACTTGACGGGCATCCAAAAAAAAATCGGGACAGCGCACTTTACCAGTTGACCAGTTCGCTGCCAGTGGCTCCTGCAAAGAGATCGATGGTCATTTAGGTATTCCATATGAGGGTATGAGGGGATCGGAGTGGAAAGGAGTAGGATGCTACCGTAGATTTTCAATCCATTTTTATACCTTTTAGTACTTCCTATTCCAATTTATAGACACTCCCATAAAATATATTTTAATAATTTTAATGTTTATCCTTCGTGCTCGTGGAGAACTCTGAAAATTCCCACGCAACAAGATGCAAAAAAAAATAAAAACGAAGAGCAAAATGAATGAAAAGCAGTGGGAAAAATTTTTTTGTAAGGCAGCCGCCGCCGCCGACGACGTTGTCGTTAAAACTCGAAAAAGGAAATCACAAAAGTGCATCGGATCGGGGATCGGCGGAAGAGGCTAAAACGGCGCGAAGTAGAATGGGAAAAAGAAGACGAAACGGGTATTACAACAAAAAGAAGACACTCACATACACAAACACACACACACACACACACACACACACACACACACACACACACACACACACACACTCGAACGCATACACATATGCAGTACAGTAAGAGGCAGGTAGCCAAGCGGCAGGGCAGGCGGCAGCAAAAAGGTATTGTGAAGAAGCGATGGCGAGAGAGCCAGAAGTAACGGACGTAAGAAGAAGCAGCACCAAAGATACACAGCAGCAGCAGCAACAACAACATCACGTACACCTTGCAATTCAAGCCGCTATCTTTTCCCTCCGCCTGGGCCTTGCTCTCGGGGTGAGCAAGCAGATCGTCGTCGTCGTCTCGTGTATCTCGTGCCTTGTCTGTCACACAGCATCATCACCAGGGAGCAGCCAGGGAACCAACCAAAGACCGATCGCACACAAACGAGACACACACACACACACACACAAAAGCATGTAGAAAAAGGGATCTTTGCAAGCAGTGGAGAGGGGCAGGCAGGGAGCGCAGCAGCCATTGCAAGGCAGCATCAGCATCCGCAGCAAACAAAAGGGGCGATCACAAAGGAATTTTCAGCAGCGCTCCTGCTGTTGCATCACTCGCAACAACAGACAACAGATCAGATGTGCAGAGGTATTCTCGGGAATATAATATTCTTCTTTCTCTTCCCACCCTTCGGCGTTTGGCTGTTGACCTCCCCACAAAAAAACGTTGCTTAGGGTCTTCGGGGTCTCTGCTTTCACGCCGTATTTATTCAGTCTGCCTCACATTTACCTGTGCCACAGGATAGCCAATACCGCAGCACATTTTCGATGCGCCCAAAGAATTTTTGAGCCACGGGTGTGGAGTCGTCATTATCTTTGCTCCCTAAATACGCACGTACATATGTATTTCATACATGCATGTATATAAGTTAGCAGATAATAGACCAGTAGTTACGATAAATGCAATCTTTAGTTTGCCAATTTAATAGTTTCCGCTGCATTTCCTTCTCAATTCCTGGCCCTAACCCCACTTTTCTGCACCTGCAGTGCCGATGGTGATGGAGGAGAGCGAGCCAGCCAGCCCCATAATTCGTGGAGCAAACAACAAAAGAAAATGTGAACATTGTTGTACACACAGACACACATACACGCATACAGAGCAAATGTCACGACATCCACGAGAAAAGTTTGCTGCGTTATCCCTTCTATAATTTACTTTTACAATGTTCTGCAGAGCGAATTGAGTCTGTGCAACATACCCAAGGCAAACAGTTGCAATTTAGTTAAATTATTTAACTATTCCATCCGTTCGAAATTTTTTGCGTTTAGCCCACTCACGCACACACACGCGCACATACAATTACACGGGCACAGGTTTAATCGAATTTCCACATACTTCTTTGTACCGTTGCTCTGGGGAGTATTGTAGACTCTGGAGTGAGTTGCCGTTTAAACCTTACTTTGTTTATTTAATTTTTAGAAACATAAATTTTATTTGGACAGACGAAAAAAACTAATGACTCGAGCCTGCCTTTTATTAATTATCGATATACGGAGACCATCATCTCGAAGACAGCACAGGTATCGCATGCATGCATTTACTATCGATGGGGTCGTTACGGCCGTATGACACTACTTTGCTAACTGCATTGGATGACATTTCAATAGAATAGCGTAGATAGCATGCAGCGTGAGCAAGAGATGTATATGCTAGATTGGCAATATGATGATTAGCTATCAACACAAATTTTTTGTTGCGCTATCTCTGTCTTTTAAATAATGGTTATTCCATCATGATTCTAATGTCATACGCCCATTGACAGTTAGTCAGCTAGCAAAGTCTGCTGTCATACGCCCATAAACAGAGCAATGAATCGATACGCGGAAAATTTTTAATTATTTGGAAAGTCGGGAAAACTAAATTACAAAATTCTGAATGGCTGTGATCTAAGGATATCCTTTAGCCATAGGAATTAAGGAACTCCATGGGCAATGAGGGAGCGAAGCAGCCTCGATAATCGATAGTTAGCCGGTCATCGAAAGTTTTCGTTTAAATAAATCACAGCGAAAATATTAAAATTCGTTTGACCGTCGAGATGGCTGCTGGTCTGTCCGAGGTGGTGTCCGATTACCTGCACAAGGGATTAGTGCTCGTGATTGCAGACTTGCTCAGCTTAATAACAGTCTCATCATGCCTGGTGATCAAGGTGCCCCAAATCAATACGATAAGGGAAAACAAGTCCTCGAAAGGTGAGCCATCAGCCTCTCACATCCAGTCCGCCCACTCACATTCCACTCGTGCAATACATAGGTATTAGCGTTCTTGGACTATGCCTGGAGCTGTTCAGCTACACAGTGATGATATCCTACAACTACACCAGTGACTACGACTTCCTCTCCTACATGGAGTATCCTGTGCTGCTCTTGCAAGAATACGTCCTCATCTACTACGCTTTCAAGTACCAAAATCTGCTGGGCAAGAAGACGCAAATATTTGCCTTTGCCTATGTGATCATAGCTACGCTCATATACCTGAAACTCTTTCCCATTATCATCCTTACATTCTTGGTGGTGAGTAATTCCATACATAGGGTCAATTGATAGCGTCTATGTGCAAATTCGTCATTGATTAGAGGCTTTTGACGGCTCACAGCCCACAAAAATAGATAACGTATTCGACGTAGTCCAAACTTGTTTCCCGGACACCTCCGACGCCGTTCCAATTAACTAATTATGTTTCTGTGATTTCGGTAAACGAGTTTTGTTTGTTTTAGATTGTTTGTTGTCTCCGATACAGATAGGTCTGTCTGCTCTTAACTGGGAATTATCTTTGCCCAAGGTCAACATTTATTGTTGTATAATGTTTGAGCAGCTATTTATACTCTCGCCGGCGGTTGTCCCCTTGACCATCTGATATATTTATTTAAATAATTGCTTCCTCTTTCCCGTAAATTAGCCTTTCTGCACGCCGATCGGTGCAACCAGCAAGGTGCTCCAGCTGATAGCCATATTGAGGACAAAGGATGCCAGCTCGGTCAGCCGCACAACCTGGGCGCTTTCGGCCTTCACCAACATGAGTACGTAGACATGGAATCAGGTTCAAACTTATCTGTATACATTATTTGTAACCCCTTTCAGCCCGCATCTATACGGTGTATGTGCAGTCGCATGACTTGATGCTGCTCTCGAACTTCCTTATATCGACGTTCCTCAGTGCTTCCGTCTTCGCAGCCGCCTGCTTGTACAAGAAAAAGGTGAAGAAGGCCTGAAATCCACTCGTGCTCAAGATTATCAGTCGTTGTTGTAGTTTATTCTTATTCCTTTAAATTGATATTATAAATTCATCTTTGAAGTGTTTCGTTGTTGTCCTTTAACTGTCGGCATAGAATGCCACCACTATGGCGCCCAGAACTATCATTACCGACGCGACATAAATGGCCGTTCGTTGCCAATTTACTTTAGTTTTGGGCGGGCCCACATCAATGGTTTTGCGTTCTTTGTGCTTACGTTTTCCGAATTTCTGTTCGAACTTCTCCAGTTCCAGGCGATTGCGTTCCTCCTCATTGCGGCGCTTTTCCTCCAGAAGCTGCTGCTCCGCCGCCTGGGCACGGGTGCGTTCGGACGCACAGCTAGGGTCGCACTCAAGCGACGTTTGTCCCGCCCGATGCTTGTCGCAGGCGATCTCCTGCTTGAGTCTCTTGCAGGCACAGAAAATGCGTATCTTCTTGCGGCAGAACTCCGGATTGGGGCACTTGCCAGAGTGGCATATCGACATGCACCGATGTGCACAGGGATACTGCAAATGATAATCATTCTTAAATGAAATCTCTGAAATCTTAACCTTAAGACTCACATTCTTTAAGCAGCGACTGCCACAGCTTCGAAATCTCTCCCTCCGCTCGATTATCTCCTGGACAGTGCCCGCCTCATCGTAGTATTCGCTGCACTTGTACACCAGCTGCGTGAGACCGCAGTGGCACTTGCTCTTAATCACAAAGCTGCATGGAGTGCAGGGAGGCGGATGACAGCCCTTGGGGCAGGCGTGTATACATCCAGTAGGACGGGGAATGATGCAACCCTCCTCGCATGTGGCACAGCCAGCCTGCTGCTGCATATCTTGCGGATTGGACACGGAATGACAGACAAGTGAGCATTTGTGATTGCCACATTTGAGTTTGCGCGAACATTGGCGCTGGCAGGAAGTGGGCTTGGAGTTCCAGCAAGGCCAAGTTGCCTCCTCGTGGCCTCCAATGCAAGTAACGCTGACGCCCTCCTCGCAGCGTGGATGTGGCAGTGCTTTGTATTCATACTAAAACAAAAACCGGATAAAGGAAGCTCTTGGAATCATGGAAGTTTCTCACACCTTTTTGGTACGGGTGCGGGCCGCCGCCTCGCTTGGTCGGTTCACCCTGACGGCCTCGTGACAGCGCGCCTTGCAGATGTGTCCACAGCCGCTGTCAGCATTTGGAAGACCACACACCTGGCCACAGGGCGGACACTCACCTTTGTGGCAGCGATGTTTAACGGCATGATGGCACTTTGCAGATATACTGTAATCGTTCCATTGTTTAGTAGCAGGGATTTGTGTAAGGGGGATTCCGCTGCAACTTACCGACAAAGTTCCAAACAGACAATGCGCGCACTTTTCTCTCGGCCACAGGGCACGCTGCGTCTCGTCTTGCCGCAGCGGCAATTAATCTGAGACTCCAATTTGCAGGGATAACAGGGCCCGTTGTGGCAAACGGACTGGCACTTGTGCTTGTTGCAGCTCAACTGCTTGCCACAGATCTTTTCGCAGGGCGGGCACTGATCGCCGCAGCACTTTCTATTGCACGCATGTTTGCCACAGTCACGCATTTGCTTGCATTTGGTTTCGCAAGTGAGCTCCTTGGAGCAGGGCAGCTCCTTCTCATGCAGACCGCAGCGGCATTTCTTCTTTGTCCTCACCGGGCACTGGAAGGGTAATTGTAATTACATGGACTATGTGGCGGAAAAATGTCTTACCGAAATGCAGCTACCGCGATGACAGCGCTGCGTGCATGAATGCTGACCGCAGGATAAGAGTTTCTGGCAAGTGTCCCCACATGTTTCCACAGCCTCGTTGCAGGGCCGCATTTGGCTCTGTGGAAAGCGATTAATAAGAGCTGCTTGATGGAGTTGATCCGATTTACATTAATACATACACTTTTGCCGCAGGGACATGTCCTCACTTCCAAGGGACACTCTCCGCCGCCACAGGGTCCTGCGTGGCACACCTTTTCACAAGTGTGCAAGCCACAGGCAAATGTCGCTCCACAAATCTGAAACATTTTTACAAGCTTTTAGTTAATTTTCTTGCATTGGGTGCATACCACTTACATTTTGGCACTTCCACTTGCGATCCGAGCAGCTTACCACCTTCGACTCTCGCTTGCACTCACATGGCTGGTTGCTTTTGCTGCTGCAAGGCGGACACTGTCCTGGTCGATGGCATACTTGGCTGCACCTATGCTTACCACAGGCCAAGAGCACTTTGCACTATAGAAAGGGGTGGACGGCTAGAGTCGAAAGGGGTTTCATTACATTAAAGAACTGCCTCACCGATTGCTGGCACTTCCATTGCTTGTCTATGCAGCGCATGGAGCGCGGAGCCGATTTCCCACACAGGCAGGAGACTTGCGCCTGCTGAGCACAGGGCGGACACGGCCCGGGATGACAGAGGAGCTTACAATCGTGCCCACACTTGGGCTGGAGTAGTTTTTCACAAATCTCGCCACACGAATGCGGCACTAGGAACGGCTGCGACTGTGGATTGTCTTCCTTGCCGCAGAAACATTTGTATTGAGTTGGTTTCTCCGCCGGTTGGTAGTCCCTTCGGCACTGGGGACAGCACCAGTGGAGCGATTTCTGCCGCTTGGGCGGCACAAACTCCCCCAAATGATTATAGTGGCCCTGATTGCCATTCTGCTGCTCCGCCTTCACTTTCATCTGCATCATGCTGTCGTTAGCCCAACGCTGAATGCAGTTGAGGTGGAAGAAGCAATAGCAGCTCTCGCAGGACCATATTGGCTCCACGCGTCGGATGCTGCCAATGCAGATGAGACAAGTGGCCGCTCCAGAGTGTAGAGTGTTCTCCAGGAAGGTAGTGGTCCGGGCGGCATCTTTGTCACTTGCCGGCTTTCCACTAAACACACTCGACGTCGGTTGGTAGTGCTTGTACAAATGATCTACAGCGAATTCATTGAAATTATAGAATAGATAAAGATGTTGATTGGACACGTCACGGCTGCGGGCTATGGGGGATATTTACCCAAAATTTGCTTCTCATCCAGTTCACCCTCATCTTCAGAGCTGGAGGCGTAGGCGTCTACAAGTTTCTGGGCCGCAGCAAGATTTTTGGCCTGGGCTTTATTAAATTTTTCCATTTTTAAGCCGGTTTGATCCTTCTACGGCAGTGGCCCTCAGAAAAATACCTAAATATACCGAGGAAAAAACGTTCTTAACCCACTTGGCCCCCCTTCTATTTAAAGTGGTGAACAGCTTGAGTTAAACCGCAGAAAATAATACTGATTGTGCTATTGTATCGTATTCATATAGTTATAATATTTTTAATATGTATGTATGTAATAATATATATAAATAATGTAATATATATTTCAAATATATGCAACACCTCAGCTAGTTTAAAAAATGAAAAAAATTCAATCCAGCAACTGTTTGGTTGCCCTGCCCTGTTTATCAAAGTCGTAACATATGATGACTTGAAAGTGCGAAACCCTGGAATCGCTTTCACATTAATTACAAGCAAAAAAAAAAATAGCAGAGTAAAACTACATAATTTCCAGACGAGACGAGAAAATATATATATAGTAAGCCACAAAATGAGTTTCCTCAGTTATATATTCGGGCCCAATCTGTACATGGAGTACAGGGGAGTGCCCGAGCCACAGCGAAAGGTGTACGAGGCTGGAGCTGTTGAAAAGTTCGGTGAACAAATTCTTTCTACGGTGAGTGCACCAACCAAATCGAATGGAGCATATGGGGTCTAGATGGTTTACTTATTCCAGCTATCGGTTATGTGGTCCGTTGGGTACTACACGTCGCCATTGATTGTCACATTCCTGTACCGTCGCGGGTACTTTGTTGCCGATTCGATGCCGACGCTGGCCAAAATCACAACCAGCGTGGGTCTGATTGTGATTATTTCGCTGGTCATGCGAGGCATGGGTCGCAAACAGTCGCGGGTCTACTCGAACATGATGAAAGCCTTGGAGGAGGCGCGGGCTAACAAGAGCAGCGGAGAGCTGCGCCGCTTCGACATTGAGTTCAACTCGTGGCCTGTGGACTTTGATGTGAAGTCCCTGACTGGTGAGAAGACCATATCCTTACAAATGATTCGCAGCGTAACTTTCCCCATTTAGGGATACCAAGAAGCCCGTTGTTACTGCCAGCCGACGGGAGCCGCTGCGTCTCGCCACACTGCCGTGCGAGGTGATTGCCTACCTGGCAATCAACACCTTTGGACTGCCTATGATCTATCCGGGCTCAGTTAAACTGCTGCAAAAGTTTATGCGTATGTAATACTTTCTTAATGTCCGACTGGTTACAACGTTTTGTGTACTGCAGGACCAATGTTGATCTCAGGACGCGCCAAACTTGTCGAAGACGACAATGGCATCCGGTATAAAATTAAGACAATCGATTCAAATGAAATTGACACTCTGTTCATCGATAATCGCATTGACAACGTGGGCAATGGCAAGACTCTGATCATTTGCTCCGAGGGAAATGCGGGTTTCTATGAAGTCGGAATAATGGGTACTCCGGTGGCCCTTAAATACTCGGTTCTAGGCTGGAACCATCCTGGATTTGCCGGAAGCTCGGGCACACCATACCCGCATCAGGACAAGAATGCCATCGACTCTGTTGTACAATTTGCGATTAACCATTTGGGATTCTCGGTGGAGGATATCATATTTTATGGCTGGAGCATCGGGGGCTTTAGCGCATTGTATGCCGCATCCATTTATCCAGAAGCTAAGGGAGTTATCCTAGACGCCACCTTCGATGATGTTCTCTACTTGGCTGTGCCTCGCATGCCTTCGCAAGTGGCCGGCATTGTCAAGACGGCCATTCGCAATTATTGCAATCTGAACAACGCTGAACTAGCCCAGCAGTTCAACGGACCCATTTCGTTCATTCGACGCACTGAGGATGAAATTATCGCCGAGTAAGTTGGGTGAATTTTTATTCTATTTATATTTATAACACTTTCGCTTTCGCACATGTTTAGGGACAACCGCATTGAAACAAATCGCGGCAACTTCTTGGTTTTGTCTGTGCTGAAGCATCGCTATCCAAAGATCTTTGGCGCACCACAGTTGACACGTATCCAGGGATTGTTGTCGAAGCCCCTAGAACCGTACAGCATCCCGGCATCCGAGGAAAAGCTGAGCATGTCGCGCCTTATTACTTATGCCTCCGATGAGGGCAAGTCATTCCCCATGCTGATTGGAGCCGAGTACTCCGAGGAGGTGCGCAACAATATGGCTGTATTTTTGGTATGTTCGTCCTCGCCTTCCCTTATCTACGAGTGGGCTAAATATTCTTTCTATTTTAGTTGCGCAAACATTTACGTGATTACAACTCTACACACTGCACACAGTTGCCAGGGGAATTCTTCACCATGCCGTGGGACATACCCACCGAGCAGGGATTCGTATTCACCTAGGTCCATCATAATCACAGTCTCTCTCTTTCTTAAAATGTATTCGATTGTGGTGTGTCACAGTATGCTTAGATATAGTTAAATGGTTTTAGCCCTTTTTGCATTTCGACTGCTTAATAAATTATTCATAACTGGGAACAGCCGGGAAGCTGTTGTACAACAGAACATGCAACATACACACAAAACATGGTGTTAAACTGTACCGTCTTATACGTACTATATAAACGAAATAAATGTCACAAGCTAAATACGGATCTCGTTCGTTGGTAAGCTTTCTTTCTATTTCACTTATGCACCTAAAACTAAAAAAGGTAGCTAAAGCCTACGAATTCTTCTTTGACCCACCGAAGCCTGAGAAGCCCATAATGGCAGCCATATCCTCAGGTATTCCTCCGGCGGCCAGGTCGCCGCTGTCTTCTGCTTTGCGCTTGCGTTCTTTCCTCTTCTCCTTTCGGTGCTCCTTGTAGCGTTCCTCCTCCTCTTTGGCCTCGCGCAATCTCTTGTCCAGCTCGTAGTCTTTTTGCTTCTCCTCCATTTTCTTTTTGTTCTGCTGGAAGCGCTCCTTTACCTGGTCAACGGTGCTGCGCTCCACCTTCATGGACATGCCCAGATTGCGCTGGTGCTTCTTTCCATTGATGTGATCCAGGAAGTTGATCGAGTCTTTAACAACGCAGTCACACACATTGCAGTAGTAGCCGCCAGATTGCGAGGTCGGTGTATTCTTGTTTATTACAACGCTCTTGCCCAATTTGCTGTCCAGATCCACCTTATAGTCGCGTCGTTTCAGGTTCTCCCTCTGCACAGGCTCTACACCAGGGGGAAAGTTGATTAGGACTGTTCGTGAAGACCAGAACAGGTACGAACCTTCTTCTTTGGGGGCCACTTGGTTCAGCAGGCGCTCGGCGGCAAGCTTCTCGTACTCGTTTTTGTCCCATTTTCTGCGGTGGTCATCAGGTCGCATCGTCATGGTGCAGTTATTTATATTTTTTAATTATGTAGAAAAATGGTAAAATAATTTAAATAGAGATGCGAGAGTCTAGTAGGAACTTCCAACTAAATGCGATGTATCGATTGGCAGTCCGAGCAAAGCGTATGTATCGATATTTACTCATCGGTTATCAACAATTTATTGATTTTTCGTCGAGCGCCTTCATAAGTTGGAAAATAAAACGGATTTACGATAGAAAACTCGTACAAATCAAGGAAATTTTCATCTACCAAGCATAAAAAGAATCCTTTAAGTGTTCAGCAATGGGCGCAGCATTTTTTCCTGTGCTGTTTTTCACGGCGCTTTGGGGAGCTGTGGGAATAGGAATGCCAATTATGACCCCAAAGGGTCCGCACCAGAATTTGATACGCTGCATCCTTATGCTGACGGCCGCCTGCTGCTGGCTCTTCTGGCTATGCTGTTACATGGCCCAAATGAATCCTTTGATTGGCCCCAAACTGAAGCGGGATGTCGTCGCCATGATTGGTAGGTCGTGGGATATGAAAATCGTCGATGGCTAAAGTGTGTATCCTCCAGTTTATCAGCAGTATTTAAAGTGCAATCCTATCTTAAGTAACCCACAGGTCGCTTATCTTAATTAATCATGTTACAAAAGTGTATTTAAATTATGTTGAAAATAAAACTCTTACTGATTTCGATAACCATTTAAATATCAGAGTATCGCGATTGCTGCAGCATTGCCATGTCAAAGAGAGAGCCCAGGAGAAAGAGAGAGCTGGCTGGTGCGCAGACGCAACTGACTCTGTGTCTTCCCATCTGAAGCCCGCAAGACTGAGATTTTGGGGCCACTGTCTTTCAGTTTTCTTTCAGTAGCGGGCGCGATCAGTTGTCGTAAAATGCTTGTTCTGTTGCTGTGACCAGAATACCGTGAATATCTCAACCGATAAATGTTAAATTAGTACCAATTCTGTAGCCAAGGGCCCACGGGAATCTGTGCAACATTTGTGATTGAGTTTTGAATACAAATAGCTTAAAAGAATTATTTTGTTTGGACCCAGCAGGCTACCCATCAAATGGAACCACACTTCCACTGCTACCTTGGACTATAGTTAATATTTGTAAGTATTTTCAGCTTTATTAAGACAAAGATTGCATTCAGGACTATCAGAGATCTCACACTGCGCACTCTCCCTAAGACCAAGCGGTCTTAGCGGAGTGGAGTTCATAAACTAGTTAGACACATCCACTAAACCAGAAAAAGTAGTTGAAGGTACAAAACTGGTTACATTACTCAAATCGAATATCTTCTTCCCCGCTGCCAAACCAAAAACAAAGCCGAGCGTAAGAAGTAAAAAAAGAAGAAATGTACAAAGGCCCACCAGGCATGAGCACAATAATCGCACACAAACGAGCTGGCGAAGCTACAAAATTATGGATGTTAAAACGAAAATGGCAATAAAAGGGGCCCAGACACAGAGCTGTGACCCAGGGTAAGGCAAGGAGCGAAAACCAGTTGAAATACCATTTTACACAATGCAGACCGACAATAAAAGAAATTAGAAATTAAGATTCCATCCGAAAAAAGGGCGGCAAAAAGCAAAAGAGCCAAAGAGCACCTACGTCGGTAGCTACAACTACCAGCACTAAAAAAAACTCAATAAAAGTGTAAAGAACGACAAAACAAAAGATTGTACACTGTACAGGTGAATGTCCAGAGAACTGAAACAAAAGCCGGAGAACGTTTTGTTGTCCGCTTTGGTCTGCTGCTGGTGCTTTATATGTCGCTAACCGCGCAATTACCACGTTTATGAACTGGGCCAATTGACAGTTCGGACCCGTTGGCCACGGAGCCACAGATCCAGAGAACACCAAGACAACACCATCATTATGTGATCCCACAAAACGGCGATGAGTGGGTCTTGTCGTCTCCCATAATGACGAAAGATTGTTGTACTCGTATCTGAAGATCTAAGCGTTTTGCCTCCGGAAATTGATTTTTGCTCTGGGTGTGTGTGGCTAACGTTTACTGTTCGTGTTCTGTTCGCTGACAGGAAGAAGCTGCTATGTTTGACCCAATTTTTAGGCGGGGCTTCATAATAACCGACAATTTACGCAAATTCACTCCCTCCTCCTCCTGACTCATTGATAACTGCTGCAGTCTGCCGGTGAAAGTCCCAAAACACTCTGCGGCTGAGCCAAATGACTCAGACAGACTGGAGAGCGACACACCAGAGACCAGACACGGACAAGGCCAAGACAGGTTGCCAAATCCTAGACGCCGAAAACACACCCATATCTGTATGTACATATGTATGTATGTACAAATGTCTCTCCTGTCTGTCTATCTGTCACCAAAGTATTTCTTTTTGGTTTTTGGGGTTTCCTTTTTGTGTTTGGATAATTTTCACCTGAATTTAATTTCACTGGGGCAATGAAAATTTTCATTTTTCATGTGTCGGAAGTGGATCAAAGACAGACAGAGAGGCCCGAGGGGCCAGAGAAATAGAAATGCGAAAAACCAGATTTAGATTGAAAAATTATGTACATTTTTACGAGCATTTCTTTGGTGTGCGTTTATTTTGATTTCGTTTTCGTTGTCTTGTCACAAATTATTCATTTACGAGTTAATGAAACACTTTCGCTCGTTAAGAGGCTGCCCCGGAATCAACCCCCAACCTACATCTGAATCCCAGGTCGAACCCAGATCGTGGACAGCCTTTGATCCCCCGCCATCGTTAGCGGCCCGATCGGATCGGGGGCCTGGGATTCTCTGGCCATGCCCAAAACTGTTGAGAATCGCAAATTGGTCAAGAGAACCGAGCGTCATCATCATGAAGATATGCTGGCCTGGCCCAAATTGGCAGCTTTGCTGATCATCTGTGCCGCACGATTCTCGGACGGCGGCAAAGAGCTCCAAATGACAGAGACAGACACGTAGACGGAATCAAAGACAGAGTCGGAGACTCTGGCCGAGCGATCAGATTGATCTCTGCAGCTGGCTTGGTCTGGCTTGGCTCGGAGAAATAGAACATAACGCTAAGCTGCGACTAAATTGCATTCAAATGATGTAAAATCACCTCTAATGGGCTGAGCTGATCTTTTGTTTCGCCTGTCGAGCCCCAGCCGAGCCACCACTCGGTCGAGTGGAGTGAAGAGTGGAGAGGAAAGCGACCTCAAATGCAAGAGTTCGTTGCGGTAAAGAAAATGCACTGGATTGGATTGGATTGGATGGAAAACATTTCCCCACACAGACGGATCAAAATGAAATACAGTCGTCCAATGCAGCAGAATGGAATGGGAATGGAGATGTGCGTGCCGCGCATGCGGAATCGCGGCACTAATTGCATTTCGGGTTCTTATCTGTTGAGTGCGTCGATGCATACTAAGAGGAAGCGGCAAACAGTCATGGCGACATTTGCATTAGACATGGACTCAAACTAAATAGAGTTATCTGCAACAGGTTGTGGTTTTTGCCACCTTCTCAAACTATTAGTTTTTGGGGGAATCAAAAAAATGAATTTCGATTACAAGAATCTGATAGATTAACAGGAATATGCTAGTGAGGGCACTGCTAATGCAAATTAGATTCTTCAAGTTATGTGAAATAGTACCTCATCAATTATGGTATACCTTTTAAACATTTCCCAGCATCGCTGACAAGTCACCCGCCAAGCATTTAGCACTGTTGTTAATACTGTTACCTCAGACTAACGGTTTTCATTCCCTGACTTTACACTTTTCAGCCTTTTCAGTTGCATGGCAGGGGCAGGGGCAGGGCGCCCTGTCCAATACTTTAACTTGTTGAGCTGGAATTATAAGCCAGCCATGTACTCGTACACCTTGCCATGGGGGAATGGGGAGGTGCGGTACTATACAATGAGTAATCGAGTTTCCGAATTATGCTCGAGAGAGCACACACATAGCACACATGAAGGGTTTCGGAGGGAAGTGTGTGGGAAAGAGTGGAGAAGCATCGGCAGATTTGTTGGTTTTTAATTAGTTTGGTCGTCGGTTAAAGAGTAACGGTGAATACTTTTAATGACTCTGCGCTCTTCGCTCTCCACTCTCCCTCCGCCTGATGAGCATTCGCGTGTCGTTCCCTAAGCTTAGCCCCGGTTCCTCAGAGGTTGCGATACACTCTCTATCCTCCATCTTTTCTCCTCTCTCCACCCATCTGCTGTTCTGTGTTATTGTTAATGTTATGCCTGTGGGTTCTTTCTTGTCAACTTTTCCCCTCCGTTTGTCGTAAAAATGAAATGCACTTTTAGTTCCGCACAAATCGTAATGGAGAGAGAGAGAGAGAGAGAGAGAGAGAGTAAGCGGTAGAGAGAAGAGACGCGTTATATTACTCCGTGAATATTTGTATTCCGTATTGTTCTGTTCCTCTCCATCTTGTATCTTATTGCCAACAATGTTGTTCTGCTCCAGTAAAAGGCCTTCTCAGCGCCGTTAGAGCGATTATGAAACTGCAAATGTTGCACAGATTGCTCGCAACGCATACATACATATTCATCTCCTAGTGGCTATTAAACAATTAATTTATTGCACAATTAGTGGAACGTTACTTATTAAAGGCATCATCCATTGTGCAATTGCAACTGCACCGCACCCACCTGTTGCGTACAGCCACACAGAGATGAGTTCGGTTAAGGTATTGGTATCGTCTATCGTTCAACAATTTCTCTTCTACTTGCCGTTTCTTTTCGTCCATAGCAAGATTGCATAAATTTGCACATTCCACAATGTGTTCCTCTAACAATTATGACATCTAGCAACAAACAAAGACTTAGCGGTATCCGAAATTTTATAATGAAGCTAACAAAAATACATCTGTGGTCTACCAATTTGCAATCACTTTCAAAATTAAACAACAACATACACAAATAAATAAACACGAATTCGTATATGTTGCCCTTTTGATGGGACTGGAATGCATTGTTTGGATGATTCAATTTTCGATTTTCTAGTTTGAAATGAACTTAACTTTCCATTTCGGTGCTTTCTGATAAGCATCCCATTGACATCGATGCCTCTGCTACATGTGCCCCTGCCACTGCCTCTCACACACCTGTCACTTTTCACTTTCTTCGTGGCCTCGACACTTTGTCGGCGTCTATTATTATTGAAAGTGGTCGTGGATGTTGATGTGGATGTGGATGACTCTTCTTAATCTGGCCGAAAATCGCTCGCATGCGATCAAGGTACATAAATGCCAACGCATTCGGGCACAATGGACATGGATATATTTATCTGTACATTTTGGGGGATATATATATATATATATATTTTTGGATCGCAAACGGGTTAATGGCCGGCCCGGCCGCCCAACTTCCGTTAGACAGACAGACGCCCGTAAATGATAGCTAGACATTTTTTGCAGCCACTGTTCAGATCAAATTCTCATCAATCATTCTTTGGCTCTTTTTCGTCGATCTGTCCGTCTGTCTCGTTTGTCTGTCTGTCTGTCAGCCTGTCTCTCGTTTCGTTGCAATGTCTTGAACAATTTCACCGATAGAGAAAATCGGCTAATGCGAGAAATTTAATCAACTTATGCGTGGACGACGACGTCTTAATACTTAACGCTGAAAAAAGCACTCTGCCAGTGAGTGTATGCCAGCATTATTTTTGTCTTTTATATTTTATTATTTTTGTTAAATTTTTTCACGCTGTTTAGACGTAAGTCAATTTATTCTTTCTTTCTCCATTCGAACGCACACACACAGTGGAGAGAGGGGGTGGAGTACTCGTACCAGTTACCAGTTTTGGTTTTGGCTTTTGGCTCTGCCTGTCTGTCTCTATCTCTCTCTCTCTCTCTCTCTCTGCGGCTGCGCGCATGCGCATCTAGGTCAAGCACTGATGGGATGCCTATGGCTGGCGATGGCTATGGCTATGGCTCCCCAAGCGTTCTAACTGTCATGGGAGCAGTAGGGTACGTACTAATACTACAATGTACTGGAACCTCTCCCCACTCTCTGCGAAAACACGTGTGTGTGCCTGCTGGCCGTGCCTTCCCTTTGGCTTGGTCTCTAATTGTGCTTGTTCTGTTCTTCAATTTGGCGTCTTTTTCTGGTACTTGGAGCCCGCTTTTGGCGGTACTTTTATTAGGCAAATGTGTTTCCGTTCCATTTCAATGGGAAGTGGCTGGCAGCCGATAAAAAAGTATGGTTCCTAAGGTAATGAAGTTTGCCATGGGAAGAGCACATTTAAAGATATTACAAACGCTTAATGGAGTTTTCCATGTCACTAGGAATAACACAATTGAAATATACATATGTACATTACGAAAATAAAGCTTCCGACATTGGGAATGCCATCGGTTCCAATAATTATATTATTTATTTTGAATACATTCGTACGTTTATTAGTTTCTCTTCTCAGCCGGCATCGACCCCGACCCCGACCCAGACCCAGACCATCATCAAGAAATTCCAAAAATAACAGAACTTTTACTTTTGGCAGTTGGCAGTTGGCAGGCGAGACTTTGAGAGCTTCGAGCGCTTTGGGGCCTCATCACTAACGATGGCTTCCCGCACCGAAAACTATTTTTACCTCAACAATTCTCCTCTGAACCCGGCTTTGATTGCACATGTACTACATTGTGGCATTACCGAGCATTAATACGCGTGTATCGTACATGTGTATATGACGGTGGAACAAGCAATAATCCAGCCCCAGTCCCAGTCAGGCAGCAACATAACCATCTCCACCGCCAGCTGAACGGAAGAACTGGTTTCTGGGTACCACTTCGGTGTGGGCTGATCCGATGGCTGGTTCGTTCGTTCTTTGAGATGTTATTGTGGAGAGTGCAAGGTGGAAAAGAAGTGAAAATTCCGAATTTGTAGGGCTCAGCCGGCAAGCGTATCAAAGTGTTTGGGAATTCTCTAATTAAATCTTCTTTTTTTTTATATTTTTTGTTTGTTGTGGGACAGCTTTCGCTTTTTATGACTGGTGGTCACCTGAGAGATCTTTACTGTTCCCATACCAGACCAGAGTGGTGGTATCCCAATTAATTATGGAATTTATATCATACTACATTCCTTCATTAAGAGATTTCAATGTGGGGTCTCGTGAGCTGCGTTTCCATGGGTTGTCCATGAGGACTTTGACGTAGTCTGGGCTCGAGTTCGAGTTCGGGAAATGCAAATGGAAACCGGTTAGACTCTTTCCTTGTTCTTTTCCTTTTGCGAAAAGTGAGAATTTTCGTTTGGCTAATGGTATGGCCAAACAGGATTAGCCGGTTCCTAGGCATGCTGGCCCATTAGCTTAGCGGGTATTTTCACGGAGAGAGAATGAATCCGCAAAAGCCAGCACTCAGAGTGGGCTCAAAAGAAAGCAAATCCAAATCCGCTCAAACAAAGTTCAACGAAAGTGAAGCATCGAACCAAAACATAATGTAATCCCGATTTATTTGATTATTATCTTTCAGAACCTTTGATCAGTGATCAGTGATCAGCGATTAGATCACACATCAACGTAGCGGCAGAAGCATGGACACGGTCTATGGGACAAAGAAATACTTCCAGAGTCTATCGGGTGTGAGTGATATATACAGAGCGCAGACATGTCGGCAAATGGTGAGTCGTTTATCACAGGCACCACAAAAGGGATTACTGTTATAGAACTAGAGCCCAGCTCTGGGGAATATAATTAACATACGCCAGGTGTACCACAGGGGGAATTCAGGTCTCGCTTGAATAGAGGAGAGGCCCGTCCATTTATCGCGATCAGAATCTCTTTTGTAAATAGAAATGTTACATCAACTTGGGGTTTTCTTCCACTGCGAACACAACAAAGAACGCAGCATGCATATTTATTGTTTGTTTGGGATCTGAAGTTGGCTCGGGCTGTTTGCGTTCCTCCTTCCCCATCATCAGCTGCTAGACTAGCAACTAGTCAGCCTGGCCTAGCATACATAGGTAACCAGCGAGCCAAACACGACAGAGACAGCGACAGCGGTAGTGGCCGTGGCAGAAGAACTGCGTTCTAAAGGTGAATGACTTTCTCTGCCAGAGGCAGGCCACGAAAGAGGAGGCACACACACACACAGGGAGAGAAAGAGGGAGAGAAAGAGAGAAAGAAAATGAGAAGAGGCAATACGAGAATTTGGCCAAAAGAGAACGCGGTGCGTTCTGGGGAGGTGGAAGAGGTAACTCAGGAAGTGCCCTGCAGCTAATGAATGTTAAATGGTAATCAAGAAACAATCAGACTCTCCCTCGAGAGGTGCCTGGAACTATTATGCTGATGGGTGTCGCAGCTCCCAGATCCCAGCGTACTCCCGGTGCAATGACTTGTGTTCCCAGGCTAGGCTAATTAAATGCACCCGATCGTAGCAGCGGACATTAACAAATCATGACAAGTGTCGTGCTTACCGTCCCCTTTCCCCATCTGAAAGGTCGACCGATCGCTGAAAATGAGCGCCAAGTGGGGAGCACCGTTAGAAGTGCTTAGAGGCGCGCGGATTCACTTCCGAGAATGAGTTCTCAGACTAACAGCACAGCAGATTGGCAGCCGGCAGCTGGCTGCTGACTGTTGGTGGGACTGTGACCCAAGAAAGAAAGTCGCCAAAGGGCC
Organism: Drosophila bifasciata; assembly: GCA_009664405.1. Classification (NCBI taxonomy): domain Eukaryota; kingdom Metazoa; phylum Arthropoda; class Insecta; order Diptera; family Drosophilidae; genus Drosophila; species Drosophila bifasciata. The sequence goes on from CM019043.1 coordinate 38,279,439, forward strand.
GAGAAAGTTGTCTCGTCTCCGGATAATTATCTAATTAGTAGCTATCGGGATCAATTGGCAATGGGCCGTCTGGGGTGGCGGTGGCTTTGGCATGCTTTAGAAACACACTTACACCCAATGACAATCTTCTTCTACTGCTATCTCGAATCTTCGTAGAGCACGGACTACACCTACCAGAACACTCTGGGGCGTAGATCACAGCTGGGGGCCTACTATCACATGAACAAGCAGCCCTCGTACACGAACGATCATAGCATCAACAGCCAGTACGGATACAATACGTGGGGCATCTGGCGAGATGGCCGGAACATAGCCCCGTCCACTTTCTCGGCCAAGACGCAGACGCAGTATCCAAAGAACCGATCCTTCTCCATCATCCTCACGACGGCCGCTTTTATAGTCCTCCTGGCGGTTATCTCCATAGCGGGTCTTGCATTCTACTTCAGCTCCATCAAGGCCACCCTGGAAGATCGTGAGTATCCAACATGCCTGGTAATCGTATGTCTCCTATTGATCTTCTTTCTCGTGGCACAGCAATCATGGGCTTTGAGGGTTCCTTCCGCATTGCCAAGGGGGATCTGTATTCGACGGGCCTGAAGTACAACCACACCACCACCTACAAGCAGAAAATCGACTTTTATAAGCGCTTCGTGGAACGATCCCTCACGGACAATGGCCTGCAGCCGCTGCGCACCGATATCTGGGGATTCGGCGATGGTCCTCTGATCAAGGTCTCCTTCCGTCTGTTCCTCGATGTCCGTAAACTTCCGCAGTACGTACATCCTCATCCATTCCTCCGCCTTGTAGGTGTAAAGCTCTTTTAATCTCTGCAGGAATATACTCAGCGTGGAGGAGTACATCAAGGAGTCTCTGTTTTTGGAGACAGCGGCCACCAAGTCACTCTATCGCTCGCTCCGCCTGGACACGGAGTCTGTGGAGATCAAGCGGATAATGGACGAGCAAGTGGTGCGATCAGCGGCAATCTTAAAGGAGGCTGTAAGCAGACGATAACCCACCCTGATCCCCCGATCTTTACTAATCCTTACGAATTACTTGCAGCAAACGGTACCCACTAGTCAGACCCAGCTGGAGAAGCGGCTCATGAAGAAGGGAACGCCTGCCCCGGCACTGCACCCGAAGCCACTGGGGAACAGCAACAGCAACAACACCACACCCAAGCCCCGCAATCCACTCGTTCGCAATCACTCAGCCGACGAGGAGCCGGAAATCGATGTGGAAAATGCGCCCGTCATTCAGGGCTCCTTCGAGGGATCCTTCGAGATAACCAAAACGGATGCGGACATTGCTCGCAAGAAGATCCCGCCAACACGGGCCTACCAGAGTAGCAGTAGCAGCAGCCTGCCACCCAAATCGATAGCTGTCACGCCGTACTCCCTCCGGGTGAAGCCAAAGAAGCCAGGCATCGAAAAGCTGACGACGATTGTGCCCCAGCAGCAGCAGCCTTCCATGCCACCAGCCACCACCAGAGCAACCACTAAGGCGACCAAGAGGCCAGCTACAACGACAACAAAGAGAACCAAGAGCACCAAGTACAAGTACCAGCACCAGCACCAGCACCAGCACTACGACAACAAGTACAACAACCACGACACCCAAACCGACAACAATAACAACTACCACAGCTGCAAGTACCACCACCAAGGCACCAGCAGCCGCATCACCACCAAGCACCACTCTGCCCAGCCCTACAACATTCACCTATCCACCTGTGACGGCACCCGCTCCCACTCACAGCATGTCGCTGCCCAAGCTGGATGCGAATCTCTTCACCACGTTCCCCATTCTGGACACGCAACCCTGGCGACCGATGCACCGTGAAGTGCCGGAGCTCATGGCTGGACCGCCGCCCGCTTTTCCAACCAAAACTTTGCCTGGGGCAGGCGGAACCACGCCCACTGTCAATCATATACCGCAGAGGCGTATCGATGAGCTGGAGCTGCCGTTTATAGGAGACAATCCCACGCCACCGACAGCCGCTGTGGCGCCAGTGACCATCGATGATCCGTATGGGCCCATGTCCATTGCGGGATTCCTGAATCAGGGAGTACGCATGACCGAGCCGAAGATGCCGGAGCCAGCAGGTGCAGGCCAGGAGCAGCAGGATCCGGATATGCTCTTCTACCACAACTTTGGCAGTCCGATCTTCATGCCAGGCACTGAGAATATAGAGCGCCTGGGCGGAGCTCTGGTCGAGCCGCATCCCCTGCCGGTGCCCCTGATTGATGACGTGATTATACCACCATTTAAGCCGATCGATCCCACGCTGGGCACGGGCGACAAGCTGCCCTTCAACATCGATGCCAGCAACGAGAGGTTCGAGCACTTGGGCGGCGGTGTCATAGCCAAGAAGCAGGAGAAACCGGACAAGCAGCAGAAGCCGCAGAAGCAGGAAACCTCCACAAGGCCGGGATCCCGTTGATATTACCACGCAGAGGATCAACCACACCAGTACACCTCCCCCTACAGCTTCTCCTCCAGTAAGGTTTGTGGTCAGCAGCTCATCAAGGCCGACGAGCGCTCCAGGTTTGCCCTCGCTGAAACCGACGGACAATTCGATGCTGGCCGACACTATTGGAGAGTTCTTCATGGAGCTGCTGAACCTGCCCAAGGAGGGTAATGCCACCAACAGGAGCACCACCCCAGAACCAGAGTCTGAGCAGAAGCAGGAGCTGGAGATTGATGAAGTAGAGTCCCGAATAGAGCCCGAAGAAACCGAGAAGCCGAAGCCGCACAATCGGAATCCCTCCAAGCCGAACTTTATGAATATGAAGGAGCACATCCTGCAGCGCAACACTCCGTCTTTGATTCTGTCAAATGACACCCTTGAAAGCACAACAAGCTCCACTACGACCACATCCAGCACAACTACAGAGCAGCTAAGAACCGTCAGTAGCATTTCCAACAGAAACCGCATCCGAACGACCAGCGAGCGGCCGACAATGATGGACGATTCCAACCTGTTCCCCTCGCACTCCAAGTGGGAGTTTGTCAACAGCTCGTCCGCGCAAAACTACGGACACAATTCGAACATGCGGAAGATCTTCAACAAGACACTGCAGGCGTGGGTGTCGGAGGACATTGACAAGTCGGAGAACTTGACGCTGAACGACATCAAGACACGGATCAACAATGCAAGCAACATACAGGACATTTCGCTGATCTTTGATACGCTCGCCTCCAAGCTGGGCATCACGCCGAGTGTTCCCAACAAGTTCCCCCCCTTTTCGCAGAACAAGCTGAAGCATCCACCGAAGGAGGAGACCAGAGTGAGGCCAACGACCACGGAACTGCCAGTCCAAGAGTCGAGCGTGAAGAGCTACATAGACCAGCGGGAGCCATTCATTAAGCCAATGTCCAGTTTTATGGACGACGGATCTTCAGAGGTGCTGGGAGCAGCCATTCCAGTGGTCGGCGAGGCGGAGGTGGAGGTGGTGGACCCGCTGAAGTACGAGGAACTGCTGAAGATCTCACAGTTCGCAGACCCCACACCCACCACTGAGCCGAGCGTTCATCGGCTGGTCACCCTGCTACCCGTGCGCTCCAATTCGGGCATTCGCACCTACAAGCCCCCCACCGAAGACTTCGAATCGCAGCGGAGCAGTCAGACCGAGACTTCCCCCGTTGCCAGCCAGGGAATTGGCGCAGCTAACATACGGCGCAAGATCAACCTCAACCAGAGCCGTAGGTTCGGGCAGCCCCCGGCCGAGGCGGTCGTTAAGGGTGGCATCAAGGTCACAGTCAAGAAATGAACATCGAGCAAGCACAGAGTGGGCCAAATAACTTCCAGCTGAGATTAAAAGAAGGAAGCTCTACGATAAGTTCACAAGGATCCAGATGAGTTTGCAGGATGTAGGTCTTTGGAAACGATTTGTAGCTCTAAGTAGGGAATATAAAGTAAGTTAGATCGTTAGTTAAACGGAACGTGCAAATAACAAAATCTTGTTCGAAAATTGTTCGCGTTCAGGAACAATTTTGGAATGACAATTCCTGTTATCCTTTGGGGATACTCGTATATATGTGTATGTCTGCCAATCCTCAGTATTTAAGATTTATTTTATTACATTCCCTGTTTAAGTGTGGAACCAATATAATTTAGTTTGTATACGAAGCTACGATCTAAATATATTATTTTTCAGTTCATGCGATTCTTATGTTAATGTTAGATTTTTGGATGTGTAAGTCGTCGGTAGCATAAGTTTTCCCCATTTATTAAATGTGAATAATTTATTATTTAAAGTTTGTGTTTGCATTGGATTGATATTTTTCGATTTTATGTAACTTATTGGGCGGGGGCTGTGGATGCATGTCGTACACACGAATTTCATATGATATGGCTCAGATGGTGAAAATGTGATGTACATTAAATGACACCGCGGAATTTGAAAATGTGATGTACTAGAAAGCCAATAAAAATTATGAAAAAAATAAATCGACTTTTCACATCATGGCTAAGTAATGTAAAGCAAAAAGCGGTGCCAACTTAAGAACTTACCCTGTGGGTATTCGATTGCATATTGATAGGATAAGTAAAAGTCACGGATTAGCGGAATCTGCTGCATACTTCCGTTTTATTTGGAATCCATTCAGAAATCCTGATTATAAAACCATTTTTTCCTTCCAGGAACACAGTTTTCCGATTACGGCGGTTTGCGATGAAAGATGTAATTCGACTTTGTTGACGCCCACTATGCGGTCAAAAAATAGTCCTTCGCACACTGAACACAAATGTTTTCCGGCTATACCCATCTAGACTTAAAGTCTGAGCTAACTTTGTCCAAAGTTGCGATAAAAAATAGATTTAACTTTTTTAAACGATAAAATTAAGACGGACTTTATTGGATTGAGCTTTGAACTTGCTGCTCCCAAGTATTTTTAGAATATGATTTTTTATACCACTGTATCCACTGTCCTGTATTTTTTGGCCACTTTGTCCCTTAAATGGCCCTTGTCCCACAACAGCGGGAAATAATTTGCCAGGTATCTTAAAGGAATCAAATTCGCGTTGCATCTATCCAAAACCACCGCGCACACATTCTGGGCCACATTCCTGTGGGCTATGCGCCGTTGCAGCAGCATCTGCATTCACAAGATCCGGCAAAATTGGGATTAGATGAGTATCCACCGTAACCGGCTGCTGGATGGATTCAAAAATGACAGAAATACAGAAAATATACCAAAATGTCTTAAAAAATCGAAACTTGTGTCTTAAAATAATCGAGACTTTGTCTTAAAAAATCAATGATGCGATATATTTTACGAAAGTATCGATATACAATATATCAATATATATCCTATGTTGCGTTGTGTTGTTGTTGCTCGGTTGAAATCAAAATAAGAACAAACAAGTGGCATTCTACAAAATTATATACAAACCGATTTTTGATAAGGAGACTTTGGCCGGCAAAATCATATTTCAGTAAATTCATCTTAAGATGGGCTGTGCAGAGAGCAAGGATGGCGAGGGCGAGACACAAAACCATAGGCCTAAATACCGGTCCTGCACGGATGTCTTTTGGCTGGCGCTCTTCATTATATTTTGGCTATTTCTGGTAAATATACGCATCCATTCCGATCGCCTGTCGCTATATGGCGAATATATGAGCGGAAAAGTGTATAAAAAAAGTGAAAGCGAACGGTGAGAGATCAATCTACTTTAATGCGAATGTCTTTGTCTCTGTGTGAGTGCGCAAATGCTTGGCGCGCTGTCTGTGAAGAGGTGGTGGCGACTACTTGTTACTTTGGGGAGCGGGGAGCAAATCATGTCGTCATCGCCATTGTCATCATACGAGCCATGGGAATTAATTCTGTTCTGTTAATGATGGCTCTTGTGAGACTCAGTATGAGCTGAATCAACTTCCGCTTGTCCAGTGTCCTGATGGACACGCTACTCCCTTGTCGTGAAAGCATTTCCATGTGATAGATATCCATGGGGTACGTCCATTAAACCGATTATATTAATAATGACTCTTGACATGCCATGTTCATGGGCGTTGGCGGAAAATTTCTGCATTTACATATGCGTTTGCTTGCTATCTCTGCTGCCGTCTTTCCATTGATATTAACTGATTAGAGGGATTTTCTTTTCAGATTGTGATAGCGATATTTTCTTTTGTTTATGGGAATCCTCTGCGAATCATCAATGGCTACGACTCCTTTGGCAACACCTGCGGAATTAAGCACAATGAGCGATTCCAAGGGTTCCCCCTATCCGGCATGAATACCGTCGACAAGCCTGAGCTCTTCTACTTCGATTTGAAGGAGCTAAAGAAGTCCTTGAAGATATGCGTAAAGACTTGCCCCGCCAAAACCCTAACCGAGCCCAGTGAGCTTCTCCAGTACTACACTGAAACGGGCAGCCATCTCTGCAAATATGACTACAACATGGATCAACTTAGTACGATGCGCAAAGATGACAAGACCTTCAATTTCCTCGGCCCATGTCCCACTTTACCAGTCTACAAGAGGTGCGACTGATTTTATATTCTATATTCAATTCTCTCAAATGTTTGCTTCCCTCTAGTTCGCCTGTCCTGCATCGCTGCGTACCAAAGGGCGCTGGAGAGACAGTGGATACCTTTTATAAGATGCTCAATAACTGGGACGTAGCAGCACAGTTTCTCAGCGACATTTACTCTAGCTGGCACATCATTGCCATGGTCTGTGGTATAGCCCTGCGTATGTACCTCCCTTTTCGTACTTGGAATCTTTTCTAAATTGTCTGTTTTTTCAGTAATTTCCATTGCTCTGGTTACTATGATGCATTGGCTCTCGCGCATTGTCTCCTGGATCATTTGCGTGTTGGTGATTGTGGCTAGCATTGGTCTGACGGCGGCTCTGTGGTACGCCTACTACAACATCACGAACAAGTCGGGACAAGCGAACACACAGAACTCCCAGCTGCAAGAGTTTGTGCGCAATCAGGATGCTGTGCTAACGCTAGCCATCCTGGCCACCATAACAATGGTTTGCTTACGCATAAAATGCCTGAAGGATGCTTTCTCATGTGCTTCTATATTTTGTAGATTATCCTTTTGGTTGTCATCTTCTTTCTGAAGAACAAATTGGCTGGCCTGTCGGCCCTGTTCGAGGAAGCTGGCCAATGCATGATGAATCTGCCAGGGCTTTTGATTGCTCCGCTTTTGGCATTCGTTGTGCTGATTGCCTTCCTGAGTTTCTGGGTTGCGGTGGTCATCTGCCTGGCCACAGCCAGCTCTCCGGGTCAGAGTCCCATAGCTCCGTTTGACAATACGGCCGCCCATCAGCAGCCACTGCCTGCCAATGCATTGTTTGCGAGCAACAATACCAGCCTCAACGATCAGAGAAGTAAGTAAAGATAGAGATGGAGTCGCGATGAACTCATTTCGTGGCGAGCTTCTATTGATAATTGGCTTTGGAGCAGTGCTAATTCAATTAACCAAACACATCTAACATATCTTTTGTATTTTTTGGTGTGTTTTTTATGATGTGATTTATGGTTGAATAAGTAAGTGAGTTTTGGTAAAGGCACAACCGATCTTCTTCAATCTTCAACTTTTGTGTACATATTTCTGTGTGTGTTTTTTCTAAACCACTTTCGGATCTACCGTGTACATACAATGATCAGTTCATGAGTCTCTAGTATCACCGAACTATGCTTCAGTTTAATTGATTTTATTCCCTTTTTACAATAGCCATTTCCCGTGTAGAGTATGCCGATGCCAGTGCCTTGCGGAGCATGTTTTGGATATATGTGGTGGGTCTCATTTGGACGGTGGAGTTCATTTTTGCCTGTCAGCAGTTTGCATTGGCCGCGGCTGTCGCCTTCTGGTACTTTGGCAAGCCCACCACAACGCCCACCTGGTATGCCATTGGAAAATTGGTCAAATATCATCTGGGAACCGTTGCCAAGGGATCTTTTGTGATCACTATCTTTAAGATTCCTCGCCTCATACTCACCTATTTGTATGCCAAGTAAGTTTCTCAGCCTCTATAGCATGTATAGCATTATTATTCACGATTGATATTGCCATTACAGGCTGAAAAAGGGCGAAGACAAGGGGTCGGAGTGTGCCGCCTGCTGCTTAAAGTGCTGCATTTGTGGCTTCTGGTTGCTGGAGAAGTTCATACGCTTTCTCAATCACAATGCCTACACTGTTGTGGCCATCGAGTCGATTAATTTTTGCCCAGCTGCAGGAATTGTAAGTTTGAGCTTGAGATAATCCGATAAGTGGTATCTAAAAGTAAGCACCTCTCTATTTTTATAGGCTTGGAATGCCATGGCCACCAATGTCCTGCAGGTGGCCACAATCAATAGCGTTGGCGACTTTATTCTCTTTTTGGGAAAGGTTGTGGTGGCCGCTCTGTCCGGTCTGATTGGCATATTCATACTAAGAGATATGCCGGGTCTGAACTTCTACATGGCCCCCGTAATACTCATTATAATATTCTCATTCTTCATCGCTCACATTATTCTGTCCCTCTTTGAGGTGAGTAATCCTTCATGCCAATCATTTCAACGATTATCTCTAATAATGACACGACTATCCACCAACAGATGGTTGTGGACACGTTGTTCCTGTGCGTTTGCGAGGATAAACAAATCAACGGCCGCGCTGGTCGTTGGGCTCAAAGTAATCTGGCCAAATTGGTTGGCGAAGAACCGCTGCAGCCCGGCGAGGAGCCGCCCATTCAGGTGGTGGAGATGATGCCGATTAACAAGCAGCCATTCAGTATTACACGACTCCCTCCATCTGACCCAGAGGTTGCCCCCATGTCGGAGGAGTAACGCTCCAAGATCCGCAAAGACGCTTTCTTTCTATATATTTATTCCAAGCCCCTCCGCAACACAACGCACATCTCACTAGGATGTTAATATATTGATATTTATATATACCTATAGCCCAGTCTAAGGACTATCTCCGTCGCGACGTACAAAGCCCAACAGTGAGAGCGAATAGTAACATGTAATCCTCTTGTCTACTGATATTCAAATTAAGAATGCACAATTTATATATGAATGTTTATATGTTTATAAAGTGTAATCGTTTTGTATTTAAATGTATTTTCTAACACCACCCACTCAGACCTTTTTTACACGCTTTGTTATCTTTGCTTTCTTCTGGTCGATCACCTTTTTGACGGCCTTCAACTGTTTTTCCTTGATCTTCTTGGTCAAGGCTGACTTTGGCGTTTTCTGCTCCTTTTCCTGCTGCTTCTTTTTGGCTATCGCAGCGAGGATCTTGGCTGTCGCTATAGGATCTTCATCATCGAACAGTTCCTCGTTGTCGATGCCGTCGTATGCTTGGACTGGTCGCGTCGCCTCATGTTGCACCTTCTGCTCCACGCGGTTCACGTACTTATCCTTGGCCGACTTCTTCAGGATCTGTCGCTGCTTGGAGGGGCTGACATAGTCGGGATTCTCCCATAAGGTTTTTCCGGTGAAGGAACCGTCGAATATCTTGACGGGATTCATTACGTAGCGTGGTCCCACCTCTGACAGGCCACCGTCTTCCGACAGAATCTGGAAATTCCTGAACCAAATGCGATTGTCCAGAAAGGTGAAGGTGAAGACGTGATCCACAAACGGCTGGCTCTTGGGATGATGGTGGGGCACTGAGTAGGTCTGCACAAAGAGCTCTTTGAGGAGCTTGAGGTGCGGCAACTCATCGAATTTGGAGTCGAACGAGAGCAGTGGTCGCGAGCCTTTCAAACAATTTCCAGTCATCTTCAGCTCGGCCATTGTGTGGATGTTCTCGATAAGGAATTTGGCCGACGGTCCTTCCGAGCCGACCGTGTTGGACACCCACATGTACAGGTCCCGCTTGCGTCGCCCCTCAAAGAGCATGGCCTTGTTGCAGTGCTTCATTTCGCACATCTCGTTCACCACAGACAGAGTCTTGGCCCGCTCCATTTTCGACTCGGCCCGATGGTGCGGCATCAGGGTCTTGATATCCCGCATTAAATGTCTATCTCTGTGACTAATGCCACGCGCTGCGAAGACTAGCACGCGCTGTTTGTTCACCCATTTTTCCTGCAAGATCAAGTGCCTACATTTTAGCAGTGCCATCAGAAATAATTTTATAAGCGTCTTACTCTTTTGGGAATAACATCATCTGATTTCCTCTGTGGAGGCAGCGGCGGATTTTCATCAACCGGCACAATCTCTAGCTGATCGACTTTCTGTTTCTTTTGGAATTTGCGACCCATTTTGTTTAATTTTAAGGATTTTTGCGATTTAAAATGAGCAGCGATCCAAAACAACGTGGAGTTTGAACGAAAACAAAGAGGGATGGACAAGCAGTAAACCAGGGTCTCAACAGCACGTGCTACGTTCGTTCCGACCGCAATATGCATTTACCAACACTCATCATTTGAAGAACATCGTTTAAATTTAATATTTCTATATATTTATTTTTTTACAGCTTAAAACATTTTGAACATTTTTGTTTTTAATCCTCGCCTTCGTCATCGGAACCAGGCTCAGGGCACATGCGACACCTACTCTCATTTACACCGTAGTTTACACAATTTTCGCCCACACATTCACAACACCCATCATGGAACCATCTGTAACTGGTAGCTCCAGTCTTTAAACATGTTTGGCGGCACTTGTTCCAGGATGTGCACTGATCCAAATACAGAACTGTGCAGTTGACGGGGGATGGATCGTAACTGTCGTAATCATCCGCTGAAAATGAGACGACGCTCCAATTGTATGTGTAGCCATCGTTTGGGGAAGATGACATGGCTCTAAACAGGGCGGGAACTCCCTCAAATTCCTCAGTGTGGGATTTTCTCTGCAGTTTCGCCAAATCTCCAAAAACACACTGTAAATAAGAAAACGCAAAAAGGGTTTTCGTTAGCATGTAAATAATTGTTTTCATGCTGATGAACTAATTGCAACTAAGACGTGTTGGTGCCCAGAGCCTTGTTTTATAAATCAGGTAGGTAAGTGTACAGGTAGAAATTACTATTCAGCAGGTAGGCATAAGATTACCATCTGTCACCAGATGGTGAAATTGTTTTTTCTACATTTTTGCATTATTTTAAAATTCATAGTGTTGAAAACTGCTGGACCCAAAATCGATTTTTACAATCGGAAAGCAACCCTACATTTTATGTATACGCCAGCAAAAAAAGCGGCTAGCGGGCAAATTTTCGTAGCTGAGAAAATCCAATTTATATATGTCTGATTATCGTTCCCAATCTCGCGGCGGAGGACGTGGCGGCCAAGACTACTCGAACGACGATGATCCGCCCATGTCAAGGCTCTTCATCATATGCAATAAGGCGCATACAGAGGATGACTTCCGTGAGGCGTTCTCTGCCTATGGCGACATCGAAGATATATGGGTGGTTAAGGACAAGCACACCCAAGAGAACAAAGGCATTGCCTATGTAAAATTCTCCAAAACCTCCGATGCGGCAAAGGCCCAGGAGGAAATGAATGGCAAGACTATCGGGAAAATGGACAGAACACTGAAGGTTCTGGTTGCCGCAAAGTAAGTGGTAGTCACGGATGGAATAGATTTACAATTTTATTATCCATAATACTAAAATTGCAGTCGTAACCAAGGCTCGAATAAGTCTGAAAACGAGCAGGAAAAATACGTGAGACTGTTTATTGTGATCCCGAAGACAGCAACCGAAGATGACATACGGGACGAGTTCGCCCAATGGGGCGAGGTTGAATCCGTAACCATTGTCAGAGAGAAGAACAATGGCAATCCCAAGGGATTTGGCTACGTTCGCTTTACAAAGTGCGTATTAAATGTCGTGACTAAGGGGACAGATGGGACTTATGTATTTATTGGACTTTCACCAGATTCTACTACGCTGCCGTGGCCTTTGAGAACTGTTCGTCCAAGTACAAGGCTGTATTTGCCGAGCCCAAGGGTTCAACGCGTTCACAGCGCGACCAGTACGGTCGTCCGGCCGAGGATAATCCCGTGTACAGTAATCCTGGACGTGGAGGCTCCACCTATAATAACAATGGCAGCAGCAGCGGGGCCGGCAGCTTCAACAACGATTGGAATACATCTACTAACAACGACATGTCGGCCTTTTTGCGCATGCAAAATGTGCCTGTCGCTCAGCCATCGTGTCTAGAGGTCACTGTCAGCAACTGCGTCAATCAGGATCAGCTTTGGCGCCTCTTCGATATAATACCCGGCTTAGACTACTGTCAAATCATGCGCGAACGTAAGATCCTAATATCTATCATGGAAAACATGTAACAAACTCTAAAATGACTTGCAGATGGTCCACGTACCAATGAAGCGATGGTGGTTTACGACAATCCCGAAGCTGCTATCTATGCAAAGTATGTTATAGCTGGAAAGAGTTTTTATACCATTAATTGTATCTATATCCTTGCAGGGACAAACTGCACGGACTGGAGTACCCCATGGGCGAGCGAATCATTGTCAAAGTGAATGGCATGAGCTCTGCACGGATGGACACCTCATTTATTGACAGTACGAAAAAAGCTTCTAGGGGTAGATGCCGATACTAACATAATATTATTAATACATAAATTCACTATTTGCTTTCATTTTATTTGTTACTGCCCATTTGAAATTTATGATTTTATCATTCTTTAATATTTACCAATTTCAGAACGCACCAAAAAGGATGCCATATGCAACGTGCCCCTGCCTCCTGCCCAGCCATTAGCATCACCCGATGCCCAAGTTGCCCAACGACTTTTCATTGTGCTTTCTGCGGTAGGTGATACATACACAGCTCATTGTTAAGCAGAAACTAATTGTTGTCTTTCCGTTTACTTTTACAGAATCTTCCACACTCCATTTTGAAGAACATTTTCTCGTGCTGGAAGGGACTGATCGATGTATATTTGCTTCCCAACAAGAACTGTGGCTACGTAAAGTACGCAGAGTGTGAAAGTGCCCAAAGGGCCATTCATGTTCTGAACGGAGCTGAAATATGTGGCACCAAAATTAAGGTACATTGTAATTGTTTAACGTTGAAATGAGAACATGGCTAAATGAGAATATTGTGTGGCGGCAGGTTATGGAAGCTGAAGAGCGAAGCGGATCTGATGGTGACGATGGTGGCCGGAAACGTTTAAGACGCAACTAAGTGTAAGTATGAAATTTATGGTACTCCAATTTCGCCTCGATGTATTAATTTAGCCATAGTTGGAATGAGTGGGTGGTGCCGTGGTATGAGGTAAGTCGTTAGTATATAAGCGTGATTTAAAAATACACTATTGAAATTATGCATACGCCTAACGCTTTTGTTCAGACAGTCTACTGATTGGTATTCGTACCCACCCCACCACACCTTGCGCACAATGGGGGCCATTGACGATGCGGTGCCTCTGACTGTGAACATAATAAGAACAAACCCATTTTTATCTTTCTATTTCCACAGACCCACTGACAACAAAATGAACTTACAGAGAACTATATGTACGAGTACTTTACTAACTTGAGAAAACAGTCCAATCAAACACAGTTTCAACTGACCCAACCAACCAAACAACAACAGTTAAAACACTCAAAACGGAATGCAACAAGAACGCAGAACGCAGAACCAAGAACACAGTGAAAAAGCGATACAGACTCGGAGAACGAGAACGCTGACCGGAGAACGGAGGACAAACAGCCAACACGAATCCACCCGTACTAACCGTATTGACTAACAACTCAAGTGGGCTCTCGTACAGAGTACTCGTAGAAAGACCCAGACCTTAAACGGAGCCAACGAAACCAACCAACACCAACAGCTAGGGGACTATCGGATCTATCCGCATTACCGTTACGAAGCAAGCTACATACATATACGAACTCTGTCTACCATGTACTATTTACATACTAACGTATTACGACATGATAAAGAAACAAGAAATTCAAATTCAAATTCAATTCAATATGAGTGCAAGTCTCAATTCATCTTCGCGATTTCGCGAATTAATCATGCATAAATTACATACATATATTTACGAGTATATATATGCCGTATTTTAATCAATATTTTATTGTGTAAGCCATTAAAGCGATATTATTAAATAGAAAATCCACACAACAAAATTTGTTTCAATTATATGCAAAACCTAATAGACTCTAACGTATATGCAGGGTATATATTCATTTGGGGCTGCCATTTTGACACGACAACACGAAAAACGCAGCAGTGCAGCCCTGGCGATGAAAATCAAAACGAGTTGGCAGCCCAGCAGACTTACAGCTGAGTTGGTTTGTTTTGTTGTTTGGATTCTGTAAATTGTTAAAATTATAGCAAAAACAAGTTTAATTTAATAACGAGAACACACAAATCAAGGAAAATGGATCCAGCGCTACTTCGCGAACGCGAGGCCTTCAAAAAACGGGCAATGGCCACGCCCACGTAAGCTACCCTCCCCGATTTCCTTGCATATGCTGGTCCTTTGAAAATGTGGCATTCGCTTTTCTTCTGTCCTGTCCCCACAGCGTTGAGAAGAAAGCAAAACCAGACAGACCACAGCCACCGCCGCCCAGCGATGACGCCAAAAGGAAAATGCGTCCGCCAACAGCTCCAAAGCTGGATGCATCTTCGTAAGTTGAATACACTCACTCATTGTCGTGTCCATACTCAGTTTACGTTCTATGACCAACTGATCCACTCTTAGGTACAAAACCATGTCTGGCAGCTCGCAGTACCGTTTTGGAGTGTTGGCCAAGATAGTGAAGTTTATGCGCACCCGTCACCAGGACGGTGATGATCATCCATTGCAGATTGAGGAGATTCTAGACGAGACCAACCAACTGGATATTGGCCAGTCTGTCAAAAATGTAAGCAGGTTGAATGTCCTTCCAGGCTGCCAGTCTGACGTCTTACCATCCATTGCAGTGGTTGTCTGGGGAAGCGCTGAACAACAACCCAAAGATAGAAGTCAGCCCGTGTGGCACAAAGTTTAGCTTCAAGCCCGTCTACAAAATCAAAGATGGCAAAACTCTGATGCGACTGCTGAAGCAGCATGACTTGAAAGGCCTGGGTGGCATACTGATGGAGGATGTGCAGGAGTCCCTGCCTCATTGCGAGAAAGTGTTGAAAAATCGTGCAGCAGAAATACTCTTTATTATCAGACCCATAGATAAGAAGAAAATTTTGTTCTACAACGACCGAACAGCCAATTTTTCAGTAAGCTTTGTCGTACTTGTGCTTGTGCTTTAAATTATTATCCATGGAACTAAATTGTACCCATAGGTGGATGATGAATTCCAAAAACTCTGGCGTTCGGCCACAGTTGATGCCATGGACGATGCCAAAATCGACGAATATCTCGAGAAACAAGGTAATATTGATAATGCCGAATACAAACGGATAGATTCGTCTGATATTATGGCACCACTTGTGTCCCCACAGGCATACGATCCATGCAAGATCATGGCCTCAAGAAACCTGTTCCAAAACGCAAGAAGGCTGCCAACAAGAAGCGACAATTCAAGAAGCCCAGAGACAACGAGCATTTGGCTGATGTACTGGAAATCTACGAGGATAATACCCTAACGCTGAAGGGTGTAAATCCTACATAGAGATTATTTTATAGATTAGGAAATAAAGAAACCATTACAAAAAGTGTTTCTAATACTAATATCAGTTCGTACTACTATGGCAGATATATGATATGGTGATAAGATTGTAATTAGATATACATATCCCTATGGAGAAAGATGTCGTGGAAAGCGCAAAAGGTACTAACTACCCTGACACTCTTTTAGTTGGTCGAATAGTGTAGATATGTATGTATTATATAGAGAATGGCATTGGGTGATTCCAAAAATGTTTACACATAAAAATCACCCGAATAAACTGGCGCAGCGTTGACGGATACACCTTTGCATGAGCACAAGTGTTCGCTGATGATTTTAAATCTGTTTCGGCTGTTTTTTTGCTTGGGCTCAACAATGATCGTAATGATTATGAGCAAGGACGCAATGAGTAAACTTAGCTTGTATGATTTTAGTAAAGGTTCGGCAACCAGACATACACTTGCGTTGGCCGAATATCTTTTTGGCTAGGAGTTCTCATGTTGGGCTCTCTTCGGGTCGAGTCAGGCGACTGCATATATAAGTGGAAACGAATCTGCACTTTCGGTGAGTGAGTATGAATTGATCCGTTAGAACTTTAAGCTCATGAGTAATTAAAAAAAAGGTGATTTTTGCAAATCTGTGTTACATATGCGTGAAATAAGACATACATATAACAAAAAGAGTTTTTTTAAAGCAAGCGTTATAAATTCGTTTGCTTATGCACAATCTCACTGAGAACATTCGCGGGGTGCCCCAATGATTTACGAGAAACCAAAGTAAACGTGATTGCTATCTTCCAGTTCCTCCAAGTTTCGATGGCTTTGAACTTAGAAATACGACAGCAAGAGCAGGGAAAGATAGTTAAAAAGCAAAGGCGTGTAATCTTGTCTTGACATACCAGCGACCCCTTCCCTTGCTTCCCTGCTGATATTTTTGAGTGTGCTCATGCTCAGGCCCATGCCGCTAAATGTGAGTTGGCAATCGATGCTGCTGCCGCCGTGCAAATAAATTGGCAACAGCAAAAGGCAAATAGAGCAGTCTATAGTGAAGTGTTCTCAAAGCCAGTTGGAATACAGAGTAAGTGCCATGGAATTTAATATTTTTTTTCCAATAGGAAAAGTTCAATAAATTGAAGAACACGATCGCCCTCAAACGCTTTAATCTACCCGTTAGTAGACAGGAAATATTAGATAAGATGTTAAAGTAAGGGTGTACGAACTTCGACCTGCTGTATAGACAGACCCCTTCTCTTTCTTTGCTCTCTGCCAGCGACACAGAGAGGAGGAGGCCAAAACTTGTTTTGAAATAATCAATTTTCATGTATTCGTTTGGTATTCCTCTAGCATTCGCCAGTTGACTTTCAGCGCTACTCGCATTTAAACGTTGACAATATGAAGGGGACTGCACTACCAGTGGCCCTGCTGCTGCTCCTGGCGGCCTTTGCAACACACACAAAAGCTCACAAATCTGAGTAAGTTGCAGGAATACATATACATGAATATGTAATTTGTCTGTATGCATGTGTGCATGGTTGGGGGCAATGTACGAACTTTCCATTTATTTGGAATTTGTTTTTCCTGCAGAGACCTGGTCTATGGCTATGAATGCCGCACTGGACTGTGCCGCAAGGTGGAGCTGAGCGAGGAGAACTTCTCCAAGGCAATCAGTCTGCCCGTCTGCCGGCTCTTCTGCAGCAGCTCCATTGGAACGCTGTGGCCCAAGCCTACGGGAGCGGTGCGACTGGATACACTGATGCGTCAAGTGGACATCTCGTTCATTGACTTCAATATTACTGGCATAGCACGCAAGGAAAAGCTATGGAAGGCGGCCGAAAACCGTTGGATGGATATGGTTGATGCCAAGATTCCGGATCGCAAGATCCTCACGAGGGGCGGCTATCGACTCAGCATCAATATTAACACGCCGGAGGATGCGGCTCCGGCCAAACTTACCCTGGACACGGACGAAAGCTATAGGCTAGACATAGACACCGATCCGTCTGGCCATGTGGTGGCCAGCATAGCTGCGGGCAACTTCTTTGGCGCCCGGCATGGCCTGGAGACTCTCTCCCAACTGATTGTCTACGATGACATAAGGCGCGAGGTTCAGGTGACGGCCAACGCTTCCATCAGCGATTCTCCCACGTACAAGTGGCGCGGCTTGCTGCTGGACACCTCTCGCAATTACTACTCCGTGAAGGCAATCAAGCGAACTCTGGGTACGTATTTGGTATCTACTTCCCCTGTGAATTCCACCTCAATGTTATTATTTTTACAGATGGCATGGCCTTGGTCAAGCTGAACACCTTCCACTGGCACATAACGGACTCGCACAGCTTCCCACTGGAGGTGCGCAAGCGGCCAGAGCTCTACAAGCTGGGTGCCTATTCGCCCCGCCAGGTGTACACCCAGCGCACCGTGGCCGAGGTCGTGGAGTATGGTCGCGTTCGTGGTATCCGCGTGATGCCAGAGTTCGACGCCCCGGCCCATGTGGGCGAGGGATGGCAGCACAAGAATATGACGGCCTGCTTCAATGCTCAGCCCTGGAAGGATTACTGCGTGGAGCCGCCTTGCGGACAGCTGGATCCCACTGCGGATGGGCTCTATGACGTGCTAGAGGACATTTACGGCGAGATGTGGGAGCTCTTCAGCCCAGATGTCTTCCACATGGGCGGCGACGAGGTGTCCACCAGCTGCTGGAACAGCAGTCTGCCAATCCGCCAATGGATGAAGGCACAGGGCTGGGGTCTAGAAACTGCGGACTTCATGCGCCTGTGGGGACACTTCCAGACCGAGGCCCTCAACCGGGTGGATATTGTTGCCAATGGATCACAAACGCCCATCATTCTGTGGACCAGTCATCTCACTGAGGAGCCCTTTATCGATGAGTACTTGAATCCGGAGCGTTACATTATCCAGATTTGGACGACGGGAGGCGATCCCAAGGTGAAGAAAATACTGGAGCGTGGCTTCAAGACGATTGTCTCCAACTACGACGCCCTCTACTTTGACTGCGGCGGAGCTGGATGGGTGAACGACGGCAACAACTGGTGTTCCCCCTACATTGGCTGGCAGAAGGTGTACGACAACACCATGTCGGCCATTGCCGGCGATTATGAGCATCATGTGCTGGGCGCCGAGGCAGCCATTTGGTCAGAGCAAATCGATGAGCATACCCTGGACAACCGCTTTTGGCCGCGTGCCAGTGCCCTGGCCGAACGCCTCTGGTCGAATCCTGCAGAGAGCTGGAAACAGGCCGAGTCTCGTCTGCTGCTCCACCGCGAGCGACTGGTGGAGAACGGCCTGGGAGCCGAGGCCATGCAGCCTCAGTGGTGTCTGCAGAATGAGCGCGAATGCCCCATTGACGCGTATGATGCACAAGCTTGATTAGCGCTTAGCCATTTTTTGATTACAGTCCATTTTCTTATAGTAATAGCCAGTGCGGTGGGCGCACAGGGCATCGGGTGAGCGGCAGTCATCTCGGCTTTCTGCTCGTCGTAGCTCTAAACGTCTGAAATAAACTGCAGCCCAGAAAGTGACCTTACGCAAGTGACTTGTCGTTTATTTAGTATACTATAAATGAGATTATACGTGTGTCATTATGTGTTAAAACGGGATGAGGCGGTGGGAGATGGCCTCTGCCTCCGACATAATCCTTAGCGGACTTTTGAATATGTTGTACGTATGGATTTAAATACTAAAAGCAGCGTATTTCCTATATGCAGAAAACGATGGATGACTCTATTCGTTCCAATCCTCCTCGTTACGCCCGAACTTGTAGACCAAACTTGCGAACAAGATGAAGACATTTTGTAGAAGCAGGGCAACGCCTAGATAAGAGTCTTTCTTATCTAATGGGGAAATATTTCCGATTATTCTATTGTTCTCACTTGACTTAAGTTTTGCTCTCACCATTGTTGATGAAATCGTCAATCATCACCCAAATGGCAGCTATTATTGAGGCGAAGCCCATCACAAAGCCAACAAGCAGCCACAATTTGGCAATCCTGGCCCCGGACTCCGACGAGTTATCTTCGGAAATCTAAACAGAGGGAATCGCAAAAACAGTGAGTCATTTTATCTATACACTATGGACATTTTGTAGCAGTAGCACTACACACTTCTTCTTACATGCTCGCCTTTAACTGCGTTCACCATACAGAAGCTGACGGTCCCGAATATGCCTATGAAGACATGCCCTGTGGTTATTTGGTGACCGCCGTCGCCAGACATGGCATCGATTAGGATCCACCATCCTGCAAAGAACTGAAAAAAAATCGCACTGTTACAAAAGCCTAGTTTTTAGGGTGGGTGTTATATGTACCAGTAGGCCAGCTACAAGCGAGGAATTCTTATTCCTGGAGATCTCTGATGTAAACCATTCCTTGACATTCTCTAACACGCCCATTATTGCACTTAGAACGTAATTAAACTAGTAATTTTTTTTTGCACTTTCGGTCGAGATATGACAACAATGGCTTAGAGATGTGTAGTGCTCGATAAGCGTCGTCTATGGCTATCGACATGGCTATCGATGTAAGGTAGTCACCCATCGATAGAATCGAGCTCTTGTTGTTGCTGAGAAACACGTGCGATCGGAAATATTAACAAATTTAATTAAAAAATATGAAGAAAACGGTGGAGGAAAGCTCTTCAGAGTCGGAGGAGCTGCTTGCCGAACACTCTGAGGAGTCTGAAGACGAAAGCGAACCGGATTTGGCAGCCAGTTCAACGGAATCCGATGAAGACGACGACGACGCGAAGGAATCTGAAGACGAAAGCGAACCGGATTTGGCAGCCAGTTCAACGGAATCCGATGAAGATGCGGAATCTTCCGACGATGAGGAGACAGCCCCAACAACCAAGAGCCGATCAGAGATTATCGAAGAAAAGATCCAAAACAAGTATGAGAAACTTAAGGGCACGCGTCTTTATGTTCGCTTTCCCCAGAAGATACCATTAGACGAGCAGGAGTTCCAGGCCAAGGTAAAATCCCTCCACTCCCTGGTATCCAAATCGACAAAGCCGCGCCAAAAGCACGCTCGTTTCTGCCTGGTTGACTTTAAATCGCAGGAAGATCGTGATAAAGCCTTCACAGACATCAAAGCATCTATAGAAACGGATCCGGCGTTCAAGGGTATGTTCGTCTCACTACCGAAGACCGATTCGGACGAGTTTGTGAATGAACTTGTGACGAAACAACAGCTCTCCGTGGAGAACAAGAGGACCAAGAGCCTGATGAAGCGTGAAGCCAAGAAAGGCCAACGCAAGGGTAACTTCACATCGTCCGTCGTTATCACGAATCTTCCCAAGACGAGCTCCGTGGCGCAGGTGCGCCAGCTGTTTGAGAATGCGGTTGACATTCAAATCAAGCCGGGCAAGGGAAAGTTCCGGGAGTTTAGTGCGGCGACCGTAACCCTACCCACCACATTCGATGCACGCAAGGCCATCAAACAGGACCTCAGTCTGGCCGGCACCAAGCTGCAGCTACGCTTCAACGCCAAACAGCAGAAACGCAAGCCGAAAGATAAGCCCAAAAAGCGTAAAGCAGAAAGCGGGGAAGACCCGAAAATACCGAAAAAGCTGAAGAAACTGAATTCAAACTAGCCTAGCAGAAGTTAATGTAATATACTCTAAGAATCCGTATAAATAAAATGTTTTGACCCGACTTTGATGCGAATTTGAATTTCCTTTTAAAGTAATAACATTTAAATTTAAAATATTTATTATCGTACACGATATACAGACATACATGATGTATAGATATATATTTATGTATATGTATAGTATATTGTAGTAAGCCGGCTGGAGTGAATTACTGGATATACATAGATTGATTACTTTTTAGCTTATATAATTATGAGATTTGATTTCCATGTGCACGGAGTAGAGTGTGTTCTCGTGTTTGTTTGCATAAACTTGACGACTGGGTTTTGTATTTCGCTGTAGTTTCAAAGGTTTACCAACAAATAAGCGGCTAGGTAGAGATAGAGGTAAAGGTAAAATGGTAATTCATATGTGTAGTTTCAATCCTAATACAAAATATTCAACATTCGCATATACTCATATGTATGTATGTATGTATGTAACATAATGTTTTGGTTCCACTAGACCTGATATACATATATTGATATACATATTAAACGTGTGTGTGTATGTATATATCATTGACAGCGGTCACAGACACAACTGCATTGCTGTTGCTGTGCCCCCCCTCTGTGCATCGTCGTAATCGTGCGACGCTTTATTGATTTGTAGCAATATTTCAAAATCTGGAGAGTGGGGGCGGGCACAAAATGTATATACCCGTCGATGGGGGTTAAAATAGGGGCAACACAATGGTAAGTAATATATTCGATTAAAATATAAAATGCACATTACTGCAGGAGGAGAATAGACACGCGTTTCCTTTTGTATATAGCTCGTTAAGATAGTAAATATTCTTAGTTGCTAGAATGAATTGATTTAGTTTTTCAAAAGTTGTGTAAATATAATCAAAATTTATATTCTCCCTTTTCGTAGCGTAGCTCTAATTATGAATTCCAGAAACCAAAGCCGTTTCCAGGCAGCCGGCCGGCCGCCGCTTTCCTATCGATTTCTGTTTATTTCATCATCATCATCATCCTCTCTTGCGCTATCAAGCAGTCTCACATATTTGCTGTTATATTTGTTCTTTCGTCTCTCTATTTGCTGTTCTTTCTTCTTTGTTTTCTCTGTATCGGTCTACCAGGGGAGCTGTGCAGCCCCAGCTCCGAAGGCTCTTCAATAAGGCGTTGGAACATCCGCTCAGTTTGCTGATAAACTGAGTTTTGCAAATTTTGCAGTTTTATGAATCATTCATTGTATTTATAATATTTTCTGTATAGCTGATAAGGAAAGAATTCACATTAAAAACCAATAAAGCTGAATGTCAAAGGACAAGGACCGCGACTGTGTGGATTGTGTGATAGATACGACTGGTTGGGAGTAGGTGAAGTTGGGGCGTAGGGGCTCTTTGGATAGCAATAATATTTGAAGAATATATATATATACCCCGAGAGTAAATTACGTATGCAGCAGTCGATCTCTGGCCGAAGGCGAGCAATTTTGGGGAGTTGAATGCGCGGCTACTGCCGCACCGCCGTTGACTCCGGTTGGTGGAGGAGGTGGCGGCTGTGCCGGTGGCGATCGCAATGGTATTGATGGCTGAACAAAGCGCACACGTTCGGCATCCGTGGCGGTGTTGCTGCTTGCCGCCGCTCCGGCCCCGGCCGCATTAAATGCCGACGTAAACGCTGTGGCGGCTCAAAGAGTGTGGTAATTACGCTCGTTGCGAGCCTTGTAGAACTTGTAGGCCACCAAGCCGATGGCCAGCAGTCCCAGAGTCAGCACAATGCCACCAATGAAAGAGGATCCATTGAAGCCGTGGCATGGCGATGGGGTTGGCGTTGGAGCGGGTGTGGTCGATGTATTTGGGGCTGCAGTTGTTGTAGAGTTAGGTGACGGAGTCGTCGAAGTGGTGCTTGTTGTTGTGGCTGGCGTTGTTGAAGTGGTTGTACTCGACGTGGTTGTGGTGGTGTTGGTGTTGGGCGTTGTAGTTGTTTCCGGAGTGGTGCTCGTAGTGGGTTTCTCCGTAGTGGTTGTTGTTGGTACAGTTGTGGGCTTCTCAGTTGTGGTAGTCGTTGTTGTAGGAGCTGGTGTGGTCGTATTCTTATCATTCGGAACAGGAACGGTAGTAACATCACCCGGCGTGGCGGTGGTGGTGGCCACAGGTCCAGTAGCTGTAGCTGCGAAACGAATATGTATGAATCATATTTGGGGTAGAAAGTTTTTCTCGAATGTCAATGCGATTATTGGGCTCCAGGACGTCTCCTCCTCTCGTCGTCACCCACAAACTTGACATTTAAAATGCAAATAAATACGCATATTCCCCTCCATATGTGCATATGTGTGTATGTACATTGTACATACATGTACATACATGAAAGTTTACCACACGCATACACCCACACCAATATGCAAAACACATATGTACACGCACGCACATTAAAATATAGATAATTAAATGGGATTTCTTTTTTTCTTACCATCATCGCACAAGTTCGAGGCGAAGAAGCCAACAAATAGGCACAAGATAAGGAATTTTGCTTGCCGATTCATTTTTGCTGTGATTTGTTGGGCTTTGTCGTGAAAACTGCACGTCCGACTTGTTTGTTTCTTTCCCCCGTATCTTCGGTAGCCTATCTATGTATAAGATTGATTGCCGTTTGGCGTTGCAATTTTGCCTGCAACTGAAATGTTGTGTCCACAATGGGATAAGGAGGTGTACAGACAGCTCTCGAATATGGCTATTTCTGGAGAACTGATTTCCTCACCAACGCGCAATTAAATAAAATTTCTTTAATATGAATAATCGGCAGTGCAGTGTCTGACCCCCAGAAATATACCAATTTATGAAATATACTATGTTATATACCACAAATCATAAGCGAACTTAGCCCACTAACGCCCCTCTATTAAATCAGGACAACAACTTAAGCGAAGCCGCGGCAAATAATACTGTTTGTGATTTATTTTCTTCTATTAGATCCCCTCTCTTACAAAAACAAAATTAACACGATTTCTCTCACCTGAACTGCGCTAAAATTCTTCCAGTTACATTATTTTCGTGGGTATATTAAATACCCTCTTGGTCGACAATGGGCTAACGTTCGTTTTTGTTGATTGGAAATCATATTTCTAGATTCTGATAATCAATTCAATATTACCAGCTAGCTAGGACTTTCAGCACTGAACATAATATAATTTTATACGGTAGATTTGTAAAATTTCTAAAAGATTGACTGGCTTTCAGACCTTCATTTTATTGGGTTGTTTATAAAATACGGATTATACAAAAATGCTAGATATATGCAAGTTGCATATGCATATCATCATAATATTTATGGAGTGTACCAGTAATGTTAATAACTATTTTATTTTCCAAGCTATTGTGTGCGACAAATGGAATTTGGCGGTCACATCATCTTTACTTTTTATGCAGTTGAGGGAGTGCCAACGCGCTGGAAATGTGTGAATACTATTCGATAACTAGTTCGACGGTTATCGGCTATTATTCACACACACTGACTCACACTTTATTCAGCCCCAACGAAACAACTAAATTTTCCATCTCTTTATGGACCCCGTGGATTTAAGATAAAAGCTCGCGTCAAGGAAACAGTGCAATAAGAAAAGATGACCTCGTACGTGCGTGCAATGTACGACTTTAGCGGGGAGCCTGGCTCGTCGGAACTTTCGATCAACACGGGCGAAGTGTTGTCGGTGACGCGCAGTGATGTGGGTGAAGGCTGGTGGGAGGGCAAAAACAGTCGCGGCCAAGTGGGTCTCTTCCCAGCGGCCTACGTGGAGGTGCTGTCCGCAGCGGAGGCCCAAAAGCTGAGTGCAGCCACTGCGACTCCGGTGCCTGCGGTGGCGGATCCCTTTGCAGCGCCAGCTCCGCCGCGCTACGACCAGACGGCCGACGACGATGGGAGCAATTGGGATGACGAAGATGACTGGAGCGATGACAACGATACCTACTCAGAGATTGGACCCAGTGGCCGCACCGCTGGCCAAACAGCTCGCGCCGGCGGCCTCTCGCACTCCACCAGCGACTACGATAACAAGCATCTACCTGTTGCGCCCAGCGACGACACCCTGTCGCTGGCGTCCACCGCTGCCAGCACGGCCACCATGAAGAAGGGCATGTTCGCCAAGAGCTCCGACTCGTACATACTCGGTCTCTCCAGCAACAAAGAGAAAATTCCCGACTGCGAAGTGGCGTACATCACACAGCTGGAGGACTCCATCTATCAGTGGACGCACAGCGGTTCACCCTACTCCGTGATTGTGGCCAGCCCCAAGAAGGAGTCCAAATTCAAGGGAATGAAAACGTTTATTGCCTACCAGCTGACGCCTAGCTTCAATAACATATCCGTAAGTGGTCTCTCGTATCCAGAACTGTGTAGCTGGGGCTCGACGCTCTGCTATCGCTATGATTAACAACAATACGATAAAGCGCCCATTGCGTGTGGGGTGGGGTAGGGTGCGAGAGTATGTGGCTGTCTGTTGGGCGAATGATAAACTGGGCGACTGCTTCTTCACTTTTTGTACCCTGCCTCTGCTTGGGGGTAATTACGGTTGGGTCATGTGATAATGCCATTGGAAAATGGAGGATAGCTCTGTGAAGGAAAATGGGTCGACACCTTTCTTTATTGACAATCAACAGCAATTGATCGATTGATTGATTGAGTGTAGGGTATTACGTCTTCGGTGTGCCCATTTCCATGTCACAGCTGAGGCAATTTCTTTTGTGGGGTAATTTCTGACTGACCAACTGGTAGCCAACGCCAGCGGCAATTCAATGATTGCTTCATGACTCAGCGCAGGGCAGTGCACACGCCGCTCCGTTCGCCTCCGCCTCCGCGTCCCAGTTCCTGTGTTACACTTGATGGTTTGTATCTAATCTGGGTTTCCCTTTCTTTATTTAGGTGTCGCGTCGCTACAAGCACTTTGATTGGCTGCACGAACGACTGGTGGATAAGTTCTGTTTGATCCCAGTGCCACCGCTACCGGATAAGCAGATCTCTGGACGTTATGAGGAGCAGTTTGTGGAGCATCGACGCGTCCAGTTGCAGGAGTTTGTGGACTGGGTGTGCCGCCATCCGGTCATCTCGAAATGCGAGGTGTGGTATCATTTTCTCACCTGCCGGGACGAAAAGATCTGGAAGTCGGGCAAGCGTAAAGCCGAGAGGGATCCTTATGCGGGCGTCAATTACTGCCTGGCCATATTGCCGCCGGACAAGAATCTGCTGCACTCGAAAGTGGACGCCCAGCTGGAGAGTGGAACGCAGTTCATACATACCATGGATGCGGCCGTGCGCAACCTCAACAGCATTTCCAACGACATGGCCAAGCGATCCATGTCGCAGAGCAAAAAGGAATTTCAGCGCATTGGCGATGGTCTCTCCGAGCTGGCCAAGGCGCTCGCCATAGATGAGCGACGAGCACCCACCCGCAATGCTATCCCGCTGTCCGAAAGCGTGGGACGCATCGGTGGCATCTTCATTGGCGTTGGCCAGGCGTTCGGTGATCAGCCCAAGCACGATTGGATTCCACTCTCAGATCGTTTGCACATCTACAGGTGGGTTCTGCTCCGCTTTGTATTTACATATTTATATAATTGGAATTGTTTCCCATGCCAGGGGCGTTCTGAGCTGCTTTCCGGATATCTTCTCCACGCACAAGGGGGCCATACAGAAGCGCAAGGACTGCGAGCGCTCGACGGCCGAGGGCAAGATGACCAATGCCCAGCTGCAGGACGTGAACAGGCGCACTGATGTCGTCTCCTACACGGTGCTGGCGGAACTGACGCACTTCAAAGCTGAACGCGACACCCACTTGAAGCAGACACTCAAGAACTTCATTGCGGAGCAGATCAAGTTCTACCAGGGTGTGGTAGCGCGTCTGCAGGAAGCCAATCGACAGATTGAATAGGAAACATGAAAATAACAAAGGAAACAAAGAAATGCACGGAGAGCACAAATTCCGAAAACATTCGCACGCGCGCATTTGAAATGCTTTAAGGATAAATCTAAATTAAATGCGGTTTTAACGATAAACGATATTGAGATATTCAAATAGGTGTTGTTTGTAAGTAAAAAGTTGCGTATTTATACACACACACAAGTTAAAGTTTATACTACGAGTAACCTATCCCTATTATACACCTCCGATTAATTGAAATACAAATGCAAATATATATATATATTTATACAAATGCAAACAAAACTCTCGACTGCTCTTGATTGTGATGATGATGATGAAAGCGAAAGCGAATGCCGATAAAGCCAATGATGCCCATGAAAAATACTCTCGTTAGTTTATTTTTTGCTATTCTGTTGCCTTTATCAGCGAAATTCTCTAAAAGGGTTCTCTTTATTTTCCACCTTCCTCACATATCTCATGCCATTTTCTCTCGTTCATAATTTTTGTGATTTATGCGTTTGGTTTAGGTTTTTTTTTTTTTTTTTGTATTGTATTGTTTCCGTTTTTGCCTAAAACATAAATGTTAGATTGCACATTTTGGGGTATTTTTCCATTCCATCCATTGTTTCATAAATAATAAGCATAATAATAACTATTTAGTATAAACAGAAAAAAAATAATAGAAATAGAAGTAGAAGTAGTAGAACATTTCGGAATGAATACAAAAATTGCTGTTTTGCCTTTTAGCGCTGCGATTGGGGGGAGGAGATATAAGAATGAGGATTGGTTTGTGGGGCAGGGTCGGGGGACTCCACTAAGTGTAATACATCTAGATAAAAACGCTATGTACAGACCATACACGAGTTCATAATAATAATAATAATAATATAACGCAGCTTGAGATAATAATAATAATAATAATAGATTTTGGTTAACAATAATACAATAATTAGGTTTTTTTTCCATTTTTTTTTGCCTTCTGCTTCTCCACTACAATATTTTTTTTTGTAAGTTTTTGTTTTGTTTTTTTTTTTTTTTTTTTCTCTTCTGATTTTTTTAACAAACTACCAATAACAAATTTTTACTAATTCAATTTAAGTTTTGTTTTTTGTTTTGTTGCATTTTTTTGCCATTTGCTTTCTGTTATAAATTATTGTTGTTTCTTTCCGGTTACCTTGTTTGTTGTTGTTGTTGCTGTTCCTGTTTATGAAATTAAAGGAAAAATCATCATATCTCATGGTTTTATCCTTTAGCAATTCCTGGCGGTACTGCCTTGTCTATATATATATAGTTAATGTATATAGTATCTGCCTATATGTTTATGTGTAATATGCAAGAGTTCTGATCGAGCACCTATGTGGGCTCCATCTGTCCATATAAAGCCGTCTAACCGTAGTCCCCACCAAAGCGTCCGTGCTTATTGCTGGCGCTGCCGCCCTGTGCCGACGATGCTGCTGCAGCCGCCGCCTGGGCCGCCTTCTCCGCCAGCAGTGCCGCCTTTTGCTGCATGTAGGGATTGAAGTGTTGCATGTACATGGATGCTGCTGCCGCCGCTGCATAATTGTTGGCATAGTTGTTGCTCCGTTGGCTGTTGGTGCTGCTGCTGCTTCCATTGCTGGTCCATTGTTGCTGCTGTTGTTGCTGCTGCTGCTGCTGCTGGAGAAGATGCTGCTTCTGCTGGTGAAGTTGCTGCTGCTGCTGGTGTTGCGCATGCTGCTGCTGCTGCTGTTGTTGTTGTTGTTGCCAGTAGCCCTGCTCCGACATATAGTTGGCGGGTGCCTCTGCTCCGCTCTCCTTCTGATAGAGATACGAATTCAGCAAGGTTTCGCGGGCGGCGGCGGCAGCCGCCATCTGATTGTTTTGGAACATATTCTCCATGGCCGACGCCGATGGCGTGGGATAACAAAATTTGTTGCTACTATTGTTGCTGTTGCTGTGGTTTTGATTATTGGCTGGTGGATGTTGATGCTGGTGCTGCTGCTGCAGTTGCTGCAGCTTCGCATGGTAGTTGCTGTAGTCCGGCTGTTGCTCCTCGTAGCTGGCTGTCCGTGCGACCGATGCAGGTGCTGGCTCCTTGGGAGCCCGACTTGACTGTCATTCGCCGGTAGCCGTCACTGTCGTCCACTGCCAGGGGCTGTTGTAGCCCTGCTTGGGATTGCTGCAAGAAGGAAGGGATGCAAATTAGGATGAACACTAGTGATGCCAAAGATATTTACCTTCCGAATAGTGGATGCCAGAGAGCCGAGTTGGCATCCATTCCCCCCGCACTGGCAGCCACTGCAGCAGCCTCAGCCAATTGCTGTTGCTGCTGATGGGCATCCTGGCCGAGCATGTTGCTCGTGGCACGTTTTCGCTGCTGCGAGTGTTGTTGCTGCTGCTGAATCTGCTGCTTGACTTGCTCTAGGGGATTGTAGGTGACGCATGCCTTGCTGGAGCGCAGCAAGCGTCCAGGGTTCGCCTCCTTTGATTGCTGCTGCTCCGGCCCCGTCTTGGACCCATGCCCTGGCGCTGCTGTGCGACGCAGGCTGTCGAATGGTACATTGAGCAGCGGCACAATGGGCTCTGGCTCCAGCAGATTCGAAAGGGATTTGCACGTCAGTCGTGGCTTGTGCTCCGCCGGAGCCGGAACTGGAGCAGGAGCTGGAGAAGAAGCTGCTGCAGCAGGAGGAGCGACAGCAACTGCAGTTGCCTTGGACTCGGTATCCCGGCGGGGTCGCTTGTGCTCCTGGTGATGATGATGCTGCGATGAAGATGAGGCCGAGCCAGACACAGACGCATCCTTTGTAGCTTCCCAATTGGGAAAATTTGGCATCTGTGGCTGCAGCAACTTCTGCATGATGGCCAGCTCCATGGGATTGGCAAAGCCGTTGACTCCGAAGGAATTCGTGGCTGCTGCTGCGGGAGGGACTACAGCTACAGGCGGATGTGGAGGATGGGGGACCGCCACCGTCGCCGCCGCTGGAGTGGACACCCTGGACACAGTCGGGTGCTCCCCGGCTGCCTTTTGTTTGAGACAGTGCTTGTAGAGCTCGTCGAGGTGCTGCAGTCCAAACTGGCTATTGTACAGCGGGAGCAGGTTGCTCATGAATTTCCTCTGCATGGCCAGGGGATCCTTGATCGTCTTGAAGAGCTCCTGCGACAGCTGTCCGAAGTAGGGCAGCCACAGCATCTGCTGCAGCAGGGCCAAGGTGGTGGCATTCAAGTCCGCAGATGTGGACGTCGAAAGGCTGGAGTCGGCTGGCGAGGGAGGAGTGGGTGCCACAGGAGCTCCCACCACCGGTGGCTTTGGCTGAGACGGAGGCGCCTGTGCCTGTGTCTTGTGTGGCTGCGAGTGCTTAAGGCTCGGGCTCGGACTTGGGCTCCTGGCCTTGCTCAACGGAGGATGATGCTCAGCAAGCATCTGCACTGGATCGGTACTTTGCGCGGCCTTTGCCTGATCCGCCTCGGTTTTCAGTATAGCTTCCAGCTGCTCCATAGTCACCACCAGGATGTTGGGGTTCTGGATGATCTCAGGATAGGCAAAGGCCTCGGGCAGCCGCAGCTCTGGCCTGGTGGTCAGCAGCAGCGGAATCTCCCGGGCCGGGGAGGCCAGCACTGCACCCAGTCGATCCTTTGGGACGAGTATCGGATCGGGCACCTTCCACTGCGGGTTGCTGATCAGCATCTTCAGCTGGGTGAGGGCATCTGGGTCCTTGTCCATCTTTATGCTGGCCTTGGGTCGCTTCTTCAGAGGCTGGTTGGACTCCCCATCCTCCTCGTCGTCGTCGTCGTGGATGACCACGACTGTCTCCAGCTTGCCCTCTCGACCTGCCTTGCCAAGATCCATCGGCTCCGCCTGCTGTGCCTGCTGCTGCTGGTTGCCGTTCAGCTTAAGGAATTGCTCTAGAATGAGATTTTTGATCGTCTCCGAAGTGGTCTCCACCTCCGCTGGGATGGAGTTGACCGGCTGCTGCAGCTCCCGCTCGGGCGACTTGAGTATATCCGAGCTGGAAGTCACCGCGCACTGGCTGCGCGACTCCGAGGGTGGGCACACCTCTTCGCGCTTCTTGTAGCTCAGATCCTTTGGCGCTTCATCGGCGGAGGCGGTGGCCGCTGTTTGTTTGTCTATCTCCGGCATCGGTGGTGTCGGTGTCGGTGTGGGTGTGGGAGTCTGTGTCAGCTCCACGGTGGCTGGCGTTGCCGGTTGCTGCTGCTCTGTGCGTGCCATCTCCTCCTGCTGTTTCTCAAAGGCCGCAATGCCGAGGAAGAGTTCACCATTCAGTCCCTCGATCTCCCCGGCCTCGTTGAAGGACAGGCACTTGGGTGCATCGTCATCGTCATTGTCCATGTGCAGCATGCTTGGCAGGTCTTTTCCCAGATTGGCAACACAGAACGAGCCCAAACCGTCGCCCGCCGTAGTGACGTCGCCCTCCGCAGATGTTGGGCCGCCATTGGCTGGGCCACTCGCATGCACCAGGTTGTCCTCGCAGCTCCTCTTTACCAGGGAGTCCAGCAGATCGGCCCCGTTGCTGCCATTGTCGCTGCTGCAGTTCTGGAGCAGATCATCGGCATCGTCCAGCAGATCTTTCAGATTCTTTGTATTGCAGTCGAGACTCTCGACGGTATCGGCTCCTCCTCCTCCTCCTCCGTTCTCTGCCAAGGACTTGTCCGCCTCGCTGGACACCACTGGGGCTGAGGCCATGGCCGCCAGTTGGCCTTGGGGCAGGAACAGCCCCGTTTTGGGGCACAGCTGCAGTTCCATGGGCGAGGGCGTGGAACTCTGATATGTGGGCGTGTTGGTCTTGGTTGCCTTCGTGGAGGCGTTTGTTTCCTCGCCATCGACGAGCAGGCCATCAAAGCAGGGCCTGGACGTGGGCGTCGTTGCCTGTTGTGATTGTTGGACAGCTGGTCGTACCACAACATCTTCAATCACCGCAGCCAGATTGTCATGCTGCTGCTGGTGATCTTGCTCCTCCTCGTCCTCTTGCTGCTCCTGCTCCTCCTCTTTCTGTTCTTCATCGTCGTCCAACTCATCTGGCAGCTGCGTGGCACCACTGTCCTCCCAGTCGTGCAAGAGACTCTGAGCAATGGTGGGCATAGGCATCTGTTGCTGATGCTGCTGCTCATCCTCCAGCTCTGGCTCAGGCTCTGGATCCTGTTCCTCCTGTTCCTGTTCGTGTTCCAGCTCGTTTTCGTGTTGCTGTTCGTGTTGCTGCTCACGTTTGACCTTCATCAAGGGTGCGGCAGAGCCGTGGAAGAATTTGACTATCCTCGTGGAGGAGGCATCTGTGCGCGGCATGGATCGCCAGCCATTTGTGGTCTTGGTGAGGCGAATACGATTCCTCTTGTCGTAGTCCTCGCAGCGCACCTCCACGATTCTGGTGTCGTCCTGCTTGACCCAAAGGAAAATGGGATTGACGCTAGGCGTCGTAGGGGGAGTGAGATGATTAGGAGGAACGGTAGCGGGAGCAGGGTTGCGCGAATAAATAGGACGATGGGCAGAAGCTGGCGACAATGATGATGCTGAATGCTGATGCTCCTCCTCCTTTCGCTCCGTGGGCGGAGACGGCTCTGTTCGGGATCTAGATGGTGCTGCATTCGATGCTGCTGCTGTTTTGGTTTCAATTTTCACTGCTGCCACTCGAGGATGGGGATGGGAATGGGGATGGGTAAGCGGCAGTGGCTTGGCTGGCTCCTTAACTGGTTGCTTGATCCCCTCAGCAACGGGCAGGAGGGCAAAAGGCGGCGCTGGAGCTAACTGTGGCGGCACCACTGCTACTGGTTCTGCCACAATGGAGCTGCTGCACTTTGGTTCTGTTTTGATCTCACGCAATATGTTCTTGTTGATGCGCGGGGTGTTCGCTACCTTGAGGTGGCCAAACTTTCGCTTGGCCCGCGAGTTCTTGCCACGCGCTCCTTTGCCACGACGTCGGGTCGGCTGCTCCTCGAAGACCAGAAAGATGTCGCGGGCTACTCTTCGGCGCTCCGACTTCCTGTGGCAGACGGGTGGCGCTGCCTCAAACTCCTGCTTGACGATGCCGACACCGCTCTCGTTGCTGGCATCCTGGTTGTCGTCCTGGTTACCGTTACCGTTGTCATCGTTGTCGTTGCCGTTACCGTTAGCTACGCATCCACTTGGCCCGCAAGTGTTCCTTGGCATTTTACGGCCGGCCGCGGCGCCTTTTGCGTCTACGTTAGTGTGGAAAAACGATTGTCATTTTATTTGATTTTCTCCCTATTGCATTTTTCCCTGCTTTTGCTATTGCTCTGTACGTTTTTTTTCTGCCTTTTGCTTTTCCTTTTGCACCCGTATGCCTTTTTCTCTCGCGCTTCTCTCTCTCTTTTCTTCTGATTGGGAGCAGAGTTCTGATTGGCAGTGCAACTACTCGCGGCCCAGTTTGTTCACATCGATTTCATTGCTGCTCCCATGCACTTGCCCACCAGTGTTTCTAATTCAGTTAACTTCACTTTAATATTTCGCTGTTGTGTGCTGCTATGCGCTGGCTCTGTTTTTTACGTTGACAAAATCAATGAATTTTGTATATACAGCAGTGTGACCGCGGAAGTATCGTTTAATATACCGCAGAAATATACCAAACTAAAGTATCGAGACGAAACGTCTCAACAGAATTTTCTTCGACAGTTCCCAGAGAACTTAGAGAACAGCGCGGCGCAAGCTCAAAGCGAACGAAGCTGAGATTTCACAGAGCCAAGAAGACAATAAACTGCACAATTGCGTTAAGACAGCTCAAAATCATATTCTGCATGCATTCATCGGAATGAATGGAGCCTGTGATGACAAACATTTCCTTAGTTCTATACTACCCTCTGAAACTCAAAGATAGGGGGTATATTTATTTCTATATTTGTCGAAGTCTTTATCGCACAAAAATACCGATATTTTTGTGTAACCAGCCCTGTGCATCGATATAAGTAGAGTTGAAAAGTCGGTATGATCACTGATCTCAGTTGTTGTTGCCGTTGCTCGGACTCGCCAATGGAAAATCTCCGATTCCTTTTGCAATCGTACTCATATATATGTATATATCTCACTGCACAGTGACATTTTTATATACGCCAAACTGCATACTGCAAGCGACTATCGCCGTGTCCGGGAGTAGCGTCCGAGTGCGTGGGTGTGTGAATATACTACAAAATGGATACAAATACAAGCAGCAGCAGTGAGGAGAAGCAAGAACAACAACAGGGCTACTACCAGCACACCTGGAAGTCAGCCAATTCGTTAGGAAATTCGTTATCAGACAGCCGGGATTACGATACGAATTCGTCGCGCACATCGCTGTCCGGCTCGCCACCCGCTGCGTCATGGAAACCGCTGGCGTCGCTGCTGATGCCCAAGCTGGAATCGGACGACCGCACGGCGGGCATCATACACAGCGACATCTTGAGCATTTATGGCGTTCCGACATCGGCGTCGGCTGCATCCACGGCTGGCTCTACCAACGGCGAGCAACAGGTGCTGAATCCATTAGAATTAGGTTTGACTCTCGAGTCGGACGACCATGAGATGTCGTCGGCGAACACATATGCCCTGTTCTCAGATGTTCCGCAGGCGCATCCACAGAACATAAGCAGAATGGACGAGCGGGAGGTCGATAACTACGACGACGATGTCTTCACACTCCGCCCCCTCACAAGTGCATCTTCGATGGGCCCCGATCCGGGCCAGCTCACACTCACGCCCCTGCCCATTACGGTCATACCCATCACATACCATCACCACCAGCACCAGCACCAGCACACAGAAACCATTGCCACAAGCCTCACCGAAGTTCCTCTGATAGCCACCGTCAGCACCGAGGACAGCAACAGCCAGGTCTACAACCTGGACGACATTTGCTTCACGCTGGAATATCAATTTCAGAACCAAAAGCTCGTCCAGGTCCAGCCGCCCACTGTGGTGTCCCTGAGCATGCTTACCACATCCGAGCCGCTCCCAGAAGCAACAGCTACGCACTGTGATATTGGACACACCAACACCAACAGCAGCAGCAGTAACCAAAACTCGGGATCATCGGAGCCCACTTCGCCGGCGTATTTCACTATTGAGACGAGGTAGTCCCTCTACAAAAGAGACTTTGCATGTGTCTCCCCCCTCGCTGCACGCTTTAGTATTATGGATTATTTTTAGAATTGTTTGTGCAGTTTTCCAATTATAATATGCCGTCGTCAGGTGTGTGCTCTGACCCCCGCCCAGGGCCATGCCTTCGGTACAGCGGCTGCCGATGCTTAATTTTTCCACTGCCCACACACAAAATAGCGTCTGCCGTGACGTGTCTGGTCTTTTTTTGTTTGGCTGCTCTCCCCTTAAAACCTAAAAAGAAAAAGAATAACAGAAAACAAAATTTTTCGATTTTTCTTTTCCTTGTCGAAAATTTGGCAAATTTCAACCATTCCAATGTGTCCGCTGCTGCTCTGCTTATTACAACGGGCGGCGTCCCGTCCGCTGTCCGACAAAGTGTCCAAAGTGTTTGCATGTTGTTGCTAATTGCCTGATTTCTGTGTGTGTGCTTTGTGTTCCACACTCCTCCCTCAACCTTCTCATCTGATCCCTTTTCGATATTCGAACTATGCTAGCGGTGCATGCTGCGGCTGCTATACTGCTTCTTATTCTGATGCTAGCGATTCTAGCGACTACATATGATGATGATTGTATCGAAATCATTTGTTTGGTCTAAAAATAGTTGCGCCGATGAACGCATTTAGATTTCTACAACACCAAACCAAACTCACCCACCCACCCACCAGCTAATCGTACTATATATGTATGTATCTATGCATATACATATGTATATATATATATGAATATGCATGTCTTCTTATATTTATGTCTACAATGTGTGTTAGAGCTAGTCAGAAACGAAACGCTTGGATTTTTCCCCAAAAATTCATTCACACTTGGTGTAAAAAGGGGAGCCCGAGCCGGTTTTCAAAATAAAGTCAATTCGAAACGAAATGAAACCATTGTGAAATAGAAGGGCGCTCCCAGCCCTAGAACATTCTCCCCTCTAAAAGTTTACATTACTGAAAGATAGGGAAAGTGACAAGCACTTTGGCACTACTTACGAGAGGAGGGATTTCTATTTATGTTATTGGGCAAAGGGTAAAGTTCGGTCTAGCGCAATTATAATTCGATTAAACTACATACATACGTGGCACAACGGGTTAAGATAGTATGGGCTTTAGGGATCACTTTTAAATCTATAGAATTTGTCCAAAGTGTCTAAATTCATTTGATTCCAAATCTTTTGCTGATAAGCAATAAACATTGAATGGCTTACAGCACATTCTCATTGATTTCCAATAGATGGCTATTAATAAATAGTATGGAAAATTCCATTAAAATTCTGGCTACATCTTAAAATATAAATGGGAATTATATAAATCATAAATATGTATTTATAATTATATATGGGAATATATATTCTAGCTTTTAAAGGCTAGTTTATCTCCATTCGAAGTGATATGCAGTGATAGGGTTAGTCTAGATTCCCCTACATTGTCGTTTCGCTTGTTTTCCCTTTGAAATATTCTCGGGTACAATCATTTTTCAATTTTTCATCCATATTGTTTGTGTGTTTTGGTCTGCGCCTTCCTTCCGCCTTCCCTTGTTGCTGGCTGTCGTCCGGCGACGACGCCTCTCTACTATTTTTATTCCTATGAGTAGTGTTGTTCCCTCAATCATATTTCTCATTTTTCAGTAGTCCCCCCGGCACCACGGTGCTCGTGAAAACTGGGCGCGGGAGGGCTGCGAGCGCACGCTGCCCGTCAGTTGAACGCCAGAATGCCAGCCGTACCCAGCCCGGCCCGTCGTCGTAGTGCCCACGCACTCAAACCCCTTGTATTATATTTTTTTTCTCTATAGTTTCTGTGGCCGTTTTTTCGTCTGTTTTCCTTGGTATTTGTTGTGTTTTGACCATGACAACATTAAATATTAATTAATCCGTTTATTAGTGCCCACAAAGAGACATGTTTTTTTTTTTTGTTTTTTCAGATGAATGTGTTTTTTACCTCATTTTGTTATTCGTCAGCTATTTTCATTCCATTGATTGCTATTGTTTTTCCTTTGCTGTTTTTTTCTGCCGATCTAACCCCCCTAATACTAATCGCAATCTGTGCAGTATATATGTATAGATATACATACATATATACATAATTTGTATATACTTATAGCCTTTTCATATTGTGTGTATGTATAGTTATATACAAAGATCTAAACGGCCCACTGACACCAAATTGAATTGCTTCGCTCGATGCGATTTTCTATTTGTTTCCAACTGCCGCCCGAGTGAATCCATTAAATGTTTCTCTCTTTTCGTATGCAACATCCCCAACCCCTGCTGTGGATTTGATCTTCCCCAGTTATGTCGAGGATTATGATCAGAACGAGCCGGACGAGGACAATGAATTGGCTCACTGCATACACCCAGAGGCCCTGCATAAGGAGGGCGGAAGGGAGGACGACGATCAGCTTATAGCCATGGGATACGAGGTACACACCCCCCACCCTTAAGGGCAGCAGCAACCCTCTATTGTTGTCAATTGTCTAACGTGTTGCCGTGTGCCTAACGCTTTTTGTAGCAACTCGCCGCAATTATAATCGTAGCGTGAAGCCCGCTGCTAGCCTGCTCCTCCATCGCTGCAATTCCGTTGTTGTTGTAGGCGTGTGTGTGTGTAACCAAGTTTGTTAACCAATTCGCGGTGCGTAGTGTTTGCTTTGTTCAGACTCAAGCCCGGTTGGGGTGGACACATCCTGCTAGACTCTCGTGTCAATTCACTAAACACTCATCCTGCATGAACACCCCGCACACATCCAATGACAGCCCACGACTGTGTACATACCCATTAATACCTCGAATTTCTTCACTATTGCATGTGCTTGTGGCTAACTAAATCTTATCTAATGCGCTCGTATTTCCCACAAACAGAGTTCGGACGAGGCTCTCAGTCGTTACAGATGCAACTATGAGAACTGTTATCGCAGCTACAGTACAATTGGAAATCTACGAACGCATTTAAAGACACACACAGGTACGTTTAAGGTACTTTAAAAGGGGTACCACCTCTTTATAAATAGATACTCTTACGACTATTTAGTTATTGTGTAAGCTTACAGTATGGTTTCTTCATTTTTGAGCGCATTTGAGTGGGCCCCAGCCCTTTTCACTTGCTCGTTCGCCAAAGTGAGCAGCTTCAATTGAATGTCGTTGCGGGCTGGCAGGTCCACTTGATTCAATATGCTATCCAGATACGAATAGAAGGGGCTCGGAGGCATATCCTCCATATCATTCGATGTGGATTTCTCTGGATCACCCTGTGTACTTTGTGTACGCGCAGACCCAGGCGGTAAGTTGCCGCTGAGCTTCTCCAGGACATTCTCAATCAGATTCATCACTTCGACGAATTTTGCCTGGGCAATGGCGCAGTTTGAGTTGGAAGGAGCAGCGCTCTCCCCGATCGTAAGCGAAGAAGGCTCCTCGTCCTCGCTGTCGCTGTGGAGGGTTGCCTCCGCATGTTCAATGATTTTCAAAAGATCTGCAGTATCGCTCAGATGATCCCCTTCTTTGCCAAAATCGTTGGCTATGTTTTCCTGACGGCGAACTTTCGATTCTGGTGCTTCGTCCGAATTGCTCTCCTCGTTGTCATTCTTTATGTTTTCCCTGCAAATGAGAGCTTGAGTACCTGATTTTATAGGGTATAAGTATTAAGCATAGTACACTCGCGTCCTTATGTGTCTCTTGAGAAATTTAATTTCATTGAAAAAGTTCCGTCTGGTCAGGTTTTTTGTATTCTCAAGTTCCGCAGCTCCATGCCGGTGACAGAGCTTCACAAATCGGTCACGCATGTTTTTCCACCTATGTTCGCATTCGCGAACTACAATTGGGAATGTACGAATAAGTAAACAAAGTTTTCCGGGAAGCACACAAATGTCTACTTGCCCGTCAGTCCGCAGGCGTCGGAAACCCGGCTCCAAGCCCTGCCTCGTTTAAGGGCACTGCGAAAGCCAATGTCCATGCTGTTGTATAAACAGGGGTTCTGCTTAACAGCTTTGATAATTTTAATCTCGAGATCGTGGGACATGATTTGGATTTTTCAATTCTTTTCCGAATCTTCGAATATACTTATGCGCTGCGGCTAAATGAATGCATTGAATGAACAGGAGGGTGGGACGCCTCACACCTGGTGGTGGTGGAGTGTCTTCAGCGGGCGGGGGTAAAAGAGACACTTGCTGAGCTGCAGGCGGAGGTTTATCAGCCTCATTGTTTTCAATCAATCAAATATAAAACAATCTCCGCCGAAAAAAACTTATTTTCAATCCATCGTAGTTTAGAGGTGGGAAAAGATGTGAATTTGTATCGAATGCGATACGATACTATCTTGTTGAACAGCTGCTGACAACACTGTCATCGTAATAGATACAAGAGTGCTGCAAAATGAATGAAATAACTGTAACGGTCATTGATTTGAGTTTATAGCTGTTCTTGATTTAATCAAATATAAATTTTTGATTGCACTCCAGGCGACTACAGCTTCAAATGCCCCGAGGATGGATGCAGCAAGGCATTCCTCACTTCGTACAGCCTGAAGATCCACGTACGCGTCCACACCAAGGTGAAGCCCTACGAGTGCGAAGTCAATGGCTGCGATAAGGCATTCAACACGCGATACAGGTGAGCAATCCATCCACTCTTCCGTACTGATAGCCCGGAATAGAACCGACCCATAGTCTGTCATATTTATTCATTTATTGTAATCAAATCTACGATCCGAAAATTTATCAGATTGCACGCCCATCTGCGTCTACACAATGGCGAGACATTCAATTGTGAAATGTGCCAGAAATGCTTCACTACGCTGAGCGACCTGAAGAAGCATATGCGTACGCACACCCAGGAGCGGCCCTACAAGTGTCCCGAGGACACCTGCGGCAAAGCCTTCACTGCCTCCCATCACCTTAAGACACACAAGCGGACGCACACTGGCGAAAAGCCGTATCCTTGCCAGGAGGACAGCTGCCAGAAGTCGTTTAGCACCTCGCACAGCCTCAAGTCTCACAAGAGGACCCATCAGCGGCAGCTAATTAACAAGGGCAAGAAGAAGTCTAGGCGATCGCAGAAGCAACCGCACACGGAACTCAATCAGCAGGATCAGCCAGAGATCATACCATCCCCATCAGAAGCGGAGGCGGAGGGAGGCAGAGGCAGAAACGGAAACGGAGGGCCAGCAAACAGAGATGTTGATAATAAATCCGGGCAGTCACTGCTCGGAGACGACCAGCACGGACAGTGGCGTGGTAGTCCATACCATTACCTCGCACGAGCAGCTGCCAAATTTGTTTGTCCTGCCCGAACAATCGCAGGCCTATCAGCTGTCCTTATGCTGCCGAGGAGGAGTTACCCAGCCCGTGGATTGATGCCGGCGTTCTGGTCTCCAAGCCCATCATTCCAATGGCCCCCTTGACCGATGCCTGTGTGGCTCTGGCCACTGAAATGCCCAGTTTTGTGGACCTGAAGCCAGCCTTTGGGAACGCTGTGAGCGGAAATATGGGGGAGTCAATGCTGCCGCCGCCCATGGACGTTGACATGAAGGCCAGCAGCTCCAGCGTGACGCCCCCGACACCTACGCTGGAGCTGAATCAGCAAAATATCGATGATCTGCTCAAGCATGACAGCTATGAGAACGATGAAGACATGGAGACCGAGTCCCTGCTGAATGATATCCTCATGACCATTGACAACAACAGCGCCCTGCTGCAGGCCACGCTTCATCAGGCTGCCCAGGTGCCAAGCGATGCATCTGGACTAGTGGAGCTGGACATCAGGGACAACAAGCCCACGCTCAAGCAGATTACTGCAGATGCGGGCATCTGCAATTGCACCAACTGCAAGTGTGATCAGACCAAGAGCTGCCATGGCGACGACTGCGGTGCAGCCGCGGCGCCAAAGACCAAGACGACAACGACTGTCGGAGCGAACGGGGGAAAGCGTATATGCGGCAGTGTGGCCAACAAAAAAGTGAGTAAACGCGATGCGGAAATGAACCAGAACATCGAGGATGTTGCTTTGCTATTGCAAAACTTGGCTTCCATGGGCAGTGGCGGCTCCTCCTCTGGCGGTGGTGGCTGCTGCGGCGGTGGGGCAGCAAATAAGTCGCCTGCTCCAGATCCACCTGCAGCAAAGAGCGGTTGTGGCTGCGGTTGTGCCAAGCCGGCTGCAGTGCCCAGTCCGACTCCATCTGGCGGTTGCTGTGGTGGTGGTGGTGGTTCAGCAGTCGTCACCAATGCACCCACCACCGCTTTCTGGTGGCTGCTGTTCGGTGCAGAAACCTCATTCAGCGCCAACGGCTCCTTCAGCTTCGAGTTGTTGCTCTGGCAAGGGCCCTGCCCAAGCCCAGCCCGTCATCAGCAGCGCACCTGCATCGGCCATCAAGGGCAACTCGTGCACATGCAAGAGTCCCGCGGAGGGTGTGGCCAATGGCTGCTGTGTGGTGATTTGCATTAAAACGCTGCAAGCTCTGCGCAAAGTTCTGACGCGCCGGAATCTAAACCTAATGCTTTGTCCACAGCAGAACTAAACTAAGAAACACCACTAATCCCGAAAGCAGCAGCAGCACTACTCCAAAGAACCAAATCCAAAACCAATGCCAATACCAATCCAAACCAAACCAAACCAATCATATGTAATCAAGTATTGTGCCTGTGAAAAGTATTTCCCTTTTGTTGAACATAAAGAACCAAAACAAACCTAAATTTGCCCAAGCTGTTTGAGTGCATTTAAGCGAAAGATCTGTCGGATCACAACATGGAAACCAATTGTGATTGCTGTCCGGACAAGCGGTGGGCTTACTCATCGAAACGATAGGTAGATAAGACCTTGTTGCTATATATACATATATATACCATACATATATATCATAATAAATTCAGAGGGAGAGGAACCTTATCAGGCAGACATAAAATGAGCCTAAATTTCTGTAATATTTTAAATGCTTCTGCAGCCCCCAAAAAACATTAAATATGTTTTTGGTTTTTTCTACTTTTTAAATGAATCATATGAA
Source organism: Drosophila bifasciata (assembly GCA_009664405.1). Lineage (NCBI taxonomy): Eukaryota > Metazoa > Arthropoda > Insecta > Diptera > Drosophilidae > Drosophila > Drosophila bifasciata. The sequence goes on from CM019043.1 coordinate 38,321,539, forward strand.
ATATATATCTTGCCCTGACTAACACAAAACTATAATTATACAGAGCCAATAATCGTAAACTGTGATCCTACCAGTGTAGGAGATCGAAAATTGTATGATATATGATAGATTTTGGCCGAGTTTATAACGCTTTAATATCATGCCCAAATGATAAACCCGAAACATATTTTCTACTGTACTCTATCTATATATACTATATCCGAAAGAAAACATTTGTATAAAGTCGAATAAAACATAAAACTAAACCAATTAAATAGAATTATTATTGCTGCTGCTATCTGCCGCTGTTGCTGTTGCTCCTGCTCCTGCTGTTGCTGTTGCTCCGGAATGTAGTACATAGAATGATGCTTTAATCCAGGCCAAAACATACATACTAAATCCGTAAAGAATGTGCTTTTATTGACCCCTAAAAAACTCTTAATATGCGCTCTGATCCACACTTTCGTTTTCTAATCCTCGCCAGCTGGTATGACCTCCTCTAGACGCCGCACGAACTTAACGCGCAGCTCCGTCACATTGTCGCCCTTGAGTTGATCCTGAAAAAGGCACAGCGAAAAACAAGAAAGTGAGACGCCACAGCACACATGCCACAACACACACGTACAATACATACAACCCAAAGCAAGCCAGAACCACACCAAAGTATTCCCCACATAAAACTTACCTGCACAAACCAGCACTGAACCTCCAACTGGACCATCTCCAGGGCACCGCGTACACAGCCGCTGAGTATGGCGCTGTATCGCAGATTAGTCAGATCCGCGGGCAGCTCCACAAACTCTGTCAGCGGATTGGAGTCGAAGAGCAGCGAGAACTCATCGGAGGCTGCCGACCAATTTGAGATTGTGGGCTGGATGTTCAGATAAATGCGAAAGCCCTGCTGTATGCGGTCGGCCGTCTCGCGCATCTCCAGGCATCGCGGCGCCGAGGTGCGGGCGAGAAAGTCCTCGATCAAACGCATGCCCATGTTGTAGCCAATGCGCTCCAGCTGCTTGTTCACATCCTCGACATTCTCAAAGTCGCGCAGCATTTGGGTGACCAGCGCCCCATAGGTGAGTGTCAGGAACTCTGAGTTCTGTGTTGTTTTTTTTGTGTACAAAAGAGAGAAAGAAAAAGCAGACGGCAAATAAATTCAATCCAGAACCAGCAGAAAGACATTAATATTGGGAATCAAAAAATTTTGTTAATTTTGTTTTTGGTTTCCATTAGTTTTAAGAGCTGATATATCCCGATATATCCATTCGATTCGGCGTTCTGCAGTTGCGTGATTATAGAATAAATACAAATTTATTTCGACTTGTATACAATCCAAAAAAGATATGCCCCGATGAGCGGGTTGCCGTGGGAACGGGACACAGAGTGATTGCTTAATTCTATATGCTTCTATATTCTATATATATAATATATATATTCTAGTTCTATATCATCTAGCCTGGGTCCTACGAATATTTACAGCTTCAAAGGGTCATTCCGACTTGATGGCCGTTATCGTAATGCTCGGCGTTTGATGGGGCGCTATCAGCTTGGGGGGTGCCCGTGCCGTACCGCGACTCAGGGTTACAGTGCTGGGAGCCATGGGCAGGCTGCCGCCGTCCGAGCCCGACTCGCCCTTTTCCTGCGCCGAATGGAAACGTCCGCCCTCGCCGCGAGCCCGGTTCATGGCGTGCCGATGGCGAGATTCGTGCAAGTATTTACACCGCTCCTTGGGTATGCGCGACTCCAGCTTGGCCCTGGCCTGCCGCCTTATAAGTATCCGTTTGTACTGCTTGGCATTCACGTAGAGCGGCTCCTCGTCCGCCTCGCCCTTGGAGCTCTCGTCCTCGCTCTCGTTTGTATTTGTTCCAGTGGTGCTGGTGCTGGCATCGGCGCTCACATTGTTCGCTGCAGCCGATGTGGCTCCTCCCTGATTCGCATTCGTATTCGCCTGTTGTTGTTGTTGCTGCTGTTGTTGTGGTTGCTGTTGCTGTTGCTGCTGCGTGGCACCGACACTCCCAACGCTGGTGGCGCCTTGGGCGGCGGCATTCGCGGCTGCTGCGTTGACTGTGGCCATTGCCGCTTGAGGCAGCATGATGATCTGCTGACCACCCGCACTTGCTCCTTGGTTGCCAGTCGCTGCTGGAGTAATTTGCACTAATTGGCCATTGATATTGAGGTAGTGAGGAGTCGGCTGTGCTGCCACCGCGGCTGCCGCGTTCGGATCGAGTGTAGTTATGGTGGGAGTCTGATAGAATATGGTCTGGCCATCGGGCAGCTGCATTAGCTGCATTTGTGGCTGCTGCTGCGCCTGCAGCATAATCTGGTTCGCCTGCAGGGGATCAACTGGGGCTGAAGACCGCCCGTCGTCTGGCCCTGGGGCTGCTGTCCGATTATTATCTGCGCCGCTCCCGTGGGTAGCATTGGCATTGGAATCACTTGAATCGGCTGGGCGGCGGCTGCATTGGCCGTGGTCGTGGCCGTGGCAGTGCCTGTGTTTACGTTCACATTGTTGCTGGCAGCGCTTTGGCTGTTGGTGCTGTTGTTGTTGTTGGCGGCGGTGTGGTTGTGGAGGAAGCGGAGCTCATTCTTGACGTTGCTGTGGTGCGGGTACTGCTAAAATGATTTTCCATATCACGCAGGACGCGCTACCTGGTGAATCACTGGTCTCCCTCAAGCCCTCAACACACTTACTGGAAAAGCGAATTAAGCCGATTTTGAGGGTGGGTGGCACTTCAATATTTGTGTACTTACAGTCTAATCAAAACTAACCTTACAACTAGAAAGCAGCGTACCGATTACCCACAGCATGCACAGGCTTCCCTCAACTTACCACTTTTTTGGCGTCAAGTCGGGTGGTCTGTCGGGACATTTTTCAGTTCTTTTACGTCTCAAAATGTTCAATAAAACTGGAAAAAAACTTTAGTTTTCAGATTTATGCAGTGTGACCGTGGAATTATGGAAAAACATACCGTCCCACCTTCAGAAATATACCAAAATATACTTTATCTGATTTTTTGTACTTTTTCCTCGATTATTTTATTTTGTACTTTTTTCCTCGATTTTTTGCGGCGCGAAATTTAAAGGGTGTTTTTGAAATATTGGATTATGTATGTATTTGGAAAATCAGTTTATTCAGATGAATCAAACAGATCGATGAAATAGTCAGTGCCAAGGACTCAAGTGTACGAAACTAAAGCAGGGACATTATTAGAGTAATGTACATAATAGATTAATGTTGTAGATTTTTTAATTATTTTCTTTGGTTTTTAAATGATCAATTTGTATTATTCTTATTCACTTTGGGCTTATGCCGTCTAGGCCAATAGCATTCGATTTCAAGAACTCTAGTTCAAGGACTCAACTGCACGAAACTATAGCTCGGTACAGGTGTCTGGTACAGGGTTGTGGGAAGTCATGTACAACTAAGCTTCGGCTTATAGTAGAAGATGTCCAGCATGTGAAGGTCTCGTTGTTCAAGTCTCTATAGAAAGCCGGATAATTATTATACATAAGCTCGCCGATTATTTTACTACATAACAGGCGCCATCTGTTAATAGTTACATGAATTAATTTTTCAGGTTATTTATCGTTTAAGTGTTCGCTGTGAATGCCGCTGTGGGGTCTACTAAGCAGCGTCAAAGTTGGCGCTCAATTTTAAAACTCAAATCTCTTCGAATTCACCAATGGCCTTGACTTGGTTTATCAACTTTAATTGCTCTTCTACGGCCTAGTGTCAACAATTCGTAAATTACTCTGCAGCTTACAGCTTAATTTATGAATATTTCTTGCTTCATCAGTGGTGCCAGGCGTGTCCCACTTTAGCAACAACTAAAGCCAAAAGTCAACCCCGTTGACTTTTTATCTCCAGTACGTGCTGCAATTGCAATTACCATGCCAACATTGGTTCGTCTCGGCGAGGGTTCTAAAATCAATTCATAGTATATGCCTTTTACTAACTTCTCCTGCAGACCAGCTGACAGTTGACTTCAAAGTTTATTTCTGCAAACAACAAACGAATTCGGTTGAAAATATTTGAATCTTGCAGTTTTCAGAGTAGGCTTTCTTTACTGTGTCCTTATCGCGGTTGATAAGAATATTTAAAATAAGTATAGTGTGGTTGTGTGTTTGTGATTTAGGCAAAACTGGATGGGGTTTCTACTACAGTGCGTGTCCGTGCGTGAATATCTGACGTTTAGCATATGTTGGAGGACCGTAAACATTTTTATTGTCGTCGTCGCGGATTAACATAGCTAAAAACATATAATACCCCATAAAGTTCACCCTCATAATGCATACCTCTCTCTTTGTCCCTCTTCCATAGCTGACACCATTAACCCCTCTCTTTACCTACCTCACGCACTGAACTGCTAACCTAATCGCACTCTCTCTCTCTCTCTCTTCTATCACACACTTTTACACCCACACACTTGTTGCCTCTCTCTCTCTCTATCTCTTGCTTGCTTTCCCTCTCTTTCTGTCTCTCACAAACACACAGGCAGGAACTTGCACGCTCACTTTCAATAGTGTATTGGCCTTTATTTTGCCGGCTGTGGTCATTGTTGCTGTTTTCATATCTCTGCGTCTGCTAGCCACTACCTAACAACCCAACCCATTTATTTTCGTACATCAGATTTTTGAGCTATATTTTTTGTATTTACTGAGCTTGATCGTCGCCTCCTCGTGGCTCTGCTTTTCATTCGCATCTGAGCCGCGCTGCCGTCCACATCGTCCGAACTGCCACTCCCGCTTCACAGGTGGCACGCGTGTGTGAATTGTGATATACAAAAGAATAATAATAATAAATTACGAAAAAGCCTACATAAATATATTTTCAAAAGAAATTCGCAGTGTGGTGTTGCTATATATAGAAAAAATCAAATAGAAATCCAAACGGAAAACTGAACGGTGTCCTATATAAACTGCAAACTTGCCCCTAAATTGACGGTAATTTTCCTACATATATTTAAGCTAATGTTCTACACTCTATTCAAAACTGATAAGACTCCTCCCTCTTTGGCCTTGTGCAAAACATTTGGCTAGCTGCGTACCTCTCATCCGCTAGTATCCAGTAAAAACACACACCTTTCGCGCACAGTAGTATGGCACAGTAGATATATGTAGATATATAGATGACTGATTCGTTAGCAGGCGGACTGGACTGTGTTTCCACTTAGCAAGTGATTATTAAGACGCCTCTCGCACCTCTTGGCACAGACAGAAAATAATAATCGAAAATAAAAACGCATCAAGCGGTACCAGGTATAAAAATAAATTTGATCAAAATTAATGCTAATTAAAGGTTATATCTGTCTACTACTATCCGCATCCCCCATATCTGAGCCGAAAACAAATTCTCATCCCAGAGATTTCCCCCTTAAACTTGGCTAATTCAATGCAAATATGCTAACAAAAACCTTGGCTCAAAAAATGGCTCAAGAACCCAAGCAAAGCAACCAAAAGTTCTCAATGAATTATTATTAACATACTAGTAGCAATTACTTTACCGCTAGAAATATTTGATGAGCCTCATTAAACGTAATTGAAGTTTGCTCTTTGGTAATCAGCATTAATATCAATTTGTATATTATTTTAATTCGTTTACATCAGATGAAACTGAACATAGCTGCTTTGATCACGCTCAAGCAGGAGGACGAGTGAAAGTGTTCAGTTTTAGGGAGTTTCTCAGCCATGGAGTGGAGTCATGGGATATGGGCGCAGATCTCACGTAAATGGGGCCTAATAAAAGTGCAATTAAAATAAATACTTGCCTCATTTCCTTTTGTTTTATTGGGAATTTAAATTGAGTTGTGCTGTGATGTATGTGCAGGTGGTACGCTTGATGGTGGGCGGGGGCTTTCAAATGGAACATGAGAAATGTGTGTATTGAGTCACACATTACAGTAGTTATATTTTCGGAAATTCTTTGGCTTTGCAATATTCTCGAAATAGCTTGCAAGTCTTGCAAATATGAAGTAACATTTCCTTTATTGATAGCCAATATAGCATTGGCAGAATTCCCCGACTAGGGATGGACTTCGAACCCCTGTAGAGATGGGCTGTTGTCGATTATTGATTGCCTTTTCAGATTTCCAATAAAACGAGACAGAGATAGATGCATTAATCAGCAAAACTATGAGCAAGATAAGAGAATCATAATGAGAGATAGAGATAGATAGAAAGCCCTTCATTCTGTTAATTAGAGACGCACTTTGGACCCATGTAGGGATGGCCTGTTTCCGATAATCGAACCAAATACCTGTTATCAGCACAAATGTCAGATTTCCAATGCAAACGAGACAGCAGGATAGATTTTGCTTTGATTTATGAATATCTATCTGCCCTGTTTACCAGATAAAAAGAGAAAGATAGCTATAGAGCTGGTGATAGAGATACATATATATCTGCACTGTTTATCAGGCGTCGCCTTTGGCGCGCTCGAAAACTATTCAAACACGCCTCATATGCCATTGATAATTGGCAATACAAATATTGGCAGCAAACGCTGTCTCTACAGACAACAACACTATCAATAGAATTTGTAAAATAAAACAATTTTCGGTTCCCTTGTAAATTAAAAATTCCAAAGGCATCGGCGACCTTGTCTAAAATGGTCAAAAACGTTAGAAACAGGCGATTGAATTGCTGAGGCCAGACCCAGGCCCAGTCCCAGACCCAATCGAAATCTACGCAGAAAAATCAAAATAAAATTGTTATCTCTTTTCTTTGCCAAATTTAAATTTGTATGCAGGGAACGTCTCCTTGCTCACATGAAAAAATCAAGCAAACAAATCGTATCTGATGACAAATCAAAACAAAAAAACCGAAATGTTATTGGACCCGAATTTATTTTGCAGTTTACCTTTTTTGTTGTCTGTATTTGTTGATGGAGTGACTTGTTGCATTGATCTAATTGACAATTGAGCTGCCAGAGCTTGGGACAGATTTATGAAGTGGATTTTACGCTATCGTAAAACACACAATAGCCGGATATCGGAGAGTCATCAAATATTTTGAACAGGGTTTCCGAAAAGTGTGGGTGAAAGAAAAGACGGGAATACATTTATTTGGAAATTTCTGTAGCTTTACTTATTTTTCGATCCACTGTTCATCTGGTTTAATCAGTCATCGCTCCACCCCCCATACAAATATTATTCCATATTATATTCAGCGTACATCTGAGATTGCTATCTGGATTACACTCAGGGCCTAGTATCAACAATAACCGAATTTAGTTTATCTTTGTGTCTGCCACTATAGAAGCAGCCTCTATACATATCTCTACTATCTTTGTTATCTCTCTGTACGAGCCTCTGTCTCACACTCTGCCAGCAGGTCCATCTCCCATTGAAAATGAACACAAATTGAGGAAATGAACATTTAGTGTCTGTGGCAAGTGGAACACTGGGATACACATGCATCCATATGTACATATGTGTGTACACAAGTACATATATGTCAAGCTCTTGTGTTTCTACGAGTAGTCGTACAGACAATATCGAAATTGTTTGTTGCTACCTGTCTAACATTATCTGTTTAATTTTTTTCTGTAGATTTCGCTCTCTCTCCCCAAAAGGTTGGGAATTCGAGCTGTTTGTTTTGTGTTTGTTGGACAATTTGGGGCCGGAGGCGCCATTTAACGCTTTTGCAATAGGGAATTTTCTAATTAACTGCCACAGGTGCTTTCGCAGAGGGTACTGGAAAGGTGGGAGAACAATAGATAATCGAAACTAAATGATTTACCATTGCACGTGTGACAATTTGGAATGCAATTAAATCGTTTGATCGTTGACACTATGTGGAGGTGGTTGCATCATTCGTTCGATTACAATTGAATGCTGTACATATGTATAAGTACTTATTAAGCATTCCAGATGGATAGTAGAGATATCAATCAGGGATCCATGCTAAGGAGAAGTGAGATCATTCATATACAATTTACTCTACATTAATATTATCTTTTTCTGCTCTTGGCAACCATATCATTATGATATTAGTTCTCTATTATCTTTTTCTGCCCTTGGCAACAATACCATTATGATAGTAGTTCTGGTCTGGTTAAGTTATGGATTAGTTTTGGGTACAACTATGCTGAAAATGTGTATGTTTTATCTATAGAACATTTTTTAAACTCTCTACTTTGAAGATAAGGGAGAAAACTTAAATAGGCCATTTGGAAATAGGCCTACAACAGGTACCATTGATAAAAAACTCAACAAAACTAATCGATATTCTATCGGACTATTATCTTTTTATGGGAGGGTATTTTAAACTAAGCCTCATTGAATAGACCCAGATTAGAATGATATAAACTAAGCAACATAATTACCATTTTTTTCTGTAAGGAATTTACTATAGTTTTTATTAAGTTTTAATGGGATATCCTTGGTGTATTCATTACCCAAAAAAAAAAGGGCCATTAAAACACCGACATGTAGCCCGACAATTAGAGGGCTTTTAAAATTACAAATGACTGACCGAAAAAAAAGGTTTAACCTTGGGGTTACAGCAAACAAACCATTAAACAATCGGTAGTAGTCATGTCCACGATCACGTAATGTTACGTCAATGTCGCAGGCGAATCGATCCGATGGCGATCGCTATCGATTCAATGAGATACTACGATGGCGGTAGCTATAGCCACAGGTAAAACGAGCCCATTTGGCATCTTCATTTGCATGCCGGACGAGAGGCCAACCCACAACAGCAGGAGGAGTATCCATACCCATAATGCTGATTTTGATGATTTGCATATGCGTTTGGCATGCGCTGAACTGAACCCTAAGTATGGTGGGTAGGTTCAGTTCAGTTCAGTTTATTGCAGTTTGGGTTCGTCTCGTTATGGTTTGGGTTCACTTAACCCGCTTTATAGGAACTTGAACTTGACACAGATTTTGGCTTGGGTTTATTTAAGGAGAGTTAAGGGTCTAAAGGTTTAGACATGGCTATATAAAGAACATTATAATTTCTTAAAGTATTCCCGAAGGAAACTTAAGTCGTAGTAATTTCATACGAATTTGATTGGTAATTCAAGTCATTCATCCATTAAGATCGATTCTTGCCTCAACTGAATCGATCCCCAACAAGTTGACAACCAGATGATAAAGGTGTAAATTTGTATAGGCAACAAATTAGGCAAATTTGTGTAGATCACACCTATAGATCCACAAGTTCGTTGACAAGTCAAGTGGTGACCTCTTAACGTCATATCCGCGTTTATTAAATATTGAATCAAATAATACTTAACCGTGAATTGGTTTCTGCCTCTTTCTCTCACCCACAAATAGAACCCCACAATGCCAATCAAAGATATATTGCAGCGATGCAGGCCCATACCCCTGTATGTGGTGCTGGTGCTATCGATCTGCTACTTTGTGCTCCAGCTGGCTCTGAGCCACATAACGCACGCTCTGACACTGCTCATGGCATCGTACCACATGTTGTGCAACATATTCGCACTGGGCGGCTGCATCATAACAATTAAGGTAAGTGGACCAGCAACTCGTTTTAGTTTTTGTATGTTGGCTTTATTTTGCTTACGATCTTTTGGCCAACGCCAGGAAACTGTCGCGTGCCGCGCGATTAAAGCGCCCCATGGGTGCTGGTGCATTGAACTTTGATTGTAGCCAGAAAATCGAACCCAAAAGCGAAACACAAAACGCATTCCGAGCTCCTTTAATGTTTTGGTCTTGAAACTGGTTCCATTTACAAATTATAATTTATTAGCGAATATTTGAAATATTTTTCTCTTCGTCTCCTTTCTCGTGGGGAGCGGTTCTCTTAGTTTGTGTTATCTGCACATTTTGCCAGTGTTTTCGTTTGGAGTTCAAGCTTATCAGTAGATTGCTGTGTAATTGCCTAGTCTGACTGTAAAGCCTCTGTCTACACAGATATCAGCCTGAATTTCATGGAGATACCGATACCACCAACCAGACTGCCTTTTGTCACACGATCCGCCTGGGTTTCCGTGGAGATACGAATGAATGGACAAATGGTTTTGCAAATTTATAGAACTATTCTAGCAGAAAGCGAAAACTGTTACTAATTCGAGTTTCCTTCAGTTCGAGTTTCTACTTCATTACATACATACATACATATGTACATCTGGAAGATGTTTTTTGTTTTCCATTTAAAAAATTAGTTCTTTCAGTTTTGTCTTGTTAAAAAAAATATTAGATGGAATCTAAATGTATCCCTTCAGATCAATCATTAATCCGTTTATATTTATATAATAAAACACCAGATCTCTTACCCAACTAAAATTTGCCTATGTATGTATAGATTTGAACTCAAGGTGAAGACTTTGCCATAAACAGATCAATATTCACGCCAATGTTTATGATCTTTGTCAAAGTTAAATATTTTACATATTATTGAATGAATGCAAATATCGTTGAAGTTGTGGGAAAGCGAAGCGTGCCAAGCACGTTTCGCAAAAAGTAGACAAACCGCCAGCGACCAAAAATCCAAAATCCACATAAAACTTGGCCTGAAAACCACAGAGTCGAGGGGCCTAGAGATACCAGAAATCGAAAGCGTCCAAACGGACAGATGCCAGACAGACAGACAGTCGGCGGCGGCGTTGTAGGTGTGGATGGCACAGCTGTGTGGGCCGCTGGGGCCGAGCTTATATAATGACAGAGAAGACCAGCGATGCGTTAAAATAGTGGCTAACCACAATTCGGGGCTGGCTCTAACGACCCAATGCCAATTGTTATGATTTGGTTTAGAAAGCATGACAAAAAATTGACAATTTCATGCGTCCCACTCGTACTTGAAAATTGTTTGATTCTTTTCTCTCTCTTTGAACCCTGCAGCATAGCAAAAAGAATCAGGAGGAGCCGGCTATCCCGACCAAGATCAATGGCGCCAACGGTGGTGTGGTTGTCCAACTCGGCGAGACGGAGGATCAGAAGGAGGCCAGGCGTGAGTGCCGGGAGCAGAAACTACGCAATACCTTCGGCTGGGCGCGCATCGATATACTCACCATGCTGATAGTGTTCATCATTCTGGCCTCGCTCTCCTTCTCGCTGGTGGTGGAGGCTCTGCAGACGCTAGTGCACATCGATCACCAGGACACGATGCACCTACCCATACCCGTGATGATGCTGGGCTTTGTGGGTCTCATATTGAACGGGCTGACATATCTGCTTATCGGGGGCTACACCCTGCATCAGGGCAGCTTCCTCCACTTGACGCCCGGCGGCAATGTCGTCCTTGAGCGCTCCATGTCCAGCAACATGGATCTGTCGCTAAAGCCGATGCAGCGGCAGTTGAGCAAGTCGCGTAACGACCGCCAGCTGCGCGAGGAGCTGGAGACGGAGGTGGGCAGTGTCTACTTTGCCACCAGGAGGCAGGGAGCCGTCGAAATGTTGCGGGATGTGTCCAGCACCATTTTTGTGATTGTCTGCGCGGCCATTGTCTATGTGGCGGAGGATGAGCAGCATACGGCTAAATTTATTGATCCGGTGCTTTCCATCTTCTCGTGCATTCTTCTGATTTCGCTCAGTTATCCCTACAGTGAGTATTAAAGGTCATTAAAATGGAGGACGGAAAACTTAATTTTTTTTTCCTTTTTTCGCCTCTCAGTGAAAGAATCGTGCCTTATTTTGCTGCAGACCATTCCGGGCTCCATCGATCTGGAGATTTTTGAGCGCACGCTGGTCACCAAATTCCCGGAAATCGTCAGCTATCATGATCTGCACATTTGGCAGCTGGCGGCCCACCGCTACGTGGCCACCATACACATCCAGTTCCAGAATCCCAAGCTCTACCTGAAGATCATCGAACAGGTGCGTACGTACTTCCATGATCAGGGAATCGGTGCGGTCACCATCCAGCCAGAGTTCTATCCGTCGACCAATAAGAATGCCTCCGCCTCGCTGGAATGCCTGATGCAGTGCCAGGCGGCAGAGTGCATCGAAAAGGTGTGCTGTCGGGATTCACGCACGGATTTGCGTGAGATAAGCGACAGTCCGGATGGCGGCAAGTCGAAGTCATCGCATTGCCATGATCATGGGCATGGCAAGAGCAAGTCCGATTTGAGTGCGGTCGTGGTGGAGAAGCCCAAAGAACTGAATGCAGCACAACTAATGAAGGGACACGCGACAGACGAAGCCAAGGCAAAGTCTGAGATGGAAGCGGCAACAACAGATCGAAATGCATGTCAGCCAGAAGCTGCCTCCAATGTCACATGTCCCACAGAAGACAGTTCGGCTCCGCCTGTGCCTGCCACTGCAGCGACGAGTAGTGACGAAAAGTGCCAAGAGCCTCCCTCCCAATAGTTTTAATAGTAGATGAAGATTTTGGACGATTTTAGCTAGTTCCTAAGTTATTTTACGACTTTGCCATATAATTTGTTGGAGCTAATGTTTCTACGCGTGACGCTTAACTAGTTAGGACACGTGCTTGTAAAGTTAGTTTAACGAATTCTTTCTTTTTAAGGTACATACATTTATTGTATTGTGTATTGTATTATGTTATGCATAATTCTAGCAGTTTTACAAACGAAAAATAATTAAATATACCTACATACATCAATTTAACATGACATTAGATGAGCAACAATTCTTCAGTTGGAACTCTACATACGTATAAATATCTACATAAAAAATATTTGGATTACACATTAGGTTTGTAAAGTGCCGGCCAGAGTAGTCAATTAATAATAAGATCCACATGATTTCCACAGCGAGTAACAATAGTTAACATTTTTGATATCGGACAGGTCAGATAGATAAGGCCGTCGTACGTACATATATATATATATACTACATCTATAAATATCATACATATTTTTGTTTTTGGCGGGGGACCCCACAAGAGGCCCCAACTACTTTGCCTGGTCTCCTCCACCCAAAAGATATTCCAACGCAAAGAGCCGTATTATCAGCGCCAGGTTGTCCGTCGTCGCATAATCGATCACACTTTCGTTATCGTCGGGCGTATGCCAGACGCTAGGGAAGGGCACTGGAATTAAATGGAGAACGGGTACATTGCGCCGAAGGAACGGTATGTGGTCGTCCTCGATGAAGGAGGAGCGCATGGCCTGCGACTGGAAGTAGCGCGTGGGATCCCTTTGAGAAATCCCACTGCTTGCATAACGCTCCAGCAATTCGATTTTCGCGAGACGCGTCTCCACGGACTGTAGACGCATGTACCACGATTCTGTGTTGGCGAAGAAACTGTAGAATGCCGGATCAGGGGCACCCAGAAGGTCCAGCAATACAAGCATATCGATGCTATCCAGTTTTCCCTCGTGGTGCCAGCGCTTGGCCAGGTGGCGGGCCCCGTAAATTGAGTCTTTGGGTCCCCACTCCTCGAACGCCTCCTCGCCATCGAAGAACAAAAGCATCAGACTCAGTTTGGACTTATGGAGCGGTTTTAGCTGCTCCTGCAGCACCTTGGCCAGGTTTAACAGCATGGCACAGGGCACAGCGGAGTCTGTGGCTCCCAGAAATTCCGCCTTTGGCATGTATTTGCTGTCATAGTGGCAGGCCAGGACCAGGTAACGCTCTGCGTTCGGATTCAGGGTGGCAATGATATTGTGGAAATGCAGCTGACCCATAATGGGGGCCGTATCATGGAAGCTATCCAGCTCCACATGCCAGTCTAGGTCTCTCAGGCTCTCTACGATGTACTGTCTCACGAGGCTGTGATTGCCGGTGCCCACCACTCGTGGAATCAGTATGTTGCTGATGGCTTCCCGCAAGTGCAGTTTGTTCGAAAGGTTGCTGTATTCCAGGAATTTGGATTCCGAAAGCTTGCTGGGGTTGTACGAAGTCTGCAACGGAACAAAGAGTGAATGGTTAGAACACAGCCAGATGGAAGCAGTTGCTTTGGGGTGGTGGCACCTGAGCTCGGCCAACCAGATTGTCCGACAGCGACACCGAGCCCTTGACCAAGGTGGCTATCAAAGCCGCCTGCACGCACAACGTCCAAATTTTCGGAGGCAATCGAGGCAGCTGGCGTCGCTGCATGTTGAAGACTGATACCCGAATACGTGGCGGAGTAATTCCGTTTTGCTGGTGAGTGGGAGTCTCGCGGCGTAGCGTTCTAACAGGTGGTTCCAATCAATAGTGCGTGCTGTCTGTTGGCCGCTGGGCGTGGTGCTGCATGGGCACAGGTGTGTTGACTGCAGCATGAGTTAAAGAAATAGTTGCGTGGCATCTATCACTATCCTATCAATTTATCGTTTTTGCACTTGCTTGGGGCCATAAACAAACAAGCTAACATATTCTACCCGAACAGCTGTTTGTCTTTAACAACAGGTGGCGTCTATGTGCAATTTGGTGGCAGTGTTGCACATTCAATGAAAATCATGAAGTTAAATATATTTCATAATTATATCTGACCTGTGAAATGTCGACCAACTCAAAGCAAGTTCCTTGATTATAGATTTTCTTGCGTGGCTTTGGAAGCAACGTTTTGACAGCCTGCATCCAGGAATATTGGCGCACCAAAGACCTGCCACGAATCAACAAACCACGCATTTCACTTAATAATGTCTTTTTTAATGCAAAATTATACACACAAAACATAAGACAACAATGTAGGGCGCACGTTTTTCCCGCTGCTATCGAGAGTTATGCAATAGAAAACGATTACACACATTTACAGGCAACTTTCCCTCCCTGTCTCGGGCATATAAACATTGTATGTATGTATGTACAAAAGTGTTTCGTTTCGTTTGACTTAACAAATACTTTCTAGAATAGAACGCGAATAAATGGAAATGGTAAATAGTCCCCGATGAAGCTTAGTCCACCTTCGATGCCTTGGAGCCGGCGACTCCAAAGTAGGCACGGTAGATATACAGTCCGAGAGCAATGTGTAAGGCCACCACGGCACCGACAGCCGAGAAAATGTTAACTTTGATCTCGCTCATCTCGAAGAAGCCATCCAAAACGACGCCCTTCATCAGAAAGAATGTGATCACAGGCAGGAACACAATCAGCATGCAATAGAAGAGCACAGTCTTGAAGGAACTATAGTCCTGGGAGTCCTAGAAACGTAAACAAGACAAGACAGGGGCTTAACTACCGGCAACGATTGCCATCCATTGTGTACCTTACCTCAGACTTCTGTTTGGCCTGTTTCGAGGGGGCAGCAGGGCTGCCAATGCCGGCGTTGCTTTTCTTATTTTTGTTCGTCATTTTTCTAAATATTTTTGAGCTTGTTCCAATTGAAAATTGTAATAATTTGTGACTATTTTGATTTTTCTTTTGCCTGCCATTCGTTTTTATCATACATTTTGACAATCACATGATGTCGCGATAGTTTCTACGGTTGCATTGCCCTGTCGATGTTTCAAAGCAACCCTGCGGCACGAAAATCATCGGAACGAAGAGCGAAAGGAAAACAAAAAGCGTGACAGAGAGGACGCGAATCAAAGCGCACGCGGCAAAATGTAAAACTTGCTTATTGTGGATTTATTTTTAACAATTGCCGTCATCGCGCGTTCGTTTCGTTGGCCCGTTCGTCTCGTATTTGGCTGTGTGCTCGCCCCGCTTGCGTGTGTTAATTAAATTTATTTCAGCATTTTGCAATTGCTGCGTATTTGCTTTTGCGATAATTAACTGTATACCAAAAAATCCATCGCCGACTGCAGTTTGCCGCACGACTGAGTACAGTTAGGACGCCGTACCGTTCCGTTCTTTCAGTGTTTTATTCTTGGTAAATTTCCACTGCCGGCGCGCATCATCAGCATGGTGTTGACAAATTTCGAGTGTTGGGCACATGCAGACTCGGCGGGACCGACTGCCGCCAATTTCGAAACCGGGCAGATGCGACAAACTTTCGATCCCTTCAATCCACGTGCAGTCTCTTACACTGTCGCCCCCCCTGTCGACGCTACCAGTGGCGGCTATTACATGCATGATCCCAACAACAATGAGCAGCCAATGGATGCTGCCGTCGCGTCTGCAGCACGCTGCAAAAAGCGTTGTAACGGGAATGAGCCAACCGAGGACGCAGATAACCCGATGTACACCAAGCGCTGCCGTTTCGACGATGTGGATCTAGCGGCCCAGTATTGTAATGGTAAGTGGATTTCATTGTTTCAAACGAAAAGTGTATATTTAATGAGCAATTTTGGCTTAACCTTGACATTTAATTGCCGTTGCGTGAAATGTTTCGTGAATTTCGTTACAAAATTTGCTGGGGGCTGACCTCACCGACTAAGGTTTACTTTGTTGCTCTGACCTGGCTTATCAGTCATTATTTAGAGCGTTTTCTTTGCCCACAGCTCTCTGTTCAATAAGCCGATAAGCATTTGAGAGACGTTAAAGTCCGCGTGACAATCATTGAAACGCTTTGCCGACGCTGAGTTGGTTGCCAGTGGAGTGGGAGTGATCGAAGGGGTAGCAGTGGGTAGCTAAATGTTGCAACATTTGTTACCCCCAATATCTTAAGGTGTATATCTAACAATTTTAGAATCAATATACATATGTTCAAAAGAACCAATATCATTTAGAGATTACTTATAAAGCGTCAATGGCGCCTATCGCATTTATTGTTCGATTAACGACTGACTGGCTAAATTAATTACTATTTCAATACAGTACCCCAGAAAGTTGGATTAAGAGTTGATATATTACAAAAATTATTACCCAACGACATATCTCAGTTTAACAAAGCTTAATTCGGCAATAGTTGGTCATCCTGTTTAAAGGTGTAACAACACAAGTACAGTTCCATTATGGGACTCCTAAAGTTCCAACTTAACCGTTATCATAACCACAAAACAAATACAAAGGCAGCAGCGGCGCGATAAGAAATGACATCGTCTCTGCCAGCGTCGCTGTCAACGTTGCTTACATCGGCTATAAATAAACAAGCGGTAATTGGGGCATCTATCTTACGCCGACTGAGCAGCAGCAGCGCAAGATGTACTTGTACAAGGTGAGGTGAGGAGTAACCTCTTCGATTCTCATAGTTTGTTTGGCACTCTCTCGCATGACTACAGCGACACAATAAAAGAGGCGACTATTTTGAGAGCACTCTCTGAGAATGACTCCACCCTATAAAATGCACCCTGCGACATAGCAGCAGGTGACATAAATATCGATAGCGGCAACGTGTTGCGCCTGCATTAACGCTGATTACTAAACCGTGTTTACCTCTCGCCTTACAGATTTCTTTTCCCTGCCTGCCACACAAATAATTGGAACACAGGCCTGCTTAATGGATTATGAGATGCAGGCCACCGGTGGTGGCGTTGGAGATATGATGGAAGCAAAGCCACAGCAGCATCAATACCAGCAACAGCAACAACAACGCCTTCAGCAGCATTTTCAAGGTCATTTGCATCGCGCTAACCGTGATGTGAGTCGTTGCATGATGTCGCACATGATTTAGAGACCTTTCACACAAAATAAATAATGATAATAATAATGTATATAACACCTACTTCCAAACTCTTAAAATGAACGCACAGAAACACATGCAACAATTCACCAAACGACGTATCTCTCTTTGATGAATTCACAAAATTTTCTATACAACTTAAAAGCAAACTCGCTCAAAAATACACACACATAAATGAAATGCAATACCAGACCAAAAAGAGAAATTGTAAAAATAGCAAACAAATCAATTGATCAATCAATAGATATTCCAAATGAATGATTGTACACACAATGCATTGTAAAAATCGAAAGAGAAGAAAAACTTGAACGAAAATAGTATTGAAAGATCGTTGGAGAGTACCTGTACTTAATATGCAAATATCAAGCAATACTTAATTAACTTGAATAATTTGAAACTTAACTAAGAGAAGCTAAGCAATCAGCTAACACAGAAGCAATATAGATATACTTAGTACCGTGTTGTAATCTGCTTGAAGCGATTGCTCAGACCCTTTACAAAGTGTTGGACGTATTTAGCATCTAAGCATATAGATTCAAATTTTGTAAACCAATTTACTTTTTCTTAAATTTAGTTTAAGCTTTTAGTATAAGCTCTTACCACCATACGTTCAAAATGTCTTCGAAAATAATGCATATACTATGGATTTTCGGTATTTCTTTAATATCAAGGATCAAAATGGATATTTACCATCCTCTTGAATGTTGAAAAATGAAATATTGTTCCCCTAAAATATATATTTTCATCATACTATATGTACTCAAATTCGAAAAGAATTTCCAGAAATATTATTGTGGCTAACAATCCCACAAGGATTGATCGCTTAACCTATCAATAATTATCCAAAAATGAATATCGTAATAAGCTGCTGTAATTCAAATGTTGGAAACACTTTGTGAAAGATCTAAAGAGCAAACGTAGCAAAGCAGAGCAATGAAAATCAAAGTGAAAAATCGAAAAACTGATGGACAAACTCTCTCCACTCTTTGCTCGTTTACAGACCCAGACCCCATAGAGAAACAGCAGTTGCTGTACCGACAACTCGAGCAGCATATATCCAGAAAAGTGATTTCAAAACCTCTCACGAAAGTCCAGGCAAATTCCAGTGAAGCTGAGGCGGACCTGTATATAGGCACGCATGGCGGTTGCTTGCATCACTTCGAAATGCTGGGCGGGTCAGAGCAGGAGGAGTTTGATATCTGAATAATACAATACGTACCACTAACCCATAGGGTAGTCTATACTTAGTACCCCAGCTAACTAACTCCAATCGAGCATTGTTAATCCCAACCGAAATAGTCAAGTAAGCTCTCGCATATCGCTACCTGAACGTGCTTAGTGTTAGGCATTGAATTCTAATAAATGAAGTTATTTCTATGCAAATCGATTCGATTTTAGATTTTTGTGCATCGTTCAACAAAAATAAAAGAGAAATGTACATTGTATTTTGTTTTTGTAATTTCTAGATAAATGCAGACTTGAACGCAATTGAATTTCATTTGTTAAGAATACTAGATGCGGCCTTCATGTGATGTGACCCGCTTGATCCACTCCTCAGATCGTGAGCTGCTGCTGCTGCTGCTGGCGATTCTCCGCATTGATGTAGTTCTCCTGCACATCCTTGACCATAAAGTCCACCAGGTTGCCCAGATCGTACTTGTGCTGCCACTGCCAATCGCGTCGGGCCTCGGAATCGTCAAACACCTCCGGCCAGGAGTCGGCTATCGACTGTCGACTGTCCGGCTTGTAGGTCACATGCAGATTGGGCACGTGCTTGCTCAGTCTGTCCACCAGTTCCTCGGGCGTGAACGACATGGCGGTCACATTGTAAACGCGACGTTTTAGCTGCTCGTTGGGGGCACGCATAAACTCCAGCAAAGCTCTATTAAAGAAAACTGTCTCTTAGATATGATATTCAGGAGCTTTTTGGATTCGGTAGCTTACCGCAAACAGTCTTCGATGTACATCATGGGCAGACGTGTGTCAGGACGCAGATAGCAAGTATATTTTCCATAGCGCAAGGCCTCATGGAACACGGCAACCGCATAGTCTGTGAAGGGAAGAGTACAAATTCAAATCGTTGGAGGTAATATAATATTACAATCCAAATAAGTATGCAACACCATTTTGCTATAGCCTAATATCGATTATTGTTTGTACTTTTGCTCCTGAAGATCAAGGAAAACTTCTGTTATTCGCAATTTAAAAACATTAAACTCTGGTTAATAATATAAGTAGATAATATATGCCGCTTGGAATCCCTTTTACTTGTTTTGCATTTATCTTAATTATGTTTTGGTATCATCAATCAAAGATAATACAGCTACTAAGTGAGTCAATAGCTTAATGGGTCAACAGGTATTTCCCCTCTTTCCCTGCCTTTTCTCTGCAGTATAATAAATTTTGCATTGTCAAGCCATTTGATTACCCTAAATGATCAGCAATTGCTGCATATTATGTTGTTAAATTGCATTAAATAAAGCTCGAAATGCGCTCACAGACGACACAGTTTCGCAAAGGCGAAAGTAACTCAAAGATAATTTCGCATAGATTCAGATAAATGAATGCATTTCTCCAGGAAATACCAAGCCATACCTGTGGTACCGCCACCCGGTGGATCGCTGGAGATGACGCCGGGGAAGCGCAAACATCTAAAGTCCAGGCCAAATTTATGATAATAATATTCGCCAATTAGTTCGGCATGCACCTTGGAAACGCCATAAATAGTGCGGGGACGTTGTATCTGCAAGAAGGGGCAACATAAATATCGAACAAACATTTGTGCAAGTAGCAGTAGTAGTGTTTGAGAGGTCCTACCGTAATATTAGGCGTGGGATTCCGTGGACTGTCGGGTCCAAAGGCACCAATGGTGCTCGGCACAAAGATCCGCAGTTTGTATTGCTTTGCCAGCTCAATGACATTGTGAACACCCTCAATGTTGACCCTACAAAAACCGCATGAAAATATTGCACAAGGGATTCATTCCTCTCTTCAGAACTCACCTCACAGCCAGGGGCACATTCTGCTCACCCACAGCACTGAGCAGGGCCGAGAAGTGTATCAGCCAGTCGATGCGATGATTGACAACGATCTTCTGCAGACCCTTGAAGTCCAGGATATCAGCAAAGATATAGGGGCCATTCTCCAGCACCGCCTGGCTGGGCTTGATTATGTCCGAGAGGATCACGTTCTCGCTGCCATATTGTGAGCGCAGGAGCTTGGCACACTCGATGCCCAGCTGCCCAAGGCCACCTTTTGACAGAAATATATGAATATTAAACAGCTGTTTTTATTCACTTGGCCTTGAAAGCGTCTCGCCGTATATGTATTTCTGAACACAAAAACCCAGCACGTGGCCGCAGTCCACTGACCTGTGATGAGTACTTTGGGGGGTCTTGAGTTGGCCGGCGCCTGATGCATCCTACGATTCTGACTGAGTCCGGCCAGCTGTCCGGCAGGAGTAATCCTTGGTACCGGGGCCAGGGCCACGCTGGCTAAAAATTTGCGAAACATTTTCCGGTTCTATTTTCCGTGTTCAGTTTCTAGGGGGAGACGCGCGCAGCACAGCGACGTGCGAATGACAATTTCCAACTGATTTCGAAATTTGCAAAATATTTTTCAGCTAGCCATCCAACGTACCCGTACTCTGTCCCATTTCCGCTATATGTTTTGTCGTATAAATCGCGTGAGCACACTCGGGGCATCCCGATTCACAGTCGTCGTTTGGCATAGTTGACTCTGAGTGCTACTCGTAGTACGAGCACTACGAGCAGCATTTGGCAGCCAGTCAAATTCAATATGACTTATATGTGGTATGGTCTGAGTATATGGTGTTTGCTTATTAAAGGGGGCTGTCGCCATGGCGCATAGATTTTGTTTTGTGGCGAGTAATTCAATAAAAAACGAAAGCTGCCCGACAGAGAAAGAGAGACAGTGAGGAGGCCTGGCAATTGACAACAACAATTCAGTTGAGTTGGATTGTGGGCTGGTTTCCTTTTCGGTCGGTCTCGGCATGTCTAAATCTGTTCAAATGCGCGCATATATTGTGTACATATGTTATGCAAGCACTGCTTCCCACTTATAGGGTGCCTTGTGGGTGAGTGCCACCAGGACAAGCCCCTCTTTTTGTGGGCGCATAATGTTAACACGAGGGCACTCTTTGAGAAGAGTAGACATATTCTGTCTCCTGAAAACACTAATTATTTAACTAATTATTATGATTTAAATTCAAATTTAAAAAAATAATTTGTTATATTTAAATTTTAGATACAACCACAGAGAAATTAAATAGAGTACACTTTTTATTTAAACATTGAAATGTACGGGTGTACATTTCGATATCATTTCATCTGTTATAAATGGACTAATGACAAATATTTACACATTTAAAGCATCCAAAAATATATACTCAACCAAATTTAGATTCTCCCAGTATTGGAAACATATTTTTATAAAGGTAGTTCGCCAAAAGATTGTTCACTGTAGCTCTCAATTGGTTCTTTTATGCTCAGATCTAAGCCCAAACACCTCGAGATCAAAATAACCTTGAGTGAGAAATTGATATTCATTGGGGGTCGCGACCCCTAGACATTACCTCCTGGCTTCAAATTAGTGTAATAGCCAATGGAATCCAGACGCAGCCTCGTGTAGTGTTCAATCAGATAGTAAAGTGCATTGGATTGGCATTAATTGGGAATCAGTTTCCCCACCGAAGGCTTATCATCTTGTGTTGTACAGGGTGCTGTCCAGACTACCACCAGCGATGAGGGGACCTTGGGATTCGTAATTATTCCACTGCATGACGTGCGAGTAGAAGCTTTTTGCATAAGGTGAATCGAGTAAATATTATTGCATATACTCGTAGAACTAAAAATATTATTTCTTTTCCATGTGTGTGGAAAACAGCTGAGAATTTCACTTTTCCCTTCCCCTGCAGCCACAGGCGACAAAAAGTGAAAGAAACAAATCGTGAAACAAATTAAATATATTAGGGAAGCGTTATGCTATTGTGTGCGATTGTGCCTTGTCCAGCGAAGCGTCTCCGACGAAAAGAAACAGAGAGTAGTATGTGGCAGCCAACGGCACCCACAAAAACTGGCGACTCTTTATGTAATCCCATTAAAAAGAGCTGATGATTTAAGCGCTTTATGAGGCCTTTAATTTGATTTAGAAAAAGTGAGACTCAGCGCCCACGGAGCCCAGGAAATCACTGAAACTGTTGTCAGATGAAAGTATAAACTGAAAGTGGCATGGGGATACAAATACAAGTATGTATAGCACTATAGAGTATTTCCATCAAAGATGGATGCATTTTATGCATGCAAATAGTGTACAATCCTGCAGAAATATTTTACATGGGCAGTAAAGATCCTTTCTAGGCTTTTCTGGGCAACCCTCTAACCTCCTTGCAACGTTTTCAAAACTCAGTTCTCTTGCCCTTCATTTGCAAAAACAATTTCCTCATTTAACAGCAGTCATTTCACTTGCAATTTCATTATAAACAACACATAAAACACCTGAAAGACTCTGCCCGAGCCTCACCCAGAGAGGCAGAGACATGACCAGGGCCTAGCCCAATCCCCTAAAGAGCGACCTCTGAGCTGTGGTCACAGTTCACCTCCTTCATACGATCCACAATCCCATCCACTACCCGTACTCGTACAGCACAGTATCTTCTCCTCAGAGAAGCTAGGTGAGTGAGAATCAGCCAAGTGTGGCGCCAAGAGTGGAATCCAACTCCACTTGCGAAGGCAGGAAGCCCTCTCTATGTGTGTACAGCACTTACTCCCCCACTTGGCACGCTCAAGCCAACATTTTTTGTAGAAATCTTGAGTAATCTGTTGGGCTATAACATTTTTTCCAGCATAAACAGTTTTCGCGTGCATTCCAAACGAGACGGTTCGGCTTAGAAAAACTCGCAAGATTGGATACGTCCACTCCCCAATAAATTCCAAGTGAAGTTTGTGAATTAATTTAAAGGAAATTCAGTTCATTCATTGAAGAAAAGTAAAAGTGCGTTGGAAAGTGATTTAAATTCGAATGAGGCCAAAAGGCTTTGAATGAAAATATTTGAAAAATTGTTTAAGGGATTCTGTTGAAATTTCCCTGAAATTTTCATGGAGTTTATGAAAGAATTACGTAAAACCCTTGAATAATTATTTAAGTGAATTTTAAATTGAATCACAAATTTTTATTAAAAAATAACAAAAAATATATTTTGATTGATATTTGATCGGATACTGTTTGAATTGAGTAAGTTTTGAAAGGAAAGAGAGATAATCAACTGATTAAAAGGTTAAACTTAAATGGATAAACAAATATTTGATTAAAGGAGTTCTTCAAAACAGATGTATTTTTAAAGAAAAAATCGTATTTAACGCTACAATTTCTTTTTTTATTTTACGTTTTTTATTGCTTAAAAGTTTATTCTTTGACTTTCCTAACCCAAATTCGAGAGTTCCATTAACTTAACCCATGCATAAACTCTGAACTTACATATCTATCTATGTAAACCACTCAAATCTAAATTCATTTGATGAAAGAACTGTTTGTAGAACTAAACAGTTACTTAATTAGTAGAGATAGTCCCGTCCCAGATGGAGAGGGAGATAGAGAGGGAGACGACTCAAAAGAAATCAGAGCAGACTGGAGCCAAGAAAATGCTGGTGAAATTGTCGCCAGAGATCTCCATGGGGACGGACGTAGCGGCGGGTACTTCACTTAGTGTGACTCCAAGGCGTGCAATGCAAAGTCTGCCAAAGAAATTTTACACAGATACAGATATAGCTATAGCTACTGAGGTACTGCTGCAGATACAGATACATAGACCCGAACCATGATGAAAACGACAATAATTTCAAGGTTCGTTTGATGTAAACTCCGCTGCGCATGCGTAGAAGCTGACGCTGAATCCGGGCTCTAGCGGCGGTTTTCGTTTCACTCGTATTCCATAGTTTTGCAGCTGCTTCTTTTATTTCACTCTATCTTCTGTTTGTGCTCCTTTTTTTTTGTTTTTTTTTGTTAAATGATTACAAAATTTTTGTTGAAAAGCCATGTTACGCTTCTTGGCGCAAAAAAGTTTCTTTTTTTCGGTTGGAGTTGCGCAGTTGCATGGGGGGGATGTGGCTACAGCTCTACTATGGATGGATATAATGTCTATACGTTATAGAGACAAAAAAAGACCAGACCAGAAGAGTGGAGACGAGACGAGACAAGTCTTTTGGGGGTCTATTGCACAAGAGAGCGGCGTTCGTTCGCACAACTTCCTGTCGTACGACCTGACCACAATGAACTGAACAAACTTTATGAGCCGTTAGAAGTGCATCTAAAGATGGATGGATGGATGGATGGGTGGATGTATACAAAAGATGTTTTTTCTTAGATGTAGGAAGTAGCAATAATGTACGATTAACATTTTTTATGTAAAAGAGTTAAGTAGTGTATAGGAAAGAGAGCCGAAAGTTGCTTGCAGGTGTGCAATTATATATTTAAATTTAAATTTATATATAGTTTTATTTACAATAAACTATATTTAGCACTGATTATTTACTTATCATTAGTATTAAATCAAAACAAATTCAAATAGTTGACTTGAACACCTGGCATTCATTGTTATACCCGTACTCGAAGAGTGAAAGGGTATATTGTATTTGTGGTAAAAGTGGATGTGTGTAACATAGAAAAGTAATCATTTCCGACCCCATAAAGTATATATATTCTTGACCAATAGCCGAGTGAATATAGCCATGTCTGTCCGTATACCTATTCAGTTGAGCGGCACTGTACACATTTTTTTTGAGGGTTGATAGCCGCTACTGATTCTCTCACACTCACACACTGCTCACACGCTCTGCCTCGAGCAGTGTACGTGTGTTGTTGTGAGAACTGATGTAGATGTAGATGACAGATGCAGCAAACAAATGTAAAATGTAAATACTGATATAACATTTGAAAATTCCACATAAATCAATGTGTACTGACTGAGTACGGGTATAAAAGTAGAGTCGCGTTCACAGCGACTCCGCACGTTCGTTTTTCTGTAGATATGTACATACATACATATGTATGTACATCAGTCCTTTGATTATGTTCATAAATATTTTGTGATGGTTTCAGCTAATGGAAAATTACTTTAAAATTGAATTTAATCTATTTTAAATATGAAATAATGAAAATCAATGCCATTGCGTTTGTTCCCATTGGAAAAACACTGTTTGTAGGGCGTATCTTATCGCTACCTGTCAATAAAATCTGTTACCACACAACGAATCTTGAGAATTGATCAGCGATTTCCAACTAATTTAAACAACTGAAAATGAATCAAAAAAAATAATGCCAGACAAACAATTCCATTAGCTAGGGGCGAACCCTAGAAAACGCAATAACTCTGTTAGGGATTGCTCATGCCCTCGAGTGTATGTTTGTTTGAAGGCAGTATCTAATCGATTGACTAAATAGTTAATCCGACAGTAAATTCAAATTTTAAATTTTAGTTCTTTAGTGCCCATTTCACTTGATAAACTCTTGAGGAGACACAGAGACAGACCTACCCATCCAGATAGTAGTACGGGCATAAATTAAATTGCATTTGCTGTTTTATATTTATTTTGGGCTCATGTCTAGCGACCCTCGTACTTGTTGATGCGCTCGATTATTGGATCGTTGACCAGCTCCTTCATGTTCTTGGCAATGATGAAGTCCAAGTGGTTGAAGCTCTGGACGGGCACACGATGGTCCTCCGTCAGATAGGGGAACCTGGAGACCAGGATGTCCACGGCATCGGGTCCGCACAGGGCGTCGTTGTTGCTCGAGTAGGAGTGTGTTTGAGCAGTGATCTTGCTCAGATCGTAGTCGGGCGGCAGCTCCTGGCCATAGATTTCTTTGTTCTTCTTCGTGCCCCAATCGTACTGACGGAATGTGTGCGATTCCGCCAGCTGCAGGTAGTGGATGCCCTGGTTGCTGGAGCATCCAGCCGGATGGGTCTCAATCAGCACTTTCAAAGAGCTCTGGAAGGAACAGTTTGGTTAACAAATGAATGGTTGTTTCTGAATGGTATTCTGCATGACTTACAGCATTGGCATTCTCGTAGCCACCATTGGCGAACATAAGGATGGCATTATTGCAGATTTCGTCGGAGTAATGGCAGCCATTGTCCACCAACCGATTGACCAGATTGTTGTGTGGGATCATCTCGGTGTCCACAAAGAGTTGGTTCCAAATGCCGCCAGGGGTGCCGACCAAGGGTCCCAGAGCGTTGAAGACGAACGAGGTGCCGTGCTCCAAGAAGGCGCATGGAGCCAGCAGATGTCCCGTCGCGATCTTGTCGTTGTACTCGGGACGCTCGGAGAGCAGCACCATATAGACGGTGGTGCCCTGGGAGTGGCCAGCGTAGTGAACCTTGGGGAAGCCGGTCTCGTCGATGATGTAGTCAATCATGGCGGCAATGTCAATGGTGCCGATCTCATGCCAGTCAAAGTGCCAGAACTTGTGGCTGTTGAGGGAAATCTTGCTGTTGGCCCTTGAGTAGATGTTGCCACGGGCATTGCCCAGCCAGATATCGTAGCCGGCATCGGCCAGCAGGTAGGCCAGGGAGTTGTCCGGTCCTGAGCAGAGGAAACAGTCCGAGTTGCTGAACAGACCGTGCTGCAGGAGGACGGGAGGGCGCTGCTCGTTCTGGTTCCTCAGCTTGGGCGAGTATGGGATGCGGAAGAGGGTCAGTTCATAGCCATCCTCGGTGATTACTTCGTGTGCCTCGGCGGGATAGCCATGGGATCGGATGCGCTCGTCCGACCTCACGATCTCACTTAAACAGTAATCGGACTTCTCGGCGCCGACCAGGCCAGCGGCGGCCAGACTGAACAGCAGAGCGTAGACAACGGGACCCATGCTGATATCAATAGAGTTCTCAGGGGTTTGCTGACCAACGCCGTGGAGCCTCCTATATATAGTTCGAACGGGTGGTCTTATCTGCTGATAGAAAACCTTTTCTGCCCCCTGATTTATAGACAGACTCTTGTCTCTAGGAAAGTCCGTACGAGCACCTGCTACCGTAGTGTAACCACTACGGGGGGTCTGATTCCATGGCCTACAGTTCGACTGAACTCTTTGCTGCTATAAGTCGCATTATATTTAATTCAATCTACATACGACTAAACCCATTGATATACAATGACTGCCGAATGACGATTGTTTTGCCTTTAAGTTTGTCACATTCTTATCATGGTAACGAGTGGAATGTATCCCAAGGATACGGGGAGCTCTCAAGAAGTGAGCTCGACAGATCTGCTACCTTTTACTTGTATATAACGTCTGGTTTCTCCCTCCTTCCCTCGCACAGCTATGTGCCAGATTGGCCTACAGGAACCCACTTTATCCATGGTTTAATCCATTAATGTATGCTGATGATGATGATGATGATACTCCAAATCATCCTGTTGCTCTGTTCCGGAACGCTCCTGATCAGAGCCGACAGCTGCCCGCCCTCTCAGGCTATCCTACCCTGTCGCTGTTCGCTGCGTGGAAAGGAGATACAGATATGGTGAGTGAAACCCAAAAAAAACTGCCTTTTCCAGCTTCAAGATCCAAATATTTTTCGTCAGGTGCTCGCACAGCAATCTGCCCCAAATCATGGACGGCCTGAAGGCCGTGGAGCGGAATATAAAGAGTCAAATTGATGAGCTGGTGCTGGAGAACAATCAGCTGCCGGCGTTGCCGGGACGCTTCTTTGGCAACCTGCAGATTGTGCGGCTGATGCTGCGCTACAACAGCATCGAACGGGTGTCCAATGGCTGGCTGAACGAGCTCGAGAACAGCCTGGTGGAGATCTTCATTGTGGAGCCGCAGCTGCGGAGCATTCCCGCGGAGAGTCTCAATGGCATGATCAATATGCTGGCCATAACCATACAGAGCGACGAGCTGAAGCATCTGCCGGACTTCTCGGGTCTGCTCAGCCTCACGTACCTGAGTGTGCAGACGGGATCCCTGCTGGAACTGGCGCCCCACATCTTCCGGCATCTGCCCAAGCTGCAGCACATCCACATCACTGGGGGATCGGGTCTAACACGACTCGAGGCGGGTCTTTTCGATGGTCTGATCTCCCTAAAGAACCTGGATCTCTCGCACAACGGACTCAACTGGATCCACCTGCGGGCCCTCACCCGTTTACCCAATTTGGTCAGCCTTAAGTTGTCGCACAATCAGATCAGCGATGTGGGCATGATCGGGCGCATTGTGAAGGACTTGGAGCATCTGAAGAAGCTGCGATTGGACCACAACATCATCAATGTCATCGAAGACGGGTCGTTTGTGGATCTGCCCAATCTGTCGGAGCTGCATCTGAACGACAATCGCATCACTGAGCTGCAGTACGGCGCCTTCCTGCGCACGCCCCAGCTGAAGACAATCTATTTGCAGAACAACCTCATCCGGCGCATACATCCGGAGTCGCTGCTCCAGGCCAGTGGCAGTGGCGTCGAGGCCGTCCACATCTACAACAATGAGATTGGCCATGTGGAGGCCTTGAGAGCACTGCTCGACGCGCTGCCCACGCTGCGCTACCTCGACATGAGTGGGAATCTGTTGAGTGATCTGCCCTATGGCTCGCTGCGGGGTCACGGCACCTTGGAGCAGCTGCATCTGAACAACAACCAGCTGAGGCTGATTGAGCGCGATGCCCTGATGGCCATGCCCGCCCTGAGAGAGCTTCGCATGCGCAACAACAGTCTCTCCTCCGATCTGCCGCTGCCGTTCTGGAACCTGCCCGGTCTCAAGGGTCTGGACTTGGCCCAGAATGAGTTTGTCAGAGTGGATTCGCAGCTGCTGGCGGGACTACCTTCACTGCGGCGGCTCGATCTCAGCGAGAATGGACTGAGGGAGCTGGCGCCGAATAGTTTCCGGCACAATCCCCTGCTGGAAACCCTCAATATATCCTCCAATGGGCTAACCAAGATTCACTCCTCCACGCTGCTTCACCTGGAACGGCTGTTCGAGGTCGATGCCAGCTTCAATCAGCTGACAGCGGTCATTGCGGGCCTGCCACGGATTGTGGAACGCATTTCCCTAAAGGGCAACGAAATCGGATCTCTGCCCGCTGCGGCCAGCAAGTCCCTGCAGCTGCCCAACCTGCGCATGCTCGATCTCAGCCAGAACCGCATCGAGCAGCTGCCCAGGCACGGCTTCGAGGGCGCCGCCCAATTGAGAGTCTTAAGTCTGGCCCAGAACCAGCTACGCCAGCTGGAGGACACCTCCTTCATAGGCATCCAGCGGCTGGAGTTGCTCCATCTGCAGGAGAACCAGCTGGGGGAGGCGGATGAGCGGGCTCTGCTGCCCCTGGCGGAGCTGCGGAATCTGAATTTGCAGTCGAACAAACTGGAGGCCATCACCGACAACTTCTTCTCCAACAACAGTCGTCTGGAGCAGCTGGATCTGTCACGCAATCTGATACGCAGCATCTCCCCGACGGCATTTGATACGCAGAGATCTCTGGAGTACCTTGACTTGTCCGGCAATGGCCTGCTGGACATTTCGGTGGGACTGGGTAATCTGCACAGCCTTCGGGACATTGACCTGAGCTACAATCAGATTTCGCGTGTCCAGTCCGATGTAATTGGCGGTTGGCGCAACGTGGTCGAGATTCGTTTGTCCAACAATCTCATCGTGGAACTGCAGCAGGGCACGTTCCGGAACCTGCCAAAGCTACAGTATCTGGATCTGAGCAGCAATGAGATCAGGAATGTCGAGCCAGGTGCCCTCAAGGGTCTCGATGAGCTGCAGGAGTTTGTTCTGGCGGACAACAAGCTGGTGGAGCTAAAGGATAACGTCTTCGAGGAGCTCCCCAGTCTGCTCGCCTCCCATTTCCAGTACAACAAACTGCGCTACATCTCGCCGGAGAGCTTCCACAATGCCAACTCCCTGGTGTTCCTGAATCTGTCCAACAATCACTTCAGGAACATGGAGAATATTGGTCTGCGGAGCATGCGCAATCTGGAGGTCCTGGACTTGTCCACCAATGGGGTCAAGCTGGTCTCGACAATGCCACTGAAGGCACTCAATTGGCTGGTGGAACTGAAAATGGATAACAATCAGATATGTCGAATACAGGTGTGATATTCCACTCCCTACTAGACTCGAGGGATTTGCCTCCCATATTTTACCCTACCCTCTATTAAGTTTCAACTATAGACATACTTTTGATACACCTCCATTTAGGGTGCTCCCTTTGAGACCATGCCCAGGCTGCGGGTACTCTCCATGCGAAACAATCAATTGCGAAGCATCAAAGAGCGTACCTTCCGGAACCTCAGAGGGAATATAGCCATCTTGGATGTGGATGGTAAGAGTCTGTGTAAGATAAAGCAAAAATCTATATGAATCTATGTCTATATCTCAGGCAATCCCATTGACTGCAACTGCGAGATGCAGTGGCTTTCGGTTTGGCTGCAGGAAACCAACTTCCCGTATCCCGGACCAAAATGCCAGGATGGTCGCCTCCTGAGGGCAGCCCGCATGGAGCGGAGCTTGTGTGCGGGCGTGGATGTGTTCAGCAATAACGAACGGACAGAGGCCAATCATTTGCCGCTGCTCAACGAGCACGGCGATGTCTTCCAGAGGGACCTGCCCGAGGAATTCACCGACGAGTGTGAGGTGTTCGAGGCCCCCAGACAGCCTGGCGACCGACCCATGGTGGGGGAGAGCGAGTACTTCTATGATCAGTATGTGGACTCCACAGATACGCCGGATGCGGCCAACACAGTGCTGAGCACCTCTCAGCGTCCGAAGCCCAGTCCCACACTCAACAGCAACATTGACCTGAACAACACACTGCTCCACACCAAATACTTCAACAGGCGACCAGAGGCGGGAGCTGGAGCCGCGGGAGGCAGTTCTCCCTTCACCTTCTTTGGCTATCCGATTCCCAGTGTAAGTCTGGGCCGTTTCTTTGGCTTTGGGGATCGCGGACGCAAGCAGCGAACGGATGGCAACGATGAGATGCCAGCCACGCATCGGATGGCCAGTATAAACCTGCCCAGCGGGCGGGGCAAGACGCGAATGTACCAGCCCAACAGTGCAGAGTTCGAAAAGTACCTGAAGGAGCAGCAGCAGCAGCAAAATGTGGCCAGAAATCGCTACATGGAAGTGGACACCACCACCAACTCGGCCGAGGAGGCATTGAGCAATGAGAGCGGTGGGGCGGCCACAACGGTTGGAGTTTTTCGCACAACCTTCCGGGAACCGTCGAGCATCGAACGCGGAGGCTTTCGACCAATTGTGCCGGCCCATGTGGGTGGCTTCATGCCTGTCCATGATCCGCAGCAGCGACGCGGTCTTGTGGAGGCTGTCAACGTCACAGGACAGAATCCGCAGCCGGTTCAGACCAAGGCCGAGCGCAACTTTTTTCCCATTTCCGTGTATCCTCGCCCGAAACCCACCCCCAATAGTGTAGACAGTGTTGAATCGGCTACGTATGATGTCACCGAGATGACACCCGATGTGACCACCATAGTTCCACTCATCCAGAGCACAAGAGCTGCGACCACCACGCGACCAACAACCACAACGAGAGCCACAACAACCACTGCTAGGACTACCACCAGCACCACTGAGCCCCCAGTTGTCAATGAGTCCTCCTCGAGCAGCGAGCAGGAGCAGGAGCAGGAGCAACTGGACTCCCACTACGATGATGATGATTTGGAGGCGCAGTCTGTGACCTTGCTACGCCCTCCTCCACTGGTGCAGACAACCACGGCAGAGACGATTTTGCTAATTCCGCCAGCAGAGGAGCATGTGGCACAGATCAAGAGCCACTCTTGGGTGACGACGACAACACCACAGAGCCTCAGTGACTACCAGGCTACGCCAGTGCGCTCGACAAGCACAGTGCCACCGCCTGCGCCGCCACCTCCATTGCGGAGCGGAGGGAGATCCACCATCACCAAGGTCTATACTCCACACCAGCCACAAGGGGCTCAGCCCACAGCGGAGGAATACCAGCGCACCACGCCCAGTGCGGACAACGAAGGCCTGGCCAGCGAGCATCAGCATCAGCTAACGGCCCAGAAGCGCACAGAGCTGGAGCTCCTGCAAGTGGATCGGCAGGATCGCAAGGATGGCATGGACTGGTACTACGAGAGCTTCAAAAAGAAGCGCGACTTCAATGGTGGTGCTGCAGTGAGAAAAGCAGCCCACAAGGAGGTGTTCTATGGCGGCATTCCCCCAGATTCGGAAAGTACGGGCACCTGGAATCGATTCCACAATATGCCGATCATCTTTCTCAGCTATTTATTGTTGTGGAGGCTCTGAGAGAGCGAGCGTGTTAAACAGTTTGCTAAGATCTTTGATATAGACAATTAAAAAATTGATTTATTTTTTATATTTAAATAAAAACTTTATTTTACATATTTATTTCCCGTCTATAAACAGAAGACTCAGTGACTTCATCTCTACGTTTACCGCTTCGAATCGCCTGAAAAATATAAAATACGAAATTAATACCAAAATATAAATTAGGGACTGAAAAGTTTATAAACTATGAGGATCAGATGGTGATGCATGTTAAATAGATTTCAACATAATTGCTCTGAGTTTGGTATGAAGTTGTCATCATTATAGGAATACTAATACTTGTTCTAAATTTTTTGAAAATGATTGATTACCTTTAGAGGGATGGATATATCCATAAACATATTTCAGGACCAGCGCTTAACATTGCCTGCAAAATATAAAAAGGGAAGGTTGAAATCATCGTACACTTGTATAAGATATTAATGTGTTAATTATGTGATCAGATGGTGATGCATGTTAATAAGATTTCAACATAATTTCTCTGAGTTTGGTATGAAGTTGTCATCATTATGGGAATACTAATACTTGTTCTAAAAAATAGAGTATGATTGTTTACCTTTAGAGGAATGGATAGATCCATAGATTTCAGGACAAGCGCGTAACATTTTCCTGTAATATATAATAAAAGAAGGTTTAGAATCGTCGTATATTAAATAAGAAATTAATGTGTTAAATGTATGATCAGATGGTGATGCATGTTAATAAGATTTCAACATAATTGCTCTGAGTTTGGTATGAAGTTGTCATCATTATGAGAATATGGCTAAAAATAATTGAAAATCGTGTTTTACCTTCAGTCCAACAGTGGTCGGCACGCCGCATGTGCCTATATTATGGGCATAGAAAAGTGTTCTACTGCTGCTCTGCCGCTCAGGTAAGATCCATCGTGCTTGGAAATGGTTATCAGCTACTAAAATAAAAGAAGATTACATTAATAAACGGCACAAACACAAAATGCAGTCTAAATTGGAAGTTTGTATCAGATGGTGATGCATGTTAAAAGGATTTCAACATAATTTCTCAGAATTGGGTATGTAGATGTCATCATTAAAGTTTCTATAAAATGGGGAATTCATTTATATAATTATTAACTACCTTAAGACTTGTCTAGCAGCGATCCAACGTGTCTTGTCTCCACAGGCACACGACCACGTGTTATGTGCTACTTTTAAAGCAACAAAATTTCAAACGATTTTTCGAAATGTCCTCCTTTATATCATGTGTAAAAGAAGCCTTGTATTATGGATCGGATATTTTAATGCTTTTTTCAGCAATGAACTGTGAATATATCTGACATTTCCCATTTTTTACGACTTTACGCGCGCCAGCTCCAATAAAGAAAGAACGAATAGGGATGGTAAATATACAATATATAAATTCATCGATATATTTTTATTGCGGTTAATATATTTTGGTGCGATATATCAACGGAAATATGTTTCTGAGTTTCGAGCAATTTGCAACCTAATTCTGATTTTTCACCTTATAAGATCTTTTTGATTTTGAAAATATCAAATCATAATTTTATCCAAAAAGCAAAGACCACCACTTGTGCTACCAGACCGCTATTTTAATTCAAAATCGAATTCGGCAGAGAGAAATTTTAAAGTGCAATATAAAATCCCCCATACATAACAGCCATTAATTACAAAAAATTTATACCAAGCCAGAGCAAATCAAGCAAAACAAAAGGCACTCAACGTGTCCAAATGTTCTTAAAAGCCAAAGGACGGCTCTTAGTGTAGGGTATAAAGAGATTAAGAATGTATCGATTTTGTCCCGCCGCTATAGTGTGCTGCCACCTTGTGCAAATTGGCGCAATTTAAACAAAAATAAGCGAGAAATCACTGAATCATACGCAGGACGGACGCCAGGATAGACACCCAAGCAACACAAAGTCATTGGAAGGCATACACAGCATTTTCACAATCATTTGCACTACGCAGCAGTGCCCAACGAAAGAAATATCAATCGGTATGTGGGCTTCTGGCAGGTGTTGGGTATTGTTTATACAATCTTAATGTGCATGCATTTTGTCGCTCCGCACTACGCAGCAGCCGCAATGACAACACCGCTGCAGACTCGCATGGCCCTGGCAGAGATACCCGATCGTCTGGAGGCCCTGCGCATGGCGAATACTCCGACAAATGCCAATCGACGCACTCCAGACGAACCGACCCCGGCGGCCATAGTCAACACACCGAATGCCAATGGTGGAGGAGGCCTGGGAATGCGTCTGGACAACGAAGCGAATGTGGTGCAGGGTCAGGACTTTGTTTTCTCGCCGCTACCGTCCCCGGATGAGCTGGTGATACGCCAGCGTGGTCGGCGACGTTTCACAACGACATTTTCGCCCGACAAGCCCAATGGCGGTGGCAGTGGTTCGGGCGGCTCTTCGATGCGAAGTCCATTTCAGCGTACGCCCACAAAGAACCTTCAGTTGACCAGCGGCATGATCTTGCGCAGTTCACCAAGGAAGCGCCTGACCATGGGCAGTACTCCACCCGAGCCAACGCCCATGGAGACATACTCTCCGATCAAAATAGCAACCACCAAGCAGCTCTGGCCCGGCACACCAATTGTGAAGAAGCTGAAGATGGATGACCGCCCAGTGGGTCAGACAAACACCGATGTGGCCTTACCGTCCCTGCTGCAGGGCCTGTCTCAGCAGCAGCTTATCGAATTGATTGTGAGCAATATAAGCAATGCCAGTGATGAGGAACGACTCCGACGGCAGCTGCCCACGCCAGACATAAGGTGGGTCTTTAGACACGGTTTCATTTCTAGTTTTCTTTGTTTGCTTATTTCTCTGATTGCCTTCCAGTGCGATGGAGCAGGAGTTGCAATATGCCAAGCGGCTGATATTTAAATCTCTACCCACTTCTCGCCTGTGCAAGAAAACGGATGCGGCTGCCTATTCCAAGGCATCGATGCATCTCAACGAGTTTAAACGAGTTCTGCAAGTGCAGGCAAAGCGCCTCCACGACGCCACCCACTGGGACGCCCTGGTCGACTATGTCAGCATGGCCTGGCAGTGTGTGGCCACTACGCCCAACTGGGAGAGTCACGCACACAATGCCGTGCGTCGTCAATGCTTCAAATTGCTGGCCTGCTCCTGTTATGCGGCCATCAAGCATGGCGGAATGCGCCTCGGCCAGACACGACTGGAGAGTCTGGAGCGCAATCTGCGTGAATGGTCCAAGGACTACGAGGATGTGCTGTCCTGTGTGAATGCCCTGCAGCGTACGCTCAGCAGTCGTACTAGCATATAGAAACCAGGAGACTATAGACTTGCTGAACTCGAGGTTTAGTGGACCGTTTTAGGTAGTTAAGTTGAACTTTAGCCCGTAAGCGAATGATAGTTGGCGATAGTATGGAACGGGAACGGGGCCTGGCATGTGTTAAAGACTATTTTTTAATTTTTGTTCATCGACATGTTTTCCTTTTTACAATACGCGTTTAGCAGTTACAGCTTCATTATTTAGTCATCTAAGCTCCACACAAACAACGCTAACTACAGCCGGTTAGCTCTATAAAAATGTATTTATTAACGCTTAAATATATGTATGCTTAGCAAGTAGGTTTGATTTGCATTGGACATTGTTTGAACTAAGTACAATTATTCGAGAATGGTGTTACATCTAGATCCTACATCACTATGACTATCTTTTACAAATTGTACACACGCCATCCCCTAACGACGTCTCCTCCCAGCTTTAACAATGTAGCCCTTTCCGGCTTATCCAGTGGAGTAAACTGAATACAAACAGCAAAGTTATTACTATTTTTGGTGTATTTTGGCTCCGTGAACTCCCCGAAATGTGTCGCCCTGGAAATAATGGAAACATATGTCTGTGTAGATTATAAGTTATGTCGAAAACCCTACTATATTGGCCATCTGCTAATTTAAAATTTACTTGTACAGCTATTTACGAGGAAGCTCTCCATTTATCCAAAGTGTTATGTTTATTTTCTATGGGAATCTGGAGCTGCTCAAAAGCTCAACAAGTTCTTGGTATTATAAACTACTCAGCAATAATATACAACCAAGGCTAATTACCCTTTAAAATTTATAGTTGCCAATTTTTAAAAGCAAATCTCCTCATTCGTTGCTATATTTTATGATTTAAAACTCTCTCTCGCTTGCTCTCTGTGTTTCCTGAGGCTCAGCAACAAATACTGAGTGAGCGATTTCAATTAGCATACTAAACTAAATATAATTAGCATGATTCCATTTTAGACCTAATGGGTGGGCAGCGGCAGGGGCAGGGTATATTGGATGATCTTGCTGACTATTGTTGCTGTTATTTGTTTGGTATTTGTTTGTTTATCGAAGGCGCCGTGTAGAAATCGAATCATTGAAAACGTATATTTACATTATTAAATTAGCGTTGCTTTGTTAATCCCTGACCATGTGTGAGTGGCATGAGATTTAGCATCTAGCTTTGGATATTGTGCTTCCACACACGATGGCAGCACCTTCTGCCATGGATGCCTCATTCAAATTCAAGCGAATCTTTATCTATATATACTACTTACACTTTTTGGCCCAGGCAGGTTCACAGCAGCATTCCTTAATCTCGTCGAAGAGGAAACAGGAACCAATGAACGGTCTATGAACCTTTTCATCGGCATAACATATGTGAGGCACAAAGGGAAGACCCTCTGTAAAAAAGAAAATAAATAGTTGAGTTTAATATTATAGAAAAAAAGACATGCACTATAATTGGAAAAGACACTCTTCCACATCGGATTGACCTCATTTTCGATTGCTTTCTGACCCTTAAAAATTCGGCATCCAACCAAAAGTATAATTCCTAGGTCTTCACGAGCATGTACTCAGCTGTCTATGCCAATCATAAAAACTTATATCATGTACATATAGTATATTAAATATTGCTGTTAATATTGTATATTTATTTAGTGAAATCTCCTTGGAAAAATATTCATTTTTCCAGCTCCGTTCATGTCTGTTCCCATTTTAGAATAATGTATTTACCTATTTATGTATAATGGAAAACACTTAATTTAGACATTAAATTTATGAATATTTTTTTTATTTTGAGTAGAAACGGAAACCAATAAAATAGAATATGTTTATGGAGAGGCACACAAATCAGCAGAAAAATCAACTCACACAATTTTCCAGGGCGAGGGCGAGTGACTAAATATGAAACATTTTCGTATTGTTTCTCGATCGGATCGTAGAACTTTTGTTCTGCTGGCCTGTTTATACTATACTATAGTAGAGGCGTGTTTGTTTATGGGAACTCAACGTGTTGAATTTTATGAAGTTCCATGTCTACATTTATTAGAACATCCCAGTCCAGGCCCCCACACAGGGAATATATGGTATACTATATGGTAATTTGTGTTGCTTCGTGTCGCAAATATTTATCCAATTAAATAATTATTGGTTAATGCAAACAGACATGTGGCTTGGAGTGTAATATGTTGGGTCAATTTTGTGATTGCGCTCGCAATTGTTGTTAATCTTTGGCGACAGCTGACGGGGCGAGGACGATCGACAGATCGTTTGTAGTAGGCAAAACCTATTTGGAAATGATTGATTACACTGGACGGCACTGAAACAAGGCATTATTCTCACATTAGACTGATTTATGTGATAATTTAATGCCTTAAACATTGCCTTAAACTGGATTTTTAGTGATATGAATCACTTTTCATCTGTCAATACTCGAAAAATTATATTAATATTAATAACAATGTAAATAATTGGGGAAGTGTTTGCGTGCCTGAAATACCCCACAAAAAAAGGCAGCGAAAAGAGCTGTCCAAATTAATTGCGTAATTTTATGGAAATATTCAAATTGTGAGTGCTATAAGCGGCACCTAACAATGGTCATCGAGAGGAGGGCCTATTCCGTGTACATAGCCACCCACCCAGAGGCATTTCATTCATCCAACGCTGGGCAGGTGTTTTCTGATTGATATTTCAGGCACGTTTCCCATCATCGATGGGAAGAGGAACTGCCTATGGAATACTAAAGGAAACTCGTCAGCTCAGCCGTTAAAAAATGCTGCATAAACAGAAATATAATAAGTGGCAATATATATTTTAGAGGTACATTGGAAACAGTCAAAGTGTCTGTTAGGGCTGAGATTTTTCACTCGATAAGCTTGTTGAGAGTGAGAGATAAGGCCGGGGAATCGGTTCAGTTCAGACAGGTCAGTGCTTGTTCTCGGGAACACTTATAAACTGAGGCCCCGATCCAACAACAACAGAGGACATGACTACATTGGGGCTTTAACAGCCGCGTAACAGCCGCAATTAAAAGTTTGCACAACTGTCCCCTGATAGCGGTTCCAAGAACTTAAAGTTTTATAAATATTTGAAGAGTGAATACCTGATTATAATCCAATACGTGTGCAAAAATAAATGCATTCTTTGTCCCTGTCCGGAAAACCTTCGCCCAGTTATCAGCCCAACAACTCAAATGCCTAATAAGCCCCAAGCACATAAAGAAAAATTAAAAAAAATTTAATTTAATGAGTGTGTCGCACACAACACAAAACAATTTAAAGGCGAGTGCATTTAAAGAGTAAAACTACATACAGCGGAATGGAAAACTGTGCACGCCTTGAAGAAAATCATTCAACTGTAGACAATCTAAGCGCCGAACCCACAAAATCGACCCCTCCCCCGCCACACCGGGCAGAATGCACATCAAGACAAGAGGAAAAATGAAAAAGAAACAAATAATACTATAAAGAGTGAATTATAAACTGACGCTTGGACATTTGGAATACCGAAAGAATCCGGTTACAGGGGGTACCAGCTATGGGTGATGGATCTAATATATGTAAGAGCATATACTCCGTCAGTTGATGTGGAAAACCTTTAAAAACCTCGAGAGTATATAATAAAAATTCTATGATTTTTTCTACATCGAATTTCCTACTGAAACTCTTCTATTATGTTAATTTATGTATTCTTTTGTATTGATTTCTAGCTCCAGTTCTAATTTCTTCCATGGAGTCTTCACTGTCTTGACTTAGGAGCACTTTGGATGCAAAGCAGTGCAATGAAGCGTGCAGTGGCATTAGGTTGCGGTTTAATCAGTGGACCAGACTTAACAACTTCCGCGCCGCACCGCATCACGTGCCAAGAGGTAAAGAGAACAACCTTATTCTGACTCCAATTATCACATTCTCCTCCAAGTGAATCCCAGACCATGGGACAGTTTTGTGGCTTGGCTAGGTCTCTCTCTCCTTTCTCTGCCTCCGACTGTTGCGTCATCGGCGGCTTGCGTGATGGCCGCTTGTTAAGGGCCACCACCCCCAGACTCGGACAAAATGAGCTAATGAAGCTCTTTGGATTACTGCCTCAGCCTCTGGGTCTGCCTCTGCCTCCGCCTCTGCAAGTGGGTTAGTGGCACTCGACGGTGTTCACTGTGAGAGACTGTGTGGCAGAGTTTGTTTATTGTTGCATGGGGCGCCATGTGCCGAGACTCTTGTGGCAAGTCATAAATATCATTCTTGGGTAAATACTCGCACTGATACTAACCTTCTCTGTGCTGCAGCTCGCACCAACAATGATCGTTGATGAACTGAAAAGGCGAAATGTTTATGTTGAAGCTTTCCCTTAACTCTGGAATGTAGGAAGTGAAATACATATATCGATCCTTACCTGATGTCCCAGGCAGTATTTCAAGACATTTGAATCACACTTGACCGTATTGCAGGCATTCCTTAGACCATGTGCTAGAAATTAAAACCAGACAGATCAGAGCTGAACTGATATTGAACTCATCTAAGAGGTCTGCTTACTTTCGTTGAACTTTCGCAGCGCCTCCATGGCATCATGCTGGGACACCTGATGGTCGAAGGTGAACTCCTCATAGCTGTCGCTGTAGGGTGGCACGCGGGGCCGGACATCCTCCTTGTCGCACATGATGCAGGACGTTTGTGGCGCCGCCAGCGTGCTGCTAAGGGAGAGTACCACCATCAGCAATAGTAGCACGAATGTGGAGCTCGACTGGCAGGGCAGGGTGACCCTTGACGCTGTTCCGCTATCGTGAGGTCTCTCAGTCGCGTTCGGCAATATCTGGCACATGCAGTCCTCCCCAGCAGATCCGTTGCATTCCACTTGGTTCCACATCGTGACTAATGTTGCTTTTTGCTCGCCTTATTTTGCACAATTATCACATTAATTAGTTTGATTTTATTGGCGTTTTATATTGGCTTAGTCGATGCGTCGTTGTGGTGGCAAGCGCAGCAATCGGAGACGATCTATAACGCCGCATGATTGGGCATGAGAGGATGCACGGGAGAGAACAAATACTTGGGTTAGAAATGCGGTCGTGATCTGAATATAGATTCGAGTTACATGTATGGTTCAGTTTCAGTACGCGTTAGTTTTCCACACGATCAGCTTTTTGTCTTATGCACTTTACAGCTGATTGGCTTGTTGGTATTTTCGATTGTTCAATTATTTTTTTTATTTTATAGATTTCATTTCCTTTTGACTGGAGTAATTGGGTACGACAGAGAATTTGATTGAGAGGAGATACATATACCCATTTAAAGGTAAGACGAGAATGTGTATACCTAAGATCCAAATGGGGTTATTTTTATGTGTGATCTATGGATCTTTTAAATTTGAAATTTGTAATCAGAACTCAGAGTTCCTTACAAAAACTTCACTCTATTATAGTTCAATCTCTTTTTAATTTACGAATACATTTATATTATCTCTGCTATACCACTACTTCTTGAGTTCTATTTTATAGAATTTTGTAAAAGTACACTTTTCTTTATTTATTATCATTTGTTGCCATTTCACATATCTTACAGATTTGTTGTTGCTTGTATTTCCACATATCCACTTCAAATTATTGCACAGCATTTTCTCCTGCCTTCTTTCATCTGATAAATGACTTTAAAATTTGGTTGATATTTGTTTTCTCTTCACTAAAAAATGCCTGGTATTCTTGGGAATAATTTATGGTAGGCATCCAACGGTTCCACATCTCATAAATTAAAGTTACAGATTTCACACACACCCGACAGGAGTCGGGAACAAAATAGAATACATATGAGTATTTGTCGTACCGCTGCGATGTATTCGCATCACGTCCGATTCTCAGCCTATGCAAATTCGTTCTGAGCGTCACGAGTCGCCGCTGTAGCCGTCGCCAGCACTCGGGCCAGAGGCA
This sequence comes from Drosophila bifasciata, assembly GCA_009664405.1. Lineage (NCBI taxonomy): Eukaryota > Metazoa > Arthropoda > Insecta > Diptera > Drosophilidae > Drosophila > Drosophila bifasciata. The sequence continues at coordinate 38,363,397 of CM019043.1, forward strand.
GAAGCGGACGTATACGTGGTTCGCCTGGTCGGACGCCGATTCGGACGTCGCATGAATGAAAGAAAATGCCGACCAGCTGGTTGCATTTAAAGGTACTTCCATGAAGTTAAGTTAAGAGATTCCTTATCGTTGGTATTGGCTAAAGAGAACTATATGATGTGGGAACAGCTGTGCAAAAATTCAAAGACGATGATATCGGATGTTGATAAAAAAACTGCAAATATGTATTTTGACTGTCAGTCCACTTATGTATAGTCATTCGGACTTATCTAAATTGTTGTACAAATATATTTAAAAAAAAAAAAAAAACGGTGTGGTGATCATATTATCATATTTTAAGGGGGTTTCCGAGAACTAGTACACTGCATAAGAGATATATATATTGCCTCTTACCACTCCATAATAAAGTAACGAAATGTAGTGGATTATCGTTTATGAGATCATCAAACATTCTACTGTTTATAAACAAATTATTCGCTCAATTTACACTTCCTTCGCCTCCAATGATTAGCGCCAGCTATCAACAGACATTCAATCAAAAGTCGTCTGTGAATCATGCTCCATTAATAATATGGCACTTAAAAAGCTGCAGTAATTTGTTAAAAATGAAGCAGAACAGAATCATTTCCCCCCAGAGAGAAGAGACCACAAACAAATGGACAGCATACCTTGGCATACCGAACAGACAATATCTGACACGCATGGAAATATTTGTATAATTTATGCCTACCTAAATGCCCCAAAAGCGATCCCTTTAAATAGGTATATGTATGTAGATCTGCATCTATGTATATACCCTGGCCTACGTACATATATGTAATCTCCTCGAGTCTTCATAATTTTGTGTGTGTGTTTTAAAAATAAAATAGAAATTCACAAAAACGACGTGGCGAAGAAGTTTTCGAAGCAATCTTTTGTTTATTTGTCTTACTGCATGCAACCTGCTACGAATAGTCCGTCCCCATCTACTAGCACTCTCCGCCGCCCCGCATCGTAAATCTGGACAACCCGTCTATTTTCATGTTTTGAAAGCGAAATTTTATGGACTTTACTTTCTAGAATTACCCAAGACTACATATTAAATGTAGCTCTGCCCTGATCAGATATGCGGGGGCGGTTATTGTAGTTTCCTTCTGGTTGATGTGGTTTCAGCTACCACAATACTTCAAACTATAAGACGGCAAGTAAATACGCGCCAGAAATATCATTTATAGTATATGACGGCATCAGGCACAAAGAACTTAATACCTTGCCACCGCAATAAAAAGGACATTGAGGCAAGAGAAGAGCTGTGCGGAAAGCATGTCAAGGTGAAAGTGAATCATGCCTGGAACTGCTCCCCGTGATAATGTAATGTCATAATAAGGGACTTCCCCTCACAGCACTCAGTACATGAGCGAGCGCACAAAGGGCGCGTCTAAATGGCAGGCAAGTAATGGAAGGCGGCCCTGTCAAAGCTGGACCGAATTGAGTTCTGGCACGCAAACTGAATTTAATTCGCAAATTTGCATACAAATATTTGGATTCAGACAGAGCTTTTGGGCTAAAACGATGTAGCGAAGGGTCGAAATGTATGGAAAATAAAGTACTAGAGAGTGTTTAATATTTATCCAAACAATTTTGATGGATTTAATGGGGCAACAACAGAAGTAGATACTATCTATCTAGCTTGTGTGGAGGAATATGTTCTCACAACAACAGTGAAACAAAGCTAAGACGCACATGGAATCGTCTTTACGCTACCCATACTCCTTTACAGCCCCACTCCACCAGTTACAGAAAAGTGCAAGGGAGACAACGAATTGCACTGATAAGAAGGGAGAAAGCAGCTACTACTGTTGAGAGAATAACTGCTTATGAAACAAATGCTCTTTCCACTCCCCAAGTGGTTTACATATAGTATACAATGCCCTTTTCGTTTTACCCTTACTTTCTCGCTCTCCCTCTTTGATAGTGAACCGCTCTCTGCTCTGTGAATTCCACGCTGCATTCAAAATACACTTTGTCCTTTCGCCGCGCCAAGCATTAAACTGGTTCTAGCAGTTCTCCTCGAACTGTGACAGTTTGTGAAGCACTGGCTGCAGCATGATTCAGTGTTTTCGAGCGTCACAGAGCGGCACTTCCATTTCAGATTTATGATAATTTTCACACCGAACAATCAATCAACAAAATCGCAAAAATATCATCTATAAACTATTTTTAATTCCCCGAACTAGAAATTCCTTTCAGTGTGTGTCTTTTTTTTTGTATAATTTATGTTGTAATTTTTAAAAGTTTCTTGCCTTGCTTTTGGGGGATTTTGGCTTGCTCTGTGCCTGTCAGCGTTCGGGGCCAACAATTTTGTGTGTGTTTTTGGATCGTTTTTTAGCATAAAGATTTTAATCGCATAGCGAGACGAACAAATTTGTCAATATTTAGAAAAAAAGTATAGCATAAATTTCCACTGAAGCAACAACAAATAACGTGGTTTGGGTTGGGGGCGAAAAATAGAGATGGCGACAAATGATTTTTTAGATTTATGCACAAAACTAGCGACAGTTCAAGTACGTTGGGGGGTTTTTTTTCGTTCGTTCGTTCGTTTTTTAATATAATTATAACAATACACATGAATAATTTGGTAGTTGTTACCCACTTAAGTTGTATAAACAGATTTGTGATTTAGTTTTTTAGCAGAGAGAGTCCGGGTCTCTTTTTCGGTATGTCTGTGTCTGGTGGCTGCCCTGTGTCTGGGGCTGTTGTTTTGGAAACGCATTAAACGCGACTGAAGGAAGGATGGAAAGCGTGACGTAGACCGGCGACAGCTTGCGGCTATGGCAACAACAATAGAAACTCATAGCCTTCTCTTGTCTGCCGTGTCCTTTGCCCGCCCAGGCGTCACCAGACCCGAACGTAAGCCCTTCCACAAGCAACCCCTAAGACAGAGACAAACTTTTCCATGCTGGCAATACTGTCGTCGTCATTCGGCTCTCTGCGTAAAGAGAGCGAAACAAAGGGAGAGTGCCAGAGCAACTAACGGGGGAGAGAGCCGCCTTGGAAATACAATCCTCCTCTCCCAGCAATGCAACAGGCTTCCCACATCAAACCCGAACAAGAGAACCACCGTTGTTTCGCCAAGGACAAAAGTTTGTTTAGCTAATGGCAAGTCTGCTGGAGAGTGTGTGCCCTCCTTGAGGTGAAGATGCAGCAGCAGGGGTAGTGTATTTTGTTGGGATAGGACTGGTGTGGGTAAGATTCTATGACTAATGGAACAGCTCAGGTTGTGACAGGTGTTGGACGAACGAATACGCGGACCCAAGAAAGTCATGAAGGACACCCAAATGGAGGGTATTGCAGTTCAGAGGACAGTTATATGATATACAGTTAAACTTCCCTAACTCGAATATGATTTAGGGATACTATAGAAATTTTTATTGTATGGTAAAACAACTTTAGCTAGCCCAACCATGGTTATATAACGAAAATTTGAATCGATTCAATATCCATATTATTTTAATGGACTGTTCCACATCTGGCAAGCTGTTCAGGCGACAAGTGTACAACCTCCCTTCAAATGCTAGCGGGTTATCGCCTCCGCTGCGCCCTAATAAGCCAATCATAATAAATGTCAAGCATCGATTTGGCTTCCTGCCAATGGCCACTAGACCATATCCATGAAACTCACCCCACTTTTACCATCCCCCTGCCCCTTTTGGGGACTGTCAGTTCATCATTAGCTGGTCGCCAGCGGGAGACATTGTCTAGGGCTAATCATTAATGCTTAGCTGCCTGAATTGCTCATACGCCATGTGTTCTAGTATTTTTAGAGCAGCCCTCAGAGAGCATAAATCGGAGCTGATGGAATGGGAAACGTTTAATTTATGTGTGTGTCGAATGGTTGCCAAACACCTGACATCAGTCGTCAGTCATTTAGTTGATAAAGCGAACTGCCCTATGTCAAAATACAATAAGGGTAGAGCAACTTAGAAGTATCGAAAACCCTCACTAAAGTCGTATAACCCCTCTGGAATAAACAGATATACTATAGTAGATAACTCAATCACGACAAATCTAAAACAATTTTCTACCGAAATCATCTTAAGCCCACAATTAATAACGTATTTAAGGCCATAACTAAACAAAGTATATGAATTATGCCTGACGTGTGCCAAAGCAACAAAAACAAGCAACTTTCTTGGCGCTTGGGTAACCAGTTTTCGTAGTTTTATTTTAAGAACATTCCAAAGCGATTCCAATGCAAAGCAACTGCCATAGCGACATACATTATCCCCTGGAACAATAACAATAATAGCTCTGATTAACGTTAACATGTTTTGTTTTTTGGGGGTTCGCAACTCGAATCAAGTTCAATGTGACTTGGCAACTGTCGCGTGTGGATACCTGAACCGAACACGAATGCCAGCCCCCGTCTCATGAATATTTAAGGGAATTCTATAGCACATTCAACATTATGCATAATGACTTGCGATATATCTGTGTATAACGGGTTATAGGAAGTTTAATTTTTGGAGTTGGAAGAAGCTTTGTAAGGCCGCTTTGATAAGAAAAAACTTGAAGGAGGCCTGTCCCACTTTGTTTATGCGCAATTCTGTTTGTCGACTGCATAAAATCAGTATCTTTAGTATAGATGGTAGAAAAGTATTTCCACCTGTTCTATTAAACAAATTTCTGCAATCTCCGTTAAAATATGCAAACAGCAACGACAAAAACAAAAACAACAACAACAACAACAGCTAGATACTTAAGATATTCCGATATATATAGCATTTGAAATAAACAAAATACTAGTTTGACTTTTATTTAAATTAGTACAGGATTTTCACCTGATCAACTTTGGTCGAGGCGGGGGCCCTATATAAAGCTCTGATTTGCCAGAGCTTAGGCCATAATCGTGTAGATCGTGTAAGATCAACGGAACGTAGAAATCTTTATCGCGTGTGAGGAGAGGATTTGCATAAATTGAGTCTGAGTGATAATGGTAAATGTGAAAAGTGTGCAAATAAAATTTGTGATATTAGGATATTTTTTGAATTGTTTTTGAAATAAATAAAGAGTATAACGTGAAAGTAATGTTGGGATGAGTATGCGCCATCCCTTGGTCCCAGTTTAGACATATGTACATCTATGAGCGATCCGCCTAGAGAAGATTGGAATTTTAGATATTATTTTAGATATTTGTATATCCTAATCTATTCTTTCCATTCTATTTTGCACTCTGCCAATAGACCAGCTATACTGACAAAGGAACCAAAGTAAGTCCTATTGGATGTTCCTTACCTAAAACATAAGATTCAAACTCCTTTCTGTACCCTGCTCAGCCTGAAGCCGGCAAATTCCTAAGCTTTGATCACTTGACGTTTTACGTTGGTAACGCCAAGCAGGCGGCCAGCTACTATACCACCCGTCTGGGCTTTGAACCACTTGGCTATCAGGGATTGGAGACCGGGGAGCGACGCTTCGCTAAGCATGCTGTGCGCCAGAACAAGATTGTCTTTGTGTTCGTCTCGGCCTATACGCCGGACGATCGCGAGCATGGACTGCACTTGATGCGCCACGGGGATGGCGTCAAAGATGTAGCCTTCGAAGTGGAGGATTTGAATGCAATCTTTACCCTGGCCGTGTCCAGAGGTGCCGAAGTGGTGCGCGATATCTGGGAGGAGAGCGATGCCAATGGATTCGTGAGATTTGCCACCATCAAGACGGTAAGTGCAGCAACCTGATACCCACCCACAGAAAGTTCTTCACATCAACACTCGTGATTTAGTATGGCGACACCACTCACACCTTTGTGGAGCGCAATGGTTATGCTGGGGACTTTCTGCCGGGCTTCAAGCGTTCCCCTCCGGACGTTGTGGCCAAGAAATTGCCAGCAACCAAGCTGAACTTCATCGATCATGTTGTGGGCAATCAGCCCGATCTTCAGATGGAGAGTGTAGCCTCTTGGTACGAGAGAATTTTGCAGTTTCATCGGTTCTGGTCTGTGGACGATTCCCAAATCCATACCGAGTATTCCGCTCTGCGCTCCATTGTGATGGCCAACTACGAGGAGACGGTGAAAATGCCAATCAATGAGCCGGCGAATGGAAAAAAGAAGTCACAGATTCAGGAATATGTGGATTACTATGGCGGTGCGGGTGTGCAGCACATTGCCCTCAATACGGATGATATTATTGAGGCGGTGAGCAATCTGAAGGCGCGTGGCACCGAGTTTCTGACCATACCCGCCTCCTACTACGAGATCCTGCAGGAGCAGCTCTCGCACAGTCGCACTACCATCAAGGAGGACATGGCGATTCTACAAAAATTGAATATTTTAATTGACTTTGATGAGAACGGCTACCTACTGCAGATCTTCACGAAGAACTGCCAGGACAGGCCCACTCTCTTCTTGGAGGTCATTCAACGCCACAATCATAATGTAAGATTATTGCTTTATTTATTATGAAAACATTAGATATAACCCCAATCAATAATTTTAGGGCTTTGGTGCCGGCAACTTCAAGTCCCTGTTTACGGCCATCGAGATTGAGCAGGAGAAGCGCGGCAATTTGTAGATTATAAAATGATCGAATGGTGCCCAAATAATTTGAATTATACAGATAATTAAATGAAGTGCATACAGAATAATATTATTTTTTTGATCGCTGGTCTCTAAAACGAGTGTCGATCAAGACCTCATTGCGTGGATCATCTTCGGCAAAGGAAACCATGTGGGGATTCCAGAAGCCTGGCGGCGACGCAGTTCGTTCATTTTTGTGTTTACATTTGCTCAAATAGAGTTGGATCTTTTCATCATTCATGTGGAAGCCCATGAAGTTGATAAACTGCAAAGAGATTAGCCGGCATTACATGATCCATACTACATGGAAATGTGTTCCTGAGTGCCCACTCACCTTTTCGCACTCTTCGCATTCAATGTTGAACCGCTCTTTTATTGTCAATTGGGGTTCCTCTTTACTATTATGGGGCGTGGAATGTCATCATCAGATTCCCCGTCGTCTTCCTCCATTATATCTTTTTCAATATCTTCAGAAAGTCTTGTTGATTCATTGCCTTGCTCTGCGTTCTTCTGTGTTATGGGCTCATTTTTAAAGGCTACGATTGGTGGAAGAGCCAACTGAACTGTTTGTGGTTTGGGTTGAATCTGTTTTTGTTGGTCAATTATTATCTGCTCGTACTGCAGCAAAGCAGACGAGCAGGCATCGTCGTCCTCCTTCATAATCTCAGCTAGAACGTCCATTGTGCCGATCTTGATGACATCTTCGCTGCTATCGTCCACAAAAATTATGTCCTGGGTGCCAGGAGTAAGCATGACCACGCTTTCGTTTGTGCTGTTCAGCTTCAGGTGTGGAGGTGTAACAGGTGGCGGCATTACTGGTAGATCTAGGCTGGCCAAAGGCGGACTGCCGATCGCTTTGTACTCATCTACAAGCATGTCAAAGCTAGGGTCGACGTTTTCAATGTTGCTCCTGCCCAAAAGGCAGTTGTCTCCGTTTAAGGCGCTGCCTGTGTCGGTTCTGCAAACTTGGCATTCGATATTACACAAGGAAAGATAAGCGATTATTTAACAAATACCTTTGCAGCAAAGAGCTTGAGGCCGGGGCACGTTTCGAAGCGGGGCTTGGGTTGGGACTCTCCTCTATGACATCTTTATCGGTGCCACTCGCCTTGCTGCCATCAAATTTGAGTCGAGTCTGCTTAAATTGTAGGCAGCTACCTCGGTGCGTCAGTGACAGTTTTGTGATCATCTTGGGTGTCTTCCGGAGCCAGCTTTGGTTAGCGCTGGTCCCGATATTGGGCTGCACATTCTCTAAATTCCTAACATCAGGCTTGCGTTGATGCAGCCACTTGCAGAGCTTGCGAGGACTACCCGTGGACAGAGTCTCTGTTTCCGCTATGCTTTCGTCTTCCTCCTGCTCTCCTGGTTCTTCGTCAGAGAGCTCTATGCTGTTGAGCGCTATATTCATGTTCAGTGAACTCTGGCTTTGAGGGAGTGGTGAAATATCTTCCTTCGACTTCTTGGGCGACACTTTACGCCGCTTGTCATTATGGAGAACGGCCAGCGACTCCTGACGTTCCTTTAGGAGATCCACAGCCCTGTGGAGCTTTTCATTATGAGCTTGCAGCGTTTCATTATGAGTTTGTAGGCTTCCAATAGTCTTGGCATTCTCCTCCGCCTCTTGGTGCATCACTATATTAAATAACTTTGTAGTTATGTATAATCCCAAAAACAAGTTGACTTTAACTCACTTAAGGCGTGCTCTTTGATCGTATCCAGCGCTGCTATGAGACACTTTATACCCTTTTCTTTGCGTCCAAGACATACTCCACAAGTCATTTTGGCGGCTTTCAGATATAATTAACTATATTTTGATTGAATTTATAAAATTGTACATTTATTATTTTCTTTTTCAAGCCACGTATTACAGTTTTCCAACACTGTCTACTTGCGTTGACAGTACTGGAAAAATTCTGATATTATCGAACAGCTGATGCAGTCCGATAGTCGATTTAGCTAGAATCGTGTTAAATTTTATTTTTCACTTAAAAAAACCTAATTTTATTACAGAAAGCGAGCTTTTAAGCATGGCACACTTGCGGGAAACTTCGGACAAGGCTTTGAAGCTGTTGCGAACGTTGCCGCGTGTGCAAATTGGAAACCTGCGACCGAATCCCAACTCCAAACAGAGCGTGAGTGCAGGCCTGACCGGTTAAATAACAACTTTTAACATGCTCGATCCATTTTGATCCGCTGCAGGACAAGCGCGGGCGTGCGCAGCATGGCGGTGATAAGCATGGAGCTGGCAACAAGGGATCCGGACAACGCCAGAACTTCATGCGTTTGGGCTATGAGACGGGCAATCAGCCCTTCTACCTGCGGTTTCCCTATGAGCCCTACTACAAGGGCCACCACATGAAGCGCCAGTATCCACCCGTCTCCCTACTGCAGCTGCAGGTGCTGATTGATACGAACAGAATAGATGTCAGCCAGCCCGTAGATATAAGTACGTTGTGCAACTCCGGTTTGCTGAAGCTGAAGCCAGCGGAAATGGAATATGGATTCCAGCTGACCGATGAAGGATTGGACAACTTCAAGGCCAAGATCAATATTGAGGTACAGCATGCGAACGAGGCGGTAATTGCAGCCATCGAGCGCAACGGTGGCGTCATTCGTACAGCCTACTACGATCCCCGGAGCATCCACATGCTGGCCAATGCCAAAAAGTGGTTCGAGAAGGGAGTTCCGATTCCCAATCGTATGATGCCGCCTCAGGATGCCGTGGACTACTACACGGATGCCAAGAATCGTGGATATTTGGCAAATCCCGAGGAGATCAGCAAGGATCGTCTGGTGCTGGCACAGAAATATGGCTATCAACTACCCCGCATTGAGGACGATCCTTCCTATGAGATGCTCTCAACCGCCAAGGATCCGAGGCAAGTGTTCTATGGCCTGGAACCCGGTTGGCTGATCAATGTTGTTGACAAAACAATAATGAGGCGCAAGAAATAGTTTATGTGTTACTATGAATTTTGTTAATAAAGATTGGAATTTAAAAAGCTTTTTTAGACTATGATAAGGACATAGACTTGTCCTTGATTACTTAATTCCTGTATGTATTTTCTTATATGAACACTTGCTTGGCCGACAGGTTCTCCATGAAGGGCTTAACCACTGCGCTCGTGGCAAAGCAGAATATCAAGCCAAATGTGATGGAAATTGGCAAGGCTGGCAGGGCTTTACGCCACACGGCCAGAAGCACCAGCGTGAGGCAGAGTCCAATTAGGATGGCCACAAAACAGGCGATCGTTGTGGTCCAGTCGCCATAACTGGATGCCTTGCCCACTAATACCGAATAGAAGATGAAGTCGCCAAGTCCCAACTTGATGCCACCTGAGAACAAAATTTCGTATTAATTTCCTACAACTGAAGGAAACGTAATACTGGTGCAACTTACGCTCCTCCTGGGCATCTGCTTGGGCCTGGTCTGGTGCTGCGACAGTGCGATACTCGTTGGAACGTTGGGCATTGCCGCTTTGTGTACTCTGAACTTCAATCTGACGACGCGCCACGCGATCATTGAGATTGTCAGACCACTCCTGGGTGAAACCTGCTGCCTCAGCTGCAAGTAAGAATATAAGAGTTTTAAAGATTCATCATTTTGATACATTATGAAGGATGTATATATAATATATGTATGTATCTCCAAATAGAATAATGTTCTACTAGCAGCGCCTTATACCAAATACCCCCAACGGAAGCAAGACATGAAATACGAGTACTAAGATCAAATAAGATCAATTAGACACACACAGAAAGGCCAAAGAGAAGCGTTGTACACATGGGAGAAGTAAAATAAATCATAAAAAATAGAATGCATATGTACCGTTTCCGCGCAAATTGCTTTTAAAAGTCACAAGTGGCATACCTTCAGCTGCCATTACGTTGCTATCATCCCGCTGATTCAGGTGAGGATTTGTTCGAGTGGTATTACCTGGGCGGGAGCTGGTGCTGGCGACAGCTGGATCTGGGGATGCCAGTGAGTTTTGTGTGGCCCTCGTAGTTGTGGTCGAGTTGCTCGATGAGGGCGACGAAGTGGCAGTGGGCTCCGTTTGTTGCGGTGTATAATGTGTACCCATATACGTATAAATGACAGTGGCTGTGAAAAGACGAGAATTCCATAAATATAAATATCTCAAGCAGGCTGGCTAAGGATTCCTTCCTTCCTTGCATCCTTACATGAGTAGATCAAAGCAGGGAAAATTTGCTCATTTCGCTCCTGAGCCGTTTCCACAAGTATGCGTAGAGGTCCTTTAGGTGTGAGGACAGCTATGAGATCTGAGATCAAAGCATTAATCGGTTTATAGTCAACAAAATTAGTTGCCAAAATTGCATTCATGCTCACCCCAAACAGAAATGGCTGCCAAGACAGCCCAGGCAGTCCACTCTGGCAGATATTTAATAAAGACCAAAGCCATGAGGGCTGCAACAAATATGAGATATCCCTGCTGCAGACGCAAAGGTCCCTGCCAATGTATGGACATCATTCCGGCCACACCAAAGTTCCACATAAACAGCAGGGCAGTGGGATAGTCCATTGGTATGTTGTAGGCGCGTAGGAGCTCCCTAGAAGCACGCCAAGAATTAGATACGGCCCAAGTGAAAGGAGGCCATACTTACTCCAAGTATAAGTACGTGAAAATAAACAAGAGCATGAAAGAAGAGAGTATTAGCCAGCCATGAATGATGCGGTAGCAACGTTTCTTATACAGGACAATCAATAGAATTGTCATCACAACGACCACGCTCATTAGAATTAAAGAATTGGCCAGAGCATTCCAGAATTTGACACTCGGCTCGGACGAGAGCTCGTGGAAGGGAGTGTACAGACTGCAATTAACCAAAGGATAAGACAATAATCTTCTTTAACAAATATATATCTCTGTCTTACAGATAGACATCAGTGCTGGAGTAGAAGCTGATCGAGTTAATTGTGGCCACCACCAGCAGCATGCACAAGGAGACGGGCACAAACAGCTTGATCACATGCTGGGCGCCGTATTTTAAGCCCTGATCCTCTTCTGCTTCATTTGGGTCAGGTCCGGCGCCGCCGCCACTCAGTCTTGCTCGTCGAGAACCAGACGAGCCGCTCCTCACAGCCACATTGGGGACAGCAAGTACGGCCTGGTAAAGAACCATAGGAATAGTCATCCGAACCACACACAGCATCGTATGATTCACCTACCGCATCTGTTTGATCCTGATTATTGGAGCCATAGTTGCTCCTTGGCTGTTTTCGCCTTGGAGGACGTTCCAAACGCTCTGCTGCGCCGCTCAGTCCACTACCATCAGCGCCAGCGCCACTCCTTGACGAGGACGAGGCATCGACATGGCCGTCCATGAGCGGTGTGCGTTCGGTTGCCTCCTTAGCGCTTGACGATGTCCACTGTGAAGCCGTAGTTTTGGGTTAATTCAATTCCAAAAGATGTCTCGTTAGTGGGTGGATGTGTGTTGCAGGGAAAATTTTCTTCTGTATTTTGCAGCCAGACAGAGCGATTCATAGGCTAGTGATGGGGAGACCATAGCTGCAGCTTAGTAATCGATAGCCGAATAAGTGCAAGAAAATTAAATTTCTTACACAAAAACTACATTTTTTTACTAGAGGAATCACAAGAAAGTGGAATCAGGCTATTTACCATTCTTTTACCATTATTTATAATCATTTGTTTTGTTTAAATGATATCAAACCTATCGTTGTCCAGCCGATAGTTATTCTGATCATCGTCACAAGTGAATTTGTTGCAAAAAGTTAAAATGCGCTAAAAATCTGCTGAATCAACAGTTAGTACAGGCTGTTTAAATAGAAAAACTGGATATTACCCGAGCCAAAGTTATTTTTGAAATATGACCAAGAAGTAAGAGCATTTGCAACCGGCATTAGTTTGTTTTTGTTGTTGGGCGGACCAAGTACTCCACAAGATATTTCATGCCTATTTGTCAAGAGCAGCACCGAGTCGAATTGCTGAATATTGCACATAGAACCACTTCATTAGCTTACGCAAGCAACCTGCCAGTCGGCCGGGCAGTTTAGATGACCAGCCGCTGAGGGCCAAAGACAGATCTTCCAAACATAAATCAACACAAAATGAAGCATTTGCTGCTGGTGCTATTGGCGGCGGCAGTTGCAGCAGCCGGCGATTTGCAGCGCCACCGCCGCGTCGCCATTGACGTGGACAATAAGAATGAGGCGGTCAAGGCAATGCACAGCATCATTGATTTGCCAGAGTGCCAGGATTTGAAGAAATTCTGCACGCACCAAAAGACCACAGACAATCTGTCTATGCTGGAATGTGCCCTGACATTCAGTTCCAGCCAACTGGAGGCCCTGCCCGAAAGCTGCCAGCACGCACTTTGGATGCAGCAGCGGCAACTGCAACTTCCCGCATGGGTAGAGAACACACTCCTGCCCACATACTGCCCAGAGGAACGCCCAAAGCTAGAAACCTGCCTGAACTCTGTGTACATGTGGAGCTGCCTGAATGAGCAGCGCCTGCAGCTCCCGCAGAGCAACACCTGCCAGCAGCATATTCGGCGTGCTTTCAACGCCCTAGGCCACGACTACAGCAACGTGGACGAGTTCTATGTGGCCTGCAGCAGCCTCGTGGAGCACCACAAATGCGGTCGCCTGAATGTCGAGCACTTGCCGTCGCTGCTGTCCCAGCTGGGCACGGTGCAGTGCCTCCGATCGAATGCCCAGAAGTCCAGCATTGAGCCCACCTGCATGTCCGCAATGAATGCCATCGAACTGCAGCGTGGAATGCTCGAGTTGTTCAGGGTCTGCTCGGAGGATCTCTCTTCGCTCTGCCCACAGGTGAGGGGCAATCTACTTGCTTTATGGAGACCCTGAATAACACGTTTCTTCTAGGAGCAATCCGGAACACCGGGCGCCTTCAAGTGCTTGGTGCGGCACAAGAGTCATCCATCGATGACGGCCAACTGCGCATCGCAGATCTCTATGAGGGATCAGCAAGTGGGTCGCGACTACCGCGTCTCGCACGGCCTGGCCAAGGCCTGCAAGGATGACATCAAACTGTATCACTGTCGCCGCGGCGTCTCCGAGGATAAGCATGTGCGTCTGGCCCAGATTCTGCTCTGTCTAGAGTCTGTATCGAAGAACGGCACCAAGCTGGCGCCTTCCTGTCTGATTGAGCTATCCGACCATCGACGAATGCTGATGACAGACTATCAGCTGTCGCCGGAGCTGCTGAGTGACTGTGCCGATGACATTCCCAAGTTCTGCCCAGAAGAGCACAAGGCCCAGCTGGTGAATGGCCTGACCGGCACTGGTGGAGAGATTATCCACTGCCTGCTGGAGCATGTGAAGGCCAGGCGACCGCAGAGGCGCGTCACGGCTCAATGTCAGCGAGGACTGGAGACATTGATCAAGGTCAGTGATGCTGGCGAGGATTGGCGCGTGGACCCAGTGCTGAGGCGTGCCTGCAAGCCCGTTGTGGATGTGGCCTGCAAAGATGTGGAGGGTGGGGAGGCCCGCGTCATGTCATGCCTTGTCGAGCGCATAGGCACACCCTCGATGCTGCCCGAGTGCGAGCAGGCCCTGCTCATCATCGAATACTTTGTGGCACGTGACTTTAAACTGGATCCGCAGCTGTATAAGCATTGCCGAGACGATGCCGTCAAGTATTGCCGGGCCAAGCGGCAGTGGGACGATGCCGAGAATGTGCAAATGGACCCAGAGCGGGGTCCTATGATCCTGCCCTGCCTGCATCGCATGGCCTTCAGCGAGGATAAGCATCTGACGCTGCGGGAGGACTGCTACAAGGAGGTCAAGCGGGTCATGCGCCAGCGTGCCATGTCCATGGACCTCATACCCGAGGTGGAGGACTATTGCCTCAACGATCTGTCGCTCTTCTGTGCGGACTGCGTGGAGAAGGGCAGCGAAATGGAGTGCCTGCAGAAGAATATGGACCAACTGCAGACGGAGTGCAAGACTGTTGTGGTCAAATACACCGAGGAGGAGGCAGCTCATGTTGAACTGAATCCCGTCATAATGAACGTCTGCGGCGAGGCCATGCAGCAGCATTGCTCAGCCATACTCAAGAGTGGCAAGGATAATGGTAAGCTGTGAAACAATTTGGAATGTTTCTTCCTGAATCTGATTTCTATGATTCTTATAGGCGACATGATGGACTGCCTTATAGCGCACAAAAACGATGCCGATCTGCGCAAGGATCTCCGCTGCCGCGCCGCCATCGAGCACTTTCAGATTATCTCGCTGAAGAATTTTCACTTTACCACCAAATTCAAGGAGGCCTGTCGTCCATTTGTACAGCGCTTCTGCTCCTCGAGCATCACCAAGAACGATGTGGTCGGTTGCCTCAGTGAGGTGATGCGCAACGATACAATAAAGGCACAGCGCCACCAGATACCCAAGGAGTGCCGCCATCAGGTCAAGTCGCAGCTGTATCAGCAGAGGGAAAGCATTCAGCTGGATCCGAAGCTGGCGAATGCCTGCAATCGGGAGCTGGAACAGTTCTGCAGGGATCAAAAAGGTCCCGGTCAGGTGAATAAAAATGCAAGTTATCTTAACCATCCTTAATCTATTCACAATCTATTAACACACTCATCTCACCCCCTTCAAACTACACGAAGTGCGGGCCAAAGGGCAGGTTCTGATTATTCTCGGCATCTATTCTCTCTTGCAGGCTTTGGAGTGCCTTATCAAGAAGACGACCAGTCTGGGCAAGACCTGCCATCATGCCATCTTCATGATCAAAAAGTCGGAGCTGGGCGACAGCGGCACCGACTACACGCTCCTCAATACGTGCAAGGAAATGATTTACAAGTTCTGCCCGAGCACGGACTCTGCCAAGCTCCTGGACTGTCTCAAGACCTACAAGGATGACACGCAGTTCGATCAGCGCTGCCATCTAGTTGTGGTCAATCGCATGATTGAACAGAACACAGACTTTCGCTTCAATCCCTCGCTGCAGAGCGCCTGCGGCAAGAACATTGATAGCTACTGCTCCAATATTGTGGCCAGTGCGCTGCCCAACGAGGAGCTCAATGGAAAGGTGAGTGTACCTCCCCGTTCGTATACCCACCTTGGATTTGGATCTCTATCTATGCCACCTTTGTCACCTTCCCCCCGTTGGTCATACATATAAAACAAGCTGTGATGCACTGTTTCTAAGATATAGTCAAACTAATAGGAGTATGCATATATATATAGTAACGTCCTTATCTAAGTATTATAACCAGAAATAGGAAAAATAGCTTTTTGGCCTTTGCATTCTCCCATTTCTTACTTTCTAACTAACCTAAATTATCACCCATCGGAATGGGAATCCACATCAAAAGTCCACATTCTCTCGCTGTAGCCTCCAATTGTTTGGATCATCAATGGCTGCCGTCAGTGTTTCCAACAGCTCCTCGCCAGTTTTTATTTCCATAGCCAGACGATTGTAGGGTCCATTGGGACTAGACAGGGGAAGCAGCTCCTTGGGCTTGCCCCCGATGGCGAACGAGGTCCACAACTCGACCATTTTCTGGGACATGCGCGAGTCCTGGCCCACCAGGGGATGTGTGGAGAACAGGTACATATTATCATTGGAATGATGCACTCCCCGTTGAAGGGGTAGTGGGCGTTGCCCATCTCATAGCCAAAGCGGGTGTACTTTCCCTCATACTCGAAGCTGTAGACGTAAACGGGAGCCGAGGGTGTCCGGGCGTAGAGTTTCGTGGCCAGCGTTATCACGGGCGACTTAAGGTAGGCGGACGTAAGCTGTTTATGGGGAAGATAATGTGAAAATCATTCGGTTTAAATGTTAAAAGCTTCCGATTGTGTATCTAACTGACATCGAAGTAGGCGGGCAGGGCAGCCTTGTGATCGTGACTGTTGAGGATCTCTGGCGTGAAGAGCATACGATACAGCAGATTATCCGTGAGTCCGGTGCCATCTTTGGCCATTTCCATGAG
Organism: Drosophila bifasciata; assembly: GCA_009664405.1. Taxonomy (NCBI): domain Eukaryota; kingdom Metazoa; phylum Arthropoda; class Insecta; order Diptera; family Drosophilidae; genus Drosophila; species Drosophila bifasciata. Next base: position 38,379,892 of record CM019043.1, read on the forward strand.
TCCCTCGGAGAATTCACGCACCGTAAAGGCACTCACATTGGGATGCTGTGCGGCAATCAGATCGTAGTAGCCTTCGAGCCAAAAAAGAGAATCATTAAGCTGATCCTGCACACATCCGTGTACGTACTTGCTAGGATAAAGGAGCCATCGTGTTCCGTGAAGCCGGTGAGCAATGGAATCTGCCGCTGGTACGTTTTCACCAGCTCCCTGGGATGCTGCGGCAGGATTCCCATTAAATCGCCCACAACCGGAGCGAATGTCTCCGTCTGCGTGGCATGCAGGATGGACTTAACGCTTGCGTTGCGCAAACAAACCCATAGCCGACTATCCTGTTTGCATCCGCTGCACCCCAGGTTCTCACAGATTCGTATGGCCTGGGCGCGAGGATCGCTATTGATGGCCCACCGGGCGAAGATCGAACCCGACTGGACAATGGCTCGCTTGAACAGATGCTCTTCTGTGCGGGGACTCAACAGCAGGGCACTGGCCACCGCCGAGCCCGCACTCTGGCCAAAGATTGTCACCTGCTGTGGGTCGCCACCGAAGAGATAGATGTGCGTCTGCACCCACTCGAGGGCCACTAGGATATCCGCAATGGGCGCATTGCCGGGCATATCGTCCGTGAAGGTGGTCAACCAGCCTAGGGCTCCCACTCGATACTGGGGCACCACCAGGACCACATCCTCCTCGAGCAAAAAGTGCGGAGGATGATCCTCGGCCGAACCGTTGTAGTAGCCGCCGCCGTAGATGTAGAACATCACCGGCTGCGCGGCTGTGAGCTGAATAAAGAAATGGGGAGAAATCCGTTTCTATTTGTACCTCACCATCATCCGACGCATCCTGGGCAGATCACTTTATTATCTAACTCACGTTTTTGTGTACACCGAAACATTGAGACAGTCCTCCGTCTTCACATCGGGCGTCTGATCGTCCAAATGTGTTATCACTGGACAGCGTTGTGCAAAGTGCAGGGCGCTGGCCGTATAGGGCGACCAGCTCGAACGCGGAACAGGTGGCTATCAGCAATCAGATGGGGGTAATTATAATCATAACCAGACACAGCGTCATATTAGGCACTAGCCTTATCTCTTGCCTTAGCAAAAATCTTAATAGTTAATATGACTTGGCGGAACTGTAGGCAGCTCACGCCAGATTAGGCGGGCATGACTTTTGGACTATTTTTTGACTCACCCGAAAACGCAGATCCCCCGCGGGCGGCTCCGCAAACGGAATGCCACGGAATTGCATAAATCTCTGATCAGTCAAAGCTGTCACATCGAAATTGCCCAGCACCTTACCCTGCCCGTTGGCCAATTCAACGGTCACCACTGTCGTGGGCTCTTCTTCGGCCACCACTTGGGCACCCACAAGGGGAAACCATCAGCCAACAGGCCAGTGCAGCGCTCAGTAGTCCGCAGAAAGTTAACATCACGTATACGCCGCAGCTACGCATCTAAATGGACTGTGATGGCAAACGCCAATGTGGACTCGGTTCAACCGCGGAGACCCACAAACGAGACGGAAACGAAGCATCTCACGAGCCAGCCAACGAACGAAGATACCCCCTTCGGGCATTGACGAGCCCCAGAAATTAGCTTTCCTTTATTAGTTTGCTACGACCCGTAATTGTAGAGTTTATTTGGCCTTATGATCATTTTGATTTTGATTTTAGGATTCCAGAAACTATTCCTAACGTATATGAGCAATGGATTAATTGTTCTCCTATCCCTAGCTTACAGTAAGAGGGGGAGGCAGATGCAGGGGAACGCAACTCACAATGCATCAACTCTTTGTGCAGTTGCACATGTTTAAAAAATAATATAAAAGAAAACATGTACCTTCATTTCGAATGCTGTTGAAAGGAACATTGAGATAAATAGGATAGGGATACTCCCTCCCTTGCGCCATTTAACAAAAGTTCATTGAACCCCAGTACCAAGTACCAGGTATCTGCTATTCGAATATGGCGAATTTTTAGTCGTTTAGCTGAAATCTAAGTTACGTGATTATCTCTAGTGGTACAACAATGGGCTCTTTATCTGTGCGTTGCCTAATCAAACCCTTTCAATTGAAAGCACCCCACGATTATACGCTAATTGATGGCTCTACACAAGAGCGAACTGTTTGTGCATATGTACATAAATTAGGGTAATTTATTTGTTTATTTTAATAGGTCATACATTGCCTGAAAGATAAGTTCCGCCAATCGGCCCTGGATGAGCCCTGCGCCCAGGAGATGATCAAGATTCTGCAGGAACAGGCGCTCAACTACAAGCTGAATCCATTGCTGCAGGTGTTTTGCAAGTCGGAGATCCAGGAGCTGTGCAAAGCCAACATGGATGCGGATGAGCATGGCCAGGTGGCCGAGTGCCTGAAGACGGCCTTCCTGCAGAAGCAGATCATCAACAGGCAGTGCCAGATGGAGGTGGCCACGCTGATAGCCGAGGCCAAGGCCGATATTCATGTGGATCCCATACTAGAGACGGCGTGCACAGTGGATTTGCTGAGATACTGCTCCAAGGTAGCCAGCGGCAACGGACGCAGTAAGTAGAGTATAGGGCGTGCGCCACATAAACCATAATTCTGAAATAATATTTATTCCATAGAGTTGAATTGCCTGCGAACGCTGCTGAAGGATACGCCCAACTCCTTGGACACAGACTGCCGCGAGAAGCTGCAGCGGCGCATTGAAATGTTCCACAATGCGGACGACACGCTGGCGCTGCCGCCGGGGGACATGCAACAGCTTGTACAGCAGGTGGTTGCATCTCCGGCGCGCAAATTCTTCCTTGTGATATTGATGAGCGCCACGGGCCTGATCTTTCTGACAGGCATCTTCCTGGGACGAGCCACCAAACGTGCAATGGGCATAAAGAATAAATAGACTGTAGTTTCTGGGCCTAGTCCATGATAGATGTGGGCGTGCGCGTGCGTGCCTGTGAGCTTAGCCCCGCTTGTTGTTCACCATTTGGGTTTTCCCTCATCCATTCATTCCTCCGCCCGCTTCCCACTCCATGCAGCCTGAATATTTGTATAAGTAATTTGTGGCTTAATCGTTTCTAAGACAAAAATCAATATGTTTTTCACAACTAGGGACTCTTATGTTATAGTAATGATTTCTCTGTATATTAAAGTGTATTTTTATAAATGAAACCACATTTCAAAGTGCATTCATTCGCCCGCCAACATGTGTTCAAACGTGTGCTGTAAGGCGCAACTTAACAGTCAATCGCATCTTAACAGAGCCGAACATCATGCTGTAAACTCTGAATTGGTCTTTTAATCGCGAAAAGTGCAGCCATTGTGTGCGTGGGGTTTTTTTTTGTGGAACGAGAAGATTTACTGCTGTCTAATAAAACAGCGTCGTAAAGGTTAAATGCCTCTTAAATCATATATGTTTTTCTCTGTATATTAAAGTTTATTTCTATATATGAAAATCTCATTTCAAAGTGCATTCATTTACCCGTCAACAGGTGTCAAACGCTCAGCTTCACTGGCAATAGCGGGTTAACAGAGGCGAACCTCTTAAGATGACTTTTTTTGCTTCATCATTTTTTTATTAACAATCCAATAAAAGGGATTCCGTTAAATTATCCAATCTTGTAGAGAAATTGATTGGTCTATTGGATAACATTATATTTCAAGTTCTGAGAGTCCCAACTAGTTAGTGACATTTAACGGAAACTCAGAATCGAGGAAAACGATTTCCGGTCAACAAAAAATAACTTAGTCCGTTATAGTCCAGGGGGGTATTTTAACACACCTAAGAAATTTATGAAACTTGAAGAATTTTAGCGCAGTTCATTTAAAAGATATCGTGCTAGATTTCTTTTTGATCGAAGGCGTATTTATATATACAAATGATTATTTTCATCCGCAGCTGAATTTAAGTTGCTCACATGTTTAAATAGAGGGGGGGTGGGTTAAGTTTGGGTTACATTTAATCGGTCATTGACGATTTTTTTGTGTGAATGTGTGAATTGGAACAAGAAGATTATTACTGCTGCCCAAGAAAAAAAGCTTGCAATAGGCTAAAATGCTTCTAAAATAATAAAGTTATTAGCTGAATCGACTTATCCAACAATAGTGCTTTGGGTATTGTGCAAACATGTTGATAGCACCTGTTCAATAAGAATTTTCCGAGAGCCAAGTAAGCAAAATCCGCTCATACGCACAAACACAGGCGTGGAAGAAACGGGTTCTAATAAAAATAGCTAACATCGCACCAATACCAATACCAACAAGCAGCAGCCACCAGCTTGCAAATGGACGGCGTTAAGGTTGAGGCGTTCATTAAAGCTGAAGGTGGGACTCGACGCTTCGTACACGCACCTTGAGAATATAATAATAATGTTGCCCTCGCCTTTACAGAACAGAGAGCGATGCCTTTGATCGGAAGTGGCAGTGGAGCAGCAGCTGCTGCTGCTGCGGCCGCCGCGGCGGCCTCCCTCAGCGTGGAGCTGTGTCTGGTCTGCGGAGATCGCGCCTCGGGCCGCCACTACGGGGCCATTAGCTGCGAGGGCTGCAAGGGCTTCTTCAAGCGTTCCATACGCAAGCAGCTGGGCTATCAGTGTCGCGGGGCAATGAACTGTGAGGTGACCAAGCACCATCGGAATCGTTGCCAGTTCTGTCGGCTGCAAAAGTGCTTGGCCAGCGGCATGCGAAGTGATTGTAATTTTCGTTTAAGTCGTCGTCTCAAGCAATAACCCAACGCATCTTTGGCTGGCCAAAGTCTACATACCCTTGCAGGTGCCATTAGATCAGTCAAATCAAAATTAAACTCTCTCTCTCTCTGCAAGGGTATAAACGATGATCCCAACTAGCACACATACTAACCCCAAATGCACACTCACGCGTACACACACAAACACACAGTCACAGTCACAGTCACCCTGCCTGGAAAACTGCATCATCAACTGCACCGTTAGTCGACTTCTTGCTCTAATTATTTTTATTTTTTCTTGCCTTTCCCCACACACTCTCTCTTTGCCACAGCCGTTCAGCATGAGAGGAAACCGATTGTGGACAGGAAAGAGGGCCTCAATGCCTCTGTTGGCGGTGGCTCCTCCACATCGGGCAGCGGAGGGACATCCTCCAGCTATATATCCAGCAAGTCCGGCTACCAGCAGGCACGTGGCAAGCAGCACACTGTCAAGGCCGATACGGCAGCCACGCCCCCCGTACAGAGCAATGCAGCAACGCCATTCGGCCTGAACGACAATCTGTTTGGCCTGAATTTTGCCGAACTGACGCAGACATTGAGTGAGTCTCTCCAACCAGAAATAAACATGCTTCCAATTGGTGAGCAACGAAACTAATTGGAGTACTTTTCCCGCTTTGCCAGTGTTTGCCACCCAACAACAGCAGCAGCAACAACAACAACAACAGCAGCAGCAGCAGCAACAACAGAGTGGAAGCTATTCCCCGGACCTGCCCAAGGCAGAGGTGGAGGATGATGACGATGACTCGATGGACAATAGCAGCACCTTGTGCTTGCAACTGTTGGCGAACAGTGCCAGCAACAATAACTCCCAGCACCTTAATTTCAATGCAGGGGAGCCAACAGCGACGCTGCCCACCGCCGCTACATTGGGCCTGATCAAGAGCTCCCTGGATATGCGGGTGATAAACAAGGGTCTGCAGCTGCTGCAGCCCATCCAGAATCAGTTGGAGCGTATCGGAGGCCAGGGGACGGGAACGAGCCTCAATGTAAAGCCCGAATGCGATTCGGAAGCCGAGGACAGTGGCACCGAAGATGCCGTCGACCCGGAGCTGGAGCACATGGACATGGACTTTGACTACTGCAATCGCAGTGATTTTATAGTCAATGAAGTTGTCTTCGATCAGGAGCTCTTCACCGATGCCCAGTGCGCCTTCCATGTGCAGCCGCCGACCCTGGTGCACTCGTATCTGAATATCCACTATGTGTGCGAGACGGGATCTCGCATCATCTTCCTTACAATTCACACGCTGCGGAAGGTGCCCGTGTTCGAGCAGCTCGATTCGCACAGCCAGGTGAAGATGCTGCGCAGTGCTTGGCCAGCTCTGATGGCCGTGGCATTGGCCCAGTGCCAGGGACAGCTGTCTGCCTCCACCATCATTGCTCAGTTCATCCAGAGCATTCGCCAGCTGGCGGACATTGATAAGTCCGAGCCGCTGAAGATATCCAAGATGGCCCACCTCACTCGCACCCTGCACGACTTTGTCCAGGAGCTGCAGAGCCAGGAGGTGACCGACATGGAGTTTGGATTGCTGCGACTTATCCTGCTCTTCAATCCTTCGCTACTGCAGCAGCGCAAGGAGCGACAACTGCGCGGCTATGTGAGACGCGTTCAGCTGTATGCCTTGACCAGTTTGCGTCGCCAGGGCGGCGTCGGTGGGGAGGAGCGCTTCAATGGGCTTGTTGCTCGCCTGCTGCCGTTGAGTAGTCTCGACGCTGAGGCCATGGAGGAGCTGTTTTTCGCCAATCTGGTGGGACAGATGCAGATGGAGGCACTGATTCCATTCATACTGATGACCAGCAACAGCAGCGGACTGTAGGGCGGGAGCACGCTAGGGGAAAGTGGAGTGGAGCCACAAGAAAGACTGAAGATGGACCAAGTGCGGGCAATACTTAGAAATTAAACCCCATAATAAAATACATATATAATATATATAATATATATATAATTAATATATAATATATATATATATTTAAAAACATATATATATAAAACGTATATACACCTTAGCCTTAACCTGAACAAAAACCAACAATTAATTTGAGAAATTTTGGGTTTATTGTTGTTTTCGGAATTAAAATCAATCCAATTCCCAACGTCTAAAAATGCATTTATTGCTTAGAAATATCCAAATGCCGATAACCTAGAGACTAAAACGAAGGCGAAGGTTCACTTGCTGTCCTCCTGGGCGGTCTTTTTGGCAGGCCTATGTTTCGCATGGACCTCGTCGTTGAGTCCCTCCCGGTTGCGGGCAATCTCTATGGCCAGGAACTGTACGCGAAAAACGAAAATTGAATTGTCTGGGCTGAACTCTTTGGTGGCATCTGCTCTCATCAGCGTTCCATAGGAGTAGTCATCCATTTTGTTAAATTTCTCGGCGAATTCACGCCACTTCAGCTTCTCCACAGCGGACTTTAGTACGTCATCTGTGAGCAGGCCCACTTTGAGATCGGGAAAGTCCTGGCGAAAGGTTTCATAAATCTGATCGTCATAGGGCGTGAGTCGCAGCTGGGTGGGATTAACGCTTGTTAGAAGCTAAAACGATGTGGGGGCTCATTAGTGATTGTCTATTGTATTTGGGAAGCCAAACTTACATTGAAATGAACCTCGGCATGTTCCAGAGCTTTAGCGGCCCACATTTCCTCCACCATCGAATCGTTGCCAAATTCGTCCGCTGGCCTGGACAGCATCGAGGCTCCGTGCTAAGCATGGAAGTACTTCAAGTAAAGCCTGCTCATATGATCTAACACAGGTGAAACATACCATCATCTCCATTTCGAAAATAACAAATATTTCTCGAGAAAACTTTAAAAAAGCAGCACGTTTCCTTTTATTTAGCAATCAGTGTGGCCAGCCCATGCTAAAGTGAAAATTGTCAGCAAAGGCACTCCATGAAAATACTTTAAAGAAAACGAAGCCTTCGAACTTAAATTTCTCGTTAAATTTTATTTAGATGTCATTCAGCATTATAAACTCGACTCGAACTCTTACAACTCTTATATACATAAAACAACAAATTTTTGGAAAAAATATGTTTAATAGCGTAAATATTCTGTTCCTTTCGGCCCTGGCATTCATCGCCTGGTCTGTGATTTGTTATTTTACTTCATTCGAGGATCACAAACGCATTCATGACTATAAAGTGGAGCTGTACACAGGTGAGAGAAGGAGCGAATTCCGACTGTATAACCTTGCCTACATCTGTGTATATATGCTGCATTCCAGAACACTCTGCCCTCAACAAAAAGCAAATGTATTCCGAAAAACCTGAGGCAGGTGTGCCACGATCTTATTTCACCTTTGAAATTATGGCTTGTTTTGTCATCGGCTTATGCCTCACATATGCCTTGGTCAGGTTTCTGGGTTTTTTGGAGGCTCGAGCACGGCAAATTAAGGAGCAGGAGATGCACAAAGAGGTGGAGGATTATGCCAGTCTGCTAAGTGAGCAGCTGAGGGAGAAAATAAACAACTTGCGCTACAGAAGAAAGGCGATGAGTGAACTGCTGAAGAAACAACACAGTGGTGGGGGCTTTGAGGAACAGGGTAATGGCATTCACTTGGAGCATTCACACAGCGACAGCGGCTGCTCAGACCAACAGGCTAGTTGCAGTGGCTCTTTGGAGCTTCAGCCCATCAGCAGTTCATGCGCTAATCGCGGTTACAATGACAATGCCGACTCCCTCAACGAACTGTGGATCCGAGAGAAAAACGTTTGCTCGGCCTCGTCCAGTGGTAGCCACAGAGTGCCGGTCGTACCGAAGGCGTCCACATCCCCGTCCAACCATTCCATCTACATTACCAACAGCCAGATCAACATCCATGCCAAAATGATCAATACGGAGCCCATGAACATGGAGCTGGTACGCGAGTCGAAGCTGTATGCGAGGCAACCGAGTGTGTTCCTCCAGGTGTCTGATAACTTCATTACCGGACCAAGGGACAGGATAATGACATCGGGCAGCAGTTGCAATGTAGGCCTGCCACCGCCATACATTACCAAACTTGACAGACCGAACTAAATTTAAAAATATACAATTTAAAATGCTTTCATAGCACCTATTTAAATGTGGCGCGCATATTATAGTCTCATAGCAGAGAGTTTTTTGATATTTACATCTTTCCAGATCAGCGATAAAATGTATCGATATTTAAACTGTGTTGCGCTAGCAAACCGGCTGTGGCCAAAAAACTTGGATCTACGAAGAGAATTCAAAATCATTATTTTTTCCGCCGTTTATCTCAAGTTGCGTACAAGATTAAACAGAAGGGCCATTAAGTGGGTTAACATAGTTTTTCCTCATGAGAAGGTATATTTCGGTATATTTTTGTGGTTCTGACGGTATTTTCGATTAATAAATCCGCGGTCACTCTGCTTGCCGCCCAAACCCCCAAAACTCGTGGAAGTGATAACATGTTTCGGCCGGCCGCGGAAAAGGAAGCAACAGAAGAATAGTGTCGAATCGTTTTCTGAATTCAGAAAAGTACGTTATCCCACCAAAATATCCATTATATATTTCCAAAAAAAAATATGTAAAACATCCCTGAATGTCTCTTGGCCGCGAAACAACTATTAAAACGTGGCGGCATTTAACTCAGTGAAAATAGCGGTAAATTCAAAAAACAAAATGTGAAAATGACAAGAAACGATCTTATAATAAAATTATTTGTGTTTGTATTGACCAAAATTGATGCATTCTAATGCGAAATATATCGTAATTTCGAGTAATATTTCGAGTAAATAAAACAACACCCGCTAACTGCAATCTAAATGTTTATTGCGTTCTCCATTTCTCTCTCGCTCTCGTACACCAATACACAGGCGCACAAGCATGTATGTATTGCTGGCCGATGATCGCGCTGACAAAAGTGCAACAACAACAACAAAAACAGTGATAAAAAATGCACAATAATAACAGCAAAATCGGAAAAGTTTCACAATGCAATGCCGCCGCCAGGCTATGCATAAAAATGTCGAACCCAATCCACTGCATGGTTTTGGGTTTGGCTTTTGCACTTGTCACGTCTTGCGGAATGTTTTTCCTGTGTTTCGGACGCACATTTTCAAGATTGAAATTTGTGCATCCATCCCGCCAGCTACTGTCTTTCCGTCTGAACATTACAGTTGCAGTTTAAAGATAGCCCATAGAATTAAGTAAAAGCGGTCTATATTTTGGCACATTTGTGGAAACGATTTTTGTATTTTTGTGATTTGTTGCTTTGTTGCCTTTTGGGCAACACAAACACATCTAAAAATAGGCAGACGGGACGGGACTGATAAAACAGATCACTCTCACTATGCTCTTTTGCTCAACTCTCTGTGGTGGTTTCGTGTGTGTGTTGTGTGTGTGTGCAATGCTTGCGGCATATTGTACCCTGTTCATACTGTGGGTATGATTGAACTGCCCAGCTTCAAACAATTATGAAAGGTTCTAGGAATGCATTTGTCCCACTGTACCAGGTACTACACTAAATCATCCTACAAGTTGTGGCTGTCTTCCATCTGTTAGTTTTTTCTGTTTTCCTGTTCTGCCATTTTATGCATAAATTACAATTTTCTTTTGGACTTTGGCTAGTATATCGCACCTTTTGAGCGAAAAATTTCAAACGGAAATTGTCGGCAGAAATTGAAAAACTCCCATGTAAGCAGACACACACTCTCTCACACACAATAACAATCAATGCACACCCATATAAGCTCTCTCACACACACACACACACACACACCCATATAGGGCTTAATAAAGATTAACGCATTTCTTATCAAGCGGTGATAGCAGGAAAAAGGAAGATGGGGAACAGAAGAAGCAGAGAGAGCAAGTGGGAGAGCAGCAGCATTATTTTGAGCTACTCTTTTCGCACACACGCACACACAGATCAGGAGAGAGAGAGAGAGAACACTACACGCTTGATATCTTTTACTAGGCCTCTGATTAGCAACAACAACACCAAAGCAGTCGTCTAGATTTTCTCGTATTATTTATTTGTTTTCTGGTTTCATCGCTGCTGTCGCGGCGCGCCGCTTAGCTCCGCGCCGCGCCGCTGATAAAATAAAGAACAATATTAATTTAAGTTTAAAAATAGAATTTGCTGCAGATGCCCATTGCATGAATGTGCGAGAGAGGGAAAGAGCGAAGAAATAACAACCTTACTTCCCTGCTCTATGATTGCGCTCTTGTCTTGGCTCTCTCGGCACACACATGTTGATCTGCAGCGTCGAGAGAGGAACTGAGAGAACCGCTCTCTCTTGTGACGGCGCTCTGCCCGCCGCCGTTTGGGGCCTTTGGGGCCGTTCGTTCCGGGCTCCCGTTCAGTATTATTCTCGCCGTTGCCGTTTCAAAAGTTGGTTTTCGGATTGCCAAAGCCGCGTGCGTCGCTCCCACACACACACACACACACAAACACACACTCAATCGAACGTACACACACGCATTCGAGCAAGCGATATTATGCATATGTATGTATGTTTAATATATATTTCTTGTGATTGGATTGGGGCAAAAACAAAAACCCCAAAGAGTGTGGAGTACGATCAGAGCTCCTCCAGCCATCCGTTTTGCCGTCGGTTTTTCTTTTTTTTTGGTCGCTCAGTATCAACGGGCGGAGAAAAATCAACCACAACGTAAAGGCCCGAACCGCATTTCGTATAATATTAATAGTTATTATTGAATTCAACAACAAATTCCGCAAAATGTGTTAACAAGAGTGTTTGCTGCTCCTCTCATAAAAGTTTACAATACAAAATAACAAAAATTTAGCCACAAAATCGAAAAGAAAACTGGATTTTGTGATAATTGTTTTTGTTTTGTGATCGCATGCCAAAGCGTGAGAGGGGGGAGATAGAAATCAGTGGTAATGGAGAAAAAGTGCAAAGATAACAGATTTCTGTGCGGTTTCTGATAAGCGCTCATCTTTATCTGAGACATAAAAAAAGGAAAACAACAACGCTGATACTACAGTATAATTTAGGTGAAGAGGAAATTAAGGCAAATACCAATGTTTCTCTAAAATATTAGATACAATTTGGAAATAGTGGGTTTTTTAAAAGTATTTTTCATTGCAAATTCAAACAAGAATCCATTGTTCTTCCAGCCTCCTCTTTGTTGTAATCTCTCTGAGAGAGTGAGCGTGCTCTCCCATTAACCTACCACAATGCAATTCATTCTTCTTGTTCCACTCTTCACTCTCTCTATTTTGCTGCATTCTCTCCCGCTCTCACCTCTCCATTTACATGCAGGCAGTCAATTCCCTTTTCATGCAATTTACCGCTACAGCTAGTACATATTACAGTATTAGTTTTCCGCTCTCTCTATATCACCGCCACTCTACTTGGACTCTTCCTGTGTGCGTGGCGTGTGTGTGTGCATTAAATAGCAACAAAATTATATTATAATTAACCGCATATATTTTCCATATGAAAAGCAGCAGCAGCACAAAAGTGAACAATTGTTAAACAACCAAAAAGCAAAACCAATTAAAAAAATAAACACAGTGCAAAAATACAACAAAATCGAAAAAAAACGACGAAGCAGGAGAGAAGAAAACGCAAATCGTTGAAAAACAAAAACAAAAAAACTAAAACAAAAAGTTTATCTAACTGTAAAAGCTGAGAGGCAGCAACGTGGGAGGCAAGGCATTTCAGCATTCAGCATCCACTGGGAGAGCAGCAGATAAAGACAGCGACACAGAAAACCCAAAAGAGAGAGAGAGAGAGAGAGAGATCAGAAGAGTGTGTGCTAATGACGGAGCAGACAAGGCCGAATAATGTGAGTAAATCCAATGATACCCTTTCTATTGGGTTCAGTGAAAAGAGCGCCCTCCCCCTCCCTTCACCACCCTCTCAATCAAAACGAAGTCTAATCGGAATTCTGGACTTAACTGTCATCTTAAGTATTTTTGATCACATCCAGTATTGGTTCTGACTCACCTTCTCTGCCAGGAAAACTTCTTGGACAAATTTAAACAAACTGTATACAGAATGAACAGAAAGGTTTCTGGTTTCTCATTTTCTCCTGTAGACTTTTTGATCGCCCACAACAGGTTTTACAGATAATTATAATTTTTAAGTTTTTAGTTTTCTATCCAGCATGATCTCCTTTTTAATGCATTCTGCAAACAATTTGTTACTCCAACTTTGCACAGCAATTTGTATGCTCGTATTTCGTGGAATATCTGTCATCAAACTCCTGGAGAAACCAAACTTTTTTGTTAAAAACTATTTCCGATTCAAATATTGGGATGGAGAGTGCAGTCCTCCTAAACACGAGAACTGGCAGCATCCTGGTTTCCTCAACGGAAACACGAGAGGGAAGTTGTCCATAGAATTGCCGGCAATGAACACCGCAACAAGTTGGCTTTTCCCAGAGACCAGAGAGCGTGGCCCCACAGAGGAGGAGGCGAAACCCAGAGAGTGGCACCCGATGTGGCTTCTTTTCCTTCGCATTCTCTACTCCCCCCGAGTAATTTCCTCCCTTCCTTTCCAACGATTTCAGACCAATTTGAAAAGCGTTTTCTGGTCGAATGAAAATTTAATGCCATTTAATTTTTATGGCGTGGAAAAAACACGAACAAAAATGTATTTTTGCATTCTCTTGTGTTTACATTATATCTGGGTCGGCTAATGAAATTGAAATTTTCGATGTGTCGGAAGGTATAAGCTAAATATAACATTTGTGGGTATTTATAGTGTGGGTGGGTGTGATTGCTTTTGGCTTGGCTTTCTGCTGTGTTTGCAACTGACAGCGCTTGCTCAGAGAAAGACCTTACATCATATGTATGTACATATCGTACATATCGTACTCGTACTTGTATTTTTGGCAACGCAAAATGTTCATATTTCGAATTGTGAATTCAATTTTGTTCGGGTATCTGTTCTATGTCAACATTTGCACACAAAATACATACAAATTTTTCTTTCACTCACTCTGTCTCTCGCTGCTGTTTACTCAGAAAATATTAAGTAATATACATGTGTCACGCCCCACTCTTCCGCCCTATATCAGACTATCGGTTTCGCTCTGTCACAGGTTTCCGATTGCACAGGTGTTTTTCCTCAATTAAACTTTAAGTTGAAGTTCTGTTTCCGACTCGTACGAGTACCACCAATTCACAATGAAGTTTATTTCCAGCGAAAAGTGCGACAAAATGTATATAGTTCTGTAGTTAAATGGTGTCGATGTTTAAGATTTACAAAAATCGGGTTTTGTTCAAGCAACTTAAGATTTTTAAACCCATCATTCGTACGAATCAACGAAGAGTCAATGGGTTCGGTTGAGTACTGGGCCAATAACTACGTCTTTATTAGGGTTCTTAGTGCATGTGCACTAAGAAAAAGCAAGACTATAATGATAACGTGAGAGAATGGAAAAAGGCGTACGATTCACATTTAAAAAATTGTCTTAATTCCACTTGAAATTGACTTAAAATCGATTTAAAAATTATAGCAAGAATATTAACAAAAATAATAAACTACATTCATTAGGTTAAAGCAGAGTTAAGGCTGAGATTCTTTTGAAAAGCGGAAGAGTGTTTCGTGTAATGTACTGATATCTCTCGCAACATTTCCGCAAAAGAAAAACAAGAAATACAAATAAAATAAATTCTAAAATTGTTATTGTTATATTTTGCGTATGCTTTTAGTCTAAAAAAAAAATAGAAAATGCCTGAAAACAAAACGCTTTGGAAACAAACATTTTGTTTGTAATTCGTTTCAATTGAAGTATTTCTTGACCGTGGAATGTTTTGTACGTGTATAGTACTTGTGTTTTTTGTGTGTCTGTCTGTCTGTTTGTCAATTTAAAACCGCGTGGCATAACTAATTAAAAGTGTTTTTACCAGAAATAGGAAAAATAGAAATTCGTTTTCTGTTGAAAATTAGATGAAATTTGCGTTTTTTAGCAACGACTATTAACTGGACTGCAGAGTACTTTCCTTCTGAACACAAGAGAGATTCGGGAGATATTGTATCTCCATTTTGGTAATCCCAAAATTGTGATATAAAAAACTTGTTCTACCGTTGGTTTTTTTCAGTTTCTGTTTCTATATTTTGTGTTTGTTTATTTAGCGCTAAAACCGCAGAAAGTTTTGCGGTTCGGCGCAGCGGAGACACAATCTTATCATCTACGGGGTTCTATAAATAGCACCCAAACCCGGTGCGGATGGGTCTCTGTTGGAGCTTGGAGCGAAAATTGTCGCCGAACCTTTTTTTTTTTTTGCTGGTATCTGTATCTTTAGCCACATCATATACACGTAGAATATATATTTTGAATGGCTGTATCTATGTTCGAGTATCTGTTGCTTGTATCTGTGTTTTTTTTTTTTGCAAATTTTAGTTTTCTATTGTTGTTGTTGCTGGGACTTTGTGTTTTTCTTTCTTGTTTTCTTTTAGAGCAACCGTGTGATCATTTAGCGTTGTGCTAATTCAATTTGTGTCTTTGTACTCTGTCTGTGTGGGTATTTGAAAATGTTCTGTTTTTCTGAATGCAAAAATGCAAAGCCCCAGGGCTCCCCCGCATATTCTTCGTTCACTTTGGATCCACTATTTGCTCAGCCTTCACCAGATCCAACGCGATGAGTGTGGATCAGGCTGTATAGTTTTAGCAACATTGCGTCCGCCTCCGGGATGGTCATGGCATACACATAGACCCGCCCGTGGTCATGCAGCTGTGCCACCACGCCCGGTATTTCGGTGGTCATATAATATATATACTCCGAATTGACATCATCCCGACACGTCTGAGCGGACGAGCAGAAACCATTCGGCGAATTTCTTTAGTCTGATTTGAAAGCCA
The DNA here is from genome assembly GCA_009664405.1 of Drosophila bifasciata. Taxonomy (NCBI): domain Eukaryota; kingdom Metazoa; phylum Arthropoda; class Insecta; order Diptera; family Drosophilidae; genus Drosophila; species Drosophila bifasciata. The sequence continues at coordinate 38,395,400 of CM019043.1, forward strand.
AAATGTGCCGTGGACCGCATGCGCAGGTACTGCAGATTGTGCGCTGGCGCCGCCTTAAAGTGGGGCACATTCAGTATGGGGGCTAGGAGTCTGTTTTGGATATCGATTAAATCGTTCTTGTCGTCGCGGCAGCCGTTGATGATGGTCAGAGTGCCATCCGGCCAGAGCCACGATATCCGACTGTGCTCCGAGTGGTGACGGTGATTCTCGAACTTTTGCAGGATATTGATCTTGACAGTGTACTCGGATCGTGGCACTTTTTTGGCCGCAGACTTGAGATCGATTGGTTGGTTCAAGTGGAGCGTACAAAATGTTTTCGAATACTTCAATTCAATCCGCAGATTCAAGTTTTCCAAACTCTTGATTTTGCTTTTGGCCATTATTGCGATTCTTAGAAGGGGTTGTTCGCGGACCGTCGGCAATTTTGAGACCAGCCTGCGGCATAGGTTTTGACTCGAACCCTTGCCGAATCTCTCAACCCATTTGCTGCGCAATCTTTTGGCATGCGGATCGCGATACTCGCATGTTGTCTCTTCGCAAAGATCCTCGAAATGGTCCAGCATTGAGCGGTAGCTCCGTTGCCAGCCATTTTCTTGCCAGGTCGATGGATGGGCGATGGGCTGCATTTGCTGCGCCTTGTCGATTTCATCCTCGAAATCAATTTCGCCCCTGCAGCGATCATCCCAGAGCAGGGACTTGTACTGCGAAGTTAGAATATCGCTTGTCTGATGGATCCACTGCTGGCACTCGTCCTGATCTTGTGGCTTGGGTTGCACATCGCCAACGTCTTCTGGTTGCTGCTGCTCTACCACTGGCAAGACCTCCTCCTTCGAGGGACCTGGAACTGGCCTCTCTTCCTCCAGCTGCTGTAGGTTTTCCGGCATAGCCACTTCTATGCGCAGTCCAGGCATCAATTGATTGGATGGAATGTCATCCAGCAGGTCAAAGTATGTGTCTGGAATGTAACTCAGCTGGTCAAGGGATGTCGACGTCCCAGGTAAGCTTCCCTGCAGGGACATGGCTTGTTCCACTTCAGGCAGCACATCCATTTGGGGCTCCAGGCTCTGGTCTTCCATAACTATGTCTTCTGGCGCCTGATCAGCGGCCGCCATGAGCTCCAAAGTGCCATTACCTGGAGGAGCCGTTTGAAAGGCTTGTTGATGCATGAGCTTGCCTATATTATAGACTTGATCGATCTCCATAGCTTCGCTACCTGGCAGTTCTGTTCTCCTGGACCTGACCCACTTCCGTAGTTGTGGCAAACGCAAGCCACGGGGTGCCCAAGGGATGTTCCAATATTCCACAGGAGCCTGACTCTCAATTTGACTCTCAAGCTGAACCGCTTCGATGGCCAGTCGTTCCTCTCGGGTTTGTTCCTCTTGGGAGAGAACGTCGACGGCCAGAGCGTCTTCCTCTGGCGACGGCACAAGTCTGGCCCCGATCGGTGACGGCGGTGAGGGCGGTGGTGTGGGTGGATTGTCATAGCGCCATTTTGGGAAAGGGGATGTGGGTGGGGGCATGCGGCTGTTGAAGGGCCAAGTATCTGAATTCAGCAGACCCGCCTCAATGTCCCTTGCCATCTGAGCGAGTTCCTCAGACGTTGGGATATGTCTAGGGAGGTTCTCAGACGTTGGGATATGTCTAGGGAGATTACTTGGCGGCTCTATTGGGACTGCTGGGATCTCTGCTGGGTCTGCTTCTGCCTGGACTTCCAGGTTTCCTGCAAGTGCTGCTGCTTGGATCTTTTGGTGTGCCTCGACAACTGCTGCTGGTACTTGTGGGGCCTCTGGAATGGGGCTGATATTGGCTATCGTCGTCTGCACATCGTATAGCTCTGGCTCTGACTTGGGTACGACGAACCTCGGTTTCGGGATATACTTGCGAAAAGCTGCTGGCAACCTTTGCGGAGATTGGTAGTTCCTTTTCTTGAGTTCCAAGCCCCACGCAAATGTATCAAAGATCTCTGCCACCCTGACGACACCGGATTTCTTGTTGGCCACAAACTTGGCCATTATCTCAAACTCTGGGGTGGAGATGGTGGGTGGCATGGGACCATGACGTCTATTCCAGATGGAAGTGCTGATTATGGGATAGCAGCTTGATGCCTCGACTCTGGGCCGTTTCTCTTTGCTATAAAAAGAGCTGAGAAGAGGAAAGATAATTTTGTTCCATTAATATTTCTACCCGATCTAGTTTGCCTTTGAACGAAATGCCAAATATTTGCCAAACATTTTATTTTCACACCAAATCGTTTTGGCAAGTAAATTTGCAATCCGTGAATTTTACACGATTTACAAGCGGGATTTTCGAATATAATCTTTGTCTTCTGTAGATAGTGGAATGTGCTTACCTGCAGGGCTTTTCCTCTTCCTCTGCTTTATTTTCTTCCTTATTCTTTAGATTTTTGTTTTGCTGTGCAACGTAGTCGAAATAAAATTGGTTCTGAGCCTTAACGCGGCGTGTCGACTCATTTGTGCCGCTGGAATGTTGCATTTTGGATGGATATGTTTGCCTATTGCATAACTATGCCCCTTACCTCTGTGTGGCCCCGTATTTGGGCATTTTACTGTCGCCATTTTTAGACATGTTTCTCTTTTTTGCTTAATTGCAAAGGCTTTTTTTCCTTTTCTTCACCTTTTTTTTTTTTTTTCGAATAAAATTTTCGTTTGTCGCAATGACAAGTAAAAGGTGACGATGAAAGTGTTGGAATATTTAACAGTGTTGTACAACACTCGATTGATATTTTGGTATATTAATAAGTGTTGGGAAACTTATCGTTGGTAGGGTTTTTTTTCGAACTTTTCAATGAAAATTGTTGTATGTATGTGTTGTATGTTCGGGTAGGGACCGAGTATGCGTATTCCACAGATTCCACTATCAAGGCTCTATCCTCCAAGAAGAACAGAACCGCATATCTGTTTTGGCCTTCCCTGAATGTGTTGGACAGGAGCTGTATTTCCATTTCTTTCTAGTTGTTTCAGCTGCAAGAGTGGTTTTATGGCAGTTTTGAAAGTCGGAAAGGATCATCGTCTCTCTCGTTCTCTCCTCCCAAAACTGTGAGATTCGTGTAAGTGATTTGGAAAATTGGTTGATTGGTTTATGAGTCAATTTGCTTCATAGCATTTGTGTTACTTCACTCCACCAGTTTCCCCTTAGCTTACATCACCTGTTTGATTTTCTGCCCCCCCAGATCGTTTAATTCAATTTTAAGCCCAAATCGCAAAAATAAAAAAAATAAAAAATTTATAAAAATAAAATAAAAATTTCTGCAAAAGCTAAGGGAAAAAGTAAAACGCGAGTAAAAAAGAGAACTGTCAACAAGAGATTTCACGCCTATAATTAAATTAGGAGCTCAATTCTAAACGAAACTAATAAAACGATGCCAGATTCGTGTTATTTTTGTGGTCAACACGCTATCTGCGGATCGGACTTATAAATGAAATCTTCTACAATATTTTGTAAAAGTTTTAATGGTTTCTGAGGTTAAAAGTAAAAGATTGAAGTGACCAACAGTACAAGTACAGCTAGACGAAAAAATTGTCTGGAAGACAAGAAATAAATTAAATTTTATGTTTTTCTGTGTGATTACCGAAATACCGAAAATTGTGACGATATTGAGGGATCAGTTTGGATATTTAGATGTGGTTACAATAATTAAAGTTAAACTGGGAACAATTCAAGTGTAAACAATCTACCGGATCCACTGCTGACAGTCTTAGCTCGATGGTAACTATGTCATGTGGCAAGTAGATAAGTAATCCTTGCTGGAACATTGATGGTCGAATAACAGACATCTTCTTCCACAAATCGTGCTCCCTGCCGTACACAGAAGATCATTTTCACTTCACTGTTACCTTTGAATGTTTTCCTTTTGCTTAACAATCCATAAATGAACAAATAAGAAAAATAGGCGACAAAAAGACGCAAAATAATATACTTACATACATATGTACATATGTATGTATGTATATAGTATGTATGTATGTAGATATTTTCCACTCCCAACAGTTTCTTGACGGTCAAGCCTGAAAAGTTTTTCGCGCTTTGCAGTAAAAATAATACAAAAAAATTTAAAATAATAATACAAGTGTGAGAAAATAAAAAGAGAAGAAAAAAAGAGGGAGAATAAATTGGATTAAGAAATGTAAAAGCTGATGGGTGTAAAAATTTCCATAGCCATAGCGTTATCAACGTTTACAGATTGTCAAAAAAAAAAATAACGAAAAAAACTGAATATAAATGTATATAAAATATTCCACACAAGAATAAAAAACGTGTAGGAAACACACAGCGAAACGAGGGACGGAAGAGAAAGGGAGGTTGGGGAGTCGCTATTTGATCAATCATTTAACAGGGGGCTGGTAGATTTTTAATAACTTAAGAAACAAAATTTGTACACTTTACTACTATGGGGTAGGGGTACTGGGCAGGGGTACTGTGGCGAAATCTGTGGCGGAAGAAAAAGATTCCACTATAAATAATTTGGCACTCGAGAGAGTCTCGTTCGTTTTTGCGTTTTGCCACTGCATAAATTAGACAGAACATGTCAGACAGTCGACGAGAGTCTGGTGACATTTTGTACCCAATGGCCATGGCCATGGCAATGGCAATGGAAATGTGGCAGTGTGGCACCCGAACAATGACTTGACAGATGTAGGCTGCCCCCTTAACGCAGCTTGACAAGAGGCCTCGATCCCATTGTAGTCGTAATTAGATTTGCATATATGCATACGCATCTGGAGGATGCCTCTACTTCCTTTCTGGAGACAAATGGAGGATGTGCAGCTTCATTTTTGATGCTGTTGAAGCTTACAGCTTATTGTTTTTAGCAGGATGATTAGAGATTCTGTTTGATATGTGATTACATGATACACACATGATCAGCTAATGGAAGAAAGGCCAAAAGAAGAGACGAAAAGACGACAAACGGATTATCCTCGCTTAGCCACATTAAAACAGAAGAGGCTACAAATTGGCAATGCGCGAGCATCGCGTTGCCTTGGCAACATGCTCTTTCAGTTGTCCTCCCGAACCTCCCACACGCATGGCATGTGGCATTCATTTGTTTCGCTTTAGGCTGGCGGCAGCCATCCATCTATCCATCTATACATTTTCCTTCGAAAGGTTCTTCGGAGAGGAAGAGACTGCTAAAATGTATAGCTTCTACCTCAGTCTAATAAAGAGCCGTTAGAGTCTTTGTTTTGGCCCATCCAATTAGTGGTATTAAATGTTACATGAAAAGCACTTGACGCTAAACGTATTTCGAACTGAAAATAGTCACCATATCTACATATGTACATCTGTATATATGTATATTCCAGGAGAATATAGTATGTGTTCATTAAATGGGATATAGAACGTATACACGCAGAGAAAAAATTGACTAAAATTTAAATAGTTACACTTAGATAATAAAAAAAAAATGAAAATAAATATGAAAATATTTTATTTCAATAAAATAAAAATAAAAATAAAAATTTATTTAAATATATGTCTGTGTATATTAAAAATTTTATTATAAGTGTAATAATATATATATACATACATACATTTTATTAGTAAATTAAATTTAAAAATATAATAATATATCAATAAAATATTCTCATATTTCAATCAAATATATTTCCTACACATTTAATTCTACAATTTAATACCAAAGTAAATTCTATTTATTTTCGTACATTTTCTTTTGAAATATTTAATATTAATATTTATGAGTAGTTAATTTATGGTCGAGTGATTCTCTGAGGTTACTTGATGAATCCACAGAGATCTAGAATGGCCCTCGTAGAGGTTAAGTTTGTGCCACAAAATGTAATTTTCTACATCAATTAACAAGCTTATTGTTTTTGGGCACATATTGATTTAAACAGAATCAATCTATCAATCTAGATATGTATCAGTTCAATCAATTCATTCACATTTAGGGAACATTTATTCCGTTTTAAGTCTTCAAACAACTGCATGAGGAGGAATGGATCCTTGGTGCTCGCTCCTCTTGCCTCAAATGCGAAGTTACACAAAGTTTTCGCTCCTACAATTGTTGTTAGTTGGCCAAGTTTTTGGAATTTGGATTGTTAATTGCATTCCAACTGCAAAAGCAAGGAAATTAATAGGGAAATGTGGAGGATAACTCTCGTATAAAGTTCAGGAGGAAATTAACTCAAGAAAACTATTCAAGAAGTTTTCATAGAACAAAAGTAAACAAAGGTAGAAGTTGATGATATTGGTATCTCAGCAGAAGGCAAGCCATCAATTTATGGCAAATTTCCTTGTTTCAGTTTAAACTCAATTAATTAAGCAATTCTGTTCTTAAAGCTAATAAAAGCTCTACCCCAAAACAAAGTGCACTTTCGTTGGATATGTCCTGGCACAACATGCCACACATTTCGGCCGCATTCAGGACACTTTTAGCCGCAATTAAACTGAAAAAGTAGTGACCAAAAAACCAAAATGGTGGTTTCCACTTGGAAAAATCAGAATTTAAATCTCGCTGGGGTGGCCTTTCTGTTTTTATCGTGTCTGTGGAGGTTGATGGGATAATTTAATTTTGCCAATGCCAGAGAGAGAGAGTGAGAGAGAGTGAAAGAGAGGGAGATGGAGGGAGAGACAGAGAGAGTTGCTCTTTCGTTGCCTTTTGTTCTTTGGCTTTGTCCCAGAATAGTCCTGGGGGAAACACCAAACCACGGACATGGACATGGATATGGACATGGACATGTGTGGGAAGCGGAAGCGGCAAGTGATAGATGACAGATGAACAGGCGAAACCAACTTAAATTAGTTGACTTATTGTTCGCCTACTTAAGGGCCTATAAATTGGCCTTCCCCTCTGGGGCCACCAAAAAACACTTGAAACTCGTATCATTCATTTCCCCCTTGAATTTTGGGTTAGACGAGATTTGAAACCATTTTCCACTTGATTTAGTTGGCCAACTCTTCCCTTGGCCAACGCCGGACAGATGGCCAAAGTTTATTCAACAAGTTGAACGGGGGAAACGTTGGGAAAATCCACCGAAAACCAAGCTAAAATCTGTTCTGTTTGGTTTTGCAGTTTTCTAGCCGTTTTTATCGGATCACAAAGTTTTGCCTTGTTCTAGGGATGGTTTAAGAAAATAAGTAAGCTCTGGGTATTAATAATAAGATGCCATACTGGTCTTACAACGCACTAAATAATCCGGCCTTTATTTTAAGCAACTTTATGGAACTCTGGATTAAGGATTCGGAAATACTGAGATTTATTTAGAATCTATGATGGTTTTATAGTAGAACACCAAACCATCCAGTAGGTCCGGCATAAGATCTAAATCATTGGCCTACCGGATCTTCCAATACATTGCAACATTTTCTCTACTCACTCCAATTATGTATGTATTTAGTTTAATATTATAGTGTCGCACGAATGGTTACTATTATTCTTAAATTAAATAACTGTCTTGCTTAAATATAAGCATTACTGTCATCCATTTTCTGTTTATCCTGAAAGTTCAATATTTCCTTCAATATATTATTATTATTATTATTTCCTCTGTGCGTTACAAAGTCTTATTTCAGCTCTCAATCTGCTCCTAAATAAACGTTGCCCATATCCAAGAAAAACACTTTAGTGTCTGCTCAACATTTCCTCCAGGAAATCGTAGTATAAATAATAAACATAAACCGAAAGACTCGACCGAAACTGAATTTGCATAATGGTACACGTAATCTGTTAGCCACAACAAGGTTGCTAATCTATTCGCCGATTTGGAGGCAACATTGTGCTGTGCGTCCTCGCATGTGCCCCATGGAAGCCGAAACATTTAAAGAGGCCTTTCAACAGGCTTTTGTCGTACGGGAAGTTTGTTTATGTTAAGGCCCCAAAGGCACACTGCCACACCGGGCACTAAATTATGTTGTTTTAACTTGGCATTAATGGCCCTTTCCGACTTGATTTTCTTGGGCGTTGATATGACCGGAAGCAATGTGTTGCCCTCCTCCGCTTGGATACCCACCGTCCAGTGAGATTGCTGGACTCCTACCACTTCCCTGGCCACTTGGTTTGGATTCCGCTCCTCACGGAGTTGCATATGCATAAATTAAGTTCCAAAAGCAACAGATAAAGAACAGATTTTTTTTCGGTTATACGAGAGCAGAAGAGGCAGTTGCTTGATAAGTTTTAGTTGCCAAGAAAAATGTTGTGGCAGGTACTATGTGAAAGTTTTTCACACGAAAACTGAAAACTGAGAATGAGGAAATATCGTAGTTTTCGGCGCGAATTGAAAACTAATTTAAGTTTTTAGGTAAACAACTTTTATTTTTGGATTTTAAAATAAACTTATAATTAGCATAGAGTTTCTAGATATTCTAGTTGTTCTAGATGTTGAGCAATATTTGGAAAAAGTTTTCTATTTATTTAAGGATATCTTCTTTGGAATGGCCTGTAGAATTTTCCATACGCGAAAAACTTTGTTTTCCGAGAAAAATACTCGAGAAAATGCGAAGAACTTGTCGTCATCAGGGAAAGCCCAACTGCAAAGGCAGTAGTTACCCGTCCATCTGCTCCTTCTCGTGAGGAGAAGGAGAGACCTATACCCCTCGAATATCCTCATTCTCTAACGGGGGCGGGGGGCGTTCAATATGTGGGCTTGCCTTTGTCCTTTGCCAATTTGAGTGTTTTTGTTTAATAAACAAATAGGTAAAAGGTAAAGAGATTGAAGAAAACGACGACGCCACCAAGTCGCAGGAAAGTCCACAAAGGGTTTTTCCCTGTCTTGTTGTTTTTCCTTTAATTTTTTTTGGGCGGGGCTTTCGATTCTATTAGCATTAATCGCAACCGGGGTATGGGTTGGCTTGTGATGGAGGAGGGGGAGTATGTGTCAATATGTTCATACATACATACATACATACCTTATGCCACAGAAATTTTACGAGCTCTCTGGAGCTTTTAACAACTGTTTGTCCAGCAATTTCCCCAACACACACAGAATATGGATGGGTGAAGGAATGAATGGAAATTTATTATTATTTTTATGAGCTCTGCAATTCCAGCCCCTTAAAGAAGCGAGGTGGGAAGTGTACGAAGATCCTCTCTGTAAAAGTTTTTTAATAACTTTGCTGGTTTCTAGACAATTCTTGTCCAAGAGTTCTGTCTCTCTCTCTCTGTCTTTCTGTATCTTTCTCTTTGGGAGTTGGTGAAAAATAAGTTCAACATTTGCATAGCATACTTATCCGCGTAGGCGGCGTTCCGCACCGCCGCCATTGCAATGGCAAGCAATTAACTCGTGCCCCACTGCATCTATCTGCCACTGCCACTACAGATGACATACATATGTAGGCATGGGCACAGCCACTACTGCTGACTGCTGGCAGTGAGAGTCAGAAAATAGTCAGGATCACAAACTCAATTTGTTATGGAACCGAAAAACACGACCAGGTGCATCTCCCCAATTGAATCTGAATCGCAGTTGGATATGTCGAGTCAGTATCTTTGTACCGTATTCGGTACCCTGAAGCCAGCTGCCTGCTGCCAGCATCCTGTATTTGTGAATGGGGGGGACCGGAAACTCAGCCAACGGTGGCTAACGAATCGCAGATTTGCTGTCCAGAGCAACAGTTGAAAGAGTTTTATGTGTGTACATTTCTGCTTCTCTTTTTTAATAAATGCATCGCCGGCCAAAAGGGTATGCTGCAGAGTTTGTTAAATTTGCGTTCCAATGTTTTTTTGATTTTTTGGACATACAGCTGTGTTCAAAAAAATAGTAGTGCTAAAACCTCAACATATTTTTCAAAACCATTTTTTTCATTATGGCCATACTTCCAGTCATCCAAATGAAACAAATGCTTTAACCCAACTTGCCAAACCTTTTTGTTGAAGATATGATTGGAATGTATACATATTTTAGAAAACGTTATGTATATTAAAAAGTATATCGAAGAGTTTTGTTTTCAGGCTTTTAAGTTTCATTAAATTTGTATGTTCAATGCTATTTTCTTGTTTTGCTTGATTTTTTGACGTATACCCATTTTTGGCGTTCATGCTGTTCAATAAAATAGTAGTATTTTTTTATAAAATCGGAAAAAATCAACGAAACTCAAATTAAAACCTATAATTCATAAACTCATGTTTCCAGGACTTTTTTGAGCTTTAATATATAGTTTCTGTAATCAATTTTGTTGTCATTATGGCCATACACCGGACAGGGGTGGGGCCAATGTTGGGTCCTGCCAACGCGTCGACCATCCATTTCAGCCGATATGCTTAACCCACATAAAAAATTGATTTTCAAAACAGTTTTAACACTCAATTGACAGAAATACAATAGTTTTTAACAAAAATGTATTTTCAACATACCGGCAAAACCTCAAGTTTTTTGGGACTCTGATGTCTCCTCAATATTTTTTCCTAGCGGATTTTTTTACGGTCCAAAAGGAAAATTATCATGTTTAAAGATACTTTTGAAAGGCATATTTCAATTTTAATATGAACGATTATGTATTTTAAATTAATTTCTATCATACTCATTTTTTGTTAAATTATCCCAACGCCAGATTTGTACCGTACAGCAGATTTCATATATTCGCCTGAGCCCAAAAAAGTAGAAAGCCCAGCATATTGAACGCTATTTTTTCTTATGTTTTCTATTCAAAAATCATTTGTTTCATTTGAACTGGAAAAAAAATGGTTTTGGCGTCTATGTTGAGGACCACTACTATTATGAACACAACTGTACCCTACATGAATAATATTTTTCATTTAATGTTTTTTTCCCGTGACTGCATCTCAGGCCAGCCCACAGCGTTTCATTCGCAACCGTGGTATGGGTTGGTTGCGATGGAGGAGGGGGAGTATGTGTCAATATGTTCATACATACATACATACATACATACATACCTTATGCCACAGAAATTTTACGACCTCTCTGGAGCTTTTTAACAACTGTTTGTCCTGCAATTTCCCCAACACACACAGGATATGGATGGGGCAAAGGAATGAAAGGAAATTTATTATTATTTTTATGAGCTCTGCAATTCCAGCCCCTTTAAAGAAGCGAGGTGGGAAGTGTACGAAGATCCTCTCTGTAAAAGTTTTTAATAACTTTGCTGGTTTCTAGACAATTCTTGTCCAAGAGTTCTGTCTCTCTCTGTCTTTTCTGTATCTTTTCTTTGGGAGTTGGTGAAAAATAAGTTCAACATTTGCATAGCATACTTATCCGCGTAGGCGGCGTTTCCGCACCGCCGCCATTGCAATGGCAAGCAATTAACTCGTGCCCCACTGCATCTATCTGCCACTGCCACTGCAGATGACATACATATGTACATACATATGTAGGCATGGCACAGCCACTACTGCTGACTGCTGACTACTGGCAGTGAGAGTCCGAAAATAGCCAGGATCACAAACTCAATTTGTTATGGACCCAAAAAAACACGACCAGGTGCATCTCCCCAATTGAATCTTAATGGCAGTTGGATATGTCGAGTCAGTATCTTTATACCGTATTCGGTACTCTTTTGAAGCCTGCTGCCTGCTGCCAGCATCCTGTATTTGTGAATGGGGGGACCGGAAACTCAGCCAACGGTGGCTAACGAATCGCAGATTTTGTCCAGAGCAACAGTTGCAAGAGTTTTATGCGTGTACATTTCTGCTTCTCTTTTTTTAATAAATGCACCGCCAGCCAAAAAGGGTATGCTGCAGAAGTGCAAAATGCCCGACACACATACTACATGAATAATATCTTTCATTTACGTTTGTTTTTATTCCTTGAAGAATGCATCTCAGCAGCTGGATATATCACAGGATTCTCTAAATACGAATCTCCAACTGAAACCAAATTCTTGTACATTCTCTCATTCAAGTTATCCCTTATCAACGTTTTTTTTTCGACGATTATGAAGTCTATATTTTTTGTTGGCTTTTAGTTTTCCCCTACATCCATATTTTATATTGTCTGTAGAGCCCCGTTTTATATTTCATTTTGGCACCAATTTCTGTACTTACAAATTTTTAACTTTCTTTTCCACCGCTTTGTTACACATTCCATTCTGTCTGCTTTCTGTTTGCATTCCCTTCCCAGGAACATTCTGAAAAAAATCTACTCGAGTCATTCCCAACATTTTCTTGCATTTTCCTGCTTTTTTCCCCACACTCACATTTACATTTTATATTTAATAGCTCGAGTTGTTTGTTCTTTGTCATTCTCTGATTTGCTTGAATTAAGTATCTAGTATCTCTGAGCATCTGAAAATCGCCGATGAAAAGGGTGGCTGGCAGCCGCTGCAGCGTTGGCATTCCACTTTTGTAATAAATGAGCCATAATGTCAGCCATAATTATCATTATGGTCATGTGTATTTTGGTAGTTGATTGCAAATAGTCATCTTATTGGCTTCTTAATAGCGTTCGATGCAGGATTCCAAAAGCTGGGACGCTTTCTTTAGGAAAAAGAAAGTGCATTTCGTAGTCAACTTTGTTTTGGTTGAAGTTTTGCTGACATTTGTGCGTTTCTGTGGCAACATAAGTACGGGCTTTCTTCTGCAGCACGGACGCGGTCCAGTGCTTAAGGGACCAGAAATGTTGGACATGATATTAAAAAAAAAGACTCTCCCTCTTTTGGAAAAGCACAAATAGAGAGAATATTTGTATATGTATGTATAAAATATGTAGTCGGAAAGCTGTTCAAAAGTTTGCCATTTTGGCCTTCAAACAGATGCATTTTTTCTTCATAACTTTGGACCCTTAATTGAGCAATAGTTCAGGAGGGATTCTATATTTTTTCATCTAAATGAATGCATGAAACCAACATAAATCGATCTATCAATAAATCTACACACAGAGAAAATGTTCCTCACTTTGATTTAATTTAATGGTTTTGGCTTACATTTTAACAATAATATACTATTATAATAAATTGATTAAAAAACTGAAAATTTCATCTAACATCTAGTTCATTCAAATACATCATTTTTCTGAGTGTATCTGTATCTGTTATCTATGTATTTGTATATTTATCACGATTGAACGACTTTTGCAGTCCGTTAATTGGCCAATTTTTTTATTGGTAGGTAGCATTTATCTGAAAAAGTGTCCTGTCCTTAAACGGATTTAAGAATATAATCGAATTTGATCGGTTTTCCGTTAGTTATCAATTTATTAAATGAACATTTACATTGCTCGATTTTTTTTATCAGCTATGACTGCAGCCTGGACCTAAAACATTTATAGAATGTACGTGGAATTGTATGCCAGGAGTGAGGAGTGAGCTTACAGGACACTGGACATATATAGCGTATCAATCAGCGGCAAGGAACCCCACACCATTATTCCTCGACTCGAATTCCTTTGTTAATCCACTCCGAGTGGTTGGCGTGGTTGCAGCAGCAACGACAACCGCTCAACATTCAACAATCCACACAGCAGAATCCACTACAAAAATCACGTGAGTGCCACAATAAAAACAACCAGAAAATTTATTGAATCTTTAAATTTGGATACAATTGTTGAATGGGGAACGGGGAATGGGGAATGGCAGGAGGCTAAAAGTGTGAATTTTTAATACAACATTTTCGTATCAATGAAAGTTCTGGGACCTGGAAAATAAGGTGAAAATCAGGGGAGTTAGTCCTCCAGATTGGGATCAATTTGTTGAACTCATTTTCATAAATAAAGTCACAATAAAATATGCAAATATTTATGATGATTCGGGCTTTCGATGGCGTGACTAATATCAACGGAAGAGGATTACAATTTTGATTTATTTTCTACACATTTGCAGACACCATACATATGTATGATTTTTTCTGGATTATCATAATATTAGGTAATGGAATTCTTTTTGAATTTGTTTTTTCGAATTTTATTTGAATGAATAATAACACAAATTTACTTAATGCAATACTATAAAAAACAATCCTAACGTTTGTTCTCTTTGGAGTCGCACACATTTTTTTCTGCGGCACTACGATTAATTAATATATTAAAATTAATTTTTGAGGATATTGTTGACTTTCCTAGGACATTTCTAAATTGTTTCAATGACTTAGTTACTGTTGTTAGTTATTAAAATTCTCTACCCGTTTACCTACCAGCTTCGAATCTACATAATTTACTTCCATTCACGATTTACTGGCGATTTACTCAAAATGTGCTAATTGTTTATTTAAATTCAAATCGAACGAATGAACGACATGTGCAAAAATTTGTGCAAGCTCCCCACTTTCTTATACAACAATATGTATATCCCTTACATACATATGTACATATGTGTACTATATATCGTACGGGTATATATGTATGTACATTTATAATTCCAACGTCAAAACTGTGATTCAGCGTTTGCCTGTATTCATTCTCGCTGCTTTCCCCTGCCGGTGGATTCGATTTGATATTCGTTTTGGCTATTCGTTTGATTACAGGCTACAAATAGTGTTTTATTTCTTTGAGCTTTGTGTGCGTTGTAGTTCCGGGAAATGTCAAAAAAGTGTGACTTCCAAGAAATTCAACAAAAGCCAAGTCGTGAACAAATAGCGACTGGTATTTTATGCATATATTGTATTGAAACCAATGCCAGAATGGGTATGGCCTTCTGTGATATATTTAAACGGCAAATATCAGGAATTTGAATGGGGAAATAGGAACTGAAAATCCTTTGTGACTTTTTTCACCTACATATAGTACATATGTGTACATATGTATGTATTTAGCCAAGATTCATCCATCATATAATATGTAGTCATTATTTTATAACCTTTACCACTGAATCCTCTCCTATTTATCGTCACTAGTACAAGTCTATGTCGAGCGATGAGGAAACTGTAACAATAATTTACACATTTATTCTCATTTCGTTTTTCTTTGTTTTCTCAATCGCGCCAGCAGCAGTCATAGCAGAGACAGACCTAAACCTCATATGATACCATATATTATTTATAAGCTCGCGCCATTTAGCGACACTCATAGAAACAACCACAAATCGACTCATACACTCAAACGAGGACTCACAGATATTGTGAATATTCCCTTGAATAAGCGACAGAACAATATGCTATGACATAGGAGGAGGAGAACCACACCACACCACACCACACTATACACAACAACAACACTACACTTTTTATTATGCACGATAAATTAATGATAATTTAAAGATAACTTTTATATAAACAATATATTTTTTCTCCCTCTCTCTCTCTCTCTCTTGCTCTCGCTCTGTTCGCTGTTCTAAAAATAGAAACCGAACAGTTACAAAAAAGAACGGAATGAAATGGAATAAAATAGCGATTAGTAATGATAGAAACGTCCGTCAGTCGTTTTTCGTTTGGTCGGGGGCCACTTCATTTATCTGGCAATACATATAGTACATACATATGTATATCGAACAATTATTATTCTAGAAAAAAGCAGCAGAAAAAGAACCTTATTTTTGCTTAGTCAAAAAAGCAAGGGACTTTTCCACATGGTTATAGGGATGTTGTAGGAATGTTGTATCTGTCATTCAATAAAACATTGTTCAAAATCTCATTTAATTGGGAGAGTTGTAAGATATTTACATTTTGTTATTCTGCCAAAGAAATATCTTCTAAGCCAAAAATTTTGATATTTTTAGAAAAGAAAATAACGATATTTCTATGAACTTTGATAATCTACTTCAATTTCAATAATCCCTCTTTTTCAGTTCAATCAAATTTCAATGAATTTTATAATCCGCTTTCATGCGTTTTCAATAAACAGATTGTTAAAAAATAATAATCAAAAAAATACAAAATCCACAACACCAGAAGGTGAATAACAATGGGCACTCAATATTCAATATCTCTTATATTGCACGCCTTTGACTCCTCCCCTTCCTCCTTCTCCTTTATTCTTCTCTCGTTTCATCGCTCTATCGTTTATCTATTGACTTTCATCGTAATGCGGAAGTCAGTCAAGGGCACCCTCCCCCCTAAATTTCCATACAACCGGCAGCAAAACCAACAGATATAGCGGCGGGCGGCAGCAATTCTTTCAATTCGAACAAAACAGAAAATCTTCGAAAGAATAACAAAAACACACAGAAACACACAAAACAGAATAAACTTCATTCACTATGGAGAGTATACTATTGTCTACCGCTGCTTCCACTTCCTCCACATAAAGTGCCACTGACAAAAAAAAAAACAAAATCAAAATCTCATGAAATTTATACAAGCCTTAGCTGTCATTATTCACGCATTTGGAGCCCCCCCCCAAAGCCAAAGCAAAAGCCAAAACAAAAGCCAAAACAAAAGCAAAAAGTATGAGGCAGAGCGAAAGCCAAATCGGAAAACAATGGTCTAAAGAGAATAAATTTGTTAAGCGCCAATTAAACGTCAATGGCAACACTTGAAATGCGATCCAAAGACGATGGATCGGCTATTTTGGAGGCTCTCTCTGGGGGTCTGGAGTGGGTATGGGTATTATAACTGACATTTTCAAGTGACTTGTTGTATTTCTACAGCCCATGTAGCACAGCCCTCTACCACAGTCTGCCGCCTCCTTAAATGATATTTGTTTTTACTTATCTTGAGGTCTTATCAAGTGTTTCTTCGTTCACTCCTACTCACATATGTACATATACATATATGTATGTACTTATGTGTGTATGTATATATGTATACACTCCACTCCTCTACCTTCAATAATAATAACAATAATGCCCAATCATTTATGTATGGTGAGATGTTGAATTTATTGATAGCAATTTGATTGAGAGTCGCGCAGTGGCAAAGTCGAAGGCGCCGGGTAATTAGCTTAAAAAATATATGTATTATGGGGGCTTACACACAAATGAATGGCGACGGAGTGAATGAATAAATGAAGAACTTTTGAGGAGCCGACGGGCCGCCACAAGTTCATCAATCAATGGAGGAGGCGACGACTTGACTGGCCCAGCCAATAGGCAATGGAATATGGGAGGGAAGCCTTAACTTGACTTTGATTGGCATCGTGGCGAAGAGGCTGTGGATCAAGGGTTGTGGAGGGTTCAATGGGCCGTGCCCATCAATCAATGGGTTGCACGATTCAAGTTACAATTCAATTAGCCAAAGAATAGGCTCGGTTCTCGGGATAAATGGCTTTAAATTAGGTGGATTATGTTTACACCATCTCAAGATGTTGGGTGGTGTGATAATTGGCGATTGGATTGATGAATATACCCAGGAAGAAAGATTGAATTTGCTGTAAATATATTTATATCAAATAACTGCAAAATGCTGTTCCAATGCATATGAAAATACTTTAATAAACTTTTTAAACTAAGTGTAAATATAAATAAAGTGTAGAAGAGAATCCCCCTTCCATTCCACAATGCCACAATGCCTTTATCTCCATTCATAGTCCAAAAATCTCACCCAAAACAATTGAAAATACAACAAGACAAAACTTTAAATCCAATTATGCTTAAAAGGTATTTGATGGAACCGACTCGAACCTCAAGCGGATAATTTAAGTAAATGCCAATTAATTGATTCCCTTACAAAACCAAAACCGAAAAAACCGAAACCACAGACAAAGATACTGATACGAATAAAGAGCAAACCCGAAACAGAGATCTACCTACCATCCAGTTTAGTTGCTCAGACAGGTAGCTTTTTATCCATCAATAAAAACCAAATAACAACAGAGACACAGACACAGACAGAAACAGAAACTACAGAAAACGATTTATCATCATGTGGTGTCAAATTTTGATGATTTTTTTTTTTCCCTATCTGGTTTTAAGTTTCAGTATTTGTGTGTGACCTGGAAGTCAATAGGATTGATAGACCTCTTGGATGGAGGTGCCACTTGGAAGATGTGGTGATGCCGCCGCCACTGGGGCTGGGCACATTTTCGGATCTGTTTCTTTTCTATTTTTTTTTATGATTATTGTAATGTTTGGAAGACCGACCAACCCGACCAGACCACCTCTTCAACTGCTTAATTAATGAGTTTTCGCTTTCTACTTTTGCGCTTTTTTTTTGTTGTGGTTTGTCGCGTGGACTACCCAGACACAATGACTAATCGGAAGATGGAAATAGGTTGGTTGATTTTATTATATATATATTTTTTTTGCCTGGCAATTCTTTTTCTCCTCCTTCTGGGGGTTAATTGAGGAGACCCCCCACCGCCTCTGGTTAGCTGTGTCTTTGGTTGGTGTTCGGGTTCGGTCGAGTTAAGTTGAGTTGAGTAAACAAATTGCATTAATTTGTGTCTTATTATTTAATAACAAAATAAATAGACAACAGCCGACAGCCGACAGCAGCGTTAATTGACGGTGGGGGTGAGGAGGAGGAGTGTGCCGTGAAGTGGCTCCGCGTGGGAGGGGGGGAATCGGTAGCGCTAACGTGTAGTGGTGGGGTGGGAGTATCCACAGGGTAGCAATGCTTTCGTGTGTATTTAGCTTTCGTTGGTCGTTGGTGTCGGTTGCTGAGCAATTATTTTAATCCCATTCAATTAAGAATCGAAGGGAAACGAATCGAAACGAATCGTTGTAGTGCAAAGAGAGGTGCCTTAACCAGGACACGCCTTGACCTTTTTGCCCCAAGAAGGAGCCTGGTCTGTGCCTGCGCCTTAATACGACTTGATTGCCAGAAAAACTACTCGCACTCGTATTCGAATTCGTCAGAAATTTATTTACCCCCTCTACACACATGGCTTTGAATCCTTCTCGAAATCAAAGGATTTGCTGCTCTCTATTTATGCTGAGTTTTTGAATGACTTGAGGGGATTTGCTTTGCTGCTGCCAAGCCGCTTGTGAGGATTTATTCAAGTGTAATTTAATAGAAATTTCAAAAAGCTCCCAAAAAGCTGTCAAGTGGGTGATAATTGTTCTGAATAAAAAATATCAAGAGAAATCCGTAAAATAATTGGAATTCCAAAAGAGCGATTTTGAAATGGTCCAAGTGCACTTTTACCATATAAAATTCACTAGATTTTACCTGGAAATACATATCTGTGTATGTAGGTAGCCCCTCCCTACAATATCGAGCCCACAAAGTCATACTGAATCAGCACTCTTTTAGCACTTTTATCGAAACATTTCCATTTCAAGTTCAAATTTGTTGAAATGGCAATGGGATTTTCATGCATTCTACGTTCTCTCTATCTCTCTCTCTCGCTTTCTCTCTCTCTTGATTCAACTGTTACCCGAAAAAGTATTATAATCGGGCGTACCATAAACCCATAAATTTTGTATTTATTATATGATATGCATACACGTGTGTGTTCGAGTACGAATACGAGTACGAGTACGAGTATGTGCGTCAAATAGAGGTGTTGGCATGGAATCGATTCTGATGGCGCCTCCCACCCCCCAAAATCAACACAGCAGAAAGAGGTGGGGAAAAATACCAAAAGGCGAGCCTGAATCCAAAACCGCAACCACGCAGGGGGAGCCTCATATAGTAATGATTATGTTTATTGGAATTGAAGACATTCGAGAGTCGTTTCTGTGCGTACTATTAATATAATTTTATGTGCGAAAATATTCCAATTTCAATATCAAGCGTGTGGTGGAAAACCAAAAGAGAGAGAGAGAGGCAGCGGTAGAGGTTTCTTATCAGCGACCAAAAAACACCCCAAAATAAAACCCAAGTCGAGATAATGCTCTATGTATAGAGCTTACTGGAGGGGAGCGGATCGGATCATCATGAGGAGGGGCTGCAAATCTTTTTTTAGTCGACGATGGTGTGTTGTTCTCTCTCCCTCTTTCATACCCATGTGAGCACACAGTATTTTTCTGTGGCATGTGCAGACACTAAACTTATTAATAAAACATCGAAAAACCATATCAATTCTGTATTTGTGAATTCTAAATTCCGGATTCCGTTTCATTGGATTCAGTTTCGGATCGGTTTCGCCTCGGTATGGGGCTTGACCGATCCGACTGTGGCGTCGGCAGTGGAGCTTGTGCTGGAAGAACAAGTCACAGCCATTTGCTGTTTGCATATCACTTTGTTATTAATCGCTGGGGGATTGTTGTTGCTTTTTGCTTCAATATTATTATATGCATACATATATAAGCACATAATATATGTGTATATATATATTTAGCGATACAAATAACAACAACAAAATGTTTTATTTTTAGCTCGGAGTATTTATAAATGGCCTTGGCGCTCCATGACGCTCCGTTTAGGGACCCAAAAAGAGAGACGCAGGCAGAAGAATGAGAGGAAGGGGAGGTCCGGTCTGGGCTGGTCTGGTCTAAAGATTGAAGATTGAAGACCCTTTAAAACTAAAACATATGTATATTTTTTTGAAGTTTAAAGTTATTTGAATTTAAAGTTTGTTTTTCTGATTACCAGATTTAGCCACTAAAAATTGTTAAATGCGAGTAAATTCATTCGATAACTTAATGAAGGATCTGATCATTCTTTCTTGATACA
Organism: Drosophila bifasciata; assembly: GCA_009664405.1. Lineage (NCBI taxonomy): Eukaryota > Metazoa > Arthropoda > Insecta > Diptera > Drosophilidae > Drosophila > Drosophila bifasciata. The sequence continues at coordinate 38,415,756 of CM019043.1, forward strand.
TATGTTTATATATTCTTCTTTTTTTCTCTATTTTTACATGCGAGTCACATGCAGCCATCTCTCTCCTTTCTTACAATTGCTTAATCTGTGAATTACTAGACCAAAGTTTTCCCTTTTGGCGATTTTTGACTTAAAAGCCGCAAAACATTCACAACTTTCACCCTTAACTGATATTAACAACTCATTCAACTGTTTTGAGTGCCGTTGACTGTCGCTACTGCAAATGGCAAGAAGAATTTTCAACTTGATTCATGATTACATACAATGTTCCCCGACTTTTATCTTTTACTCAGAAATGCATACTCGTACATAAACACATTCATATAACTGTATGTATGTATATGTCGCCATCAAGAACATGAACTGTCGCTCATTATAATCTCTGAATGTCTGAATGGGGGGAAGTAATAATGAAAGAAATTGCACTTCGCCACTTCGGCACTTCTCAACAAATATTACGCATACGCCCCAGTGCACAGGGGGGGTTGCATCCCTTCGCGGAAATTTCATGAAAATTAGGAAAGAGATTTTGGGGGAATGCTTGTGGCATGCTGTACGAGAGAGCACAGAGAATATCGTACACTTGAGAGTGAGGAGAGGTGGAGAGGGAGAGGGAGAAATACATAAAATAAATGCACTCTAGTTGTGGCGCTGCTTAATAATACAAATACAAAATAATAATATTAATACCAGTTAAACCACTTTGCGTGCAAAGGCAGACAACGAGGCAGACCCCGGACTGAGCACCGACTACAGCAACAACCTGCATGGCATGGAACTTGTTAAATTGTTAAACCCATCAAGACAAGACCCAGCCCCAACCCCAGCCCCAACACCAGCTCCAGTCACAGACCCGAAAGAAGTGGTCGAAGCCAGTCCGGCAGCCAGCCAGCCAGCCAGCCCCTGTCACCCAAACAAACCAACAAACTGGCCAAGAAGAAGGCCAGGACGGGACAGGACAGGACTGAACACCATCCACAGGAGGAGGAGTGGGATGTACATAAGACTTCAGATGGAAATGGAGATGGAGGCATCGTCGCGACGCATTGGCTGGCAAATACACTAGAGAGAGAGAGAGAGAGAGTCCCCAAGCTCTGCATTTGAAAAATAGAGAATATTTCTAATAGAGACAAAAATAAAGGAGAGAGAGAGAAGAGTGTTCACTTTGGAAACTGGATAATCTTGATAGGTGCGGTGGGTAGAACGATGAAGCCTCAAACTTGAAAGCGAATTGATTAAATCGAGGAAATCCAATTGAAGCGGAATTATTAGTTTCGGTGGCCTTGGGGGCACAGAGAATTTGAGCCTTAAGTGACCCACAAGAAATTTCCCTCAAGGATGAACCCCCGATAGCGCCTAAATCTAAGCAAAGCGAACTGGCAGAAGGAATGATCCAATGATCCAGGAATCACACAACTTAAATTCCGACTGACAAAGAGCGAGATACTATAGTTTGCCAGTAGTCAATGGGTAAAAAATGAATTGAAGCAGTCTGTTTTCCCCATGGAAATGGAAAACACCTCTATCTCCCGCACTCCCTCTCTCTCTCTTTGTCTCTGTCTCTGCGTATTCGTGATGTGGGAAACGGAAATAGTACTTCCTGTTTCAAAATCACTCAATCTTTTTTTTTCTTTTTGGGTGGAAAATATTTGAAGAAGGAGAAGGAAACGCATTCATTCTAACTAGGGAAATGAAGGCAACAAGGAACCCGGTTTCGGCTTTTGAGCGTGCCTCATGTCGATTTGTTGTTGTTGTTGCAGTAGCATTGCCTTTTGGCGGCCGTTGCATGGCACATGTGGCGCGTATTCAAGTATTTCCCCACGGTCTATTTTTAGAAAATCCAGTTTTTTGGCAAACACACCGACAGACAGGCAGACAGACAGGTCTCTCTGCTTTGCATGAGAGAAGTCAAACGAGGGAAGGAGCTAAAAAGAGAGAGAGAAAAGAGAGAGAGAGAGACACTGAGAGAGAGAGAGAGAGACTGGAGAAGAGATTACCGAAGATCTTTCTGCCTTTTTCTAGACTCATAATTCCCGCTCATAAATGTTGCACATTCAAGAAAATTCCTTTTTCTTTTTTATTTAATTTTATTTTTTTTTTTTTTTTCGCGTTGACCTCCCCAAAAAGCCCTTCACTTTCACACGAACCGAAGCTGGAATCCTAAAATTATGGCCAAATCCAGTCTGCCTTCTCTTCTACCTCGCTCTCTTCTCTTTTTCTCTCTCTCTCTATGCCTGTTTGGGCCTGAGTTTGGACCGTGTCTGTTGTTAAATGCCAAAGCTGCTGCTGCTGGCTGTCATGTGTTGCCTCCTTTTAAGGCCAGCAAAACGGCGCCTCATCAGGCGGGGAAGAGTCTGTGGAGTGGAAGTTGGAGCTGCAGCTAAGGCAATGGTATGCCATTCAGCCATACCCCGCACCCTGCACCCCATCCCCCAGCTCGAGCTCCAGCTCCAGCTCCAACCTCCTGCCTGCACCATCATCATCAACGGCTTGGGCTTCTTTGAAAGTGAAATTTCAGAGTGTAACACATGCGATGACAATGATGCTGCTGCGGCTGCTACTTCCAGCTACCAGCATCCGAAGCTCCACAGCATCCACAGTATCCACATCTCTTCTCCCTCAGCCTCAGATGCCTTGACATTGTTGAGTGTGTGGCATGGCATGGCATGGCATGATGCGGTATAGAGCTAGAATGATCTTAAATGGAATCATTGTCCCATTGAGGAATCATTTTGAGACAGAAACGAGAACTGGGTTAAGTTGCGGCCAGCAAAGAGAATTAAGAATGAACTTGGAAGTGCGAAGAAAGATTTGCTCGTTGAGAGGGTTTCTTTAAAGATTCTCTGAATAGAGAAATAATTGAATGAATTAATCAATCTGTGGCTCACACCCTTACTTGCTTTTTTATAGATTCCTTTAGTCTTTGCTTGAAGGATTTTTACATTATTTTCCCCCGTTTTTGGACCATTTACTTTTTGTGTTTCTGGGGGGACATTGTGCCATTCAACAGATTGTGTGTGCACGGCTATGGATGGGCGATGCCGATCCCAAAGCATGATTCCCTATTCGGGGCACGGTCTGTGTGTGGCGATAGAGAAACGAGCGTACCATTTGCAACAGTTGAACAGTTCGTTTATATTGTAATTTGATTTGAGAGGAGAAACCAATAGGAGGGGGTGTCTGACTGTGTGGTAGATGCATTAAGATTCCTTGATTGTCCTTGATTCCATTTCAATCCATGACCACCTTTCTGGGGCAATAGGCAATGCAATCAACTCGCCTCATATGAGACAGCTGTCAGGCTCTTGTCATTGGGTGCCTCAACCTTGCTGCTTCGGCTGCTGCTGCCACGCCACGCCCTGCTCCCTTTCCATGTTCCATGGCATGTCCTCTACCGGCCAAGACGACCACCATTCATTTATCATACCCATTCGACAGATGTCAGAGCAGAGCCGTCCCCTTCTTTGGCGAAGTGTAAAATTTAAAGGCTTCTTTGTCCTGTGTCATTTGCAGAAATCCCTTTTCCACTTTCTAATTACACTTTCTGCTACTTTCACTGCAAAACAGAGAGATAGAGAGTGAGAGTGACAGGGTGAGAGGCTCTCTCTCCCAGAGGACTCATCTCTGTGGCGATGAAATCAAATTGCACATTCGGGTCCAATAATCCATTTAATGGTTGGGGGCCTATTGCCACTGCCACAGCCAGAGCCCATCCTGAATTCCTATCATGGAGAAAGGAGAGGGCTTTGAACCCTTTTTCAGTGTGGGTGTGCGTGTGTGTGTGTGTGTGTGTATGTATATGTATGTGGCCTTTGCCCATTTGTGTCTGTGGTGCGATAATGTTTCATTTGTGTGGCTGTCGTGTGTGTGTGTGTGTGCTTGTGTGTGGCCCTTTTGTGGGGTTAACTTGTTGATGATTGATGGTAGAATGGCCAAGGATTCAGCTGCCCTGTGTGTGGGCGAGTATTGTGTGTGTGTGTGTGCGTGTTTGTGTGTGTCACTGAACAGATTGAACAGCCTGGCCTGGTGGGGTCCTGAATGGTCCAAACTTAACAAAAACAAACAACAAACAACAACAAATAATGAAAAAAGTAAACTCCATTAAGGGAATTTTTAATTAGCAACAAGAAAAAAAAAAGCAAAGGATTAAAGGAATGCAATTAAAATTTCAAGCAAATTTATGGAGATCCCCAATCGAATCTACAATTTGCTTTCAACCAAGGGAACTATTTAAGAGGATTTACATATATGAGATTATGTTGCAATCAAGAATCCAGTTTCAAATTAACTTTTTTTTACATAAATGATTTATTCTCAAATTTATTTGAGACACATACATATGTATCTTGAGCATCTCCTTAGCTTCTGTTAACCAGCTGCATACATATGTTACCCTAATCTTGTTGGGCGCTTCATCAGAGGCAATTCATCTGCTCTACAAAGAACCAAAAAGCAAAGCAAAGCAAAGCAAAAAAAAACACTCACGGTACGCTCCCTCCTTAATGGACGTGGAGAAGGAGGAGGTTGAAACGGTATCTGAATCGGTGACTGAGACTCTGACTGGGATTAAATAAAATCCGGCAGTGGAATGAGTCCCCCCTTCAAAATCCAATGACAATTGTCGAACGATTCACGAACATTTTTCGTTTGTTTTGTTGTTGTTGTTGTTGTTGTGGCTTTGGTTTTTTATTTATATTGTTTCTGATACACGCACGAACACCCTCCCTTCCTCACCATATCAATGGGTTATGTTTGCTGAATGTCGTGTGTTGGTTTATCCACGGGAATGCCTGTTGTTGTGGTCTGGTCGGTGCTTGGTGGCGGCGGCTGGCTCGGGGGGGTAGTCGTGTTTGCGTCTGGTTTCTATTTTTAGTGCGCAAGTTTTATTTTTAGACAATCCAACACACACTCATCCAGAGAGACACACACGTGTGCAGCAGCAAACAACTTTAACTGGAAAAAAGTACAACTGCAACTGCAACTTGTTGCACTGCTTCTGCCAGAGAGAGAGAGAGATAGAGAGAGAAGTAGAGTCGATAGCCACTGAAAGAGCGCCCCAAGGCGTCCCACGTTCCGTCTACGCGATATTTTTGTTGTTACACAACGTGACGCTGACTGTGGCTACACCCTTGAAATGAGTATTACGGAATTGAGATGATGTTTGACCACTTCATAATTACTCCATTGTGTTTGTGTAAGAACGACTTATTTTAATTCAGTCCATAATTAAAAAAAAAGTTTAATCGAAGATTGATCTAAAAGATCTCTAAAAGGATCTCTATATTATACATGGAGAAGATCGTTTTGCAAGGGTATCAAATGCTTCAGCAAAACGTCTTGCACTTTTCCTCTCTTGTTTGTTTGTTGATTACAGCTAAGCTCTCTCTCTCTGCATCTTATGCTCTCGAGCACCGCTCTCTCTCTCTCTCCTATTCTGTCGCCGCTCTCTGTGCTGGCTATCCTCATGCCTTTTCCCATTTCGTTAAACGTTTTATCACGTCCGTCCGTCGTCGTCGTCGTCTCCCACTGCTGTTTGTTGCTCTTTTCTCATATTTTTCTTTGAAATGTGATTCTATTTTTAGAATCGCTCGCACTCTCTCTTCTGTTTCTCTCTCGCTCTCTCTCTGTCTGTCTGTTATTCTTTGCTGCTCTCTGTTTACTTTATAAATATTTAAATTGTTGTCACGTACTAAGTTCTTAATAGGTTACGTTATGTGTTTATTTAACTCATTTTGATTAGAAGTCGAGAAAATACGAATATACGGAAGAACAGAGCCACAAGCGCCGTATAACAAGGGAATTCATACATACTACATATCTACATACATATGTACATGCATATGTACATATATCCTATCCCGTTCAAAGTTCAACTTTTAGTCTGTTTTGGACAAGCATTTCACAGTCCCCTCCCAAACAGATGTACTACATACAACTTAAAGTTCTTTTCAAGTTAATTGTTTACTCAAGTGTAATTAGGTAATAGAAATAATGAAAATATACTCATAGCAAATATCAACACAGCCACACACACATCCACATCCACACACATGTTTAAATAATTTTAAATGTCACACAAAACATAACAAAAAAACTATAAATTTCCTTTTGCCTGACCCTTTCGCAAAGCTCTGCAGAAAAGTTAAGGGGAAAAAGTGGTTTTCATGTAGGTTTCAGCATACATATTACTAGAGAAAGTTTATTTTAAAATTATATTTTTGGCTTCCGGGTGGGTTTATTTGCCAAAAAAATAAATCAAATATTCAGAAATTGAAGAAAATCCTTTCTGCATTTCCCATATCCCTCTTTGCACAGTTTGCGGCTTTATCTTGACTGAACGTTCTTCAGACACATCCTAAACATGGAGAAATATGAGTAATATTTGTAATACATACATATGTATGTATCTAGTATGTTACTAGACGGTGTTTCCACATTTCCACATTTCTGCATTGCTGGCACCCCCTTCTACCGTAAATACTCAAATGGTGTTCGTTATTTGTTTATTGAAGGTCACTGTAGAATTTAGAATTTGGTTGGTTTGAAGGCCTGAAATCTTTGATTTTTGCTAATTTGGAACTTTTGACTTGATTAATTTAGGGTTGAGCCCGTTCCCAGACGCCAGATGTTAGACGGCGGAGTGTGCACTGGGGGATATACACTGGGGCTGGCTCTACATCTGCGATCCACGCTGCTACGATGCCGTATAGTTTTTGCTGGGCTTTTGAGGTCACCCGCAATCTTCTTGATGGCCGGCGGTATACGCTTCGCCACCCCGGCTGCGAGCTGAGGAACGAGATCTCGAAGAGGGCGGGTCGACTCGAGTAGACGTTGTGCAGCATGCTGATGAACCAGAAGAGCAGATCGTCCATATTCTGGAGGGTGCACTGGGCGAACACGGCCCCCGCATCGCGGCCATGCTGATGGGAGTCGAAGAGGGCGACAATTGAGGCACGAAAATCGAAGGTGACCATCACCGTACGACTGTCCGCAATTATGGCGGCAAACAGATGGGGGCGTGCTCTGGCCGATGGCCTGCTGGAATACCTGCAGAGTGATCTGGAAGATGCGGGACAGCTGCACGGCCACGTTCCGGTTGTACATGGGACTGGAGGTGTCCGCCTCCATGTGCGTGTAGAACCACTCCTCCAGGCGGAAGTTCATCTTGTGCTGCGTCCGGATGGCCGCAATGGCGTCCGGTATGTTCAGATTAAGGTTGCGCGCATGCGGAGTGTTGGCCGATATCACATTGTGGTAGACACTGTTGCCATCGTTCATGGCATTGCCGAACATCTCCCAGCCGCGCGGCGGCAGATTCGACACCCGGTGGTAGAACCGCTCCGCCTTGGCCACCTTGTCGGCCAGGAGCAGCGAGATGAGGGTGCACGAGTTGGTGCCGCTCTGCTGGAACTCCCCGAATCTCGACTGGCAGAAGTCGCGCGGGAACCACCAGATGTTCAGGTTGTCGATCTGCTCATGTATGGCCATCTCAGAGGAGGAGCTTCGTCTTTGTCTTTTTCTGAGTCTTCTTCTGGCAAGCCTTCTGGCGGCGAAGCTTCGTCCACTCTTTCGGGGCTGCTGTCTCCTGGCACTCCCGCTGCTACTGCTGGTGCTGCTGTTCCTGTCACATACTTCTCCACCAAAGCATTTACCCTCCAACAACAGCAGAACCTCGGACGTCAACGGACACGGGAAATCAAACGGCGACTGCTGCTCCAGCTTCTGCTCCTCCAGCTCCTCTCCAGTACACTCCAGGGGCGGGCTCTCGATCCTAACCGAACATTGAATTTTGCGTGTCTTTTGCCGGAGGAGTGCTCAGCGGGAAAAGATACAAATCTTTCGGAATCGAAAAACAAAAAAATTTCTAGACCAACAATTGACAAATAACGAACATGATGTGAGATTTGGATACCGACTGGAAGGGGGGGATGTTTTTCCAAACCTAGGGCTATGACAGAAAAGGTAGGGTTATGGGGATACGGAGTTATCCATTTTCCAGGTTATATTCCGATGCAAGGATGGATAATTTTACTCCTGGTATGGTAGCTCATACATATCCTATAAAATGTCTGAATGGAGTAGCAAACTGTGGAATTACTCATTCATTTGTTTTGGACTTTCATGGAGCGGCCTCTCTCCAGTCGCTTCAGAGCATGCCCCCGATAATCTTTATTCTAGGAATCACTCTAGGGAGCACTCTATTTTAAAGCTAGCCCAAACGGGGAAATTCTTGGAAACGCGCTCTCGTAGAAGAGTGTCAAAATGCTGCGCAAATATTTATCAGTGGCGCCCAAAATTAGCCAGGGCCCGGGGCCAAGTAGTTCTAATTTTAAATTGCAACATTGGCAAAAAATACTAAAGAATAAACAACGGACGGACGGACGGGACGAGGGGAGAAACAAAAATAAAATCGAGAAACAAATATGTGAAGTGTGTCGGAAATGCTAATTTATGGTAGCATGAACGCTTTGGGGTGTTGATTGAGATTGAAGAAGTGCTTGAAAGATAGTAGCTAGTACCTTAAGAGTCTCGATTTCCAAGAAATGTTGTTGGAATTTCCACTGAGATTACTTTGAATAATAAATGCCAACAAACCCATAACAGGAGTCGCAATAAATGTTTTTAAACTTTAATGGGATACAAACTCGCTGCTTATTTTCACCATTCCATGCAGAAATGTTTTCGTAATTGTATTTTAAATTAAATACGAATATCATCTGAGGTGGAAAATGTAAAATGTAATCAATTACCTTTTATTTGTGTTGTATGTACATACATACATATCATAGGCTTAAGGCTCGTTAATGTAAATTAATTAAAGTAAGACTTGAGCCGTTTTAAAGTACAAAACTCAAACAAAGGATTAACAGCATCAACACTATGCAGTATCCTCTCTCTTTTTGCTTTCTGCCCAGGGAGACTATACCGTAATCCATTTTGAATGGAATGCTCTTTCCTTCCACAACAAAAACAAACAAACAAACAAACAGTCAGAACAATGCAGGGGTAAAACAGCTAGCTGGTGGCTGGGCGTTGATGTGTGGGTGGGATAATAGCAAGCAAATGCCACGGACAAAATCAGGTATCCATCCATCCATCCATCCATCCATTGGCAAACACATGCTGCGCTTATACGACACGGTTAATGCCTCAAACGAAATTGCATAATGTTGAAATCAACGCGTGCACGCGTGCCACAATTAATAATAACGAGCCATGCAACCCTCTGAGGAGGAGGGGATACATTCCTCTAATCCACTTAGCGCCGATAGGATGAAATGTTTTTGGGGAGCACTACTGGGCGAAGAGCAGACTAAAGGGATTTAATTAGAAGTTCTCTTCGCATTTCAATTGCTTTGCTTTTTTCCTGCTTGGGCTGCTGTGGGTGTCAAGGTTGTTTGGATTGACCATCGGCAGCAGTTCACATTTGACTTCTGCTGCAGCATAGCCTACTCTTACAGCTGCAACACCATTCTAACATCATTTCGTTGTACATCCTCTTGCTTTCCAGGAAACCAGTCTTTGTGTCCGAGTGTCCGAGTGCCAGACTCTCCGACTATTTGTGTGCATATGTATATGTGAGTGTGTTTTTGTGGGCTCCAAAGGCAAGTGGCATACCCAGATCCATCGAGCAATTACATTTTCTAAGAAGCAACACCATGATACTAGGCTTTCTCTCGAAATTTGTGGCTTACCTTTGCAGAATTTAATTATGAGTAGCTTAGTAAAATTCAAGTCTAAAAACAGAACCATACCGGTACCGGTACTAAAAAGATTTAAACAAAAATGGCAAAGTTAAAGATACATTAAAGAGCGTTGTACAGGGATTGTGTCGACATGAATACCCCCTAGGAAATTTCTTGCGCTGTAGAATAGAGAATACATACATACATATGTACATATGCCTATAAGCAAAACGTTAGAACTTTTAGAGGGTATCACCATGTTTGATCTATGACAAAGCTTGGAACTTCCTCTCTGATTTGTGTTTGTCTTTGACAAACATGCATTTATCATGCTGCGATTGAATTGCATTCTCACTTAAGTCTGGATATCCTTTCGCTTATGTGTATGTGTGTGTTTTTTTCTGTTTCGTTGCAGTGTGAGAATCTGTTGGGACCCATAGGCGTCGCGCTGAACGGCCCCGGCCTAAGGGGCCATGACGCGTTGGCCCTTTAATCTACTACTCTTGCTGTCGGTGGCAGTGCGCGACTGTAGCAATCATCGCACCGTCCTCACCGTGGGCTATCTGACGGCTCTCACTGGCGAGCTCAAGACGCGTCAGGGCTTGGCCATATCCGGTGCGCTGACGATGGCCCTGGATGAGGTAAGTCCCTACTAATTGGAGGCTCTACGCTACATTTTAAACAGCTGTTTGGATAATCCATCCTCGTCATTCCCCGCCCCTATTTTCCCATCGTCGTTTAAAGGTCAACAAGGATCCGAATCTGCTGCCAAATGTGACGCTGGACCTGCGCTGGAATGACACCAAGGGTGATACGGTATTGGCCACCAAAGCCATAACCGAAATGATATGCGATGGCATTGCCACAATATTTGGCCCTGAGGGTCCTTGCTATGTGGAGGCCATTGTTTCGCAGAGTCGCAACATTCCAATGATATCCTACGTAAGTGGCGACTTATGATTACCCACAGACAATTTCATGCATCGCTTTTTTTTTGCAGAAATGCGCAGAGTACCGTGCATCCGCCATACCGACATTTGCACGCACCGAACCGCCAGACACGCAGGTGAGTGGTTGCAGAGAGAGACAGAGAGAGAGAGAGTGGGTGTGGGTGTGGGGTTGCAACAGATTGGAGGGAAGGTCTTGGGCGTCCAGCCTTGTCCTAAATCTTTCGCTAAACAGGACAGGAGATTAGCCTTGAGCAAAGGAGCGAAAAAAACAGCAAAAGAGAAGAGAGCCATAAGGATGTGGAACTAAGACAAAGGTTATGCCATATGAATGACCCCTTTCTTCGCTTAAACCCTTGGACGCTCTTCTTTTTTGGAGCACATACACTTGACAACTCCCATACGTATTGTATTATTGCAGGTCGTTAAATCGCTGCTCGCTTTATTACGCTATTATGCCTGGAACAAGTTCTCCATTCTCTACGAGGATGTGTGGGGCCCGGTGGCGGATCTGCTCAAGGATCAGGCCACCAAACGGAACATGACCATCAACCACAAGCAGTCGTTCATCGACAATCGTGCCAAATGCTGTGAACTGGGTCTGGATTGCTGTCGTTCCGGTTATTGGTATCAGGTGGGTTCGAAGCACACACAAAATCATAGTTAGAAGTCCAAACACTCAAGGCACACTCTCTCGTTCGATACCCTGAAGCTGGTGCAGAATACAATGAACCGCACTAGGATCTATGTGTTTCTGGGTGCAGCCAATAGCCTGGTCGACTTTATGAGCTCCATGGAGACGGCCGGACTTTTTGCGCGTGGCGAATACATGGTGATCTTTGTGGACATGATGGTCTACTCCGAACGGTAAGCGATCAGTGATACTCGTATAGTAAATTCTACAGCTTTAACTGAATCCTTTGGCTTACAGTGAGGCAGAGAAGTATTTGCGGAAAGTGGATCAAATCGATCTCATGTCCAACTGCCACAGCACCGAGAAGTTCAACCAATTGGCACGCAGTCTGCTCGTTGTGGCCTCCACGCCGCCGACCAAGGGATATGAAAAATTCACCGAACGCGTGCGAACCTACAGCTCGATGCCGCCGTTCAACTTTGAGATACCCAAATTGTTTTCCCAAAGTAAATTTAGCAAGGTAAAGGATCGTAATTTTTATTATCTCAGCATCCCTTCTAACAACTGGCTTGTACGTCCTTCAGTTCATTTCGATCTATGCCGCCTATCTGTACGATTCGGTGAAACTTTATGCCTGGGCTGTGGACCAAATGCTACGCCAGGAGACGCGTGTGCTCACCGATGAGGTGATCTTCGATGTGGCCAGCAATGGGACGCGTGTCATCGATACCATCATCAAGAATCGTACTTATATGAGTGAGTCCTTCCTGACAATGCATTCCCCTGTTTGCTCTGTTTGCTGATTGAGTAAAGTTTCTATCCACAAAAAGGCGTCACTGGTTCCACGATCAAGATCGATCGGTATGGCGATTCGGAGGGCAATTTCTCAGTGCTGGCGTACAAGCCACACAAATGGAATAACTCAAACGGTGTAATATGCCACTATCACATGGTACCCGTGGCGTATTTCCACCAAGGCGAAGAACTTCCAGTGAGTGAGTCGACTTCTCTTTTTTAGTTTGCCATTTGCCATTTGCCCCCTAGACTTTTTGACTTTGATTTGGTTCCTATCACTTACCCTAAAAGGGAAATCCATTTGTACTTACGTACCCGTATCTATTATTTATCTATCGTTTCTATAGGAATACAAACTGATCAATGGCTCTATAGACTGGCCATCGGGCGGCGAGAAGCCTACGGATGAGCCCATGTGCGGATTCGCCAATGAACTGTGCAAAAAGGACGACACACACTACACATCCACAGTGGCTGCCGTGGTGCTGGGAGTGCTGCTTTTTTGCTCTGGCGTGATCACCATGAGCATCTATCGCAAGTGGAAGATTGAGCTGGAGATCGAGGGTTTGCTCTGGAAGATCGATCCAAATGAAATCAAGGGTTACTCTGGCAACGAGATTGTCTCCTCACCCAGCAAGGTAATTGATCGATCGATGCTTTCGACCCGCACTAAACTCTTATCACTCTCTTCTCCACGTCCCCCCCCTGTAGGTCAGTTTGATGAGCGCTCAGAGCTATGGCTCTCGCTGGACGAATCAGTTTGTGACCTCCACGGGTCGTCTACGTGGCGCTGTGGTGCGCATCAAAGAACTAAAGTTCCCCCGAAAGCGTGACATCTCCAGGGAGATCATGAAGGAGATGCGTTTGCTGCGCGAGTTGCGGCACGACAACATCAATAGCTTCATTGGCGCCAGCGTGGAGCCGACGCGCATACTGCTAGTCACCGATTACTGCGCCAAGGGCAGTCTGTACGATATAATCGAGAATGAAGACATCAAATTGGATGATCTGTTCATTGCCTCACTCATCCATGACCTTATCAAGGTAACTGAAAGAGAGTGGTCCGCAAAGTATAACCCTTACTAATGTGCCTTTTTTCCTTTGCGATCTGCAGGGCATGATCTACATCCACAATTCCCAATTGATCTATCATGGCAATCTCAAATCCTCGAATTGTGTTGTCACCTCCCGCTGGATGCTGCAAGTCACCGACTTTGGGCTGCACGAGTTGCGCCAGTGCGCCGAGAACGAGTCGATTGGGGAGCATCAGCATTATCGAAGTGAGTATCCAGTCGTGCCTCTGGGCTGGAGCTTCTCTAATCTGGAATCTCCTCTTTTTTCGCAGATCAACTGTGGCGGGCACCGGAGCTGCTGCGCAATCATATCCATGGTAGCCAGAAGGGCGATGTCTATGCGTTTGCCATCATCATGTACGAGATATTTAGTCGTAAGGGTCCGTTCGGACAAACCATTTTAGAACCAAAGGATATTGTGGACTTTGTCAAGAAGCTGCCGCTCAATGGCCAGGAGCCGTTTCGGCCGGAGGTCGAGTCCATAATAGAGGCCGAATCCTGTCCGGATTATGTGCTGGCCTGCATCAAGGACTGCTGGGCCGAGGAGCCCGAAGAGCGGCCCGAATTCAGTGCCATACGGTACGCTACTCACTCTCTATAATTTCAATATCCATTTAATATTCATGCATTTATTCATTCATTCATCTAGCAATCGCTTGAAGAAAATGCGCGGCGGTAAAACCAAAAACATCATGGACCAAATGATGGAAATGATGGAGAAGTATGCCAACAACCTGGAGGATATTGTCACCGAGCGCACACGTCTGCTGTGCGAGGAGAAGCTCAAAACGGAGGATCTCCTGCATCGCATGTTGCCACAGTCGGTGGCCGAGAAGCTGACCATGGGTCAGGGCGTTGAGCCGGTGTCCTATGATTTGGTACGAAGCAACATCTATCAGTAGGGATTGCCTGCTTCATTCTCGTTTAATTTGTTTACCTTTTCCGTCCACCAACAGGTGACCATCTATTTTAGCGACATTGTCGGCTTCACGGCCATGTCGGCGGAGAGCACACCGCTGCAGGTGGTTAACTTTCTGAATGATCTCTATACGGTGTTCGATCGCATCATCCGGGGCTATGATGTGTACAAAGTGGAGACCATAGGCGATGCCTACATGGTGGTAAGTAGCAGTTGGCAGTTCAGGACACACGCACACTCTGTATGGATCTCTGATTTTATTTGTTTTGATTTGGCGACAGGTCTCTGGTCTGCCCATCAAGAATGGGGATCGTCATGCAGGCGAAATAGCTTCAATGGCTCTGGAGCTGCTGCAGGCGGTGAAGCAGCATCGCATCGCCCATCGTCCGAATGAGACGCTGAAGCTGAGAATCGGCATGCATACGGGCCCTGTGGTGGCTGGCGTCGTGGGCCTCACGATGCCCAGGTACTGCCTCTTTGGCGACACCGTCAACACGGCCTCGCGCATGGAGAGCAACGGGGAGGCGCTGAAGATACACATTTCCAACAAGTGTAAACTGGCGCTGGACAAACTGGGCGGCGGATACATCACCGAGAAGCGCGGCCTGGTCAACATGAAGGGAAAGGGCGATGTGATCACCTGGTGGCTGACGGGAGCCAACGATAATGCGATACAGAAGAAGCCTGTGGACATGATGGACATGCCGCCGCTATTCTCGCGTCCCAGGAAGAGTCCGAAGCTGAATTCCGACTCCAGGCAGCCAAGTATTCAGGCCATGCACTTCTGCGGGACAGGATCGAGGCGTCAGAGCAGTGTGCCACGTCCGGCGGATGTCGAGTCCACGTACAGTTTGCAGGGGTCTGTTAGGGAGTCGCCCCGAGTCAGCAAGAGGGACAGGGAGCGACCAGTCAATGGACTGGGCGGTACACACTTTGTGGGCGGAGCACTCTTGGAGTCGGCTCTGGCCTCGCTCAGCACGCTGAATCATTCCGAAACAAATGAAACGAACTGTGATATGGATGGAGGAGTAGGAGGAGCGAGTCTAGTACGCCAGCCGAACGCTCTGCACAAGCCCTTGGCCATGGTGCGCCCCCACAGGATCATCAGTGCCGCCCAGCTGCCCCTTGGGGAGGAAGACGACGCCGACGGCTCTACCGTCTCCCAGGTGGATGTGGAGATGCTTCTGAGGGAATCTCGCTCACTGGACCCCATGCCGTGGCAGCATCTGCGCAAGCGGCACGAGAGGGTCAAGCTCCCACCCTCCAAGCTGTCTAAAAACAATTCGCGATCCCTGGACACGGGAGTGTCGCTGATCAGCGGCAACCAGAACGGCGACGTCGAGGGGAGTCAACTGGAGATCGACGACGACTTGTCCGCCAATCCAGTAGATGCCAACGATGGCTACGACGATGAGCTTGGCCTGCTCATGCGACACGACAACGGCCAGCTGCCCACGCTCCGCTACTCTGGCAGCTTCCCCAATGCCAATGCCCATGCCCGTGGCCAGATCAGCATCGTTCCTACCGGCGGCAGCTCCAGCCGAAGGCGCACCAGCAATGCATCCTCTGGTAGCTGTGCCAAGCATCTGAACAACAACTGCAACGGCGGTGTGAATATCGAGGACGATCTGGAGTCCCCCCTCCTGCAGCGCCAGGCCTCACTCTCTGTGCCGCCCGAGGAAATGTTAGCACACAACAAGCGCTGGCACTCGCTGGAGAACATGGAGCCAGGCGGTGCCGGGCACGGGAACAGTGTCAGCTATGCGGCTGACATCGATGGCCCTGTCAGTGGGTTGAACATCTTGGGCGGCTCCTCCTCCAATCAGCGTCCCAGAGCAGTCGTTGGCGGAGGCGCAGGCAGCGGAGCCACCAAGCTGGGCAACTGGATGGCCAATTTCTTCAAGGGCAACGGAATGCGCAGCGGGGAGGCTAGGCGAGTGGGAATCCTGCCCACCGGTGTGCAAGGAGTACGAACTGGATTCACGGATATGACAGCAGCGGCAGCCGCCGGGGCCCGAGATCGTGAGAGTATAGTGTAGAGAGTAGGATATAAGAGGATAGATAGCAGGATAGCAGAGTATGGAAGGATAGTAAGTTGGATGTGAAAAAGTTACTCAGGAACCGTGTCGAGCAGGAAACGATCGTCTTTTGGCTTATTTCTTCGTTTTATGTATTGTAGTTTGTATCCTCGTTAGATCGAACCTATTTGTGTGCCTCTGTGTTGGAGATGCATCCATATGGAAACCTCTTCACCTCGAAATCGCTGGATTATCTATAGCTTGTCGATGTGAAATGGGGTTCAAAGTATATATTTTTGTGTAATTGTTGCAATTTCAAGGATTGAAATCAGAAGAATGATTAAAAGCATTGCATATACATATACATATTTGATTACTCTACCCTACATATAAATATTGGAGAAGCCGAAAAAACCGTCTAGTCACAAGGTCTTCAGACTAGTTATTGTTTTATATAATATATGAATATATATATATATATATACTATACACACACCCAGACATCTAAATGTACGTTTGTAAATGTAACACACAACCATACACACACACACACACAAACACACACACATATATATATATATGAGGAATCATAAACAAAAAACAAATATTTGATGTAAATGTAGTTGAAAATCTATGCTTTTCTATACAAGATGGAGCGATGCAGCTTAAAGGAAAACTAGTTAATTTATATATTTCGAAAATCAAAAGATGAAAAATTGATGTATCAATGTGTTTTGCTAGTATGTAATTAAGTGCGTGTGATTGTACGTAATTTTTAAGTCCTTAACACTAAATGATTAATTTTAATTAATTCATTATGAACGAGCATTGTGAGAAGAGTTGCGAAAAAAGGCCTGATATGAGGTGTTTTTAGCTATATGTATGTATGTATATTTTTAAAAGAAATTTGTTAAATTTGCCATATATAAATACAAAGAAAACAAGAAAGGATTTTTGTATTTTTCGGTGGAAGAGCATTTAAAAGCAATTGATCAGTAGCAAATTAAACATTTTCTAGCGCCCTCTGTGCCCGCGAAAGTCTAGTAAACATCGTTGCAAGTGAACTATCAATGTTTATAGTTTTTCTACAGCCTGGGATATAGTTATATTAGCAATCAACCAAAAATATCCAATACAAATGGCCCGCCAACTTCTGGCAAGTGGCAACACCGCGCTACATTCGATAATATTACATCGATAGTTACATTCGATAATTACATGTGGTATGTCGGTATACAATTTAGTATATTTCATCAAATGTTTGGTATATTTCCAAAAGACTCAATAAAGCGGTCACACTGCGCACCTTATACCAAACAAAGGCTATTTTTGGGTATAAATATTATTTCGTTGAAATACGTCGCGCGTTGCTATTGTACATTCTCCTGATCCCCTTCCCCGCCTGCTTGTTGCACTTGTGTAGAATCTTCTTTTGCATGTTGACGACGACAGGCAAAGGAAAGTTTTTACACGCAGAACAACAACGCACGCCCCGCGACCCTCGCGACGCAGCCAGTGCAATACATTGAAATGCAGAGCTACGGCGTTGGAGCCGCAGCAGCAGCTCCAGCCGTCAAACGCCGTACGGATAGCTATGAGGCTGCCCAGCATCACCCCCAATCGCCTGAGAGCGACGAGGACTACGTGAACACCAGGACACTGCACCGACAGGCCCACCTTCAGTCCACACCAGTGGCCCCCGTGGTACCCATGCCCGCTGTACCGATCTCTGCTGACGGTCCCATCTCTGTGGAGGGTCATGTGGAGCAGCCAGAGTTCTCGGGACCCACCTCTTCTGCCTCCTCCTATCACGAGGAACGCATGCGACGAAAGCTGCAGTTTTACTTCATGAACCCCATCGAGAAGTGGCAGGCGAGGCGCAAGTTCCCCTACAAGTTTGTCGTGCAGGTGAGTGATTCGTTGACGTTCAAGATCCGCCTCATATTGTCGCTTAATTGGCAATTGTCTCGTGATGCCTCCGCTTCCGCCATGTGGAATTCGGACTAGGGGGGCGGGCGGGCGCTTTTGTGTGTGACACATGTTTTTGCTTAATTTACAGTCGCTTTTTAATCAGCGGTTTTTAAGCATTTTGTTTGCATAGTTTTTTCAGCATGTAACACAAAAGAGGTCCCACTCTCGAGCATATAGTAGTTAATATTTGCACACTTAAGCATTCTGCTTGCAGTGTTAAGCTCCTCTCTCCGCTTATCGATGCCTTATCTGATAGGTCTACCAACTAAATATAGGACATACACACATACAGAGTTTACGCAATAAACTTGAAACAATATCTTATATTTTATGGCTAGACGTACCCGCCGGCTACACGTACAGTTTATAAACATTATTCAATAGTATGATAAATGCTAGCATTTTGGGGGATTTTCGGGATGATTAATTTCAAATTGGAACTCCATGGGCCCAACAATGCTTGGTAGTCGTGATAGAATCAGATTTGTCTATAGATACAAAGAAAAAAAATGAAAATGATAAGGTTCTTAGATCATTGAACGGCCTTATCTGTGTTCTCAAAAGAAATACATAGATGCATAGTACATATGTATAGTACCTCTATGTACATAATGAAAAGCCCATACTGCTTAATTAGATTAAGCAAACACAGCCACTGATTTATATCACATTTATCTGCCTTCTTTGTACAGATTGTAAAGATCTTTCTGGTGACAATGCAGCTGTGCCTTTTTGCCCACTCGCGGTACAACCACATCAACTATACGGGTGATAACCGATTTGCCTTCTCGCATCTGTTTCTGAGGGGCTGGGACTCGTCGCGTGAGGTGGAGAGCTACCCACCGGCGGTCGGTCCCTTTGCCTTGTATTTGAAATCGGAATTCTTTGCCACAGTGCAGTATGCAGTCGACGGATATGCAAATGTGAGCCGATCGATTGGACCGTACGACTATCCTACGCATAACAATACGATGCCGCCGCTCAAGCTGTGCCTGCAGAACTATCGAGAGGGTACCATATTTGGGTTCAACGAGTCCTATATCTTTGATCCCCATATCGACGAGGTGTGCGAATCGCTGCCACCGAACGTGACCAGCATTGGAGTGGAGAACTATCTTAGGCAGCGCGGTGTGGAGGTCAATTTTGCATCTCTGGTATCGGCACAGCTGACGTTTAAGATCAAGACTGTGAACTTCAAGGCCAATGGTGGTCCCTTGTCGGCACCAGATTGCTTTAGATTCGACATAGCCATACTGTTCAACAATCGGGACCATGACGGCCAGATGTTGTTGTCGCTGGATGCCGAGGCCACGCGACTGAAGTGCAATGGGGCGACGGATTTCATAACGGAGGCGAATTTCGACTCGATGCTGAGGAGCGTGCTCAATATATTTGTCCTCTTAACCTGCGCCTTATCCTTTGCCCTGTGCACGCGAGCCCTGTGGAGGGCATACCTGTTGAGATGCACGACAGTCAACTTTTTCCGGTCGCATTTTGGCAAGGAATTGAGTTTCGACGGTCGCCTGGAGTTTGTCAACTTTTGGTGAGTCTCAAAGTGGAGTATGTGAACAGAACATCTATTCAATTATTGCGTTCTTATTTTCAGGTACATCATGATCATTTTCAATGATATCTTGCTGATCATTGGCTCTGCGCTTAAAGAGCAGATCGAAGGGCGCTACTTGGTTGTGGATCAATGGGATACCTGCTCCCTGTTCCTTGGCATCGGAAATCTACTTGTGTGGTTTGGAGTGCTGCGATATCTGGGATTCTTCAAGACCTACAATGTGGTAATACTCACACTGAAGAAAGCCGCACCAAAGATTCTGCGATTCCTGATTGCCGCCCTGTTGATCTATGCTGGATTCGTGTTCTGCGGCTGGTTGATTCTGGGACCCTACCATATGAAGTTCCGCTCGCTGGCCACCACCTCAGAGTGCCTGTTTGCGCTGATCAATGGCGACGACATGTTCGCCACCTTCGCCACCCTGTCGAGCAAGGCCACCTGGCTGTGGTGGTTCTGTCAGATCTACCTGTATTCCTTTATATCGCTCTACATTTATGTGGTGCTGTCGCTGTTTATTGCCGTCATTATGGATGCCTACGATACGATTAAGGCGTACTACAAGGATGGCTTCCCAACCACCGATCTCAAGGCTTTTATTGGTACCCGCACAGCCGAAGATATCAGCTCTGGCGTCTTCATGACCGATCTGGATGACTTTGACCAGACGAGCTTTGTGGATATTGTGAGAAGCATTTGCTGCTGCGGCTGCTGCAGGCGCGAGCAGGAGCCCGTCCAGCCCAACAGCGGCTACACCAGCCTCTCGAGTATTATGAAATAACTGGGTGCCCCATAGATAGTTTGTGTCTTCATATTGTTTTGTTTTTTGTTTGTGTAGTTAGTCTATCCTCAGCTTTATGTGTGTAGTGGCGTGTTAAAATTGTTATTAGCTTTTTGTATTAATTTGTTAAAGACCAAAGCACTTTAACCGAGAGAAACCCTTACGTACGTACCTATAAGAGTTTCCAACAGACAGCGGCTCAGAATCACAGCTTTGAAAAGCAATCACATGGAAACGCAACGGTTGCAACGCGTCACAGCAACTGTTTGCCATTGTAATGAACGATATTATGTGTTTACTGTGTGTGATACAAGTCAGTACCAGAACCAGAGAAAACCAGAGAACAATAGAAATTATAGTATGGGAGCTTTTTTTTGCCGGGAATATGGAGATGGATCAAGTCGAGATCTGCCATGGGAACAATTGCATCCGAAACGAGTTTACGTACAAATATGAAATATGAGTCACTGCATATAAATGCCTTACATTAATACAATACACAAAGAAGCCCTAGGTATGTACATACAGATGTAAGTATCCAATAGGTAAATTTATTTTATGTTTACGATGAAAAACTTTGCATGAATAACCAAAATCAACCAATAAACCTGTAAACTGTATACAGAAATTAACAATAAAGAAAAGAGTTAAGAAAAATCCAGTATTTAATCCTTGATAAGGACTCCTGCAAGGATATTTTTCCAATTACAGGAAGTCATAGAACAAGGACAATTACAAAATCTTGACTGGAAAAGATATCGATCCTTGATAAGGACTCCACAAGATTAGTCGACGAATACTAGGTATTTTAGATATTTATACCTTTGTCAAAATACACCATTAAATCACTTTTAATGGATTTATTTAAGGCACAAACCATACGAGTATATAGATAACATACATAAAACTTAGGTACATTTTATAAAATTCATTAAAATGCGTAATAAATGCAAGCGATAGTCTTGTCAGGTCGTAATTCACATAAAATTGCAGCGATTCCATTATAATCGTAAATGCGTGTCTGGCTCCATACTAAGGTGAATGTCGTTACTTGTATTCCTGATTTAGCTGGCGTCCAATTAGCCAGCGTCTGATCTCAGAGGTGCCGGCCCCAATCTCGTAGAGCTTGGCATCGCGCAAAATGCGACCCGTGGGATTGTCGTTGATGTAGCCATTGCCGCCGAGGATCTGGATGGCATCCAGCGCCACTTGGGTTGCCTTCTCGGCGCAGTACAAGATGACGCCAGCGCAGTCCTTGGGACTGCGGTTGCCGGCATCGCAAGATCTGGCCACAGTGTAGAGATAGCTGCGACAGGCGCTCAGCGTGGAGTACATGTCCGCCATCTTGCCCTGAACGAGCTGAAACTCGCCGATTAACTGGTTCATTTGTTTGCGCTGATGGGCATAGTCGAAGGCTACGTCGCAGGCGGCCTGCATGAGGCCCACTGGTCCGGCGGCCAGCACGAGGCGCTCAAAGTCCAGTCCAGACATCAGCACATAGACACCCTTGTTCTCCTTGCCCAGGATATTCTTGGCTGGGACTTTTAGATCCTGGAAGACCAGCTCACAGGTGCTGCTGCCCCGCATGCCAAGCTTGTCCAGTTTCTGTGCCACACTGAAGCCCTCCCAGGCGGTCTCCACAATGAAGGCGGTAATGCTGTGCTTGTCTGCGACACCGCTGCCTCCTGTCTTGGCGTACACAATCAGGGTATCTGCATCGGATCCGTTGGTAATCCAGAATTTACTGCCGTTCAGAACGTAGTAGTCGCCCTTGCGTTCGGCGCGCAACTTCATAGACACCACATCGGAACCGGCCCCGGGCTCGGACATGGCCAAGCCTCCAATGTGCTCACCATTGCACAGCTTCGGTAGATATTGCTCCTTCTGTTCGGGTGTACCATTTTTGGTCAGCTGGTTGATGCAGAGATTGGAATGTGCTCCATAGGACAGGGCCACGCCGCCAGCCGCACTGAGAATGAAGTTTTAGAAATTATTGATAAAGACCCTGACCTATTTAGCGTACCGCGAAAACTCCTCCATGATGATGCAGTGGTCCAGGTAGCTCCCACCAGTGCCGCCAAAGTCAGTCTCTGCTGTGATGCCCAGGAATCCAAGATCTCCAAGTTTCCTCCAGAATGGACGCAAATCCCTGGGGATGCAAGCAAAGGTTAGGCATAATTCCTTTCATACCTACTCATTACCCACTTGAAGTTGTCCAGTTTGTCAATCTCCTTGGCGTAGGGTGCGAGTTCCTTCTGGAAGAAATTGAAGGCCACCTCGCGCAACTTTTGCCGATCCTCGTCCAGCCCGTACATGGCATCGTTGACGGGATAATGGGCAAGCGTACGGGTGCACGACAGCTGGCGATCGCCGTGCTGCAGCAAAGATCTGCAGGATTTCGCGACAAATCTCAGGGCCATCTTTGCGTTGTTTTTCGCAATTAATATAGAACAATAAACTATTATCTAACCTCCGCCGATCAGCTGTGCACACTCGTCAAAACTCAAAACACTGAAAACCACCGAGTGGGAATCATCAGACATTGATGGTGCCAAAACTTTCCACCCCACAGCTACCTACTTTTATTTTGATTTTGCTCAACGTTTCGCCTGTTGGTTGTGGGTTCAATTTAAAGGCCTTATTCTGGATCCAATAAACTGCAATAAATAAACATAAACATAACAAAACATAAACATGACTGAAGCAGACACTCGTACAAGGCACGATCACACATGTGTACACGCACACAGTCAACTCGTACAGGGTGTCGCAATTTTTATCAAATTTGTTAAGCCACTCACAGGTTCGCGTAGAACTTAGCGCCACTCACAGGTTCGTGCAGAACTTGACGATTTAGTGTGACCTTTTTAATCAGGTTGGCAACTCTCAGGAAAACGATAATATTTCAAATTTGAATTTATAAGTTTAGCGGGAAAACAATTACTCGTTTTGCGCATGACTCTCCATTGCACTCAAACAGTGATTACTATTCGTAGATGGACAAGCAGGACTTTACGAGAGATGGTCTTTTGGGCAATAAGTAGAATATTGAGTTGGCTTGCCTCTGCGCAGGACTCAACAATGGCAGATGTCTGAATGCATGGACTGGCTACCCGTTACCCGCTGACGCCGTCGAATGCCGGGCAACGCAGCGGCAACGAAATATGCCGACATCAACAATAGCAACAACCACAACTATGGCAGAGCACGAGCAGAGCGAGCACGGTGCAGGCGCAGGGATAAACATAAACAGGAGCCGCAGTCAGGCTAGAGCCTTGGTCTAAATGGAATTAAAAACGCTGAGACCCATCCAATCAGTCCCACAGTCGGTGCCCATCGCTGTGCGTTGCCCGCGGAGCGTCCCCTTGGCCGTGCCGTGCGTTCCCTTGGATTCCGATCCCCTTAGCCCCCTGGTCACGGACTTTTGTTTCTTGTGTCGTGTGTCCGTCGAGCATAATGCAATGCTTGCCATGATAATTAATTAATTGGACGTGCGGGTCAGCAGCGAGAGCAGAGGAGTGGCCGATGTGCAGCCGCAAATGGAATTACAAATGAACGGAAATTGAATAAGTGAGAAAAGAAGGGCAAGTGCAAGCCAAATAATTGAACAATTCGGCTAAGGCAATCGATAAATATCCTAGCCATAGGCCATAAATAAGTTGCCGCCGCTGTCGCTCCTACGAGCATTCCCATTGGCAGGTGGAGGAGCTTGCTCACGTGTGTGCGTTTGATTAATGGTTCTAACCAGAGACTCGACTCCGTCTCTCTCTCCGCCTTCACAATAGGCGTAACCTATTGTCATTGTCGTTGTTGTCTTTGCCGTCATCGTCTATATCCTGTCAATCAACTCTAGCAACGCAACTCAATGAGGACACAGTTTGTATTGTAGGTAACAATGCCACGTTCCCTTGGAGCCATCTATTGCTGTTGTACCGTGCACGCTTTCGATGTGTAGCCCTCCCCCCACTATGGTCTTAGAGTCATGTCATCCCACGCATTGCACCTGCACGCCCTATGAAAGGTCAAAGAGCAGGGCGTGTGCCTGTCTACTTTGACTTATTAATCACACATACATATGTACAATACATGCTATAGGCCTGAAACTAATGGTGGGAAATCGTCACTTTTTATATAATCATCACCCAGTCCCGGTGCTCCACCTCACTTTCACAGTAATTAAATGCCGCCTAGGTCTATAAACAGATCTCACTGTCAGTGTCTGCTGCAGCATTCTTGGGATGTTTGTTTGGGTTTTGTTTGCCGATCTGCTCCGCCATGCTCTTAATGCCAAGTGGAATGAACTTGATGAGGCCAGCAGTTGC
The DNA here is from genome assembly GCA_009664405.1 of Drosophila bifasciata. NCBI lineage: Eukaryota > Metazoa > Arthropoda > Insecta > Diptera > Drosophilidae > Drosophila > Drosophila bifasciata. The sequence goes on from CM019043.1 coordinate 38,440,466, forward strand.
CACTTTTGTGTACGAGTGGGGCGGCACAAAGGCATCTCTGATGAGGAGGCAAAGCGCCAGTGGCACTGGCAGAAGCAGCAGCAGCTCGAGCCCCATCCGACATCCGCGTTGAATGTTGGATGTAGTGCGGCAATTGAACTCTGTTGCTGCTGCTGCTGCTGCTGTTTCAGCTGCTACTAGCTGCTGCTACCCCCATAAACATGTCTGAAACACAAAACATGCAATCTGGGGGCTCAACAACTTGAACTTGTTGTGTCTGTCCATTGTACAATACAGCACCCTCCGCTTTTGTTTTTTATTTCTAACGACTACCCCCTTCTAGAGGCCATTAAATATTTCACTTTACTTTCATTTGTTTTTATGATGCGTTCCCATTGGGCTTAGTTGAGGCATAAATGGCTTAATATTCCAATCCATATTTTAAAAGTTAAAATTTAGAATAGATTATACCTAGACTGATTGATCGGAAAGTATACGATTAATAGAGAAACTGTAGCTAAAACTATCCTAATTTGTAGGTAGGTACTGAAGGTATTCTAATCGAAACTTCAGAACTTTTGAACTTCAGAAATTATAATAATGGAACTTTCTTTTGCTTAAAAATGGCTTCTCTTTCGCGTAATTTATGTGTAATTAATGGGTATTTTGGCAAACGAAATCTCCTCCAATTGATTTTCATGGCGTTTCAAAGGTTGGCATGCAACCAACTCCTCTCTATCCTCTCTATCGATGAAGCTGCACTCGTATCTCGTATCTCTATAAATACACTCGAAATGCGAAATAATGTGTGATAAGCAAATGCATTTGCCGTCCGCGCTGCACCAACCGCCGGACGATCCGCTGAATGAAAGCCAATTACACGGCGGACGTAGCACACACGGGGCAGCGGTACCGAAAATATATTTCCAACAGAGAAAACGGCACGGCATGGACCCGGAGCTGAGCTGAGCTGAGCGGTCGCGAACAGCGATGTGCGATGTGACCAGTGACAAAAAACACACAGAGTCCAAAAGTTAAAACAACTAAAAAAAAAACAAGAAACAACAACAACAAAAAAAAGAAAAGCTCTCCGAGATCGCGCTGTCAGCGGTGCTTGGGTATTAGTCGCGCTCGGAACGGCACGGCAAACGATCGACGACATCGACAGCGACAACGACGTCGCATGGACTCCGTGCGCGATTTTCATTCACATTTCAAACAACTTCTCGCTCAGTTCTTCAAGTACACGAATACAGATACCCTGTAGCTACCAATACCTCTAGCATTACCGATAACGACAGCGATACGATTACGGATACGGATACGAGACTCAGCCAATAACAACGACCCAATCGACCGGGCCCGGCAGTTTCTCTGCTCTGTTCGACTGTTGGGCAGTTCATCGGACAGCAGTTAGGCGAAAGGAAACAAATAATTAATAATCGTTAAAGTTGGCTATCGGCTGGCTGCAAAATTCTGAAACGTCGCGTTGTCACGTAATGTCCATTAAATCGAATTTCATAATTAAATCTTTGGAATATCGCTGAGGGAAAAGTTGTCACAGTTTTGCCTTTCCTCAATATTTTGGCAAGTAAGGAATATGAAAAGTGCCAGAAGAGTGTCTGTTTGTGTTTGTGTTCGTGGCTGTGTGTGTGCGTTAAATTAAATCACCGCATTAAAAATAACTTAGAGATCTTTAAATTTTAAATATATTTGTACCGGACCGGACCGTACAGATAGACAGATAGATAGATATATAGATATACTACGGCGACTATACGTATGAATCTAAACTTTTCCCCCCAACGCGCCAAAGTAATCAAAGATACAAAAAGATACAGATAACGAAGGAAAAAAAGGAAGAGTTCGTAAAAAAGAAACCCGCGAGAGCGTGTGTGTGTGTCCAAAGTGCGATTGTGTGAGTGTTTGGCAAATGTCACTTGTGGCGGCCACAACGAGTGTGCGTCACTAAAGATAAACCACACACACAGTCGAATGCGATATTTGTATACATATACATATGTAGTGTTTGCATAAAAAAATATATAAGTATTATTCTATTTACGCGCGTGTCTTGTAGCCAAAAAGTAAATCTCAGCAGCCGCAAAAAATGGAGCCGAACACCAACAACAGTAAACGCTCCAAAAAAGGACGCAAAACGCGACCAGTACAGGCCCCAATCGAGCAGGAACAGCCACAGGAACAACAGCAGGAGCAGCATCATCCCTGGGATGAAGGTAGGCCTCCGATCCGACACTTATCTCATCTTTGTTTCCGAACGATGGGGCTGCATTTGCCCCATAAATTAGCCAAGCATTACGCATACGCCGCGTGGGCGTTGTAATGACAATTTCTGACGAATATAGACCATGTTGAGTGTGCGAGAGAGTGTCTCTATCTATATATATTCGAGTGTACTATACTGTATACTATATAGAACATTACTTATGATTGCCTGCCAAGTTGAACGCCAGCCAAAAGCTATGACAAGTCGTGCTCAGTTTTTGGCGCCGCAGCGGAAAAGCGTTTTCCCAATTATACCTACACATGTGCGCGAGTACATGTAGTATTTCGTAGCGGAATAGAGTATTCTCAGACAACAAAATTCAACGGAAATCGGTAATCAAATGCACTGGCCGACCCACTAATATCATACAATTGTCTGGCCTTTTGGATGGAGCAGCAGCAGCGTAGAGAAACTTTGATTTGAAGGTTGTCTTGCAGTAGGGGGAGAATATTTGTATTTACATAAAATAACAATATTTCAATAGATGAGGAATATATGTACAACAAACAACAAAGGTAGAATAGCGATATTTTAGGGAAAACCAATTGAAATAACTTTAGATATCTTATGCTTCCCATAGAGCATATAGCAGAATTTGCCGTAAACTATAGTCTTCCGTTTCGAAATCTCGAGAGTTGTTTGGAATTCAGGTAAACAGACCGAACGAACTCAGCTTGCTGGCCGCCGCATCTTTAACTAAATATTTCCCAAGCACAATGGGCGTGTTGTGTGAATTGCCAAACCGGTTGGTTGTGCCCTCTCCCACCCCACTGTGGAGTACCGTTGCAGTTGCATAGATCGAGATTTAAATTAGTCAGAGAATCAATGTGATCTATAGTATGTGAGCCGAGGAGATCAATTCCACTTTCCAAACAACGAAAGTGAAAACAGTCCGACCTGTTTCCATTCCCATTTCCAGTTGGGTTTGTGAACGAACCTCTTAGAAGAGCTTACGCTTACGCTTACGCTCTTAGCCAACTGCAATGCTTTGATTGCCACTTGAAAAACATTTGCACACGACGTGATTAAAACAGCTGTCTATAAATTCAAGTCCCCCTGCAGTGCCTGTGGGACACACTGCACACTGGAACCGCAGCACGTAGTCCGTGTCGGACGTCATATGCCCTAAACATATGGTTTCGCTATCTTATCGAAGCAATTGGGGGACGGCACAGACTTTATCTATCTACTATCTGCTTTGCTGGCTGGCAGTGCCGCCGATAAGTGGAAGACTTGTTGCATAATCTTTGGAAGTCATTTATGGGAAAGACTTTAACTATTTAGTGGGTGGGGAGAGCCTCAAAGTATGTAATTAGGGGGTGTATATGTACTTGGCTAAGAGCAAAGTTCAAAGTGATCTCTAGAAAGGCGTTAGGGTATACCAAAAGATATTGAAGGTTATCTTTTTGTCATTGCTGATTGCATTTCAATTTAATTATTTCTACCTCATTGAGTGATGAAATCATTTGCTATTCCTAGCAGTCACATTTATGATTATAATATTACAATCATAAATCCAAAGGCTATCGAGAATTCAATTCCATACTGCAGCTAATCAAAGTATCAAAGGTTTCTGTATAATTTACTCATTAATCATATCCTATCGGAGATGCTAAAACTTCGAGTAGAGCTTCCCGCTTCTAAGCTCTTCCCAATGTGCTAAAAGATTCAACCCAAAATGCCACTGAATACCATCCAGAGACCTCTGGAACGGAACATTTAAGCCATTGATTAGCATATCCAAGACGCACAACTGATGATTCAGAGTGGGTGAAAATTGGCTGGTAATTGCCAATGAGAGACAGCCACAAAAAGTTGGTCGGTAGCAGAAGGCCCAGAACGGCTAATGGAAGTATGATTGATTTCCAATTAGCATCCCATCGTCGTAGCACATCCCGTACATCACATGAGCAGCCACTCGTATTCGATGGGGAATTCTAAAAACAAACTTTGACCTAATTGCAGGACGAGCAGCACGGACAACACCCAGTCCGAATAGGGCCATTGCCAGCACGGGCACTGCACTGACCCGATTCCTGACCTGTATGGCCCCAGTGATTGGTAAAATGCCTCCACACACACTAATATCCTCTCCTCCCATTGTTATTGTGCCCTCGTTGTTCTTCATTCATAAAGAGCAGCAGATCTGCTGAGTTGTGCTGTGGCAACACAACATGTTGCAGGGCGGGCGCATCTGTGATTGTCTGTGATATATCCCCATTCTAAACAGTTCTATGTGGACCAGGAACAATCTCATTTCGCCTCTTGTTCATTTGTACGAGAAGTACTTTCATTATTTATGAGTTCTGAGTGGTCAAGAGATTCCTAACTTTTGTTTTACTTTCGCTGTGATTGTGTTCAATCCATCCATCTGTCAGTTCATCTATATCTACATAAATATATCTACATATATCTGTACGTGGGATACCCACCTTCTATTCCTATATGTATATACTCGTACATATTGTGCTTGTTTGATTTTAATTCGGTTCTGCTTTGTCCTATTCGTTTTGTTTTTTCGTCTTCGTTCTCGTTCTCGTACTCGTTTACTGTCGCGTGTTGTCGTCGTGGTTGTGGGTGGATTTTCTTTTCAGTTTTGGAACAACGACTAATCGTCAGTATGAGGAAAGGCCAGCTGCTCTTCTCGAGCGTGTTTGTGTATGTAGTACTACTATATAGTGTATGTATATGCGCTATCCCTGAACTATATTTATAGGTTTGTACATAAATAATTCAATATCTGCCCAGTCAAGGTCATCAACGGAAAGTCTGTCTCACGGCGTGTGGGCAGTGCGAAGAAAACTCAGCATTAAAATGTACTAAAAATATGGAAATTTCCCTAAGGGAAATCAATTCGCGCAATGCAGTTTCCGTTTCAGAATTCTACTATTCTACTTGATTCGCATAATTAAACCGTACAATGAACTCGCTACGGTTCGGACACAGCGTTTCTGCAATTGTGTCATGAGAATTTATTTTCAAAACAAGCAAAAATTTGCAACTAGCACACAGAGCACAGAAAAAGTTTAGCCGGGACATAACGCATACGCAATGTGTGCCAGTTTACGAAACGGATTCTCTCATTCATTAGAATAGAGGTGCCAACGAGCAGGAGAGCGGGCGACTGTCCTCTAGATGATAGATTATGGAGAGAATGGGAAGACAGAAATCACACATTTCACCAATACCCATTAGCCAATACCGAACACGAAAGAGAGAGAGAGAGGCAGAAAGAGAGAGAGAGTGGCTTGTTAGCACGAAAGAAGGGCTATCTGTTGAGGTCGAAGATGAATACTCTGTAGTAATTAATCTAATGATATGTACATATATATGTATCCCAATCATTGACAGTCGTATGACGTATAGTAATCCGATTTGGGTATATTTTGGGTATATCTTTCAAAGAGACATTTGTCAAAGTCTACTTAAGCTAAAGATATATCATTGACTGAGAGACTAGTTGGCAAACCAATAAAAATAGATGCAGATATGCTGGACTAACTACTAAGATGTTGAGTCCAATTAAGATATAAAAGGGGGAAACTCTGCCTAGTCTTATCCAGATATTTATTGCCACAACTATAACTATAAACCAATTTAATTTTGTTTTAGCTTTTTTGAGATTTATGGCAAAGATTTATTTCAGTTTCAGAGATGCTCCCATAGGAGATAGAAATATGGAATCTGATTCTTAGACTAGAAGACAAACATATAGCTATATGGACACGATAGTTTCTGCTGCTCATACCCCCTTTTTGAAGGGCATAATAACTTGGCATGTCTTGCCGATAGAGTAGCGCCCTCAAGTGCGTTAGCGTTACGCTTCAATGATTCTAAATTTAGAGGAGAGCCGCCTGGTGGCGGCACTGGCGACCTTGGGCGGCCCCGCTTACGTCGGCCGTGCTGTTTGGCGACATCATTATCATCATCGCATGCAACCAGTGGACTGGGAGGAAAGTGCAACACGTTGCCCAGCCAGCCAACTAGCCAACCCATGTAGGAGGAAGAGGAGACGCCGTCACCGTTGTCACTGCTTCTGTCTCTCTCCCGTTTCTCTCGCATTTCAATCAGCATTTGGCATTTCGAGAGCAACGTCAAACGTAGTCAGCGACGTCTCCGTCCACGTAATGTCTCTGTCTCTGCCTCAGCCTCAGCCGCAGTTGGCATGGCAGCTAGTTTTTGTTTCCAACACGGATAGTTTTTTATTATTTTTGCTAGTATTCAAAACGCGATTAGACGTCGAACATGTGAAGCTCAAGAGACGCCCGGCCGTCTCTAGTTTTTTTTACTATTTTTCTTTTCGGTTTATTTTTCTAAATTATAATTACCATTTTTTTTATTTACTATTTATACAACTGACTAACTAACCTGCAAACGTTCCTTCGAGTATGGTTTATGTTTTCCTCAGTGTGGCCGGCAATTATGGTGAGTGATTGGAGTCGGACCGGGCCGGGCCGTACGGTTTCAATTGATTTGCATGTTACGCAATCCGATGGCAGGGTCGGGGGGGGACAGGGCCGGGGTCCCAGCGCCAGCCCATCAAATTGACAAAAGTGTAATGACCAGCAGCGTAATGGCTCCTAGGTCGATTACACGGAGTACGACTATTTATAGAGCGTTACGTATAGGCATGGGTGCTGCTCTCATTATTCCCTCTCCATCGGCGAGGGCCACATTCTGTGGCAAAGTTCAACTGTCACAATGTTCATGAACTTGTCCATGATTCGGAATTGATTTCCATTTCCCCAACCGGGCGAATAAGAGGAGGGTTGTGCAGAGAGTTGTCAATTTTCATATACAGTATAAAAACAGTAACTTTTGAGGAAAAGTGCCAGGCAAATCCACTCAACTGCAAACGAGTGGCATAGGAGGCAGGCAGCCCATGTAAGGCAAGTCGCACCACAGAGCAGTTACGCTCGAATTGTGATGGTAAATTTATCCTCATATGTATGTACATACATACATACATACTTCATACATGGCCAAATCTGATGCTACAGTAGAGACTTGATAAGCTGACTGACAGAAAGTTAAGGGACGTTAGATTCGTAGTGAAAACAAAAAAACCCTTTGAATTTTGGAAAAACAATAAAACATACAAATATTTATCTAAACATAAAGTATGAGGCTTCACAAAGAGCACAAATGGGCCCTCTTTTATGTAGAGAGATATCTTCAGCAGTCATAATGTAAGAACAAATGATGAGAATATATTAGTTCAGCATTATGTTTGCAACTTTTGGACATTCCTAAACACACTCAAGTGAAATATAGCAATGGGTTTAAAGATATTTTCGACTGCTGATCATTGAAAATTCATTCATAGAAAATTTCCCTATGCATGTATGTAAATTGATTGTTTGCAGAAAACTCAAACTATCGCCATGAGGTCACACACTAAAGGCAAATAAATGATCAAATTTTCTTAGCTCATACAATTCATTTTGAGGTATGATCAAATCCAAATTATAGACTCTGAATGAATTTGCATCATACATACATATGTATGAGTGAGGGTGGGGTGTGTATTTACATATATCGTGAGCATAAGATGTAATGTGTTTTCTTTAGGATATATATATGTACAGATAAATGTTTGTATGTAGTAACACCAATTAAGCTCTCTTTTTCATTCACCCACCCGCAGACAGACAGATCCAGAAAGGCGTAACGGAAAACAAATTCTGTTTTGTACAAACAATTTGATTTCGTGAGCTTGTAATTGTTCATTTGATTACGTTAGTAGTTCCAGTACAGACAAACAAACATATATGCATAGTATATATAAACATGTGTACAATATAAACATACATATATATGTACATATGTGAATATCATCTATAAGCAAACAATAATTTGTTGAATGTAAAAGCAGAAATCGCTGAGAAATCGGGCACATGAAAATGAAATCAGATTTGTTCAGTTGGTTTTTGGTGAATTGCTTGGGCACGCTGCGCTCTTGTTTATTGACGGTGTTCTAGATTAAAGGTACACATAACGGTAATATTATGTGTGTGTGTGTGTGCAAGAACTAAACTGCAAATTGTTTACGACAAAACAAAAGGCGGAGAACGACCAGGAAAAGCGAGAGGGAGAGAGAGAGCAGTAGCGTAAAGAGCAAGAGCAAGAGCAAGAGCAACAATTTCAATGGTGAAAATTGTTAAGCATAAGTACGAATACGAATACGAATACGAATACGAGTACCGAGTATTTTAAAACCCAAAAACACAAGGCAAGAAAATTAGTCTCTCGACTGTGTCGGGTTTTTCTTGGGGGGGCCTCTGCCTGGCGAAAAGCGAATCGCACGGACCAGTCGGCCCCGGACAATTTCAATGCACGGCTCGTGTTCTGTAGTGTTCACGCGAATCGCGCTGCGCCTTAGATATTTGTGAGGAAAGAAAGAGCACTTTAGGGCACTCTAGAGCACTACTACTATATAAACGAGTGTTCGTATTCGATTGATTTTATTTCAATATAAAAGAAACACGAAACAACGAAACACTTAACGAAAAACGAATCGCAAGGATCGAAGGATCCGTGTATACCCCCTGAAAGGAATATTTTGGGTAAGGGGAATAATTAGCAGTTCGGATTTCGTAATTGCAGTCGAGTCGAAAAGTGATTTCGATATCGAAATGCTACTTGGGGAATATTCATTGTGTTGCTGTTGTCTCTCTCCGTCTCTCCGTCTCTTGTCCATTCCATCACGCTCCCTGTCTCTCAATCACTCTCTCTGTGCTTTCTCTGAGAGAGCATCATATCATCTTATGTAATCTGAATGTGGTGGTGGCGGTGGTTTATTGTCTTCTTGTCTATCCGAGTCTCGTTTGCTTTTGCTGATATTTTTAGCACCTGTTGCACTGTGAAAACACCTGAGTCTTGAACCGATCTCTGATCTCTCTCTTTCTCTTTCTGTTTCTGTTTCTCTCTACCATTCCCAATTGCCACTGGCATCTGCAGTGTCGCTACCCGGTGCCACACCCGGCTCTGGAGCTGAGCAGCCGACAATTCTACTGATCAACGGCATCGCCGACGACTCCCAGCTGCAGGACAGGCAGAGCAAAGCCGCCGCATTGAAGTTGGCCCTCGGGAGCGATCACCACAGTGAAGCCACCTCCTCGCTGGGAAGCCATCCCGTACTGACAGTGCCAACCACACCGGGAGGCTCGCATCTGCTGGACTTTGAGTCCCACCTCATCGAGAACGTTGTGGGCCAGGGCAGCGGAGTGGGCATCAGGGAGCTGACGCCCTTCGAGCAGGAGCTGCAGCAGGGCACATCCAAGGTCGGGACAGACGATGCCGCCTCTGTGATCGAGGTAGAACCAGCCGGGGCCAAGACCAAGCAGGCCATTAAGACTCTAGCGCCGCCGCATCAAATCGCCGAGGTAGACGAAACGGCCACCACACCGTCGGAGGCAGTGCGTCGGACCGCCGAGCAGCTAGTGGAGGAGATCGAGCAGGCCCTAGAGACTTTAGTGCCGCCACAACAAACCCCCAAGTTAGAAGAGACGGCCCCCCCATCGGAGCTAGTGCGTCGCACCGCCGAGCAGCTGGTGGATGAGATCGAGCGCGAGCTAATTGAAACCCTGAGCAAAGATGCAGACGAGGCCAAGACTGAGCACGACAACCAGGTGAAGCGCGATCGCGACGAGCTGAGCTCGCTCTCACAGCAGGTGGAGGTGCAGCTAAACGAGCTGACCAGCATCCTCAAGAACAAGCCCCAGGCGGAGATAGTGTTGCAGCTGCCGGAGCCCGAGGAGGAGCCCAGGCCACTCAGACACGCCGCCGCCAACGAGCTGAAGCTCGTGGAGGTGCCCACGCCCAAAACCGAGGCCGAGGAGCAGCAGCGAAAGGAGTTCATCGACTCGCTGCCACAAATCGAACAGCACAGGGCTGGGGAGACCGAGACGGATGCCCAACGACTCTCAGCGGACTGCAAAAGGGAGTATTATCAGTCGCTGAAGAAGTATCTGCTGCAAAGCAGCCAGGACAAGCCGCCCATTCCGCTCCAGACCTATCGCTGGGAGGATCTTCGACGAGCCAGAGAGCGGGTAAGTCCACACCAGACAGATATCCTCCCACCAGTCTGATTTTGTTCCTCCCGCAGGGTGGCTATCCTTGGACGCATCTCTACAAACGTCCCCTGGGACCCGACGAGCAGCCGGAGATTGTGCTGCTCCTGCGCAAGTCCCAGGAGCTGCGATTCAAGTCCGAATCGCCCAAGTCCCTGAAGAAGGTGCGCTACGACGAGCAGGTGCTGGTCAAGGAGACCGAGCGCTACATCCAGGACCTATCCGAGGACGAGGCGCTAGCCCACACCTCCGACGACAGCAGCGAGGAGTCCGACTCGGAGGCCGAGTCCGATTCGGAGCGCGAGACCCACAACGAGGACGCCCTCAGCGAGTGCATCTCCTGTGTGTCCGATTCAGTGCTCGCCGTCGGAGGACACAACAAGCCGCGCAAGACCAGTCGTCTGGCCCACATCCGCGACATCATCCGGCGCAGGCGCAGTGGACGCACCCACGAGGACGCCCAGTCGCTGCCAGGAACCTCCGCCAATCCCAGCCGGCAAAACAGCCTCCACGAGCTAGCACCGCCACCGGGCTCTCTTGTTCCAAACACACAGAAACCCCCGAAGAGCTCCACCGCCAAGCCCAAGCACAGCTTCGACATCATGAAGAAGCTGAAGAGTCTGGCCGAGCGGCAGAAGAAGCGCCTGAACATCAAGCGCATCACCCTCAAGAAGGACGAGCAGATAGTCCTGGGCGAGCAGCAAAAGATCATGAAACTGAAGGCCTCGCCCAAGTCGGACCGCGGCGAGATTCCTCACTTTATCGAGAAGCAGGACTCGGACGACATCCTCGAGCTGGTCGAGTACGATGAGTCGCCCTGTCGCAAGCGCAACAAGGAGGAGCTCGAGCAGGAGCAGCGCGAGGATTTACCCAGCACCAGTGGGGGAGCAGTGACTGTTCCCCAGCCGGATGAGATCATTGAGCTGCCCGTGGCAAAGACTGAGACGGATGCCCCCGCTCTGGAAATTACAGAGCCGCAAGAGGAGAAAGTGGAAGATGTCACAGTCGAAGGTGATGGCACAGAGTCGCCGCCCAAGAAGACACCACGTCTCCGCCGCGAGCATGTCTATGAGGAGATTGGACACCAAACACCCGAACTGGTGGATCAGACCATCATTGAGTTGGACGCCCTCAAGAAGTCGCTGACGCGTCAGGACCACTTGGCCATCGATGACATTGAGGCCGCCAAGGCGGTGCCACTGGATCGCATGGGCAGCAGCGAGGAGGAGCAGGTGGCCACGGCAGCTGCCGGTGCCGGCAAGTCAGGAGCCCTCCTGGCTCCGCTTTCATCCATAGACTCCACCTCGTCGGACGAGGAGCGTGCCCGCCTGGCGCAGCTGTCGCCCGTGGCCGAGGAGAGTGACATCGAGCCGTCGGAGGTCGCTGATTTGCGTCCCGCGCTCAAGAAGGAAGCCTCGCCAGCGCCCTCGGACAAGAAGGTGACATTCTCGCACGTCGAAGACGAGGCCGAGCCCCATCGCGAGGACATCGAGCTGCCCGAAGAAGTGCTAGAGGCAGCGGCCAATGCGGCAAGATGGAAGAACGAGAGGTAAGTGATGAACCGATCCCCAGAAGCATCCCCACGCTTGACACTAACACTCGGCACGAGACCTGCAACCAACCAACCAACCAATCGAAACACTGCCATTGCACTAACCCAATCTTGCAGAGAGTCTAAACTGTTTGCCCTGCTCATGAAACTGTTACTAACCCTCTTGCCGGGAGGTGGCCAGCGCAGACGCTATCGAAACCGAAGCACCACCAAACACACGAATGCACCTGCACCACCACACTACCAAGACTACCACTACACAGATCACAGCACACACCCAATACCAGTACCTGTAGAAATCAAACGCAAACACAGATCCTCTTGGTGGATCCGGGTGAGAAGTCCTTCCCGCTGGACACTCTGCTGCTGCTGCAGTGGCGGTGGCACTAACAAGTTTTGGTAGAGGGCTCCAAATGAAGGTGGCTTTAATGATATAGACCTAAGGTAAGGCCTCCTCCAAGTACTGTGTGCCGTCTCCCTACCCCCACTCATTAAATGTTGGTGTTGGTTTAATAAATTTATGTATGTATGTATGTATGTCTACTCTGCGGTGAAAGTGGGGTTTGGGTTGCATAACTGGGGAAATCCATGTACTCTAGTATAAATCATACATAAATCAATTTAAAATTGCGTACTTTTAAAGGTGGAAACTACGCCTCTAATGAAACCTAACTAACTGGACATCTAAGCATTGAATAGTGAATGGGTTTGGGTTTGTACATACAGTATATTTAGAGATCTAAAGGTCAACGAATGACAAAAAGATTTCCGGCAGGCAGAGCCAGCACAGCGCAGCCTTTAAAATAGAACATGAAAGTGCAAAAGTACATACATACATATGTATGTATGTACATAATTGTTACGGTACTGACTGCTACTCCTCCTGCTGTCTATCTGTCTGTCTGTCTGCATGTCTGATCAGGCCACAGTATGACAGTATGACAGTATAACAGCACAGCAAACACACAAATGCAAATCTAATCCGTCATCTCGTAATCGTGTGTGTGTGCGTCTGTTCATGTCTCAATCTGTTTGTGTGTGTGTGTGTGTGTTTTTTTTGCTAATTTTAAAAGAAAACAACAAAAACAAGCATTTTCATCTTTCGAACAAGAATTTTTCGTTGAGGAAAATCTGTGTCGCGCAAAAACCAAAAAGCAAAAAGCTCTCAGTCCTGGCCGAAAATCGCAACGATGTAGACACGGTCGCCGTCGCGTCGCACACACCACACAACACAGCACACACAGAACGGAACGGAACGAAACGGAACGGGAACAACCGTAAAAGAGCAGAAAAATCGAGAGAATCTCCCAATAATAGTACCCCCAAAAGTGATTTCCATTCCGAAAGGTCACCCCCCGCCCCAATGAGTGGATTCTTAGCCCTGAAGTAAAGTTCAAACTCTGGGTTGCAAAAGTCCGAATAAAATTCCTCAGAGGCTGGGCAAAGAATTTCGAGCGGATTCGGGCAGAAAATAAATTCAATGTCCAACGGAGGCGGTTGCTCATGCTCTGGTGGTGCTTAAAAATAGCCACCGACCCACCACGAACGACAAGGCGACAAAAGCGAACAACAAAATAAACGAATAAAAGACAAAAAAAGTACACGACGAGTAGGAGGAGGAGGAAGAGCAGCGGTGGATAAAGGGGACGGGGATACGGATTTCGACCGGGGGCCAAGTGAATAAGTAACCAGCAACAGCTGTCTGCTTTCTATCTCTCTCCCTCTGTCTCTCTCTCGGAGATCATGCTCAATTCCGTCGCTCCGCCTCGGTGGGCGCTCTGCCCGCCGAGAAGAAACACTTTGTGTCGCGAGTGGAGAGTGCCAGCGGCGCCTCCTTGGATGTCCGCTGCGCCTGTCAGTTCTTTGAGTCCGAATCTTTGCTGCCGGAGCGCATCAATCCCGTGGATTCGCGGCCAGGCTCACGGCAGGGACACTACAGCGACCAGGAGCATCAGTTCCCGCACCTGAATCAGAATGTAAATCTGAACATGAGTCTCGGTTACCCCCGCGACGATCTGTCTACACATAGCTTTGAGGTCGTGAGTCATGCCGATGTGGCCGCCCCATCGGTGGATCTGAGCTTCATGGAACGCTATCCGGAGCTGGAGCAAACGGCCCGATCCCGGGGACTGGTGGTGCGAAGCATTTCGGATGCCACCGAACCGGATCCAGGTGGATCCTACATGGCCGCAGGCCGCCGACAGCTGTCCATGGGAGGCCTCTCGTCGGGCAGCGTTGGCCGCTTTCCCGACACCATGTCCATGCGCAGTGGCACCTCGCTGCGCCGCATATCGGCTGGCAACTCCAAGATGGATCTCTACTGTGCGGACATCAATATACCGAATGCTCCTGGAACCGGACGTCCGGGCGGCCAACGCTCGGCCAGTGGCAGTCGACGAGCCTCCAATGCGGATCTTTTCCAGGCCACCATCCTGCCGGGATCGCTGCATCCGCCTCAACTAAATCTGATTGCTGCCACGCCCAGTCCCGGTATGGCGGATCAGCAGCCACTGTTCCCCTCGCACCAGGCGTCTCCGGCTCCCTCGCAGCAGGACTTCCGCAATGCCAGGCCACCCCTGTCGCCGGACTATATGCGTCCCAGCAATGCGAACAAGGAGAATCAGCTGCCCGGCAACGTGCTGCCCCAGAACCGACCCATCGACGTGTCTCGCTTTGGCGGCGATGCAGTGCGTCCCTCGTTCCTTCTCGAGTCGGACTTCCAGCAGCTAAAGAGTCCCTATCAGCCTACCACTGTCACCACGCCCATGGATCCCCTTGCCGAGGCTGTGGCCGAGCTGGAGGTGATCGCGCAGGAGCACAACATCGTGAACATCCGCGACAACATTCAGACGGAGACGCGACGACCCCCCTCCATTGGCGGGGATCTGAGTGCAGCACCCCTGAAGCTTGACGAGCTGACAAAGATCGAGATCATCAGCGACATGCCAGTGGTGGACATCGATGCGCTGGTGCAGCACGAGGAGCAGAAGGCGGCGGAGCATCGCAGCCGCAGTCCAAGACCCTCGCCCAGGCAACCAAAGGCGCCGCCTGTGATGGCCACCCTCCAGTTGCCCACGAGTCGCCCATCCAGTCCGTCTCCAGCGGAGCCATCACTTCCCTTGCAACCCCTCAAACGCCAACACACTCCAGAGAGACAACTTTCGCCGGAACGTCCTTCGAAATGGGCACCCGCTGCCCCTCCGCAGCAGCAGATGATCCAGGCGGCATCAGCGGCAGTCATCAATCTGCAGGATGCCTCTCCCGAGGTCAAAAGTTCCTACACCTCGCGCTTTAAGGCCATGTTCGCTGCCAAGGAGCCCCGCCAGAAGTCACCGTCGCCCCAGCGTTCTCGCACGCCCAGCCCCAAAACGGAGAGATCACCTTCGATGTCTCTTTTTTCACGCGAGAAGTCGCCGTCGCCCATGAAGATGTTGTCGGTGTTGTCCAAGGGGAAGCCGCAGGCCATGTCCATTGTGACCAGCTCGGGCGCTGCGTTGAAGGGCAAAGAGGCGGAGCCGCTGGCTGTGCGCGTGACAGAGACATTCTCCCTGAAGGTGGACGAAATGGATCAGTACGGCTCGCGGCCAGCTAAGCCACCGGCTCCTCCGCCGCACGCCCAGACCATGTACAGCAGTCGCGAGGATTTTGGAGCAGCGGCATCCTCGGAGCGGGTTTCGGTGGACATGAGCGAGGCTTTTGCTCCGGTGGTGGTGTCTGCCCTGCCACGAGGCGGCAGTGGAAGCGTCAGCGGCGGCAGCTTCATGGCTGGCAATAGGAATTTCTACTCCAGCGAGATTGAGATGCCGGAAACGGCCTCCTGGGGGGCCAGTAGGGAACCCTCGCAGGCCGGCGGCAGTCGCCCGCTCATCTCAGTGCCCATACAAATCTCCGACAGCCACGTCTATCGACCCCTGCGCTCCCCCTCAGAGCAATGCTTTGGGGTGCAGCGCAAGTCCTCGTTCCGGGAGCCGCGCACCCAGTCGCACGACCGCGCCCCCCGCCTTAGCAGCGGCTCCCAGGAGCAGCTGTACGGGGCGGGGCGGGGCATGACAAAGACGGTTAGTTTCCATTTTGACGAACGCAAGTCGCGCCTTGCGGAATTCGCCTCCGCAAGCGAATCGCCCCTGACCCAAAAACAAATCGAACACAAAGAGTTCCTCGAACGGACCTACTTCTCTCGGTAAGCCATCTATGCCACCCTATGTACTGGCTAGACCACCCCGACCTCTCGGCACCACCAAAACCACAAAAACCACCACACACCCTCCACACCTTCCACACCGGGTGACGGCCTCCTGCTAACCTTCGCTTGCCACTACTCCACGCAGAACTCCGTTCCTCCGTTCAGTCTACTAATCCTGTGCTCTCTCTTATTGCAGTGATCATGAATATGAGCCCGTGGGCGTGTCACCGGCACACGAATCATCGCCAGCGCCAGCGCTAGTGGCAGCCCACGCCCTCTCCGAGCTGCAGGTGCCCATGGACATCGATGGACATCTGGACAGCTCGGCAGGAACAACGCCCCGAACCGAATCTCGCACCGACTACGAAATACACACCAGCCAGGTGGACTCGAGCGCCCTCGAGGAACTGCCGCTGCAGCCGGAGAACCGCAAGAAGAGCTTCATGGCCAGCGCCCAGGACCGCACCAAGAAGATGCAGGACGGTTTGCGGCAGCAGGCGGGAAAGCTGCGCACGAAGCTGCGCAGCAGCCAGCAGGCCAAACCAAAACCCATATCGCCCAGCCCCAAGGCCAAGGAGCGGAGGCGCTTCAAGGCGCCCGAGTTCTCGAAGATCAAAATGCCCGAAATCAAGCGACCCGACATGTCCAAATTCAGGGAGCTCAAGCGACCGGAATTCACAAAATTCAACAAGCCCGACATGTCCAAGTTTAAGCTGCCGGAAAAGTTCTCGACCCTGAAGCTGCGTCGCAGCAAAAGTTTCAAGGAGAACGAGAGCGAGCTCACGTCCGAGGAGCCAGAGGCCACCAGTGCAGCAGCAGCAGGAGGAGGAGCCGAGGCTTCTGCCCAGTCTGCGCCCAAGAAGAAGTTCGAGTTCAACTTTGGCACCTATCCGCGCGCCTTCCGCAAGAAGAAGCCCACAGAGGAGCCACCACCGCCCGCTATGGAGTCGTCGCTGGGCACAGAGGGACTCAGTCTCAGCGTGATCCCCAGCACCGAGACGCAGCCATCGCAGACGTCCACGAGCTCGCCGCAAGGAGATCGCGGACCTGGTCCGGTGCGATCCCGCTGGGCGGACAAGTTTTCGGATGTGAGCTACAACGACAGCGAGGGATCGCGCTGCAGGCGCTACGGCAGCGAACTGGAGAGCTTTGAACGCGAGTCCTCGTTGGAGCGACGCATGAAAGAGGATCTGGAGGGGACCGAGGACACGGCCAGCGAGGCGCAGCAGCCCCAGACGATGGGAATTTTGGGCGTGGTGGCCGACAGCAAACAGTTTGCGGAGTTCGATGAGGAGAATCGAGCCATCCACGAGATCTCCAGCAAGCGATCGCGCGAGTTCAAGCGCCGACCGATGGTGCATCAGGACTCTGATTTGCGCTCGGAGGACAGTCGCGATGCCGAGGGCTGGACGGAGAAGGACATACAGAAGAACAAGCTGCTGCGCAAGGCGGAGCTGGAAGCGGAGACTGGCTACCACAAGTACTACGACAGCCACTCCACGGCTAGTTCGGGCAAGAAGGTGGTGATGGAGCCCATCGACGACGACGAGTTCTTCCTGCGCAAGCGTGGCATCTCTGAGGACAACATCCAGCTGCGGCAATATATCAGCGCCGCCATTCGCGAGGGCTACGTCATGCCCAATGCCCTGCAACATGTGGGCTACTCCGCTGAACCCGTACCAGGGGAATACGGAGACTTTGAGGCGCCGCCGGCCAAGCCCCGTCGCCTGCATCGCAACTATCGGCCGGACATTGACGACTCGCAGGAGTTTCAGCGCAGCGACTACGGCGACGATCTGTCCATGTCCCAGAATGGCAGCGACTTTACCCCGAAGAGACCTCTGCGCAAGGCTCGTAGCCGCAGCCGCAGCAAGCTGTCCGTGGATGGCAGCCAGGACATCCACATGGGCGATGGGGCGAGCAGCAGCATTCAGTACTTTGACGACGATGAGGAGTACCTTAGGCCACCCACGCGGGATCAAGAGGTCAGCGAATTGGACAAGGAAGCAGCGGCGACGGAAAATGAGGGACCACAGAGCCTACCGCTCGCGCCGAGGCGCCACAAGAAACGCACACGCGATGACGCATCCGTTGAGAAGGATGCGGACTCGTTCTTTAATGGCTTTGGTGGTAGATCAGTATCGAATACCTTTTTGCAGCCACACGAAGATGTAAGTAGCAAGCGCAAGTCTGTGACTAGAAGGCAGTAAATTCGATCTCTGTGGTAATCCATTTCAATCCCGATTCCGATTACCAGGTAATTGTTTATCGCACTGAGCACGAATATCGTCACATACCGCTAGCCACGCCCGACAACTTTACGGACGGCGCGTCCGTGCGCACACCCCGCTCCGAGGACGATCGCACCTCTCGCGGCGCCGACTCTCTGGTACTGGACATGAAGACAAGGCCCGGGATGGGGAGGACAACGAGGAGGGAGCATCCAGAACGAAGAGCGACGAGAGGTTCGTCATTGACATGCTGGAGAGCGACGGGTGAGCATTGTTAGGTGCTAGATATCTGTCACGGATGTTCCGCTAGGTGTGGCTTTCTTGCTCGCTTCCTTCCAGCTATGCGGTGGTGCGCAAGGAGCCGCTGCCCAAGCCCACGCCCCCGGCCCGCCGCAAGAAGTTCACCCGATCGCCCGGCGAGCGATTCGCAACGCTGCCCAGCATACGCGGCTCACGTGGATCCCCACCGCCGGCCAGGCCACCGCCGCCACAGCAGTATATACCCACGGAGGACTCGCCGCTGGTGCCACGCCGCAGATCGGCGGCCAGTCTGGACGAGATCCCGATCCCCCAAATGATGATCAAGTCGAAGTAAGAGCAGCCGTCGGTCGTGTCGCCTTTTGCCTTTTGAGTTGCGACGGCCGACCCTTTCGATTGATTTTTACTTTGACTTTCGTTTCGTTTCGAATGCATTTTCGTTAAGTTTTTCCTGTTAAGTTTTCATTTCTGTTGTTGCCACTAAGTCGTAGACTAAGCTTAAGTTAAGACCAAGGGTTAGACGCACAGCTAATGCTAATGCCGCTATTTGCTACTGCTACTAATCCGACCCGACCCGAATCGAATTGAAACCCCTCGGGACACGTACTCGTACACCCAAATAAAACATGAATACACAATACACACGAATCCACCTCCAAGACACACGAGTTGGCCAGTTGGCCTGTTGCCTTTTGCCGATTGCCGCTTGCACGGAAGTCCAAGCCCAAGCCCCAAAAACATATATCTAATGCACCTCCCACCTCCAACATTTTCCCCCAGCTACGAGACCCAACCACAGAAGCAGCAGCCCCAGAAGCAACAGCAGCCGGAGGAGGAGGATGACTACGAGGAGCCTGGTGCTCTAGAGCGACCCGAATCACCACGCTCCAACCTCCAGTCCGGCGAGGTCATCAACAAAATGAAGTTCCGACCACTGCCGGCACCACCGCGTCCACCGCGCGAGAAGCGCTCGACGCGTGGCGGCAGCAATGCCCTCGACACCTACGAGGACAGCGAACAGGTGGCCAGCTCCAGCCAGGCGGACAGCTACGACCAGCAGGGTGAGTTCGAGGTGGAGGTATCCACCCAGACGGACCCACTGCCCGACGACTTTGTGTGCGAAGAGTTCGAGATAACCGAAGACATGAAGATCATTGAGCCGCGGAGAGCCATCGGATCGAATGGATCGGCCAGCAAGACCCTCGAGGATCTGTTGCGCAGCGTCGAGACGCAGGACGAGGTGGACGGCGCTCGTGTGCTAACAGAGGACGAGCAGCTAGCCAAGGGCCTGCAACGCTTCAGGGATGCCAACCAGCGGAGCATGTCGGAGCGCTCTCGTGCCTCCTCCCAGGCGGACCGTTCCAAGTCGCTGAGTCGCCCGCAGACGCCATCCTCGGCGGTGGTCATCGAGCGACGCGTCCCTACGCCCAGCCTGGTGGCTGGCGAGGAGCAGGATGCCACTGTGCAGGCCTCGCTGATAGTACGACCCATTAGTGCCGCCGATCTGGCAGATGATGAGCTGCGACGCGAGGAGGAGGAGCTGCGGCGGGAGGGTCTGCTCTCGGACAGCTCGGTGCAGAGCAAGTCCGATGTGGAGGAAGAGGAGCACGGAGAGGTGGCCTTAAGCGACTATGCTGCCAGTTCTGCGGATCTGGATGCGGCGGTGGAGCAGCTGCAGCAGGCCCAGCTGGAAAGCGACTACGAGAGCCGGCTGGAAGACGACGAGGTAGAGCGCACCCTGAGGGACAGTGAGTTCGAGGAGGAGGAGGGGGATGCCGGTGAGAAGTATTCGGATCAGTATGACGAGGAGGAAGAGGAGGATGAAGAGACACGTCTGGAGAGGGAGCTCACGGAGCAGGAGTTGAACGAGGCCCTCGAGAAGGAGCTGCAGGCCATGGAGAAGGAGCTCTCAGACTACAGGCAAAAGGAGAAGGACACGCTGTCAGACGAGGAGGAGCCCGCTGCCTCCGAGATCGAGTCCCGCCACTCCGAAGACGAGGGGAAACCACAATCTGAGACAGAAACCATAGAAGACGTGGAGAAACCCATCCGGAAAATTACCGCCAGCGAACCCACCGAGGCCGAAGTTACGCCCAAATTTGTGGCCACTTTGCCCACTGAACCCGCCTACGGCCACGACGAGTTGGATGACGAGGAGTCGGAAGATGTGCCCCTGCCACCACCACGTCGCAAGTCCACCACAACCCTCGAGCCCACCGCAGCAATAGCAGCTACCAATCTGACGATTGCCGAGCAATCTGCCCGAGAGCTAACGCCTGTCCAGTCACTGCAATCCCCGCCAGAGCCGCAGCTACCCACTCGCTTGGCCGAGCTGGAGGTGGAGCGACTCCGTGTCCATGCCCTGCAAGCAGGCCAGATCCAAGTGTCGCAGCTGCACGGCAGCCACATCAGAGCCGACGATCTGGAATGCAAGTCCGGTCAATTGGTGGTCCAGAACATTGAACTCCCGCCCGGATTCATCGACAACATTGTAGAGCGCGTGCGGGAGCAGCGTCCCTCGCTACTCACCACCGAAACGCAGACCAGCCGTCAGGCCAGCAGCGAACCGGCCAACTCGGATGTGGAGCAACCCGTGAAGCCGCCGCGCCAGAGCAAGGCCACCGAGCAGTCGCCTCCGAACGGACGAACAGACCCAGACTGAAATCGGGCTGATGCCACTGCCCCCGCCACCAGCCGTGTATCCCAGCGTCGAGTATTTGCAGTCCCTAGCACCGTTGGCCTTCTACAATCTTCAACGCAGCGCTGAGGCCGAACAGGCCGAGGGTGCAGCCTCCACAGAGCGCAAGGCACCGCACAAGTGCCGGCGTCGCCATGTCCAGGAGCAGGCCGAACCCGATTCGGGCTCTGAGCTGGAGGATCAGTTGGTGGAAAGACCACGCTCGCGTTCCTCGCGTCGTTCGCGCACAAGGAGCGCAACTCAGCCGCCAGAGGAGTACGACGAGGATCAGCCCCGGACTGTAGTGCAGGCGGGACGACAGTTTATATCTGCCTGCAGCCTGGAGCTGGTGAACATCATCAACCAGCTGACGCACTACGTGCGCGGGGAGACCATGGAGCCGCAGCAGCAGCAGCAGTCGCGCAACATATCCGCCCTCATGGTGCTCTTCATTCTGATCACGTTCGGAGTGCTTGTCTTTCTGGTGACCGGACGACAGGTGCACACACATCACTGGGACTACTTCAATCCGCCCGGGAACGAGGGCAGGCAGACGTGAGGGCAGTGGCGATCGATGATCGATCCCATCATCCGTGGGCTTGTCACGAACTATCCTTATGGGGGAGAGGGGCGGGTTTGCATTTTGCATTTCGGAGCAGAGAATTTTTTGCTAAATGGGTGAAAAACAAACGAATTTAAACGCGGCCAAGAGCCCGCTCGAAACTAGAAGGCCTTAATGATAAACATACTAACAACAAAACAGATAGAACTAGCAACTATTTGAGGGTGAGGGGCAATGCATTGCCCTCGTGCTACTACTAGTCAGTCACAGAACAATCGAATCGAAACCCGAAATCCCAGCTCAACAGACACTGCACATGCCCGTGCTACACCATAAACCATGTATCTTGTACTAACTATAAAGAACTACTACTATCTATATTTAAAGGGAATCTATCATTTTCGTCATTGTCTACCAGTGCAGCAGCAGCAGCAGCAGAATAACAACAACAAAACAGTCGAAACAGAAGCAGAACCAGCAGAAGCAACGATTATGTATTAGTTATGTACTTAACACATGCTTTGTATGTACATAGACATTTTTTTAGTAGCTGTCTTTAACTATGGTGGGCAGGTGCCCCAAATAAAAATGGGAATGAGAAGGAGAACTAATCAAATAAACATATTTATTTTCTACCAGCGAAGGGGAACGCGAAAAGAGATTCAATTGTTGGACAAATTGTTGTTTAATCTAGACCAAAGTGTAGGAATTAATATATAAAAAAAAACAAAACAAAACAAAAACATGTAACTCTTTTTCATTGAATTCACTTAAAAGTTATAATTTGAAATGCGAATACTTAGCAGAGGAGAGGAGAGAAGAGAACATTATATGTATACATAAATATATAGAAGCGTATTTTCAATAAAGCAAAATGATATACAAATAAATGGGGCTTATGATTTGGTTTGTTATTGAATAATGATTCGACTAAACATCGACTTTACCGACACTTAGAGCAAGAAATCATCGTTGTATTTAACCATTTCACGATGGTCTTTGTGGCTTCCCTTTTGCGATTTGCTGGCAGCTGAACGAACGGGCACAAGTGCATTAGCGATTTAGCATTTTAAATACAACACTTGAGACACTTACCAATGGACGACCAGACTGCGGATGAGGAGGCATCGTTAATGGGTTCGATTTGCGGCTGGCGTCGGGCCAATTGCACCTGCAACACAATGCCACTCACATTCTTGCCATGCATTTCAGCAATGGCGCGATCTGCCGACTCTGGCTTGGCAAAGGAGACAAAGCCACGGCTGCAAAGGGAGTCAATAACATCAATTATAATATGTTAATCCAGATTCAATAGAAACATTATCCATCATCCAATGAATTACCTCTTTTCAATCTCCATCGACACATTTACAATTGTGCCATAGTCGTTGAAGGTTTTCTTCAAGAAATCTTCGGTGACCTTGTTGCCTGATACAAATATAGTGTTGCCGGCACGTGGCTTCTCCGGGGGTGGCGTATCAATAGCCGCCGCCTTCTCAGCCATGGCGCGCTCTTCACGGTCCCGCTCTGTGGCAAAGTGCTGATACAAGTTCTGGCGCCGTGGCTCCTCCTTGATAATCTCGCTTATGATGGTCTCCTGCGCCACATCGTTTTGAGTCGACGAGAAGGGCTGGTAGGACGCCACGGTGGTCTCCGATGTGGAGCGCTTGGCACGTTCCTGACCCTTTGGCCGCTTGAACGAGGTTTGATCCTGCTTTGTTTGCTGTTTTTGTATGGCTGGTATGGCGCCACTCTTGATCAGCTTGCGAGCCACCTCGCGTGCATCACGCGCATCCGTGGGTCGCTTCAACGTCATGGAGCTCTCCGGCTCCTGCTTGGGTGCCTTATGGGCCTGCAGTGCCTTTTTCTGCAAAATAAATAATTACATTAGAATGGAATCCGGTAACTTGATTGAGAACTGCGTCCCACCTTCTTCTTTAGCTTCTGATATTTAGCCTGAAGCATCTGCTCCTCCTCAGTTAGATTAGTGGGAAAGTGTATGTAAACCATTTTGGCAGCGTCTCCTCAGGTTTATTGCACTATTTATGTTGTTTTCAATTTGTTTTTCGACAATATCTTTAGACGATTGTTTGTTTGCTTGCCGCTAATTCCATTCGTCTGACCCTCAAAAATATACCCAAATATACCTTTTCATTTTCAAAATGTACCGCAATAATACCTACTATATTCCTCAATTTTTATATTCGATTTAATATAACATGCTAGTTAGGACTCTCATTTCTGAACATATAATTTTATCCGACTGTTGAATACATTTTGTATCAGATTGGCTAACACTTAAGATTTTCTTTTTGTGGATTATTTAGAAAATTGGGATTAAGCAAATAAGGTAAGCAAAAATGCTGCTTTTGTTACAAATTTGCTACATACCAACAACATATTAATGGCGTATGCACATTTTGTATACCCTATTTTCTTCAATATATGGTAAAATTTTCCTTAATAAGCTGCTTTCAAACCAAGTAATACCTGATTTTTCTTAGACAGTCATGTTTTTACCTATTTATGCATTTAACTAGAATTACTTAAATCGTTCTAATGGATCGTGCGATAGTTCTAGGTCATACACCTTGTACTATTTTCGATAGTATCGAACAAGATATATTTTAATTATTTTCTAGCATTATTTAGTGTTTTCCAGTATTTTTGAGAACGCGTTACGGACCACAGTTGTTTTAACAATATAGTCATGTAGAAATGTATTTTGTAGTTACTATGTAGTAAAAAAAAATTTTGTGAAATTGTTATTGACCATTTTTCTTGTATACCATTTTTAACACAGAGTTCAATAAATGCAAATTCTTAAAATAATCCAATCTTGTAGTAAATGGATTAATTTGTTTTAATAAATTAAATTTTTAGTGCTGAGATTCCTGGTTAACTAGTAATAATAATATGAATATCAGAATCGCGAAATATCATTCAGAATGTAAGTTTTTAATGCCGGTTCGTTTTTTGAACCATTACGCGTTTGCTAAAAGTGACCGTATTGAGCAAGCCTAATAATACCGATAGAACTGCGATAGATATGAAATAGTGTTGCAAACATTTTGCAGAACTAATGCAACTCTGAGTGTTTTTCAGCACTCACGCCATGTTGTCGCAGACTTGTCAAAAATGTTCTTTCCTTCTCTTTCTTTCCGGTTAGCGTCATGGTAAGATTTAACAAAGTTTTTTCCGAGTCGGTTGAAAAATGTAAAATTTAGAAGGTGCAACACTCGCGAGATGAATTAAACATTGCCCAAATGTGAAGTGGCCAGTACGTTGAGTTAATACACATAAAAACAAGCTCCTGCACTGAAATATCGTTCGAAATGAATGCGTTTTACTATTTTCACGTGGTTGTGCCCACCAACACAAGCAACGCGCTGGCCAGAATTGACGGAACGGAAGACAGAGTTGTGAATAAGTTGTTCATGTATATTTCTTTGCTTGCAGCCTTTCGAGAGATTCGTACAAACTGGTCGCATTGCCAAGGCCTCGGCCGGCCCCTTGAAGGGTCGCCTGGTGGCCATTGTCGACGTCATTGACCAAAACAGAGTAAGTGGCGACAGCCGGAGGAGGCGGAGCAACAGCAACAACAGGCGCGGCGCACTTGCCACTTGCACATGATGATAATTTGTCTTCTTGATAGGAAGTGCCAACTGACACATAAATGAAGCTAGTTTAACCCACTGAAAGCAAGCATGCAAGCGACGCGACGCGACGCTGATTTGTTGCTGTCCGACGCCAACTCCAACCTAAAAGCAACACGAACTAAGACTGTTTTTCTCTTCGTAGGTTTTGGTTGATGGTCCTCTGACCGGTGTTCCACGTCAGGAATACAGATTGAACAATCTGCATCTGACCAAATACCGCATCAAGTTCCCCTTCACCGCGCCCACGCGTATTGTGCGCAAGGCCTGGACAGAGAGCGACCTGAAGGCCCAGTGGAAGGTCAGCCCCTGGTCCGTCAAGGCACAAAACATTTGCAAGGTGTGTATATGATTGTTTATAATGGTTATCTAGGTCACTGCACATGATGATAATTGAAAGTTCTTGATAGGAATTGCCGGCTGATACATACATGAAGCTAGCTTTGTTTTTAACTGACCGCAGTCTTAGATAATCCCCCACCCGCACCCTTATTGTATTCTGGATATATTTACTCTGGCACTAATTAATGTATATCTTGCAGCGCTCACAATTGAACGATTTTGACCGCTTCAAGCTGCGTTATGCCAAGCGCCAGCGCAACAAGCTGCTGACCATTGCCTTCAACACACTGAAGAAGCGCACCAAGTTCGACGGCACACCCCGCATCCTGAAGAAGGATCGCCGTGAGCGTCTGCGCGCCGAGAAGGCCAAGGGTGGCAAGAAGGCAGCGGCCAAGAAGTAAACAATAAATTAACGAAAGTAACTGCTTGATGAACATCCACTACCAATGGAGAAAATAAAAGAAAGTGTTATTTTTAGGAAAAACACGCACGTGGCCGAGTTTTTTTTTTTTCTTTTTTTATGTTGTTTGGGGAAAACGGAAAACGGCAGTTTAGTTTGAATTTCAACAATTTTATTTGCTCTCAAGAAACAAAAAGGTCGTAACAGTCCACATTCCACAGTCTACAGTCCCATTCTTAAAACCACAGTCTAGCAAGTAAATTAGCACCAAGAAATTCCTAGGCATCGCCCTTGCAGTAGATCGTCTTCCAGTTGCTGGGATGGTTATAGCCAAGAAGGATGGGCAGATGTAGGAACAGAGTGATATGCTCGCCTTGTATCGACGTCGAGACCTTGACCCAGTTGCGCAGCCATTCGATCATCTCCTCGTCTCTGAGATTAACTGGATTTAGGCCGCGCAGATAGCAGGAGTAGCGTAAAGCATCCAGACTCAAATTGTGCACACCACCCTCACGGGTTATGGCCTGGTCCATGTAGTGCACAAGAAAGGCGTGCTCGTGAAGGCGGTGACGCTTAAAGATGCTATTCTGCAGTCCGTGCATATTGACTAGGGTTTTCTGCAATAGTAAAACAAACAGTGGTTTAAATAGTGCATGACATGGGGTTAATCAGCATGGTCTTACGACATGTTTCCGCGACATTCCCAGCAGTGAGTAGGGTCCCTCGACGAATATATCCTTGACTTCCAGCAGCATCTCTGGCGTTGGGTGAGTGCCACTGCCCAACAGACCCAATATTTTCTTAAACTCCGCGTGCTTGGGGTGTCCGGACAGCGATTTGAGTTTGGCCTGCAGGCACCGGAAGACGGACTTGTTGTACTGCAGTCGTCGCTTCATGTAGTAATTTTGAAAGTCGGTGCGCTGCTCAGCAGTCCAGAAGTGCGAGGTAAGAAAGACGCGGGGATACCAAAAGCTGCGAAGTAAACAAACCGGCATTATTAGAGTGTAGCACCCATGCTAATTGGTGAGAACTTACACAAGAGGAAAGAATGCATAGCCAACCATCGGCAGTGAGCAGCCAATTAGGGCCGGTGCCACCTTCATCATGTCCCTCGGCATCATCATGTAGAGCTCCAGTTCCTGGCGATTCAATGCCCTGATCCCTTGCGGCGAGTCATTGGCGATGCGGGAAATCTTCAAGAAGCGTTTCATGTCGCTGAAGAAGTCCTTCACGCCATCAAAGAAGACGTGATACAGCTGCATGGCCTTGGGGAAGTTCTTTTCGAGGACCTTGTCATAGTTCTTCACGTAGTTGAAGTAGCGCGTGAATATGTAGTCCTGCATATTATCCCGCATCTGCTCCCGCTTTGACCTGGGAGCGTCCTGCTCTTTGGGCTTGTCATGCTCGGGCAGAGCGGGAGGCGGGCTGGAGGCGGTCTTGACCAACTGCTGGCCTTTTGGCGGGTCTTTTGGCTTGTTGGCATCCCAGCCCGTTTCGTAAATGACCTTTCCAACGCTGGTTATCTCGGCGGCAACATTTCGCTTAATCGTTGGCGGTGCTTCTTTTCCAGTCGATTTAGCCGAATATTTACGTTCTGGTGGCAGTGTGCAATATGACTTCGTTCCGTTATCGCTGCCGGTAAATGGGGTTTTAATGCTGATTGATAATTGGGGTCAGGGAATTGTTCTAACCTGGCACTTGTGGTGGCAATGTAGAGCTGTAACAGTCGCTGGCGATCTTGGGGCCAACTCACTGCCGAACCTTGGGCAAATCGCGCCGCCACACGTAGTGCCAACGCCATTCCACAAACTACAAACACCAACCTCACACACAAGTGCGTCCAATTACGCAACCGGCAACTCCAATGCAGGAGATCTCCCGCAACAATTTTAATTTGAAGTATATGCAATACAAAATTCACACGAACATAAGGATTAGAGCTGCACAACCATCGATAGCCTACCGATATACTGAAATTCAGAAATCATTGACAATTTCGATAGTTTTGCTATTATTTGCTATATTTTTGATAACTTGAATGAACAGTATTCGAAAACAAGCTGGAGATTTGTCAATTTAAAGGGAGTTTCATTTAAATTCATAGCATTGTGTTTTTGTTTACCACTATCGCGCGGACTAATTCGATTTACATATATCGATAGACGAGTCGACAGAGACCGGCAGGTATCGTTGCATCAACATGTAGAAATTTGTTTGTTTAAAAAAAAATTAATATTTCCAAAATTAGAGACGATCTTATAAAAATTGTGTTATATAATGAATATTTTTATATTGTTTTCCCTTAAAAAGTGCTGCGTTAAATTTTTTGGGGCGTGCAATCAGAAGAATATTGACGAAGGCCAACGCGAACGTTGGTTCCTCGAAGGATCCAAACAAAACCCTCCAACATACGCCATGAGAAAAAGTGTGTCCCGCACAAAGAGGCCCCTACCTTTTATAGATATACCATTCGGCCCCCAAAGAGCGGGCTTTTCTCGCACAGAAAAACTGTTCGGAAAATTGTTGGTTCGTTTGTTTTTGCTTGTCTGTTGCGTCGGTTGTGGGTTTGTGTCGCACGGAAAACTGGGCGGAAATTCGAGCATTTGTTTTCGCCTCGTACTAGATGCTGGCTGCAGCAGCAACACCAGCAGCGTCAGGACAATTAAGCAAGTGGAGGCTCGCGCGCCACGGCCACGGTCAAAAACCGTAACTAATCAGGCCCGGACGCTCATTTGAGCCATCAGTGGCAGCCACTTTTTGGCCATTTTGCGGCATAAACGGAAACGGAAATGTGCGTTGATTGTTTGGAAGAGTCACAGGAATGCCATGCTATGTTGCTTTAAGGGTGCTTGAGCTTCATCGGTGAGTGGGAGGGGGGGTGCTTGGAAGGAAGAGAAGACCTTCTGTGGGCTGGAAATTATAAAACTTATCGCAGCGCGTGTCCAACTTACTTGACTTTCCACTTCTGTGTGGGAAAGCAGCCAAGGGGCATGGCTGAACGTCAGGCAGAAAGAAGACTCTAATGCCATCTGTGGGTACATAAGTATATGTACTCTTTTGTGTCTCTGTGTGTGTGTGTGTGTGTGTGTGTGTGTGTGTGTGTGTGTGTGTGTGTGTGTGTGAGAGTGCTGTTGTATACGCGTGTTTTTTCCGCTTAGCTTCTGTGGCTCCTTGGGCCGACTTATTTATATGGGTGCCCACACACAGGATACCACGGGCACGTATAGAGCGACATGTACATATGGATACTCGTAGTCAGCCAGAGTGCTCGAAAAAAGCTTCAGTTACATTATTGACACATGCACAAACACACGGTTAGTTATGTACTACGAGAGTGGCATGAGAACGCCACTGCCACATGTCGCACAACTTCGGGCGTTTGATTGCTCGCCGCGCCAGGAGCTACGGGCACTGCCATTGACATAAAAATAAAAATATCCGTAGCCTGGAAGCCATAAATATGCTACCCCACTAGCGGGCACATTTAATTGAAAATACGTCAATACTTCTCCACTCGACCAACAACAGTTGGGGCCCCGCACTGCAGCCAAAGTTCTCTGGCATGAATAAATGGCCAAAACACTCTTGGGGCCCCCCCGAACAAGTTCAAGGTGGTGCTGGCAACTATGCTTCGCATTAAGCCAGTCCCCGTCCCACACCCCGCCCCGACCCATCCGATCGCAGGGGGATTACATAAAGCACCGCATCAGAATTGCCAATTTATGGAACATTCCTGTCAGTGGTAGTCAATTTAAAATGGATTCCGCTTTATTGAATTGCCCGCCCGGCATTGGATTGGATTTGATTTGATTGAATTGCATTGCATTGGACGTTATGCATATTTGAGTTTAATGCCTTTCCGTTTAGCTGGGTCATGAAAAAACAATTTGTTCGGATTACGATGCTGCACAATCTTTGGCATCGATGCGCACAAATGCGAGAAACGGTTGGAGATTAAGGCTGGGCGGACAGTATAAAATTCGATTTAATGGTTCAGATAGTTGGGATTCAGAGTTGGGAGTGCCTGGAAGCAGCCTGTCAGTTAGTCATTGGCTTGGCCATGGATGGTCTTGTCATCAATAAATGGTCGATTAGCTATAATTCAATTAGTTTCTGTCAACGGCAATAATTGCGTTCTCTGTTAAACAAACTGCAATTAGCCAGACAATCAATAAGGTCCACACAAATCGAAAATGTCATAGCGATGGCTAATTGGCCAATGGCCAGTCAGTGTTATGTTCACAGTTTATAAATAAAATGAACGATAAAATCAATTAGCATATGTACGTCCTGGGCAGACATCAGTCATGCCTCTTGCCTTCGGTGGTGTTGTGGCGGCTTCAAAGCTAATCATACGCACCGTTGAACTGGAGCAAATTGTGTTGCATGCTGTAAGTGCTGTGCCAGCAGCAGGCTCACACAAACACAAGTAAATGCCAATACCAAGAGTGTATATCCACCCACGCACCCCCCGAAGTATAGCGACAATTTGTTGTCGTTGTCGCCTTTGTTCTCGTAAAGTCAAGCATTGTCTTGGCTCGACCGTGAAATGTGTTGTAATGGGCTTAGGATTATATTCAATTTGTGCGAGCTGCTGGCTTGCCCCCCAAAAGTGGAACACATGTAAGCACACGAGCCCTGCTGTGATGAAAGGTTTGGCTTGGCTTGATAGAATTCCGTGATTCGACCTTGAAAGAGGAAACAACAAAACTATGCTTGTGGAAGGTGAAAAAAGGGAAATTAGGGTTTTGAAAGACTTGGTGGTTTGCCCCGTAGAAAATCTCGGTAACTTGTAGTATATATTTGATCAAAAATGAAAAGTTCAGATATCTTTTGGGAACGTAGGGAATATAATGTATTTGGAAGGATTAGTATGAAAACTGAGAGCAGACTTCAAAAAGAAAGTCATTCCTCATCAATTGCAATTTCTTAGCCAATTGGGCAGATTCCAATATTACGTATTTCTTGGACTGCTTCCTAATGTTAGTATGGAAAATGAACGTAGCTCACCCAGAACTTACCTTTCCGAGCACGTTAATCGATCAGTATCCTAAATCATAAATCGCTAATGGCTTTCTTTCGAGTTGACATTCGTGATGTTTTCATGTTAATCAGAGGCTTTGACAACTTCTCGCCACTCGAATTGCTTAATGGACGAGCCAAATGCTCACCTCTCGGTGGCGACACTGGCAAATAGCGTGGGCGAAAAATGCAAAAGCACGCGAAAATGCGTTTAAAAGGGTGCAAAACATGGGGCGCAACTATTCGTCGGGCTGGTTGGCGAGACTGATGGGAACTTTGTATGCAAATTCTTAGCGCAGCTCCGTCTCCGTTGTGGCGCCCACACTCAACCCACCCACCTACCCATTCGGCCTGGCCTGGCCTGGCCTGTCCGTCCCCAGGTTGCGGTGTGTGTGAGTGACAGCCTGGCAGACACCTTGTCAATGTCTTGCGGCTACGAATAACCTCAACCCCAACGCCAGTCCCGGCTGGAGAGTGGCTCACACCGGAGACGACGACACACAGTGGCAGGGAATGCAAAGTAGCAAACAACAGCCAGAACAGTGGCAACAACAGTGGCCAAAGCCAAGCCAAGTGGCAACAGCGGCAGACTGCTGTGTGCAGCTGACTGACTACACATCTATATTAACAGATATCTGTGTGTGTGTGCGGCATGGGGCATAAGGAACGAGGCATGAGGCATGAGGCATGAGGCACAACTTTCACACAATTCCAGCCTTTTGTTTTTCGGGCCTTGACTTCGCCGCGGGTGTCGCTTTAATGAATGTGCAACACTGATGCATTTCTTTGGCACAACTACGGGGCAGAAAAAAAAAAAAAAACCCTGTGTGGCATACCTTTTGGGGCGACACACACGTGATGGAATGTCGTAGCAAATGGCGGAATTTCGTGTGCCATTCTGTCAGATACAAGCAAATACATGTTTCATTATTTTGGTATTGAAATTCCTTTGAAATTCCAACGAAAAATGACATGCCACATGCCATAAAAACCCTGTCCACTCGGTTGTTTCTATGCCAGTTTCAGGAAAGAGTTTCTTTATAAATATAATTGCAATACAAATTCGACCATCGCTATGAAGCGTCAGTTCCATGTAGAATTAGGATAGTTATACTATGAAAGCGTCTTCTTTCAGCCACTTCAAGCAGCGACAGATCATGCCAAGGCTGCCAAATAGAAGCAGTCGGAAAAAGAGCAGAAAATATTCAACTTAATTGCATTTGCTAGGATTAATATACCTAAACTCATAACTAACCATCACCATCATAGCAGTTTTATATTCCTGCTTGACTTGTTTGAATATTCTTAAACATTTCATGCAAAGATATTTAGCAAAAATATGCGACTAGTCCCTTACTTAAATGAATTGTTTGGCATTAGCTGAAAGTAGCTTAAATAGCTGTCTGTATATCTGCAGGTCTTAAAATATCCAAATAAGTCTTTTAGAATGCAATACACAAATAATGCAATATATAAATCTCCATGGAAACTTGATGCAGTCGAAAATGGTAGCTGATAATGGTTGGACAGATAACTTTTGAGTGAACTCAATTAAATCACTTGAAAATCGATTGCAAGTGGCATTCAAGACTTGCCACACCTGTGCCACAGGGGTGGTGCACAATCGGCAATCTGTGGCACACTTTTGTGGGCCAGATATGGTGGGGAGGAGAGAGACTGACTGCATTGTAGATTAGCCCGGGGATTTAGTTAATTATGTATGCAGGGTGAAAATGTTGCACAAACACAAGGGTGCAAATAAAGGCTTAAGAAGTTAAGCCAAACAGCTCGAGTATGTGCCACATAAACCATTGAAGCACCCACTCACACAACACACACACACACACAGAAAAGACAACCCTCTGGGCAGACACTAAGTGTGGGAGGAGGGAGGGAGTCTGGGAAGGCGCCTTCCCCAACGTTATGCCAACGATTTGTCGGCTCAATGCACACAAATACAGACACGACACCGCTTAGGGTGTGGCAGGGCCAGGGCCAGGACCAGGCCCAGGCCCGGAGATGGCCACCATGCTTAGGAGCTTAGGTGGCGGCTACGGTAGTTGAAGTTTACTCGAATGAAGGATTCTGGGTAGCGGAAAATTGAATTAAGTTTTCATTACGCAAATAACCAGCAGAGCAGTTGCCATAACCTGAACGTTCTGCATTATTTATTGCACTTTGCAGAGACGACCCCAAATAAACAATCATCACATAAATTTATAATCAACAAGCGTCCACGTCCACGTCCAACGGAAGCACTAAGTGGAGCAGGACCAGAAGCCACAGAGGGGGCCGGAACAGACACCGACTCTGGCAGAGGTGGCATCAGCTGGCGTAACAGCAGACACAGGCAGCAGGAGGAGGAGGAGGAAGCCAGTGTCAGTCAGGACTAAAAAGACTCCTTGGCTGGCAGCCAAGAGCGGCAGGCAGCAGGCATCACACCATGTAAACCTCTCCGGGGGCCAAGAGGGAGACAGTTGATGTGAGGCGATGTGAAAGCTAAACATTTTGCAATATTTAAGAACAGCCCGACAAACAGACAGACCTGTTGCTCATCCCGAGCCCCCCAGTCCGCATCCGAACACCCAACAGCCAGAGGAGAACCCCACCAAACAGAACAACAGTGGTCGAGATGGCCGTCCACGTGCTGGACTATGATCACTTCGCCATCAGCGCCATTGTGGTGGGCAGCCTGCAGCTGCTCTTCTTTCTCATCAACTCGATGCTGCACATGGACAAGCTGACGGACTTTGCGGGCGGCGTCAACTTCATTATCATCTCGCTGCTGACCTTCTTTCTGGGCCAAATTGATCGGCCTTCAAAGGTAAGTGTGAAAACTTTCGATTCGATTCGATTCGGTTTGGTTTTGTTTACGTCGCTTTTTTCGAATACAATTTGAGCTGCATTTCAAACGTGACCATAAACATGTCGCCTGCAGTTCCCCCGGTGGAGGGGGTGGAGTGCTGGCCAAAAGTGTTTTGGCTTTGGCTTTGCTGGCGGCGGTTGCCTTGCCTTGCCTCCTTGCCTTGCCGGTTGTTTCACGCGCTGACATTGAAAACTGAATTTCGCATACGCACGCAGACACCAACACAAACAAGAGTACACACACACACACACACACACACACACAGATACTAGCATCCACATACATATATATATATATACATATATATGCATGTATGTATTGGCTTGCCTGGTGCTTGCCTCACAAACAAAAGGTTACGCCCAGCAAGGCCCACGCTTTTGCTGTTGTTTCTCTCGTTGCTGTTGCCACTGTTGTTGTTGTGGTGCTGATGCTGCTGTGGCATGACCTTGACATCGTGAGAGCCCTCCATCTGTCTGTCTCTCTTTCTCCCCCCCTCTCTCTTTCTCTCTGTCTCTGTCTGTCTGTGGGCCTAAACAGCTAACTACCAAATGCTTTGTTTTTTTGGCAGAAAGATGGGAGTGATGTGATGCCATGTAATGGGCAACAGCTTGAAAGCTATTGCTTTTGAATTGCACAAATTTCATTAAATCAGAAGCACCACAAAAACAAAGCAAAAATGTAATACAAGTTTCAAAGAATTTACAATAAGTGCTTGAGGGTGCTTGGGATCAAGGATGGCAGATCAAAGCAGCAGCAATTCATTTAGTAATGGTTCTGGAATGTAATTTATATTTAAATATGTACTACTATACATATATGTTGTATAACGATTAAAAATGATTAAGTTATTCTGTTGAGCATTCCTTTGTGCAAAATTAGAATAGTTTAGACTTTTCCCACTTCAATTTTTGACTTTTTTTCTTTTGGTTTTCGATGTGTTTTTTTCTATTTTGACCCCTGGTTTTCAATGCTTCATCACCAGCTGTTTTTCTTTCTCGAAGAACTAACTCTTCACTGCATCAAGATATATCAAGAATAAACAGACTTTAAACAACTCTTCACTCAATCATAGTTTATCAAGATAGAAGCAGACCAGGACTGGCTTTGTCCTTGGCAGCCTGAACGAGCAATTGGTCAGCGACGCGGAAAAAGAGATAAATTTACAAACCAATAAAAACAAATATATATATTTAACAACAACAATATTAGCTTAAAAGCCAAACCAATTTCCTTCCTTCGATATTTCTCCATCGAAAAGTGCAATCAAATGGAAAAGGAAATTATTTAAAGCACACCCTTTTCAAAGGAAAACTTTCTAAATGAACTACGAAATTTTGTTTAACCTCCAATTAAAACTTGATCAAAAGCATCTGGTATCAGTTTGCTCGTT
This sequence comes from Drosophila bifasciata, assembly GCA_009664405.1. NCBI lineage: Eukaryota > Metazoa > Arthropoda > Insecta > Diptera > Drosophilidae > Drosophila > Drosophila bifasciata. The sequence goes on from CM019043.1 coordinate 38,475,943, forward strand.
TGGTCACCCACAAAAGTATCGAATAACCGAATAAACTTGAGAGCCTTGTCAATATTAATTTGGTACGAAAACCACAACGCCGCAGAGTAGAGACGATTTTGCAGGCAACAAAGTGAATGCATTACGAAATTAAAGCATAAATCCAATCCACCCACAAACAACCACACATCCCTGCCCACATTCTGCATACCGAATTGATTCTCGTTATTGATTCGACCACGGACAAACAGAACAACAGTTCCATTCCGGATATGAATTTTACATTTGTTTGTAATTAATTTTTGGATTCCTTCTTCTCGAATATTTATCGTAAATTAATCATGGCCATAATCTAAAATTCTTGCAATGAAAATTGTCTTTAAAGCAGACATTGGCATTGGCTCTGGCTCTGGGTTTGACTCTCCACCCACCCGTGGAGAGGGAAAGGGAGAGCTGAGCGCTTGCTCGTCGTCAGGCGGATGCGGAAATGGAAGTTCTGCCATTGCTGGTGGCTGTTGTTGCTTGTTTTGTCGCTTTCCCTACAGCTACAGCCGTTGTGCATCTATATGTCTGTGTGTATCCGTGTGTGAGGGTCATAAAAATGCTTTATTGCAGTTGTATGCAGCCCAGAGCGATGTCTCTGCCTCTGCCTCTGGTCGTGTCCGTCCCTGTGCCAGTCGATGGTTTATCGCTGGGGGAGGGGGGTCGTTTAATAAATCGTGCGATAAAATTGCTCAAGCCTTGGCTGAAAGGCAGCTCAATCAAACTGCAAATAGACAATCGAGTGAGCGAACTGTCTTCACAAATGACAAACCCATTAAACTATCAACTTGTGGCAGTCCCAATAAACTGCACAGCAACAGACAGAGACAGACAGACAGAGAGAGAGACAGATATCCTTGCCCCTGTCCATGGCTTTCCGTTCGTATACGTGACCTCAGTGTAGGTGGAGGGTTGCGGGCTTACTATATGTGCCTTGGCTGCGGTTATGGCCATGTGGGCGGCACCGGCTGCACTTTCACTGTCATTGGCACAGCAATTTAACAATTTTTTCCTTTTATGCATTTTTCATGGGCCGTTTGATGGCCCCGACCCCCACCCCCACCAGTTGGTGTGTGTGTGTGTGTGTGTGTGTGTGTGTGTGGCCATCAATGCCGTTTATAAATATGCAAAGTGCTCGCTGGCAGTCGACTCATTCATTATTGAACCACAAACCAAAGCCATGCCCGAAACCCAGCACCAAATGCAATCCATCATAGAGAGCACTTTTGGCCGGAGCGCTGGAGCGGAGCATAGACCGACCATAGGCCACCACCACTGGCGTGTGCACTCTTCATTTATGCAAAATTTGCATGTGGTTTTACTTTTTAAAATAACACATCCCCCACATCCGTCGAACAGCAGGGAAAACAACACTAGACGAGTGTTGGCACACGAGAAAACTAAATAAAATTCGTGCAAATTGCTCGTTGGGCAATGAATACCACCTGAGCAGAGGGTTGCTTGATACCCTGCAGATGGAAGGGATCGGGACCGAATTCTACAATTGCAATTGTATAGGGAATACTCATTTTCTAACCATATAAATCTGTCTAATATCTGAAGATAGTTCTTACATTATTGGAATACATTAAAACTAACAAGGTTTCCAAGGGTACAGACAACTCATGCATACCATTTACATACGGATACTGAAAATAGTTACGAGAGTAACAAAACTAGCTTTGAACTCGACTCTTTGCCAGCGACTGCTCGAATCAGCTTTCCCTAGATATATCTCAATTTTGGTGTTGAATTACCTTTCAGCCATTCAGCCTTGAACTCTAAATTTATCTCATCAGCATATACATACATATATACATATAGTACATGTATACATATATCTCTCTTGTTCCGTAGACGGTAAGTTACCACAAATTTACGGCATTGCGGGTCTGCCCCAGTCTGCCCATCGATTCACACGCAGGGGATTTAATTTTAAGTGCCTCCCCCTGGGTCGCCAACCCAGTCTGATCCACTCTTTCCCTTTCCCTTTCCGCAGGCCTACGACAGCCGCCAGCTGATGGTCACGCTCTTTGTGTGCCTGTGGGGCGCTCGGCTATCCGGATACTTGCTGTATCGCATCATCAAGTTGGGCCGAGACAAGCAGTTCGAGGATACCCGACGCAACGTCATACGCTATGCGGTCTTCTGGACCTTTCAGGTGAGTCCCAGTGCACCATATCCAAGGTAAGGTTGTTCTTGCAGGTGGACTGGTGCGGGAAGGGGTTAGCGTCTCGGTTCTCGGGGTTGGTTGCGTCAGCCACTTTTCAATTTTGCTTTCAATGACAGAACCTTCAACTTGAAATTCCCACCCGCTCCGCTTCTCTGCCCGAAAATCAATCAAACTGTCACTAATTGACGTGTGCGCAAAGGTTTTTGAATATTTCATATTTCAGCAGTTGTCGACGGTCCAGTGCAACATTTCAGTTGCGTGGAGGAAGATGGGGAGGTTGGAGGTGGAGGGTGACATGACTGCACACCCACACACAGATCCAGTTGCAGCAACAATTATAAAGCCATGCATCTTGGGGGTTTGGGATATGACATGACACATGTGGGCGATGCCTGCTAAACGTTCAGGGTGTCGGGCTGTGTGTGGGGGTCTGTGTGTGTGTGTGTGGGTGACGACTGTCTACTGTCCTTCATTCTGTGTGTCTGTCAGTCTGTTCTTTGGCGACGACGACGGCGATGGCGTGCTGCATGTGGCATGTGGCGCAATCGTTTTGTGTGAATTTATTTTCCATTCCATCAGAAATCACTTGTTGATGGAAATCACTTAAGTGTAGAGCGCTTATATGGGATGTGGACTGAGAAAATTGCTTGATTGATAGATAATCAAATCTGAGATAGACATTATTGCAGTTTGAATAATCAAATCTCTTGGATATCCTAGGCCGTTTGGGTGTACATCGTCTCCCTGCCTGTGATCATTATCAACTCGCCGCGCCACTCGCAGCCGCAGGCACCCAAAACCATGACCACTCTGGACTCTACCGGCACGGGCATGTTCATTGTGGGACTGCTGGCGGAGACCTATGCGGATCTGCAAAAGTTCTCGTTCCGCCAGGATCCGGCCAATCAGGGAAAGTTCTGTAACGATGGTGAGTGGAGGAGTTTCAGGATATTCATTCATAATTCATCCATTATTCATTAATCAATCTATCGACAGGGTTGTGGAGCGTTTCACGTCATCCGAATTACTTTGGGGAGGTCATCATCTGGTGGGGCATCTTTGCCATCTCCCTGAACGTGATCAGCGGTCACGAGTGGGTGGCCATTGCCTCGCCCATCTTCACCACGCTGATCATACTCTTCCTCTCCGGCATTCCGCTGCGCGAAAGGAGCGCCGACGAGAAGTACAAAGAGTAAGTAGATTGTGGTTTAATTAGCTGTGTAATCCGCTGAAGGGTCGATGTCTGATGTCTGATGTTTGCAGCCAGCTGGAGTATCGCAAGTACAAGGCCTCCACCTCGCCCCTGATTCCCGTGCCGCCGGCTGTTTACGTGGAGGTGCCCAGTGCTCTGAAGTTCATCCTCTGCTGCGAGTTCCCCATCTACGACTCGATGAGCATCCAGAAGGACCTCAGCCCCTACTCGCTGTCCATCGCCCGCTCCCACTCGCACATATAGCAGTCAGTTGCCCACTCCAGCAGCACGCAGGCTGGGGTGGGCCAGGTGGGGCACACCCATTCGGTGGCCCACTCGCTCCACAGGGGCCACTGCTACGGCGCCAATGGGGGCGACGCCGAGAGCCACCACAATTGCGGTGGCAGCTGCCGCAATGTGCACGTCAAGTCCAATCCGTACCAGTGCGAGGCGGGCTACGGCCACTATCCGGTAAAACACATCGATGACGATGACACGGACGATGGCATCATCTACATGGCTGGACACGTACATGGACACGGACACGGACACGTTGCCGGACCGTGCTGCTCCAAGTCAAAGCAGGAGCACCAGAATCTGAACCACACGAAGCCAACGAAATGCCGCTACCTGGCCGAGGAGGAGATGGCCTCCGACTACGATGAGGATGTGCCGGCCATCGACCTGAGCAAGGCCACCAGCGTGGAGAGTTTCGGCACCCGGGTGCAAACCGAGCGCTCTGTGAATGCCGATGGCCTGCCCGTGACCGTGACCACGATTTTGTGATTGCAACTACAAAAATATCAGTATCCCAATTTTTGGATTATACATATATTGTACATAGACGGAGCAATGCCACTGTGCACATTGTCGACTCCGTAAAGGTGATTTTGGATAACGAATTGCGCCACGCAAACGGGTGCCAAAGTGCCGGATAGTAGAGATGGCAAAAGGAACACAAGGATACCTTACGAGGAAACCTCACACACAGCAGCTGTCTGGCACTCTCTATTCTCTATGCTGTAGCTGCTCAAATAACTAATGTGCCTCTTGTTGTATGTACCCCCTAGATTGTTGCACTCCTTCAAAGTTTATGCTACTATGTACCACTACTACTACTACTACTAGTCTTTGTTGAACTCTTGATAGATAGTCAGTCCCTTGCGCCCTTTCGAAACGGTGGATAGCACACACCACAGATCTTAGATCTCCCCAGATATATCCTAGCTGCATATTTTCTTATCGAAACGCAACTCTCGCCCCACCAAAATAAAAAAAAGAAACTGGAAACCAACCAAACAACCAATAAAACTGAAACATATCCCAAGTATATGACGAACGAAAACGCTAGAAAGGAAAGGGCCATCGAAAGCCATTGCTATTTTATATACAAAGAATATCTATTAGCTCCAAAGATATATGTATATGTATATGGATGTTATCGCTATGTGTCTGTGTCTCGCTGGTGTCTCAAATTTTAAGCAGTATTACAAACAAAACAAACAAAGCAAACCAACAAAACGAAAGAAATTGTACCTAATCTATTATGCTGAGTAATGGTTAAAAATGAATAAACAAAATCCAAGATATAATTTGTACGCTTGTAGATCGTTTTAATGGGGCTAGATGTATCTGTTGCACAGATCTCCCAAGCAGGATCTATAGCACACATTCCGGATTGCAATCTAGTCTCCTTTTCATGGGAACCATCAGGAAAGGCCATGGAAAATTTCACATCCCCTTGTGTCACCACCAACTTCTCGATGCTCAACACAAACAAAATTATTCAGTTCACGTTAGCAAATAGTCCAGTCAACATCTAAAAACGAAAATCAAAATTTTTTGTTCCAGCGAAACAAATTCTCAGTTTTAGTAATTTTACACATTTTATTCCTTCTGTTTGCCAAAAAGATTTTGTTTTTGATGATCTGCGGGCGGAGAGTCTGAATTCGTTTGGTTCTAATCTAAAGTGCAATGAGTAGAATGTGTTCTCGCAGGCTCGGTGCAATGTTCGGAGGAGTGTCGCGCAATTTGCTAGTCCGCGTCGTCCGGCATCCGGCCGTTCGCTGGCAGTTTGCCAATACGGGGCTGGGGCTGCGGCGCTCCTACGCCTCGCAGGCCATCAACCAGATGCTGCAGCTGCAGCAGATGGACATCTGTGCGGACCAGCCCTCGCGCGGTCTGGTTATTGGCGTCTTCGCCGACGAGGAGGACAAGAACGATGCGGGGATCCTGACCCCCGCCGGCTGGCGTTACAACGTGACCAAAACAAACGGGCGCCTCATCCAGGTGCTGCGTATGTCCGGACCGATGCCCAAGCGGGGCGAGGCCCGTCTGCTGTTCGCCATCGAGCCGGAGCGAATCCCCTATTATTCTGTCGTGGCTGTGGTCGGCCTGGGCAAGGAGTGCCTCGGCTACAATCCGTATGAGGTGCTCGATGAGCAAAAGGAGGCCATCCGGCGATCCGTTGCAGCCGCTTGCCGGGTTCTAGCCGAGCTAGACACTGACAGAATCGAAGTGGAGAACTGCGGACACGCCGAGTCCGCTGCTGAGGGGGCCGCATTGGGGATCTGGGCCTATCAGGAGCTGCGGGATCCCAAATATCGCCTGTCGGTGCCGTCCATTGATTTGTTTGCCACCCCGGATGACATTTGCGACATCGAAGGGTGGCGCATCGGCCTTCAGAAGGCTGCAGCCCAGAACCTGACAAGACAGCTGCAGGAGATGCCCTCCAATCTCCTCACACCCACTGCCTTCGCCCAGAATGTTGTGGAGGTTCTGTGCAAATCGGGCGTCAATGTGGAGGTTAAGGTCGAGGGCTGGGCCGAGAGCCAGTCAATGCACGCCTTTCTGGCGGTGGGCAAGGCCTCGTGCGAGCCTCCAATCTTCTTGGAGCTCAGCTACTACGGCACCTGTGCCGAAGAGCGTCCCATTGTGCTGGTCGGGCAAGGCGTCACCTACGATGCCGGTGGTTTGTGCCTCAAGAGACGCAAGGAACTGTTCAATATGCGTGGCGACATGACCGGAGCAGCAGTTGTTGTGGCCACCTGTCGTGCCGTGGCCAGTCTCCGTTTGCCCGTAAGTGGAATGGCTTTTGTCCCCCCCTTGGTGGCTGGTGCTGATTATCCTTGTTTAGGTCAACGTCCGTGGCCTGATCCCACTCTGCGAGAACGTGGTCGGATGCAATTCGTTCCGTCCTGGCGACATGGTCAAGTCCATGAACGGCAAGACTATCGAGATCCAGTGCACCGATCACGAGGATGTGCTTGTCCTGGCCGACGCCTTGCTTTATGCCCAAAACTTCTGTCCCAAGTGCATCATCGATGTCGGCACCTGTTCGGGCTACATGCGCCAGTCCCTGGACGAGGCAGCCGCCGGAGTGTTCACAAACTCTGAGATCCTGTGGCAGCAGATCAAGCACGCCAGCATGCACACCGGAGATCGCGTGTGGCGCTTCCCCCTGTGGAACTACTATAGCAAGGCCGTGCGTGCCGGTTCCCGCAGCGATGTCCAGAACTACGGCATTGGCCGTGGTGGACGTCCCTGCAAGGCCGCTGCCTTCCTCCGTGAGTTCGTGCCCTGTGGACAGTGGATGCACATTGTGAGTATAGGCGAAGGCTCTGGTGGTGGTGGTGGTGGGTGAAGTGTCTAATGGGGTTTCTCGTTTCAGGATGCCACCAACGTGATGGTCACCAACGGCATCGATTTCGAGTACCTTCGTCGTGGCATGGCTGGCCGTCCGACCCGCACCCTGGTCGAGTTCATTGCCCAGACCATCTGCAAGGACACCGCCCCAAAGCTGGGCAAGTAGGAGGGAATGTCTGAGGAAATGCCAGTCCCAATAGTCAGTCCCACAAGGCAGTCCCAGATGCAATCATCATAAATATTTTGGCCAGAAGATGTTACTGAACATGTTTCGAAATTGTTGGTTATTTTCAGGAATAGTTTTTAGAATTAATAATTAGTAATACATTCGTTACACTCTTCAAAGTATTCAGTAATATGTATTTTCGAACCTTTTGATTAAAACAACTATTTCCTATCACAATAAACATTCTTATGCTGCAATTAAGAGTATCTACAAATAATGAACTAATGTGCAAAATAAAACTGAAAGTTGCAGTGAATTTCGGTAATTTTACTGTGCATGCATTCACTACGAAATTATTTACAGTGTATGCTGCTGGCGGTCTGCCTTTCCCGCTTCTTCTGATTTTGCTGATCCTTTATTCTCTTGCCTATTCTGTGTTGCTGGCGTATTCTCTCTCTCCGTATTAAGAGACTCGCTCTGTGTCGTGGCTCCGGGACACAGCCACATATGTATGTTAGATCGCCTAAGCGGAATCTGAAGAACGGCGAAGATCTCTCACCGACATATTTGAAAAATAAAACGACGATAAGTTTGCTTAATACCAAAAATACCGAATAATCGAATCATTTATACTATATTTGTCAATCACTTATATCAGGCCTCGATCCGCTCGATCGACAAGTGGACTCAGATAGCGGGAGAGACAGAGAAGAGAACAGAGTGTTTGGGGAAGAGCAGGTGCTTGATTGATTTTCACCGCATTTGCACGACAACAGACAACAGCAGCAAACAGGCACAGCCTTCGTGAAAATGCAGGAGGCCTACGTGAAAATCAACACCATTCCCACCCACATAATCACGTGTGGCGGGTGGATCGAGGAAAAGGTCACCGCGAAGGAGGCCGTCATTTGCATAATAGGAAACCCTGGAGTACCGGGCTTCTACACGGAGTTCGTCAGCACCCTGCAGAAGCAACTGGGGATGCCGGTGTGGGTGATTGGTGAGAGCAGGTGGAAGAGACAACCCAAAAGAATGTTTGTCGATTTTTCGCTTTGTTTTGTATAGGACAAGCGGGCCATGACGATCCGCCAGAGGCTGATTGCGAGGTTCCCCAGCTGACGGGCAACGAGGAGCTCTACAATCTCGACGGCCAGGTCAAACACAAGGTGGCATTCATCAAAAGTACGTGGCCAAGAATGTGAAGATCCATCTCATTGGTCATTCCATTGGCGCGTGGATGGTACTGCAGATGCTGGAAGAGGAGAGCGTGCGGAGGCGTGTCCAAAAGTGCTACATGCTCTTCCCCACAATCGAACGCATGGACGAAACGTACAACGGCAGCGTCTTGTCCAATATCACCATGCCCCTGTACTCGGTGTTTGGCAACAGCTTGGTCAGTTTGTTCAATGCCCTGCCCGTCTGGCTGCGCCGCCAGGTCAACTCTCACATCTCCTCCATGCCGGATGCGTGCCTGGACACCTCCCTCAAGTACACGAAACCCTCGGTGGCCGAGAAGGTGGTGTTCCTCGCGAAGGATGAGCTGTGCCGTGTGCGCGGCCTCCAGAAGAAGATTATCGAAAGGAATCTGCATTTGCTAAAGTTCTACTACGGCGCCGTGACGACTGGGTGCCCGTCTCCTACTACGAGCAGCTAAGGCGGGACTTTCCGAAGGTGGATGCCACGCTGGATGCCCAAAAAATTGACCATTGCTTTGTCCTGCGGCAATCGAAGCCGATGGCAGGCATTGTGCGGCAAATGATTCAGCAGAGCCGCAGAAAATGATGCCGGGGCATCTATCGGCAATGATCACAAACTAATCGTATCAGTATGAAAAATCAGTATCAGTATCAAATCGGATTAAATAAATATTACTTTATGAAATGTTTGAATTTCCTGAATCTACCGACCAAGCAGCCCTTGGCAGCCGTGAGTGTCACATTCATCGTTGTGGCATTGGGGCATTCTCTTGCTAGAGATTGAATACGAAGCACGCACCCAAAATTTTATGCTGGAAAATTTATTTGACGCTAGCGAAAAAATCAAATCGTCTTTGAAGCATCTTTGATTAGTCGTATTCGTATATTTTTTGATCCTATCGATACAGTATGATTCGCGCTGCGCGTCGGTTGGTCCCACAGGCCTTCCGCCAAATCCGCCGGCTGAGACCACATCCCCTGGATAGCTCGCGCCGCTACGCCTCGCAGGCCATCAACCAGATGCTGCAGCTCCAGCAGATGGAGATGTGCGCTGATCCGCCATCGCGCGGACTCGTCCTCGGCGTCTTCGCCGACGAAAAGGATCGCAACGATGCCGGCATCCTGACCCCTGCTGGCTGGCGTTATAATGTGCAGAAGACCAACGGCCGATTGCTGGAGGTCCTGCGGATGTCCGGACCAATGCCCAAGCAGGGCGAGGCTCGCCTTTTCTTCGCCATCGAGCCGGAGCGAATCCCCTATTATTCTGTCGTGGCTGTGGTCGGCCTGGGCAAGGAGTGTCTCGGCTACAATCCGTACGAGGTGCTCGACGAGCAAAAGGAGGCCATCCGCCGGTCCGTGGCCACCGCCTGCCGTATCCTGGCGGAGCTAGACACTGATCGCGTCGAAGTGGAGAACTGCGGACACGCCGAGTCCGCTGCCGAGGGAGCAGCATTGGGCATCTGGCTATACCAGGAGCTGCGCGACCCGCAGCGTAGGATTCCAGTTCCCTCGCTCGATTTGTACGCAGTAAAGGACGAAATCTGCGACATCGAAGGATGGCGCATCGGCCTGCAGAAGGCTGCAGCCCAGAACCTGACAAGACAGCTGCAGGAGATGCCCTCCAATCTCCTCACACCCACTGCCTTCGCCCAGAATGTTGTGGAGGTTCTGTGCAAATCTGGCGTCAATGTGGAGGTTAAGGTCGAGGGCTGGGCCGAGAGCCAGTCGATGCACGCCTTTCTGGCAGTGGCGAAAGCCTCGTGCGAGCCGCCAATCTTTTGGAGCTCAGCTACTACGGCACCTGTGCCGAGGAGCGTCCCATTGTGCTGGTCGGCCAAGGCGTCACCTACGATGCCGGAGGATTGTGCCTAAAAAAGAAACACGAGCTCTTTCATATGCGTGGCGACATGACAGGAGCCGCCGTTGTGGTGGCCACTTGCCGCGCTGTGGCTGGCCTTCGTTTGCCGGTAAGTGTTCAGGATAGCTCAATAGTAAAGAGGAGCTCCACAAATAATAATAAAATTGCTTAGGTCAACATTCGCGGCCTGATCCCGCTGTGTGAGAACGTTGTTGGCTGCAATTCGGTCCGTCCAGGGGACATGGTCAAGTCCATGAACGGCAAGACCATCGAGATCGAGTGCACCGATCATGAGGATGTCTTAGTTCTGGCGGACGCTCTTCTCTATGGACAGAATTTCTGCCCCAAGTGCATCATCGACGTCGGCACCTGTTCCGGCTACATGCGTCAGGCCTTGGACGAGTCGGCTGCTGGTATCTTCACCAACTCGGAGATACTCTGGCAGCAGATCAAGCACGCCAGCATGCACACTGGAGATAGTGTGTGGCGCTTCCCTTTGTGGAAGTTTTACAGCAAGGCCGTGCGATCCGGGGGACGCAGCGATGTCCAGAACTACGGAATTGGCCGTGGTGGACGACCCTGCAAGGCCGCTGCCTTCCTTCGCGAGTTTGTGCCCTGCGGTCAGTGGATGCACATTGTGAGTATTGTGGTGGGGAGCGGGCGCTTCTTGGGGCACAGATCTTATGGCTTCTCTATTCTCTATTAAAGGATGCCACAAATGTGATGCTGACAAAGGGCGACGAATACGAGTATCTGCGCAAGGGAATGGCCGGACGCCCTACGCGCACACTGGTGGAGTTTATCGCTCAGACGATTTGCAAGGATACGGCCCCACGTCTGGGCAAGTAATCAAACTCTAAAGATAATCTCGAGAATGTTATATATTTTGTTACTTTTTAACGATGCTACCACACACCCACACCCACACACACGCACACAACCGACCCTTGAGCAATGACCACCCTATAGTATAGCACATGCTTTTGCCAGGGATATTTGTTTATTATTATGAAATTATAACGTATAAAAAAAAACAAAGATAATTTGTTGTGGTGCGTTTCAGTATATTGGAGATAACTGTAGTTGATTGATTGCTTCGTCAGAGGGTACCCGGGGGATTAATCCAGGTCATCATATAATATCTGTGGCATCAGGGTCAGTGAGTATGTGCTACGCCAGGGAGACGGCATGTGTAATCACAACGTTTATATCAATCGGAGGATAGTTCTGCAGCAGCTTCACATTCGAGGCAAAGTCGTTCTCCAAAATCGCTTCCCTTTGGATTCTGCAATGGACGAGAGCAAACACAAACAAAACGATTGAGTTCGTGTCAATAGTTGAGTAAAAGGTCAGTGGGGGTGCTTACAATATCATGGAACAGCAGATTTTGATGAGGAAACTGAAGCGCTGCTCGTCTGAGAATACCGAATCCCAGATGCGCAGCACATCGGGCAGTGGAAACTCCTGCGACAGCAGGAGGGTGAGCCACCTGAAGCTGTAGTACTGCGGATGCAGCTCCTGGCTCTTCAGATGCTCGTAGATATGAATATCTTTAGTCTTCAGCATGTTGGACAGCCTGGCCATCATGAACTTTATGCCGCCCTCCGCATCGTCCAGGGTCTTGATGAAAAAGTCGCGTATCTCGCTCATCAGAGCCGTGAAGCAGAAGAAACAGTCGGCCTCCGCATGGGCGCGGTACGAGAGATCCGGATCCGAGGCCATCACATAGTAGATGGGTCCAACAATCTCATTCATGCCCTGCACGTATCCCTGGCCCGGATTCAGCTTGGCGTAGATGAACAGAATGCGCTGCACAACCTCCCAGTGTGCCTCCTGGCCCTCCTCCATGGCGGCATAGGTCTCCACCGAACGCTTTGTGATTAAGTTAATCTGATTGGAGGCAAAGAGGCTCATTAAACAGCGTGTCGTTTGGGTGGGTGTCACTTACTTGCTGCTAAAGTCCACAATGGCAGGCATAATGGAACAAACCTTGAGCACTTATTCTCTAGCACAATTCCCGACCCAACCCGACCCGACCGAAACTTACCTTGGTCATGCCCAGGCCCTTGCGCTCGACATTCGCCGAGCTGAGCACTGTGGGCACTACCCGTTCGTGGAGGCGCCGCCCGTGCTCCCCTTTGCTGTGCACCACAATGTCGCAGGGATACTCTGTGGGCTGTTGAAAGAACGAGATGTCGGGGCACAGGCGCCTCACATCCTTGTCGATCTGCAGCAGAAATTCGTTGTCGTTGAAGAACGTGTTCCAGGCACTTTCCGGCCCCTCGCTGAGCGGATGATCTTGCAGGCCAACGCCCCTTGAATCTACGGCGACCTCATCACCAGCACCGTCTCCATCTGCCGCTCCATTGCAGCTGTGTCCAGGCGGTAGTACTAGTTCCTCTATGAACTGCTTATACAGGGCTCGCTTCTGGGCCAGCGTGGTCGTCCAACTGCTGCGCCGGGGTCCCAGGTAGCCCAACAGCAGCTTCCAGCTGAGTGCACGGAAGCTTTGTACATCGGGCACACCTGTGGATTGATTGGATTCATTGCCATGCATTGTTATGTCCATCAGAAATGTGATAGCCCACCATTAAATGTCAGTCTACGCAGCTCCTTTAGGTCAACCACATCCTGGGCCAGAGCATCGTCGAACTCTTTCACACTGAAACATGCAGGCGGGGGGGCCAATGTTTTGTTTTTATTTTACGAAAACACAGCACATTTGTGGGTCGTACATACCGCGCCTTGAAAATAGACATGTTTTGGCGTGTATCTCCGCCTGCTCCATGCACTCACAGTCGCGCTGCAATGATGTGGACTTTTATTATTGCTTTGTTGTCATAAAAAAAAAAAACATCCAGCCAGCTGCTGCACCGCGGAAAGGAAAGTAATTTTCACTTTAATTAATGGTTCTACATGGTAACTACACAGTCCCTACATACTGATGTAGCAAAAGGAGCATCTCTAAAAGTATTGAAAATTTTACGCTGCCAGATCTTTAGAAAATAATAGTACTGGTAGTGTTGCCACATCGCTTGCATTACCTATGGCGGTTGCATTTGAAATGTAATGTATTTTTGAATATTGAAATGTATTGCCTACCCCCTCACAGCCCCAGTTTGTCTGGATAATTGATCGGCGCAGTGCTTAAGCGTTGCATTTTGAGGGCAATGGCATTGAGCACAGTTGTTAGTTCTCATTCATTCATAATTCCATTGCATTTACACTTTTCACATGCCTTTCGCATGAGAAACACTTGGTTTGCGCTCATTTTTAGCTCGTCTATTCCGTGCCGTTTTGTTTTGTTTTAGATTTTGGCTTTTTGCTTGCCGCATCGCACATACTCGTAGTACACACACATACGCAGCGGCGAGCAGACGCATTGTCGACTAACGCCAGGCAGGCAGGCGGGCAGCAGTTTTCTCGATTTGAGAATACATTTCTGAATGTATTTCAGTGTATTTGGATGATTTTTGCTCAGCATTTCTTTTGTTTACGCTAGTCGCTGGCCAGCAATGACGCCCAGCAGATCATCAGGTTCCCCGTCATACAGGCGACCGGCTTTCTGGAAGGTGCCCAGTTACGTTCACGAGATCTATACACAATCCACGCCCACTATAGCTTCAGTGCCGCCCCCATGCCGCCTGTCGCAGCGTCGCCGCAGCAGCAACAGTGGCCTCAAGAAGCGGGTGCATTTCGCCGATGAGCCAAACATTGGGGTAAGTCATCTCCCCACCCCCACCCGCACCCTAAATACCATTGGAACTCGCGTATATATGGCTTGTCAATCATCAGTCTAAAGTGTGTGTGTGTGTGTTTGTGTCAGTGTCAGTGTCTCTGTCTCTGTTTGTGGGTGGCCCCAATTCTTATTCCCACCAGCTCGTGTCACAAATCAGTTCAATAACATTTTGCCACTGGGGACTCGTAAATTTGTCAAACAAAATTTAATTAATTGGCCACTGCTGCAGTTTTTGACCAAGTAAAAAGAAGACCACAGAATGGCAGAACCCAGATGGAAAGATAGATGGATGGATGGATGGTTTGCCACAAACAGAACTAATACTTTCGGGTAGATAGATATGGTACATGGATACCGCGTAATGTGACCTCAAAAGCATCGAAATTCCAATTGAAATTCATATGAAAACAATTCAAATCGCAAATAGTAAAAACATTTCAAAAACTCAGCCAAAAAAGCGCCGAAAACAGAATAAATAATGTGCAAGAATGAAATGCCAAGCCCCATATACATATATTCAGCATATCCGCAGGCACTGGGCACTGGGCACTAGGGGAACGGAAAATGACAGGCAGGAAAATAATTTTTCCGTTGTAAGCAGTAAAATACTTGCCAAAAATGAGCAAACGGAACAAAGAACCACAGCTGTTGGCCAAACAAATCGAGAAACATACGGGATGAGGCCTTCAATCCAGGGACCCTTTGCATATTGCGCATACGTCACGTGGCACGTTTACCTCTTTTTATTCTCCAGTGCAAGGAGTAGTTTGTTTCAGCTTCAGTTGTTGTTGTTTGTTGCTGCTGATGATGATGATGATCCCTCTGTATTTAGATCATCTACTCATCAACGTGGCAGTAAATAAATTTAATTACACACTCTCCTCTCTCAGTTGGCTCATCCGCCGCACAACAAAATCAAAAAAAAAAAACACAGATAGAGATACAATAATAAAAGTGCTGAAAGGCAGATGCCCAGACATTTGATTTTTTACGTGGCAACGGCGGCGGCAGCAGCAAGATCATCAAAATGTGCGCCTCGCATGATGACATGTGGCATTCATTTCATTCAGGGTCGGACGGCTTGCAACTGGATCAAGTGCTACTGCTCCCCTGCTCTGCCCTGCCCTGCTCTGGCTGCCTGCCCTAAAATGTGGCAGGCACAAGAAATGTGCAAGAAATGCCGAGAGTGCCCAAGAAAAATTAAATAATAAAGAACAATGAGAAAAATAAATGTGCTACGTTTGAGGAATCTTGTATGCTCTCCTCTAGTGGCAAAAGCTTTAAGCGAAATCATTATAAAAGGGGTAACTATGAGACTATGAGGAATCATGGCAGGAATCATCTAATTTGAATCTGCAGCTTTTCAATTTATAAAGTTCCAACTCTTCAAAGAACCCTATCATATTTCACCAATATATTCCGATATTCGTATTCCCTGTTCTGTGAAATTACCTTTGCAAGTTTTCAGTGTATAGTCTACTTTCTAGAGTACACAGAACATACCAGGTGTGTTGTGTGGAACAAAGAGAGAATGAAGAACCCATAGGAAAGGTAAATAAATTGATTTCTTTCTCAAGTGCGTCACAATTGGAACAGCAAAGTTGCAGTACTCTTCCCTCCGCCCACATCCATCTAACGATTGGGAATTGGGAGGAATCGCCAATTGAATTCATGTTTCTCGGCATGTAGTCGTGTTTGCCGGTGAATGTGAATACGATTCTACGAGTACATATATGTATGTACATATACATATGTTTAATATACTCGCAATTACATATGTACTCGTACATTTGCGGGAGCACTGTATTCGTGGTATACCACGATCTGCTTCTGGTTCTAGGTCTGCTGCTGCTGTTGCTGCTGCTGCTGCAAAAAGGAATACGAATTGTATTTTAAAATTAGTACTTGAGCAGCTTTGCGATCGAACAAAACGCTTAACGGACTGCAATATCGCGCCGCAAGCGCCTCGGGCCGACACAAAATTGGCCAACAAAATAAACAGTTTGCAAAAAAACCCGAACCAAAGTCGAGAGGGGAACTGGGAGAATCGCTCGCATGTACCAACACTGATCCAGCTCCACAGCGAGACACAAGATATCGAGGATGAGCCCAAAGCTGCACGAGTTCGCGGTGCTGCTGTTCCGGGATGGCCAGGGCACGCCCTGGGGCATCCGTCTGGTTGGTGGCAATGATCTGGACACGCCGTTGATCATAACCAGGGTAATGCTTATGCAACCAGAGAAGGTTCTGCTGCCTCGTCTGCGGTCTGCGTTCTGTCGCTCTGTGGCCCGCCTCCCCATTCATCAAAATGATGCAGAGCTGAAGCCGCTTGCCAAACCGATTTGGCCTTTGTGCTCCTCCTCCGTGCGCTCTACGGCGTACTCTGCTCTGTGTCGTGCAGCCGCCGTGCCCGAGCAAACCACAACAAATCAAAATAGCGAAATAGCGAAATGCTCGAAACTGGCACAGCGAGTGAATCGCCATACGAAGTTGCAACGTTGCCAAAACGCTGCGACGCCAGTAAAACTAATTGAGGCGCAACAAAATAGGCACGGCCCATGCCCCTTCCCTCTCAGTCGCCCATTTGAAACCAATGTAAACAAGATCATAATTGTGTCTGCATCTGCTCAGATACAGACGCATATATGTGGTGCCATATGCCACATGCCATATCTATGTCAAGGCTGTAGACCAGGAATGACCTTCTTCCCCTCTTCTGTTGCAGGTGCAAGCTGGCAGCCCATCGCAAGGCGAACTGCTGCGTGGCGACATCATCGCCAAGATCGGCGAGTACGATGCACGCGACCTAAGTCACGCGGACGCCCAACAGCTGTTCCGCGGTGCTGGCAATGAGATCCGACTGGTCGTGCACAGGTAAGAGGCGCATCCGCATCCACTCCCCACCGTAAATAACTCTGTTCTTGCCTCCTCGCAGGGACAACAAAATCGCCTACACGCAGGGCGTTAGCCAGGAGGCAGCTGGCCCAGGGTCGCGCAGCAACTCCACTTTGCCGCCGACCAGCCCGGAACTGCTGCCCCATCGCGGTCCATCGCCATTTCTGCCCGGACCCAGCCATCTGGAGCGTGCCCTGCAGCTCCCCGTGGACTCCTTGCCACACACTGTGTTTCCCCAGCTAAACGCATCCGGTGGCTATGTGACTCCCTCGGAAGTCTTTTCGCCCAAGCCAACGCGCGATCATCAGCAGGATGTGGAGGAGGAGCAGGCAGCCATTGTTAATCAGGTGAGTGGTATTTATAGGAATTAGGTACCTGTGGGATAGTAATGGGTATTGGATAGTAGTTATACTTAATCCTCAAATAATTAATTAACAATCGAATTCCATTAATCCGGTTTTATATGAATCAAAGTCTGAGCTATATATGGAAAGTCTGACCAAGAAATACCCTAAAAAATAATTTAAATTTATAGTCTTTAGATGGTTCTCCCCCAAAGCTCTCATATTTCAAACTGCTTTCTAATGTTTTATGATGTCACATAGGTTCTCAGATAGAAATAGAATCGTATGGGCTACCAGTTGTGAAATAACCCAAGACGAAACTTGGTTTCCTACGGTTTTCTCTGTTTCCATTCTTGCTGGCTATCGTGCAACCATAACGCTTCTTCTTTCTGCGCCGCATATGTATCATCGCTTTCTTTCCACCGCTGCCTCGCCACATCCTTTTAATAACAAGTGAAGACCAAAAGAAAAAGAGAATAAATATTTATCTATGTATGTATTTTATTCCTATAATCTTTGATACATAACATCTACATTAAAATGTAGTAGACAAAATTTGAGATATAGACAAGATACCTGTTGATGTTAAAAGGTAACTCGATGACTTCCATAAAACCTTCAGTGTTTGTGTTTAAATCATTTAATTGTTGTTCAAAACATAATTCTGATCAGCAAAGTATTTACTTGACATGCTTTCTACGCGAGAGAATGACTGCATGCAGTCATAAGCTCACAGCTATGGAATTTTTGCATTTAGTAAATTTTGGGTTAGAATACATGTAAAACCGATGTAGAATTACATCTCCAGGCGTTTTATTTATTTTAAACAGATTTACACCGCCTACAATTATTTCTCTGCTACAGCTTAAGGATAAGGATAAAGATAATCATAAATATTTAAATATAACTATAGTAAATTAAATGAATTCGAGTAGGAAAGATTTAAAGAGTAGCTAAATCTGCGTGGTTGTCACGACATCGACTAAATCAAAATACTTTTGCATTTTGTAAATCATTTCATTGGGGTTTGTGGCTGGCGCTAATACGGATCTCTCTCTCTCTCCTTCTCTCTCTGTCTGTCTGTAACGCTGACATCAGAGGATAGAAATGTTGGGTGGTCAAGGTTGGGCTGATTTTACATCCGCCAAAAATACACCCAGGGGAGAGAGAGAGAGAGTGGTGAGGAGATTTGGGGACGGCATCGGAATCAGAGAGGAGGCGTTAAACAGGAAGAGTAGGAGGCCCCAAGTGACGCAGTACGCAGGTGGAAATTGGCGAGAAATCAAATCAGATGAAAACAGAAGCGAAAACAGATGCGAATACAGCTACAGCTACCAGCTACAGTAAGAAGAGGAGGTGCTTCTTTCTCTCTCGCCCCCAATCTACTAATCGGATAATGCCAAAAAGCCAAAGACGCAAATAAACAAGAAATACATTGTTTGAGCTATTTTCGGGCACCTTGCAGTCGTCCCACAGCTTCCACCTACAGGTGAGAGAGGGTTGCTCTTGATCCATGGCTGTCCCACCTTGTGATGTGCTCTGGCAATGCCAATGAAAGAAAGTGCCTGCCCAAACGCCCAACCACCCACACACATATACACCTTTCCCAGCTCATCAGTGGGGGCGATGACGCGGCTAATGAATCAAGACACTTTCCAAGGTCGCCGAATTTCTTGGCCAATGCAGCACCAAAAATAATAGTCAAGGTGCTTTCATAGGCACCTCACATCACAATTCATACATATTAGTCTTATGTTTTTGATGATCTGTGATATGATTTGTCATAAATTATTGTGGATTCCAGAACATTTGACCTCAGAGTTGGATTGTTCCATTTATTTATAGAGTTATTTATCCATGAAGAGGTTATTGTACCTTGTTTGAGCATTAATTGATGCTGAATGCTTGCCTGTTTCTTATTTGTTTTCTGTAGCCGTAAAACGACTTAAGAACTCATTAAAAACAATATTTATGACAGCATTTTCTTTTCAAATAAAAAGGAACTGCAACCTTCACAGTGGGGAGCGGAAAATACGAAGCATATTTCCATGTAAGTTGCGAGAGTGGTTGTTGGATGTTCCAACGAACTTGAAAACTTTGGGTGTTTGTCTGCCTTTGAAGGCTAATTACACCTGTTTTTTTGTTGGCTGTCTGTCGAAGGCACATCAAATGCCCTGCCCAATGCCAATTGATTCTGACAGCCATGGGGTTAAGCAGAGAATGCCAATGGCAATAGCCATCATTCTGCTCTTTGGAACTGTCACAAATCTCGTTGACTAATTTGCATTTCCCAATGTTTGAGTGTCACTGAGCATCAGCTAAAACAAAACTGAACACATCAATAATGTTCGGTGTTCGCTGCGAAATTTCTCATCCAATTCTGCATTCGGGCGAAACAATAACCTCGGTCTCGATACTCGAAAATGAGCAGCAGAATTGTATCTCAGACTATATGTGCTCCACAAAAACGGCAGCAATTAAATTATATATACGATATGGTTATATCTGAATAATATTCATCGGGCCAGGACAAACAACTAAGTCTATATACATTTATCTGAGGAGATCTTGGGAGGGGGGAGGAGCTGATCGTTTCTATATGAATGAATGTCGCGTGGGCGGGTGGAACGCCTCTCGATGTCCAAGTCCAAGTTTATACGTTGTTACGCTCTGGGGAAAATACATCTATTTGTACAACAATATTTTGTATATTCCTCTCTCACACACACACACCGAAAGGAAACCTGTGGCCTGTGGGCGGCCTCTGACCATCAAGCTCTACAATATATGTATGTATGTATGTACATATGTATTTATGTATGGCCTATACGAATAGACGGATAGACAGACACATGGATAACACTCTCCAAGCAAAAGTCGTGTATACATAAGACCGTCGCTGCTGCTGCTGCTCTGAGCATCTACATACATATATCTATATAGATACATATATTTGAAAATTGGAATTCAGCGCAGTCGGAGGAATAGCAATAATTTGCCAGCATTTGAAAATCTTAAAATCAGTTGCGTTCGGAATATTGAAAAATAAACAACAATAAGACTAAGACTCGAGCGAATAGTATCCACAGATCCTTTATAGTCCTCCGTGAAGAACCCACCAGTTGCAGCGTTTTGATTTAAACGTGACAAAAAAGCAAGTTCAAATAAAATTTATACAAAAATAAAAAATAAAAACTCATTCGATTGTGGACACACTTTTTGTGGTCTCTAGAAGGAACTCTACTTTGACGTGATCGTTTTATCATTACGTAATTGTTTCTGGCTATAATATTTCTCGTTCTCGTTTTATATTTTGTTTAAATTCTTGGCCAAATTAAAGGAGTTTAAATTGAATAAAAAAACAACACACACAAAAACATAAACATGGAGTATGTTCAGTTCAAAAATGGATCCCCAGTCTACTACAAGGAGCAGCCAGACCTCAATGAGTGCATTCAATATCAAGTAAGCAAAAATCCAAAAGTGAATTATAGTACAGTATAGTAAATAACGTGAGAAAATAGCTATGACATCGGTTAAGAAATACATAATCGAAATATGAACTGAATAAATATTTTAAAAAAATATTACGAAAATTCTAGAAAAAATATGTGATAATTAAAGATAATCAAATGAAAGAATGATACGCTAGTACGAATGGTAAAGGCCTGATGGGTATTAATAGATGCTATCATCTATATAAAGAAATCTGCTTAAATCTGAATAGATTATATCCAACGATGTGCATACTGGACCATACAGTATTTGTGCCTTCCCTAGCATAGGAAATTGGTATCTATCCAGACCACATATAAACAAACTCTGCTAGACATATTCCAACTGGCTAGCAGAAGTGGCTATGTCTATGTATTCATCCAGCTGAAACATTTCATTTCACCTTTACCGTCAAACATTTGTGCTTGGAATTCAAGTTCAAAATAATACAAATGCCAAACCCCATGCTATATACTTTATGTATTTTCTTGTGGTTTTTCATTTTACTTTTACCCCCAAAAGAAAATATATATAATTATAAGCAAGAAGAAGCAGTCACCCCATATTATATATATGCAAGAGATATAGGTATATGTGTAGTGCCTTTTACCTCTCTCGATCTCTACGCTCTGAATGGGGGTACTCGGTGTAGTATATAGCTTATTATTCAAACATTTGTTCGCCTTTCGTCAATATGCGGATGAAAGGCAACAGACAGACAGACAGACAGGACAGACAGATTCTGAATACTCGAACATTTTGCTAAGCATATTTTTCATCGCTCTCTTTCCGTTCTCAATGTAATTCATACCACCCCAAAAACAAAAACAAAAAAAAACTGGGATATTTTTAGAGCGTAGAGAACGGAACACACAGCCAAACAGCCACCCAGCCAGGCGAAAATAATAAACAAAATGATTATAAATTAATTTAATTTCGGAATGGTCGAAAACATTACCGCTAATGTGGGCCCGAAAGGAAAGGGTACCGCCATTCGGTAGAACTTCTTTTCTTTTTTTTTGGCACGATCACAGGAAACGTTGAGCAGCGAAAGTGAAGAATTTTTTCACTTTTGGTGGATGGATTTAGTCGTCTATTGCAATTCTTATTTATTATAACATGCTTATGGATGCTAACAGGAAATGAATACAAAATAAACCTACAGAGGAGCATCTTGGTCAACAGAAAAGATTTACTTAAATTTACGACACAAATACATAAAGATTCGGATTCGGATTCGTTTCGATTCAATTAAAAAGCCAAAGTCGCCCGAGTGACCCTCAAATGATATTTCAAAATATGCTGAGTGCTGCTTGCGCCATGCCACAGCCACAGCCACAAATTTTAAATTTAGCGTCAAAATGTGTTGTTTTTTTTTGTTGTTCTCAAAATTCTATGTCGTCGCAGTGGCAGTGGCAGTCGCAGTCGCCGTCGCGTTCCCAAGGTGAAATGAGAATGTGAGAAATGCGCAATTAAATAAAGAAATTGTTTAGCAAACTAATTTTCGGTGCTGTATATGGTAGATGGTATATGGTAGGTGGGTGGGTGGTTTGCTCAGGGTGGCAGGTAATCATCCTCATCGTCATTATTGCGCGCTCACCGCGTCACCTGCTCAGGCAGGCGGTGTCGCTCAAAATCGAAGCGATCAGCTGCTTGTCACTGAGCGCCGCATGCACCTCCTCCTCGTCCCACTGCAGCATGACCTTGCTGAGGCGGGGCTCCTTTTTGCGCATAATGCGCAGAATGCCCCGTGTCTCCACCAGATCCACGGTGCCAGTGAACTCTGCCTGATCCAGGGCCAGAATGTTCCGTTTGGCGCACACCCTGCGATAGACCTCGTGCAGGCGACCCATGCTAATGTCCTTGTTGCGCTCGTTGCGCAGCATGAGCACCAGACTGCACAGCATCAGCTTCTGCTGCAGCGGAAAGGCAGCCTCAATGTCCTCCTCGAGATTCTGCGATGCGCCATAGACCTTGTTCAGAACGGCAGCCACTTGGGTGACCTGAACAGGCTTCAGGATGTCTGTAACGACAGCCAAAGTGTTAGTTCGCATGAGAAGCAGATCCATTGGTACTCCCCAATCTTACCCTGCTTCGGCTCATTCTGCTCCTGTCCATCTGCCAGTTCCAAGGCCTTCAGATTGAACTCCCGCTCGCCGTCGCGTTTCTGCTGCTCGGCTATCTCCACCACCCGCCTGCCAATGTCCAGGGCGCGTCGCACATCCCCACTGACTGCACTCACCTTGGCCGCCAGCAGCTGCAGCGTGACGGGGGGAAAGACATCCAGCACATCCGCCTCGGCCAGCCGCGACTTGAATATCTCCACGATCTGCTGCTTGGTGTAGGAGGGGAAGTGCATCAGTCGGGGCTTGAGCTCGCAGCGCGCATTCAGACGCGTCAGCGTCCGATCTGTCAGATCCAAACTGTTGGCAATGCCAACCAGGAGAATTCTGGCGCCCGGCAGGGCGGGCCACTCGAAGATCGTGTACAGCACGGCCTGCCTGGTCGTGCACAGCTGATCGATCTCATCGAGCACCAGCAGCAGCATGCGCTTGGCGGTGCGCAGGTGCCGCTGTATGGCCTCCAGGTGGTCTCGTTCGGTCCGACCCGCTGGCTTCAGCTGCAGCTCGGCGCAGAGCTTCTTGTAGACGGCACCCACGCTGGCAATGCTCGTGCAGTTGATGTAGACACGTTGCAGACGCTTCGAGAACTCCGGATCGCGCAGCAGCAGCGATAGGCAGGCTGTTTTGCCTGTGCCCGGCTGGCCAGAGACGTACAAGCTGCCCGATGACTGGCTCTCCAAATGGCTGGTGAAGTATTCACGCAGCTCCTGGAGTTGCGCCTCGCGACCTGGCAGATTCTGGGTCTCTGCGCTGTTCAGCACGCGTCTGGCATTTTGGTATTTGTTGCGAGGAGGCGAGGAGGGTGCAGCTGCAGGTTGTTCCTGCTCCTCCTCCTCCTCCTGTTGTTTCTTCTCAGTCTTGTGCTCTGGCTCCTGGCGTTCGTCTATGCTCAGTCTGTCCAACAGTCGCGAGGGACTTATCAAATGCTGCGGCAGCGGCTTCAATTTCCGCTGCTTCGGTGGCGAGACATGCGAATCGGTATCCTGCTGCACATCCTCGTCGCTGCTGCTTAGGTTAAAGGTTAATACTGCCTCTTCGTTGGCCTGCACGCGCCGGGCCAGACTAGCCGCCTTGGGCCCCAACTTCTTGCTGCGTGGCGTCTTTGGCTCGTCTTGGATCACATTCGGGGGGGCCGTCCTGCGACGCGCCGTCCGTTCCATTTTATTCAACAGGTTGCTGTTTTCGTTATTCTCTGAAACTACACTAATGATATCATCGCGGTCCTCGTCGTCGCTGTCTTCTGTGGCTTTGGTCTGTCGCCTCCGCCAAATCTCATAGCGTCGTGACGTCGTCGTCGTCGTCGTCCGCGGCGACTGCGGCAACGGCGACGCTGCCGTCGATTTGCTGATGCTGCTTAAACGCGTGGAGCGTCGTACGGCGGCCATGCTTTGCGCGGTTTTAGCGTGCTGTTAGTGGCTCTGATTAACTAGCGAAAAGCACCTATTTTTTCTAGTTTCTGGTTTAATGCCACGGTGCGTGAAAAATTATCAACTATGTTAGAAAAAGAGCGCGCAAAATGTTTTGCCATTCACAGGGAAATTAAATGCAGGTTAGAACAGCTGTTCAAGCCATACTTGAACTGTCTGGCAACGACAGCACAGGGCTGCACCTGGATTGAATCGATAAGGCGCGCTTTGTTGCAGTTTTTGAACTGCTCTTTGCCTGCGATTGAATTACTTACGTGGTAAAAATAAAACGTTCGCTCGGGCCGGCCAGCAGCAGAACGACCGAAACACACACAAAAAATACAAATTGCTGGACGCTGCCTGCCTGCCTGGCCGCTGCCGAAGAAAATGCTTACGTAAGCGCCTAAAAATATTCGCCTTGTCGGTTGGGATATTTTTAAAGTATATAAACGGGCGCTCAAGATCGTACATAAAATGGAATTTTGGTAAATAAAGTGTATACAACACGCACACACCCAACCATCTACATATTTATCTATTTATCCAACACACTGAGAGAAGAAATCATGGGAAAAATACAGCTAGAAAATGTTTCGATTCCCCATAATCGTTTTGTGATTTATTTATATTATTATTTGTTAGAACTGCTGCCTGCCAAATGGTTTTTGTATTCGGCATAAACAAAGCCATTAATTGTGTGTGTGTTTTTCTTTGCAATTTGCAGCCCTACCGTACAACTCCCTTGGTCCTGCCCGGCGCCAAGGTGAAAAAGGATGCCCCCTCAACAGACTCCTACTTGAGGCACTATCCCAATCCGGCTGTGCGCGCCCATCCAGGACACGACTACCATGACAGTATCATGAAGCAGCGCGTGGCCGATACCATGCTGCACAAGGTTGTTGGTTCGGAAGCCGACACTGGCCGTGTAAGCAATACCAACACCACCCACCATCCACCCACCACCATTCTGATTGAATTCCCCTTTTGTCGTTTGGCAGGTCTTCCACAAGCAATTCAACTCGCCCATCGGCCTGTACTCCAACAGCAACATTGAGGACACCATCAGAACCACAGTTCCGTAAGTTCCGTTACCAAATTGGAAACCATAAACCAAAAGACAACCACTTTTATGCTTAGAGTTCGATACAAGACAACCAAAAACCAAAAACACTAATAACTGATCTAAATTTTTGGATAACGCTTTGTCAACAATTTGAACATATATTTTCTATAATCTTTTGAAAGTTTTTTTGGAATAAATTATTGCGTAGAACGTTATATTTTTCGAAATTTTGATGCAGCTTTTGAATTTTTTGCGAGAGAGAGAATTCCAGAAGCGCCACTCGAATAGCTTTGAACGACTAACAAAAGCGAGCAGCGACTAGTCGTTGTACCCGATATTGATATTTTAGTTAAGTTGCAGCCATAAAATTACTAACCCAAAGAAAAAGAAATAGAGCCTTCAAAATCTAAGACCAAAATTTACTAAAAACTAAAAAAAAAAAAAAAAAAAAAACACATCCAAGAAACACACTCACACACACACACACACCAGTCCATAGATGTTGTTGTATGTACTAGCTCTATCTATACCTATTGTCTATATTATATATATACAGATATATAAATATATATATTCTATGTATATTGTTGTAGCTTCGCCACAAGCGATAGCTATCGCTTGAAGGACAGTCCCTTGCATCGTCCTTTGCCAACAAAACTGAACGGGTAAAAGTAAATTCATTTCTTGAGCACACAGCCTGATTTTCATTTCTTGAAAGAACTTGATCTTGACTTTGAGATATTGAATACTGTATATTAAATATTGAATCTTGAGGAATGTTTACCCAATCACCCCTGCCCGTGTTTTGCCCGTTGTAATCCCTACCCAGCCTGTCTGTACAGCATACTAGTATAACCCTTACAGATGATTGATTGATTGATTGTTGTCTCCCGCAACCACGAAAACAAGTGCAACTGCAACTGCAACCCTCTTTAAAACCTAGATGCAATATCTATCTATCTATGGCTATCTCCCCGTAGAACAGAACAACAGAAACAACAAAACCAAACACACAATTTGCATGTGCTCTGCTGTCTATATATACTATGCCCCCCTCGTATCCTCCTATGTAGTACTCGTCGTGTCTGCAGCTCCTAAATGTTCAGCCATGTCCCTTGAATGTACATACTTCTGCTTCCCCCCTTCTGTTGCACAGGCAAAAAACAAACTCCGATTGATCTGAGTCTGTGTTCATCATACCTTGAACTATGTATACATCAGCACATTTACGGAAGAGTTCTTTACCCCTAGGATTCGATTCTGAAGGTGGCGTGGCAAGTGTGTCTTTTGGTAGGAAAGGTGCCTGTGTACCCATAATAAACATAAAGAACAATTGATGAACCCTAATAGTACCTACCAATATACATATAGTATACAAAAGAAAAACACCAATATACAAATATATGTAGTATCTATCTATCCCCCTAGGCTTAATAGCAATTAGATCCTGTATTATCTAGAACTTAGCTGCACGATTAATGTTAGAATTTTCATCGATCTATCTTTCCTGGAACAAAAACGTATTATCCTGGAGCAACAAAAGCAAAAAGAACAACTCGCAGAGCAGCAACGTCAACAGCGACAGCACCAACTGCAGATACTCTATCAACAAAATAAATGATCAAAGAAATACTAGAAACCCTGCCACCCCTTCCAGCCCATACCCTCGAACCCTTTCCATCCCCCTTTCCACTAAGACTAATCCAAAAGTTAAAAGACGTTTGCTGAATTTATTCTTACAATTAAATTACATTTTAAATGGAAACTGTTTCACAGAAAACAGGCACTGAAAGTTCCTATGCGCATCTATGCATCCACCACAACAAAACCCTCCGCTCCCAGCCCCCGCCCCCATCCCAGTATTAACCGTGATCTAATGCTAACCCAAGAAAAAACTAATCCCTAAGCCACAGTTTAAGGCTTCGACTCATCCGAAATGATAACTGATTTGAATATACATAGTTAATATATACTCGTACGATTTTTGTTATGCAGTTCTGTTCGATTATATTTTAAACATTAGTTCGTAAGGAATTTGTTAATGAGTTTCCTATTAATTAAATGATGTTTGAGACCAATGCACAGATGTACATGTGTCCTGCCGAATCCTCAAACAACAAAAAAAAAAAAAACAAAAATCCAACTACAATTACAACAACAAAAAACAAAATAATTCTAACGTATTTTGTGCACATCCTGTTTTCTCTTTCTATTCTCTCTCTCTCTCACTACTCTCTCTCTCTCACGCTACTCAACCGATGTAAAAATACAAACAAAAAACCAAAAACCAAAACCAAAAACAAAAAATATTCTGTTTTCGATTAACCAAACAAATAAAAATCAAAAATAACTTAAAAATAACTGAAATACCAACGTACCATAACGGCGCTTTCAACGATCTCAAAAATCAAAATCAATTAAATGCAAATATAAAAAAAAAACAAAAATCCCAAATACCGTTTACCGATTACCGAATACCGCATACCGAATCCCGTATACAGTTATAAGAAAACTGTCCAATACGATCCAAGGAACAGCGAGACCTACAGAGCCATTCAAGAAGACGGCGGCTACGGCTACAGCGGCAACTATGGCAATGCCTCGCCGCAGGAGGTAACCATACCTGTGCAGACTAGGGTCTATCAGCCGAATAGATTGGTTCCAGGAAAGGTAAGACAAGACCGTGCGCAACCGAATCGTTCGAACAAAATCTACTAGTAGTAGTATCAACCGACACACAATCTCATGTGGCACACTCTCTCTCTTTTCTCTCTCTCTCTGTTACTATACTGAAGAAGATACTATTATTTAGTACTTATCAGACAAAGATCACTCTCGATATACTCGATTCTACAGCTCTCTCTCATCTGTACAAAAGTCTCTATATACTCTATGCTCTATCTGTATAATCCTTTCCTGCTCTCGCTGTCTGTTCCTCTCGTTTGCTCTGTAAATGTACCGCCGTCTCTCTCATGTACAGTTGAACAACCACAGCGAATGTTAGCCGAACAGCGTGTGTCCATGCCTTGGCAGAATGTTAAGCGCTCTGTAATGTAGTGTAATGTAATGACCACTAACTTGGCCGAAAGTAGCTACTAACTTGGTTTTTGATCGATCGATATGCTACGACCACATCCATTAACCCCATCTCTGTGTATATTTTCCAATTCATTCGCAAATCACTTGCATTCTAGCATTCTAACATCCGATTAACACTTAACAGACGCTCATAACAGTTCGTGAACAGAATGCATTTTACAAAAATACTTTTTGCACTGAAAACTAGTGGATTTTCAATGATACATAATATACATACATACATATATGTACATATCATATGTATCTTTCTATAATATATCTTATATCTCTTCTCCAGAAACCGGTATCAGCCCCAGTATCCCGTCCGCCGTACAATGTGAGTAGATTTTTGTATATTTATTGGATGCATATCTTTAATTTTTGTATATTTTCTTCCCTTTGGCAGGTGGTAAACACTCACGATGAGAACATACGCCAGAGCGGCTCCTTCAATCGTCTCATGTACAGCGTTATTGGTGCCACCGAATATTAGAAACTGCGGCGACAACAACAACAACAACAATAACAACAACAACAGCCAGGCAGGCAGCATCTCCAGATAAAAAATAAACATCATCCAACGCGTTTTGGGGTATCCCGTTTATCTCCTAACATATTTAGCGGATTTTTAATGAAATTCTGTTTAACTTATTCAATAAATTATATAAAAAAATAAACGACGACGACGAAATTGTGAGAGAAAAAACTAACAAGCTTAATAGATAAATTGGTAATTGGTTTGGAATCGAAATAAATCTATGATACGAGTTTAAATATCAATTAACTCCGCCTCAAGCCCCCATTTACTGTCCTCCCCCCCCATACGCAATAGCAAAAACAACACACACTTAAATTAATTAATAAAAGAAATAAACAAAAAAAAAACAACAAAAAACCAAAACTAATGAAAGGGAATTTTGATTTATGATTATTTTTATGTTTTATAGTTTTTTTTTGTCAGCAGAAATCTGTTTTGCCTGACGGAAGAGTGAGTGATTTTCTAGTCATGGATTTGTAATAAGAATATAAATGTTTTAATTAATAAATGTAACTAATGATTGGGTAAAGAGAAGAAGATGATCGGTTGTTGTTTTAACTGAAACTATTAGTAGTAGTAGATTCAGATCCCTATTTCTTGGGGAAGAATACTTAGAGTAGCAGCCTGTTAAGTCAAGGTTCCAAACACTAACTTTATAACAGACTATCCATTATTGCATTTTACGGACTTTGTCGATTGATTGGTTTTCTTTTGAAAAAGCATTTTCAGTTAAAAATATTAATAAAATATAAATATAAATGAGTAAACACAATTCTATTTTCAGTTGCCTGAAAAAAGAGTTCATTGGCTTAGCATGCACCTGAAATAAATATGTACATATAGTACTCTCTGCTCTCTTTCTTTCAACATCTTTTCAACTGTAATTCAATTGAAAAACATTTGAATACGAGTGTAGTAGCAAATTCATTGGTTCACCATCTCTCCCTATGGATTCCCACTTGCCCAACCCAACCCAAACACCAACCCCAGACCCAGGCCCATGCCCAACCCCCTAAAAGAGTAGCCGAAAATCTTTGCATAACATGACGCTGCAAGTCGTCCACTTGGTGGCACGGAACGGGGACGGACCATCATTAATCACTTCAGAAATTAAACGTATTTATATTGAAATTATACGCAAACATGCGCTGAAAAATGAACATAAATTTGACTTTAATTTGGAATGGAAATAATTCACTTAAGAGAGTCGAAGAGAGCAGCGTAGTGGAGAGGCAAGGCGAGGAGAGTGTGGTACGTGTGTAATGTGCATAACAATTGTGTGAAACGAAACACACACACACACACACACAACAACACATAATGTACTTTCACTTCACGGGTAAGTAAGTAAGCCACAAATTCAGTTTTCTTTGATTGCTGCTCCGATCGGGGCAATGCGATTGTTTCGCCCCACAAATGGGGATCAAAGCGAGCCATAGACCTCGATTGCAATTCAGTTCCATCCACTCCCCAAACGAATGACCTTGCCGAACAACCTCCTGCATGGTAACAAGCCACGTATCTACCTATCTACATATATTGTACCTATATATATCTTTGCAGACAGATATCCATGCAAATTCAGGGCGTAACTGTAATAGTAATGCGAGTGCCAGCAACTCTGAGGCAATTGTAATCCCATCAAATATCAAATTTAGCCATAGGGGGAGGAGGTCTTTATTTGTCTCTCTCTCTCTACATCTTTACTTTATCGAGGTTTAATGACACTGGGCTGGGTCTGGCCTACGTGCGATCACATGACACATGACATGGGCTAGGGCTAACCGGGGGCGTGGTGGGGGTCTTGGAATGCAAAAGATTTGGCAACATCAAAGATCGCTTGGAACCTATTCAACCGCAACCGAACGCAACACAAGATACATGGATACATTAGATAGATAGGTAGATACAGATACAGATACAGACGGTTGGTGGGCGGATGCGAGTCACAAAAGCGACACTGAAAAACATTTTACAGAAATTTGGGTCAAACCCCAATCTACCAAACAATAGATGAGACGAGACTATCGCTGCACTTGTTGCTGCCAGAGTCTGTGTCTTCGATCTGCCTGTCAAATCGCATTGACCTCAAGAACCTGCGAGGCCCCCATCAAGAGGATGATTATCTAATGGCTAGGAAGCCGCAAGGCAATTGCATAAAGAAACATTGTGCACTTGTGGCATGCGGCATGTGGCATGGTCTATGGGGTGGTTACCACAATTTAATTTACATTTTATTTATGGGGGAGATTGCATGAGTGCAGATCTAACGCTCCACCCAAACATAAATACTCGTGCTGTATCCATCAGCTGTCTATGTTAACTAACAGCTCAGGCAGAGCTGTACACGCTCTGTTACACTGTAACCAGCTGTAAAATGGTTTTGGACTTCAAGTCACGTAATGTTTGTTTCTGCTTTGCAAGTGGAGCACCAAAAAAAAGAAACAACAACAGTAGTTTCAGCCGAAACAATGCCACAGGTCGAGGGTAGAGGCACCAAACCAAATCCATGCAGCAGACAGACAATGCTCCAGCAACGGAAATGGCTTGGAGCTGCTTGAGTCCCCCGCCAACAAACAGCTAAACAGCTGTTGTAAATCAGTAAAGAGCCATCGAGAGACACAAAGAGCAGCAGAGAGACAGAGAGAGAGAGAGAGAGAACTAGTTGCTAGGCGCTCCAACATTTGTCGATATAAAAGTGCAATTGGAGCCCGCAGACAGCGCAGATACAAAAGTATCTCCAAAGTGGGTTGAGTGCGCGATAGACAGTGTTTCAAGTGCCAAAAAATAAAATACAAATATAACAATTACAATGCAAATGCAACTGCAGCTTTTACTTGTGGTGGCCACGGTCGCATTGTGCGGCGGCATTACGCAGGCGCAGCAGCAGGGGGGCGTGGATCCCGCCTACCTGCGGCAGTACTACCAGCAGCTGCAACAGCAGCAGCAGCAGTCGTCGCAGGGCGCCGAGACGCCCATCTATGAGCAAAACTCCGAGCAGACGCAGCAGTACGTGAACGCGGGACAGCAGATCCGTCTCAAGGACACGGTGGCCGAGCAGATACGCGCCCAGCAGCAGCAGCAGCAGCCGCAGCAGCAGCAGGGATATGTGGCACCAGCCGTCAGGGACTATTTGCAGCAGCCGCAGGTGAGTTGCGCCACCCCCCCCATGAGTATCCCCATGGTAGCATCTATTTGCCCACTTGCAGTACCAATCGCAGCAGCAGCCACAGTCCGTGTACCGCCAGCAGGTCCAGGCCGCTCCGGCACCAGCACCACGCCGTGTCCAGCAGCCCTCCTACCAGGCACCCTCGCTCCTAGGCAAGGGACAGCAAAAGCTCTCGCTCCAGCAGCGCCAGCAGCAGCAGCAGCAGCAGCAGGAGGAGGAGGAGTACGATGATGTAAGTTTGGAGTCTAAAATCCATAACGAGTTCGAACTCGAATTCGAATTCGAGTTCGAGTTCGATGTTCGCGCACTTTCCTTTTCGCTTGAGTGCAGCAGTAGCAGCAACACAACAGCAGCAGCAGCAACATAATTACAATTGAGGCATGCAACGACAGTAGAGGGGAGTAGGGGGTGTTAGTCGTTGAGTTGGGGTTCATTAACCACAGCCTCCTCCAGTGGCAGCAGCAGCAGCCGCAGCAGCTGTGGTTTTGGCCACGGCCACATATGTGCGTCTGTGTCTGTGTCTGTGCCTCTCGTAGCTGGTGCATGTTCATTGGCCTGGCCGTTAACCGTTAACTCCGTTTACTCTCTTGGCCAGCAGCAGCTCCTTTACTTATGGACAGCTCCAGCTCATGCGGAAGCAGCAGCATATCCGTTACCACATTAGCCATAATCCATCAGAGTTAAAGCAAACCAGATGGGGTCAAAGTGCTCCCTCTCTCTGTCACTCTGTTATGAAAACTTATTGAACTTTTGTGTTAGTGGGATGATAATGATAAATGTTCAGGGATTATAAAGACTTTTTGGCATAAAAGAGAAGGAAATATATGCTAGATTAGGGGAGAGGGGAGAAAAAGCTCTCTTAGGGTCGAGTAGAAAGTATTTAGAGATTTATGGAAGCTCCTATAGAAGGGAAATATTGACTAAATATTTTATTTATTCCACATACACTAAGAATGCTAAATATCCGCTAAAGTAGAACTTCCTTAATCAAAGATATTAGTTATCATTTGCCATTGATTTGCAATACAAAAAGAACTGCATTCTAGCATCCAGTTATGATAAATATACTCGTAACATTAATGCATTTCATGACTATTACCATTCATCTGGTTTTATGGCTCACACCTTAAGAGCTGATCTACTTGTAGACCTTACCATTTTTATGGAACAAATTATTGCAGACTTATTACTGCTTTCAGGTTGCCATTAAATGCTGCATTCTCCGCCATACAATCACTTTCAAACGGCGACCCATATACACACAAACAAGTCACTTCCACATTCACATTCACAGCCACTTCCAGTTGCAGTTGCAGTTGCAGTACCAGTACCACTGTCTAAGACCCAATTCCCATAAAAATTTCGTGCAAATGGACAGTGCACGCATTAGAACCGGCTTTAGGACCCAATACGCTGCTTGCTGGCTTTTGCCTTTCCAATTTGCAGAGTTTTTTTTACAGTTCAGTTCTGTTTTTTGGTTTGGTTTTGGGCTCAAGAATAAGCAAAAGATTGCAGATTTGGCCACGCCTTGGAGTCATGCTTCTGGCGGTTACCTTAACCCAGTTTGGGGGAGATGCGATATTCCGATTGAGTCGATCTTTTAAGCCGCTTGAAGGCCTCTCATCCTCAGAGCGCAAGAGACTCCCAACCTTGTGCATAAATTATCCAACACCTGAATGGAGTTTATGGATGGCAATAGACAGAGAGAGAGAGACAGAGAGGGAGGGCGTTTCTATCGCCTGTCGGTTGCATAACGACACGATCAATCTGATCCGATCCGATCCATCCATTGCTGCAGTTTTGCGCTTTGATATCGTGCGCCTTATGGGCCATTAAAATATGCAAGCGGCACCACACAAAAATTACTTTCACTTGTGCGTGTGTCGGGGAGTCGGTGACTCGGACTTCGACTCCGTTTGAGGGGGGTTTTAGCTAAAGTTGGGGAAGTGTGACTGTGACTGAGACTGCGACTGAGGTGCGCCTACACGCATGCGCCTGTTCGTGTGTTCGATGATGTAATAGCAGCAGTCTGGGGGAAGTCTGGGGGTAGGCAGACACGAAAGTGGGTCGCACACGCATTTGAAATCCCAATTCCAATCCCAATTCATTCCCTCTTTGCAGCAAAACTCCTCGTACCAGTTTGGCTTCGATGTGAAAGACGATGAATTCACCAACTACCAGAACCGCAAGGAGGTGCGCGATGGGGCCACGATCAGGGGCAGCTATTCGGTGGTCGACAGCGATGGCTTCATTCGCACCGTCAAGTACACGGCGGATCCCAAGGAGGGCTTCAAGGCCGAGGTCATACGCGAGCCCACCGACATTGTGGTGAAGATTCCCACACCGCCGCCTGCCACACAGCTGCTCCGTGCCGGCGGCCACAAGGGGCAGCAGGAGTACAGCCCCAGCCACAGCTCCGGCAAGCAGCAGTACCAGCAGCAGCAGCAGCAGCAGCCGCAGTATCATCAGTACCAGTAGAGAGTGGGAGAGAGAGGAGTGGGAGTAGGAGTGCCAGGTCTGAAAGGTGTCTCTCTCTCTTCTTGTATGAAAGTTCTCTTGAAAGTTCCGCAAGTCCATTTAGTTTGTAATTATGTCGATATCGGCAGAGATCATAACATTATTTCTATATCAACATATATCGTATGTCATTCATTAGGGTTCCACTTTCATGTTTAGAATATTAAATTAAACAAAAATTAAAAAAAAAAACAAAAACCAATAGAAACAAATAATTTGGAAGTGGTTTTCGATTGGGAATCGTTCTAAAGCAGTGTGCGAAAATAATTAACATATTTTATCTACAATATTAGCATGCAATTATCTCATTGAAAAGTAAAAAGAACAGTCGATCGATTTCTTCCAGCTTTTTATCTTCGTTTCAAATCTGCCGCACTTTGACAAAGTAAGGAACACAAAAACCAAAAAAGTACTACAAAGGTACCTACCCACCTTTGAGAGACCAGAAGCCTTATCCATCTGATTGCAAACACACAAATACATACATATACAAGAGACGAGCTTGCTTTGGCAGCCAATGTGTCTACGAAAATTAGATACAAAAGAAGACAAACGAGAAGGAACGCTGTGAGTCGCTTCTGTGGCCGACGACTTTCAACCTATTTAGTCAGAATATGTATATGCATGCGTTACACACATACACTTGTACCACAAATACTATTGTATTTGAGTAAGGCTACACGAAAAAGACAAAAAAAAATCAACAACAATATCGAATGTCTTCGCATATCACTTTGCATTGTAGAAAAAGTTTATTTTCTTAACAGAAATGTCTTTTTTTGTCCCAATACTAAAAAGTCTAGGGTTATTTAGGGAGTTCTGGCTCTAAAGGATTCCAGAATTTTTTTTAGTCTTTCCAAGACTTTTTGATACGTGTCTGGTATTTTAGACCCATTGTGTTTTCTTCCTTTTTCTTTTATTCATTGGATCAAATTATCAATTTTTTTTTAAATTTATTAGATCGAAGTAAAAAATCTTCACAGATTTCATTAATTTGCTTCTTAAATCTATAAGGATAAATTACATTCAAGTATGATCCACCATATAGAGTAACTATGAGCTCCCGAGTCTCCACAAATTATCATTTATATTTCCTACGCCCTGCTCTTTGTATACATGTCTGACCTACTCTCAATCCAGCCATTCCCCATCCCCCAACTCCTCCTGTGATTCCTGTGATTGAGGTCACACCGAAGAGATCTTCAGCCTTTCACAAAGGTAAACAAATTTTATTTGCGCATAAATCAATGGGTCCTAACCCCGACAGCAATTGGCAAGGACCAAGAGATCTCAACATCCGAATGACACTCATCCGTATTGCAGGGCAAGGACAGCGGCCAAGGAGGACAACCCGTTTGGGCAGTCACAGTTGCTGACAAAGGCCAGCCATACAGCCACTATAATGTGGAAGTTCTCACAAGAAGAAGCCTCCGGATGGATGGATCGTGGTCACCCGAAGACACGGCTCGGACCGGACCGGTCAGACCGGTTGTCACTTGGGAACCATCCACGGAGAGCAATCGCAATCGCCTCAGACAGTGTCCTTTTGCAATGTCCTTGCATAAATTAGTGAAAAGCGTGTGAGAACCAGCAGAGACAGCGCCAGAGAGAGGGAAAGGGTAAAGGATGACCTTATCGCCCATGAAGACGATTACGAACCGGTTCTGGACAGTCGCGGGCTGGAACGATCGCTTCTCTAATGACCCGCATAGGGCAGGCGGCCCAAACGGCTTGCCTTGCCACCAATTTACATATGCAACGGCCTCAGTATTGGTCTTGACAGGATCTAGAACCTGGCATTACATTCCCTAAAACGAGATGTTCTCTGGTCAGCTGTGAATCAACACGCTGGACACTACATAGACCCGCCGTTCGGCCTCGGGCCAGGCATTTGTTTGTCTGTGTGTCATTCGTTGAGGCCAAAGAATCGAAGATACATATGCAAATGAGTGGCACAGTGGCACAATGCAACCCCTACCTCCTTAAAGGTCACCCGACTTACAAGATCCGCTGCTACGTCTGCATCTTGCAACCCCTTCGTACGTACGAACCTTTGGCTTTGGATTTACATATCCCCCGGACGACCCGCATTGCAAACGATTGTCTGTCTGTCTGTCTGTCTTGTCCTGTAACTATGTAAGTGACTGCAGGACATTCTAGACAGGGTCACTGTCTAGAACCAGTTTCCAACTAACGGATAGCCGCCAGTCCGTGCCCGGACATGATTGACCTTTTCTCCCAAAAGCTGTGTAACCGGTTCGGACAATCAGTCTTCCAGGCGTGAGAAAATCTTCCAAGAAGATCACCCCCTCCCCCAGACACTGACCTTAGTCAACGAAGGATGAGAAGGAGCAGGAGTGGCATGCCACTCCACTCCACTTTCTTATGCAAATCTTTTGGGCAGCATTTCCTTTCGAATTTCACGCCAAATCATTGCCTTTAAATAAATAATACACAATAATTATGAAAAGTCACGATCTTTATATATGTATGATTATGGGTATGTACAGTGAGAGTGCTGGGTAGCAGGGTGGGCAGAGGGGGGAATATGCAAATGAAAGAGAGATCATGATCATCCTTTTTGCTCTCAGAGTTTTCCCTGAGCCATGTCCCAGCGATGCTCGCCATGACTGCCCTGACGATCTGTCCAAATCACCTAAACAGAGAGAAAGTCCTGCGAATAAGCGTGGAAATTTATGCCAAAGAAGGATTTCCTTATCGTACCTCCCCCTTGTAGCGATTGGTGCCACGTTGCATCTCAAAGCGTCGCTCCTCGGCCTTGGGCTGCTTCAGGACATGCCCGTGGGAGCGCGAATGGGGTCCATCGAAACGCATGAAAATGTCACTAAAGAAAGGCAGAGATTATCATTCAAGACATTTGTGATTGCTGTAGGGAAACTTTTGCTGTGGCAAGCTGTGTGGAAACTTGGAAATGCAGGGGAAAGTAATTTTGATAAAGTTTTAAACAGATTTCTGGTTTCAAGTTAAGTAAAGCATGGACTTTAAAGTTTGCCTGTGGATGGGAAATGTATGCTGACTTTCTATCTGTATTCTCAAAACAGATCTTAGGCAGTGTCTCGAATCTCTTACTGAAAATATTTGGTTTCCTTGATTGGTGGTGCCTCCTTTTGCTGACTTCTGGTCTCTGAAGCCTCTGCATCCGCCTGTAAATCCACTTGTGCATTGCGTCTGGAACGTTCAGTCTGTGGCTGCTGCTGTTGCTGTTGCGGCTGCTGATGTTGCTGTTGCGGCTGCTGATGTTGCTCCTGCAGCCGGGCTATCCTTGGCGGAAGCACGTGCAGCACATCGCTGGTAAACAGAGCCGGTGGCACGTTGTAAAGCTGCTGCAGCGGCTCCTCTTCCACGCGACGCAGCTGCTGTTGCTGCTGCTGATGCAGCGGTTGTTGAAGCGGT
This sequence comes from Drosophila bifasciata, assembly GCA_009664405.1. Classification (NCBI taxonomy): domain Eukaryota; kingdom Metazoa; phylum Arthropoda; class Insecta; order Diptera; family Drosophilidae; genus Drosophila; species Drosophila bifasciata. The sequence goes on from CM019043.1 coordinate 38,513,975, forward strand.
GGAACTGGTCCTGCCTGGACCCTATGGACTGGCAGGTAATTCCCCTCGTAACGGTACTTGGCCAGCTCCATGTGCGGGGCAATGGATCGCTGCTGGTACTGGACGCTCGGCTGCGGATAGATGGAGGGCAGAGCCGGTGCAGGAACTGGCAGGGGGGGCTGCTGCTGCTGGTACTCCAGGGCCAGGGGCTGGTAGCTGGGACGATAGTTGATCAGCTGGAAGTTCGGTGTCTGCTGCTGGAAGTGTCCGGCGAGACTGAGACCAGGAGCGGCAGAGGCAGCCAATGGATAGCCGGAGATATAGGAGCTGGGGGCATACTCGTAGCGCCTTAGGCGTGGCGCCTCGTAGTACAGCTGCGACCTGGGATGCTGATGATGATAGTACGGATGATGTGGCTGCAGCTGAGCGGAACTGAAGCTGGGCAGAAGCAGGAGCAGGATTAGCTGCTGCATCAGAGCCAGGGCTGTAAGCCAAGTGTTTTTGGGCAGCTCCATCGCGTTGCACTCTCGTCAAATTTGTGGCAACATTTCTGACAACAGCATTGGCATTTATAGTTGGGTCTCTTTCGGCCCTATTTGGGGCTTGGCTCTTGGCCACACCACACCACACACACACACTCTCCAGGCCGGAAGTCGGGCGGCCAGGAGTCAGCGGTGTGTGAAATCGATCGATGCTGCCCCCAGCCCCAGCCACAGCCCCAGCTCTGGTTGTGCAATGCTCGAATGGAGCGTGCACCGGTGGGCACCGGTGGGCAGCAGTGTTATGTCCGTGGCTTATACAACTCTTAGCCCGCGATGATGAGGCGCTAGAACTGCTGTGGCAGCTGCTGTCAGTTTGGTTCCAAGGTCAGGCCAAGTTCAGAACTACAACTGTTTAGCATATGAAAAGTTTTCGACGCCTTCCATTGTTCGAAACGAACTTCCTTGGAGGATCTGCCATGGCCAGTCTATCTGCATTCCCATTGGCTGTTGCTTAAAGGAAAAGCCTGTTGCTTGGCCTGGCCTTCAGGGGGTAAGGGGTTGAAAGGGTTGACCTATAGGCAGCACACGGGGCTTTCTTTTGCAACCCCTACTGTCATCGGCAGAGCCACCCTTAGAGGCTAGAGGCTAGAGAACCTTCCTGGTTCTGCCACGCAGCTCTGTCCATCATTCGACTTCTGAAGTTGAACGCCTAAGCATCTGCCGAAGCACCCAAAAACCCAAAACCCAAAACCAAAAACCAAACCATAACCGACTACGGATTACCACCCAAATTGGATATACAGATACACAGAAACACAAAGGTGAGTCCTCTAAGATATAACCATAACACATTTATAATATAGGCGGGGACACATGGTCCCACCGGGTAGGATATAAACTCTAGATCCACCAAAGTTTTTCTATATATATATAGAGAGTATTAGACGATTATAATACAAAGATTCTGTGGCCAGTGAGAGACCCTCTGCTGCTGCAACAAGTTTTCAGTGCTTTCGAGACGCAGTTTTTCACAACAAAACATACATATGTATAGAGAGATATATATCGGATATCGGATATCGGAGGATCCCTTCTAATCGGCCATATTCACATTGTTCATTCGCATCTTGGCAAAGTCCTCAAAGACAATATTATCATCATCGTCCTGGTAGTAGCCCTTGACATTGCGATGCTGCTCAATCGACTTCATCTTCTTCATGGCATTCGAGCGTTTCTTCTCAATGGTGCCTAAGCGAGATAAACCCAATTAGAGCCGGGGGGGATCTCTTTTCTAAGGTAGAAGAGTCTTACCCGGTGCCGGTTGCAGCAGCTTGAAGGGCACATCCGTCTGCATCTCGCCCCCAAGGGTGCCGCAGTTCAATTTGATGCGCACCGAATAGGAGATGACAATACCGCAGGCATCGCCGGTGTTTTTGCCATCCTGGACCATGGTGGAGGAGGCCAGATTGACATCCTCGTCCTTCAGATGACCATCCAGGGCAATGCCTAGGGTAGAGTTTGAGAGTTAGTTAGAGAGTGCCCCAAAGCTGAGGAGGGGTGAGTAGTGGGTGAGTCTTTGCCTACCATGACGATCCTTGTTGTTGGCTGCCAGCGGAATGAGGTAAAAGGTCTTAGTCAGATTGGCCCCTGGTGTGATGGGGCATCCCTCCTTGGTCTCCAGCTGTGCCACATGCTTGCTGAACTGGGCATTCACCATCGTGATCTCCGTGTGCTGCACAATGAAGCACTTGATGCTCTTCACCGATTTCTTCGAGTTATTGGACACCTGCACCGTGGCGGCCGTCTTCTCGCCATGGTAGTAGATCTCCCTGTCCAGCGTAACCTCCAGACTGATCTTGCCGTTCGAGAAGGTGAATCCCTTGCTAACCAGAGAGCTGGGCAGCCGCTGGCCGCGATTCAGGGGCGCGTACTGCAGCTTCTTGATCACCAGGCTGACCATGCTCCGCTTGTGCTGACGATCGTCCTCGGAGTCGCCGACAAATGCCCGAATGGTGTACTCCACGCCCAGGGGCTTGCCGTTGTCGTCCCCCTCCTGCTGCAGCGTCACCGAGCTGGGCGAGTTGGGTGGGAAGTGGAAGGTGAACGGATGGGCATTGCTGCCCAGCTTTCGCACCAGTTTCTCCTGCATCGGAGTCATCTCCATGTTGGGATTGGTCATGGGCACAATCTGCTCTCGGGAGAGAATCAGCTCCTTCGAGAACTTGACGCCCATGACCTCATCCTCCTCGCGGCCATAGCGATAGGTTGTGGCCAGCTGGCCAAACACTTTGCGGTTCTTCAGGTACTCCGGCTCCACCACAATCACGCCATCGACGGGATCGCAGTAGTCCAAGTGATCGATGAAGTCGCGACGGCCCAAATAGAATGTGACCTTGCCGTTGGGTGTGGCCTTCTTGAAGACCTTCACGGAGACAACCATAACTAGGGTTTTCTTCTTTTTCCTGATAGACTGCGACTACGACTGGGACTGAGACTGAGACTGGAGGCTCCTGAGTTTTCCGTTAGCCGGAGGAAAATGCGAAACGCCAGAGCCGTACGACCTGCTTATATACCTTTGGCATGTCCGTGGGGGGTTTCTGTTTGTGGCCACTAACTGGATTTAGGCGTTATGCAGTCCGGGTACGGGTCCGACGGCCCAAAAGAAAAACTGCCAACATGCCAGTTCTCGCGTTTTCCGCTGGTGGGGACGGAGGTTGATTTTCCGCTGTTTTTCCATTCGCTTGACCAAATTGGCTAATGTCAAGTCGTGTTCCCAACCTCGTGCGAGGTCACTCCCAGCCATCGGGCCCAACTGTTGCATAAATTCTGTGTGTTCCACAAAGGATTAGGCGAGACTACGCTGCTGCTGTCATTCCACCTAAAAGAACTTCACAGAGGCCACGCGTTGAAGCCACAAAAGTGGCCACCTGCTGCAGCTTTCCACTTGGAACCCAAACAATATATATTGATGTATTGATTGGCCATTGCGCGACTGCCCCAGTGCTTCCTAGAATATATATTTAGGGCTGGCAAATAACCCCTCTACGCAGCACACCCCCAACCGATGGCAGTTGGTATCTTCTTTTGTGTTAGCTGTCTCTGTCTTACAATAGCCACCAGATAACGGTGGAAACGGACCACAAACAAAAATAATGGTGTCTGCAAAATAAGTAAAACGCAATATGTGGGTGGCCTCGTATTGCTGTTTCTGTTGTTGTTGTGTTTTTGGTGCGTGTGAAAAAAGAAACAGAAACAAAGAAAGCAGAGGCGATCCGATCCAACCCCCCCTTCGAATCTGTCGCTCAATAACAACACCAGGGAACAAAAACAACACCAAAAACTGCAAAATAAGCAAAACGCAAAAAAGGTCGAGCACAAGAACGAATCATCCATGCACTATGTGTACATACATACATATGTACACGCATGTTGGGATCGGCAAATAGATTCAAAAAGGAGACAAAAAAAGGGTCGATGCTTGGAGCAACAACAAAAACGAATTTAGAGTTTAGCTTTAAGCATGGTGAAATTATACAAGGTGTTCCCATCCGTACGGGGTTTATTTTACGCTCGCACTACTCGAGAAAGTTTTGACGCCATGTCTGATAAGAGATTCAAACAGAGAAAAAGTTGTTTTGTTTTGTTTTCTGTTTTGTTTCGCTTGAAATAGACAAACAAATAAGCCCGAAAACTGGGATGGGAATTTAGATTTCATCATGGCTTTAAGTACATACCACATGTACATCTGTATGTGTGTAAATTATGTATTATTCCCAAATAAGAATAACAATTTAATTTCGTTTGCTTTTCTTTGCAGCTGTAAAATGCAATCAAAGACACACACCACAACCGATCGACATGGCTATAGCCTGCGCTTCTCGCCTTTCGAGGCCAACTATTTGCTGCTAGCTACAAGGTGAGTCCCCCTGCAACCCCAACCAAGATCCACCCCATCAACTAACCATACTTTGTATTGCCTTGTTCTTTTAGCCAATTGTACGGTCTTGCCGGTGGTGGTTCCCTTTTTTTGCTCAGCCAAAATGACACTTCAGACGGGCAGAGCCCCAACCTGAGTGAACTGTGCCGTCTGGAGTGGTCGGATGGTCTGTTTGATGTGGCCTGGTGTCCCTATGCCGCCGATGTGGCAGCCACCGCCTCGGGCGATGGCTCGCTGCAGATCTGGTCGGGTTTGGATGCCGAGGCGGCGGCGGGACAGGAGACGCCCAAGCAGCCGCTGATCTGTCTGCAGGAGCACAAGAACGAGATCTACAGCCTGGACTGGGGCGAGCAGTGGAACTACCACACGCTCCTCTCCGCCAGCTGGGACCGCACTCTGAAGCTGTGGGACTGCAACAGACAGCACTCCATCACGACCTTTGTGGGGCACAGTGACTTGATCTATTGCGCAAAGTTCTCGCCACTGATCGCCAATCTCTTTGCAAGCGTAAGTACCGACGGACAGTTGAACTTATGGAATTCTCTCGATTTTGCAGGTAAACCCCTGATGAGCATCGAGGCGCATGCCAGCGAGGTCCTCGCCTGCGACTGGAGCCACTTTGATCGGAACATCCTGGTGACTGGCGGATCGGATGGCCTCATCCGAGGCTGGGATCTGCGCAAGATGCGGACGCATGTCTTTGAGCTGTACTCGGGAGAGTTTGCCGTCCGGCGTTTGGCCTGTTCCCCGCACTCCTCTGCGGTTTTGGCATCGGCTAATTATGATTTTACCACAAGGTAAGAGTGCATCGATTCGCTTAGAGTCGGGAGAGTCAACTAAAGGATCCGTTTTTAATACACAGAATTTGGAATCTGGAACGTGGCGAATCGCCTCAGGAGATTAACGAACAGCACACGGAATTCGTTTGCGGCCTGGACTGGAATCCCCATCGTGCCCATCAATTGGCAGACTGTGGCTGGGATTCTCTGGCCAATGTTTATACCCCCAAGTGCCTCATCCAGGAGGGGGCTGCCTAAGGGAACGATCCTCCAGAGAGGAGGAGGAGGAGGAACTGGATGAATAATCGATACGATATGTGATAATAGCCAGGCCTACAAGAAAGGTGCACCACCGCAAGACGATAGATAGCCCAGCTATAAAACAGCCTCTAAGGAACCAAAGACAGAAGACAGAAGACAGATTCGATCCTCACAAGGAAACGAGGATCACAACGATCAAAAAGGATCAAAATGATGTGTAAATAGTTGTGTGATAAACCGCATGCAGGTGCTGTTGATGCTGCTTCAATGTCAATAAAAGCTTACCATATATTATATGGATTTTGTGGATTATATGAATTATGTCCCGCACTGCCTGTTGTTCCAGTAAATTTAATGCCCCAACGGCTATAATTTTACACACGGTCTTGGGGCCTTAACAAGAACTTAACGGCATTGGCATTGGGACTGACACTGGGACTGACACTGGGACTGACACTGAGGAGGCTTAGGAGGTGCCAAACAATCAGCAGACGCTGACGAGGATTGGGACCCTTTCCGGTTCGGTTCGGTTCGGTTGGGTTCTGTTTCTGACCAAACAAACACGCAATAAAGCGCTAATTTGGTGCAACGTTTTATTGCCTGGAACGTAACCCACAGACGGCACATTCTCAGAATTGACACAGTCAACAAGCTGTAGCTGTGGCTGTTGCTGTTGCTGTAGCCTGTGGCCCAGAAAGGTGTGCCGGGTCTCGCACCTTTTTGGCTCCCATCACAGAGAGTGTGAAGAGGCAGCAGCCGTTGCCCCTTCCTGATCTTGATCCTGTCATTAGGCCTGTCCCAGGCATGAGGCTGGGAGACTGAGCTTTAGCTGCCACTTGGGGCAAATATTTGCTTTGATGCCAATTGGCGTTGATTTCTTTGGACAGGCAGGAGCAGCAGCAGCAGCCAAACGGTTGGAGCAGCAGCTGCTGTTGATCCGCAATTATCTTAGCCTCATCCTCTATCATCTCTACCAAAGCCCAAGTGATGCACAAAATTGATATTAATGCCTTGTTTGTGCTGATAAAAATCAAGAAAAGAAGGAGCGGGAGTATAACAAAAAGTGCCAAAAATACGGAATATACACAGGTCACAGCAAAAAACAAACTCTAAAATAAATATATTATTTTATTATACAAATTTAATGGCATTTATTGCAAGTTATTCCGATTTTAAGATGGAAATAAATCATACATAAAGCTTGAGACATGAGATATACATGCTTAAAATCTCAGAATTTAAACATAAAGTGATGGAGAACATTAAATAGAAGACAAAGATATTAAAATTTCATAATCATTCATAAATAAAGCATTTAGGGCGGATATTTCTGCCATTTCTTCACATATTCTACTACAAATCTACACTGCTACGACAAACATTCTACATGGCTGCTAGAGTGGCGCTCTCTACTTTAGTTTGTTGGAACTAACAGATTACAGAGCACTGTTAAGGCAAATGTATTGTCGTTACAGTGACATGTTAAATGTGCACTGCTTGCAATTCTCTCTGTTAACTGAGCGCGCGCAATTCAAATTATGATTTCTTATTGCCAAATGTGTCATAATTAATTAATAAAAGTGAAGGTATTACCTTATGTAATTGATGGAGTATTAAGCTTATTTATTCATCCTTTGATTATGATGGAAGAAAATTGTTTAATAATTGTTTTGGGTACTCATTTTTCATGGGTTCTTCTAGGACGAAGATTTTGTGTGTTACATTGTAGTGTTACGGCTGTCGCCCCATCCAGTGCTGTAGATAGAATCCTGAACCTTCTGCTACAAATTACCCGCAGCAATTTCAGTTAAAATAAGGCAAAGAGTTCAGGCATAAATTAACACCAAACAAAGTTGCACTGACTGCTGGGCTGCTGGAGCACTGCCTAGACCATAACCTTGACTGGCCACTGGCCCAACGATGGATCTCGTCAGTGTCAAGGCTGCCAGCAGCAACAGCAGCAGCAGCGTGGTATAAATAAACAGACAGACGGACAGACAGTCGGAGAGTCCAAAAGAAAAGATGTTTCAACACCCGAGCACGCGAGGAGGCCATCTCTCTCTCTTTCTCTCTCTCTTGGTCGCTGGTTCTTCCTCTTGAGGTTGGGGATGGATCGGATCTTATCGTTAGCAACAGCAGCAGCAGCAGCGGCAGGTTCTGGATCGTGTCTCTACCTGGGGACCCCGACTGACTCTCAACTCTGGACTCGCGGATTGCTGGAACTGCACGCGCCGCCGCCACTGCCGCCGTTCGGTTCAGTGTTCAGCAATTTAAATTGCCTCCACCGAGCATTTTGATGGCGATCACGCGCTCGCCTTTGAAATCTGGGCTGCTCAATCTGCAGTGCCGGGCCATAAAGGATCCATGGTGGGTTCTGTTTCTGTTCTCTTTTCGTTCGTACTGTTCGTTGTTGTTTTTTTTACGACTGCCTTTGGTATTAATTTTGCTTTAACGTTTTGTTCTGGGGCCTCTGGAAAGTGGCAGCAGGAGCAGGCAAGGCTTTTGGCTTTAATCGTCACCGTTTGTGCCGACATGTAGCTGGAGTAGGAGGAGGTATGGACGCCGCGGCGTCATGTGCACTGGCATGGTCTGCCGCCAGTGTGGGTTCTTGTAACACGTGTAGGGATCGATCCCTCCTGCGCTGGCCCCCTTGCTGGTTGCCTCACAGTTGGCCAGAGAACATCATCAGAGAACATACCGCAAACTAGATGCTAACAAAATGATTTTGCTCTACTGGATACTGCTGGTTTCGGTAGTTTTGTACGCCTTAACCGAGTGTGGGCGTAACCCAAAGGCGATCTTGATAAGAAGGGATTTCGAAAGGGACAAAAAGAGTGCCGGAAATAATTGTCAGGGGATGATGGCTGGTTGGATGGCTGGCTGGTTGGATTTCTGTGCGTCTGTGGCTCTCTCTAGGGGCTAGGCTACCTGTCTTGAGGATAGACGATGCTAATGAATCCCCGGGGCAATTAAATATCTCTCACTATCTGTCTGTGTCTCCGGAACGGATGTCTGATCTACCGTTAGATGTGTGAAGAGTGTGAATTTATTCACCTAGGAATTTTCGAATTTATTCATGAGGGCACAACCTGATCCTGCGAACAGGAAGCAAGCACTCTGCCGGAGACGAGGTGTTGAATGCATTGAGGAAGGAACTTGGTCGTGAGGAGCGGAGCGCGAGAGTTTACCTAAACTGCCGCACGACATCTCGCAAACGTTTTTACGATCCTTGAACCTTCTGATCCTTCTGATCGAGGAGGCCTCATCTTCCGCCAGAGCCTCGGGCCATTGTTCTAGCTCGCTTATGACATAATGAGAGCATCGTTTCATTGCCGCATAGTTTTGCGTAAGGACTGGACTCATGACCTCATCCGCAGGCCAACGCAATGTTATGCAATAGTTTCGAGCACGCCGCAGCAGCAGCAGCAGCCGCCAGCAACAGAAAACACCAGCAGCAGCAGGAGGGGTCATAAAACCAAGGATCAGGCATCAGAGGGACCTAAAGACCTAGATCTAGTTTGACCATAAAAACGGCCACTGAACTATATTCCATCTCCGTTCCGTTATGTCTTGGGAGGGTCCAGAAAAAATCTGCGCACATTTGTTTATGGCATGTTGTTAAAAAATTCAGGACATTGAGAGCGAGAGACGGAGACTTCAGGACCTCTGAAAATGCCGTCCCATTTACGCAAATTCCGGGCAAAAAACAAGGCCAAGTGACCCGCTGGCTGGCTCTGGCTCTGGCTCTGGATTCCGCGAATGATTTTTCATCTCTGTTGGTTTTTTGTTTTTTTTTTCGAGAATTTCTAAATCCTGGAACAGCCATCTAATTTTTGGTCTGCTCTAATTTTTTGTTACAATTGTTTTTTGTCTGCTGGCCAAAAGATTTGCATCATTCTTTCGAGGTTCGCGTGGCAGTCGCGTTTTTCTATGCCATTTCCATTCCCATTCCATTATCTGTTCTCTTTTTTTTTTGTGTAGGGTCCTTTTGAGGTTGACCAGAACAGCAGCGAGCAGCGGGCAGTGGCAGGGCCAAACAAAAAGTTGTCCTAGATTAACAAAAAATTGTCTCAAATGGCGAACAGCCACAGGGATGGGCGCGTGGCTGCAGAAAATGGACCTTCGTGAATGAATTATCGAATGATCGAATGATTATTTTCCCCTGCTTTATGTACTGTACTCCCACGCCAATGGACAGATTGTTTTTCTAAGGCGTAGATCTTCAAAATATTTACAAAAACTTAATGAAAATGTACTTATACTATATTTACAAGCGATGATCCATTCGAAATAATACTCGTATTCTATAAATAACACTAAGTAGACAGATCTAGAATTGGGTGATTTTCGTTCCTTTCAATTACAAGTGCTACATATTACTTTTCTGTAACCTTCAGAGTATTTACAATTTATATAGTTTATTGTGCATGATTTTGTTAGACAGGAGATTGATTTATTTGCTATATGATTTCGGAATTTTTTGGCTGGCTGCTCTTTATTGAATTTATTGGATTGAGGGTGAAGGACGCTTTCACGGCGTGCTCCGTCGTGAAAGATCTTGGCCAACAAGGTCGTCTCTGACAGTCCAGGCCTATAAATAACATTTTTCATTCCGTGCAAATTTTTATTTTGCGTATAAATAATTTGTTGGAAAAATAAAACTGTTCGCCTGTCCGTCCATTCCGTTGGGTCCGCCTGTCCGTCTTTCTGCTTGTTTTTGAACTCATGACCAAAATACTTTTGCGGCCCGTCTCATGCCTAAAAATAATACCAGCATCTCCCACACACCCACCCACCCCACTACCAGGCCCACAATCCGTTCGACTGACGTGCGCCGATGACGCGCATTTCTGCCTGATGGACTGATTCTAAGCAGAGGGCGGTACGGTACTTTTTGGCTTCTCTGGGGTCTCTCTGTGGGCTCCACATCCAGGTGATGACGATGGCCAGAATCAGGCAGCACCAGGGCGTGCTAAAATTGGCCCCGAAAAAAATAGATTGATTGGATATGAATCGCCCAGAGACGAGAAACAATTATCGGGGGCACAGTAAAGAATATGACGATGATGAGATGGTGGCCCAAAGGCGTCAGCAGAAATCGGCCTGAAAATTAGTTTTCCAGAGCGATAACAACTATGAAAATTAAAGGAAAATCAATTGAATGCAATAGAAGACTTTGGAATGCTCTAGATGATGGCAGATGAATATGGGTTGGGCATATGGCATATTTCACAATTTAAGACAACAAAACTCGAACTTTAAGGAGGATTTACAGCTTAGGAATATCTCAAGACGCATAGTTGTACAGAAAAAAGATGGGTAATTTAAGGGTCCTAAACTCCAGGATATTTCTTGAAGGTAGTTGGGATTGGTTTTGTTTTCTTATCCATCACATTTAATCTATTATATAGTAGTTATTATCATTAATCGAATATTAAGCAAAAAGTTAATTGATTTTTCGATTTAATATGCCCGATAATCCTGTTATAGTCCATAGTTTCTCATTTCAACTACATTTTTCCCCATAGTATACGTAGGCGTACTTTTCCGAGCACCCTAACGTGCGAGTAAAACATTTATAACAAAAAAAAAAAAAAAAAAACAGAAAAGAAACTCGTGCAAAAATCAAAAAGTATTTTTCATGAAAAACAAATTCCTTAGCAGCACGTCAATGACGTCAATGCCCGTGGACAGAGGGTTAGCGGATCACGCGGGACGGGGCATAGAGGGATTTCGGGACAGCGGAACAGTGGAACAGTGAGATTGTGGAACGGGGGGGCTGTCAAAATTAAAGCGATCGCCAAAACGGTCGTTGTCGGAGTAGAAGCAGAAGCAGTGGCAGAGGAGCACAAGCAGAGGCCAGAGCAGAGGTAGAGCAGAAGCCAGAGGCCAGAAACAATGCCAGTGAAAAGTTTTCCCCAACAGAGCGCGGGGGTGGGTGGCAAGGCGCGTCTGTTGTGTCCAGACGTGGGCGTGTAGTGAGGGCGGGAGGGTGTCTTTAGGTGTGTCAGTCAGTGTGTGACGTGTGTGTGTGTGTCAGTCAGTGTGTGTGTGTGTGTGTGTCTGCTGCGTGCCTGGCGATGACGCGTGAACTTGCCTTTGATTCTTTTTTGTTTTCTTGTCGATTGTCTGTCCTCCCTCTCCCGCCCTCTTTCTCTCTCTCTCTCTTGCGATTTGGCCAAAAATAACAGTAAGCAGAGGCGTTAGCAGAGGCGGCGACAGCGACAGCGGCATTTGCATTTTGTTATTGCTAGTGTGGCTGCCAGCGCACACCACACGCGCCCCAGTGGGTGGTGATGGTGGTATAGCCTCCCCGCTCGGTTACGATCCGATCTTTATAATCTCAGCATTTGATGAAATGGCAAATAAACTTGATTTATGGTTGGAGGAGAGATCTCTCATGGCCCACTGGAACTCGCGTCTTTATTGGGGCCACTTCCACGGCCAGTCCTTGAATATCTCTTTCCTGAAAGAGAACGAACTCTTTCCTGGATGCCCTTCTCTCTTTCTCTCTACTGTTGCCACCTGCCTCTTCTTGTCTTAATGTAGAAGAAGGTGTGGGATTAACCATTAAGCATAAGTCATGCATAGCCGCACGTGTCCTTCCTGCCATCTGCAGGTCTCCCTCCCTCCCTACGACTTTGAACAAGCTGCCAAAAACCTGAACATCCTTAGACCGGAGATCCTTAACCTAATCTTTCTGGCCACTTTAGTGCCATTTCCGCTTGTTGTTTGTTGCGCATTAAATTAACCATCATTAGGGCCCCAAAAGATCCCGAATATACTCGCACAAATCCAAATCCAAATCGCCGGCAATCAGCATCCAATTTGGATCCAAATGCCGCCACAAGATGAGAAGAGAGAGAACCGTCTTTTATCTCATGCCGGGATTTAGTTATAAAAGATTTGCCTCCTTCCGTCTCGACCCCCCTCTGGCTGGGGTATCCAACACCAGAGCTAAGTGAGCGTTGATTTCGGTTTTGGGGGCCACCACCTGTTGCCCCCATTGTCCTCCAAGGCAGTGCCAGAGCCCCACCATATAAGTCCCGTCCCTATATGTACATATGCGTATATATATGAGTATATGAGTATATTTTATACAACTTTTTGTTTTGCTGCTTTTGAGCTGCTTGCGAAATCGCATAAACATAAAGGTAATTGCACAGACATGGCACAAAAAAACTTATCCGATATTCCCCGTCTCGATGTAAGGCTGTCAGGGTGGTAGGAAGGGAACAGACGAAGAAGCGATGGAACGTAAAGGAAACCCATCGATGCCCTGGCATTTATTGTGATCGCCGCTTATTGCACTGCGGCGGCGGCAGCGGCTGAGCAGATATCCGAGAAGTGCCAAGGTTCCTCATTTAGCGGCTCAGCCACAGAGCCCCAACGGGTTGCGGTTACGGCTCTACGGATAGTGGGAATGAGCTATGGTAGGGATTATAAAATATCCCCCATTTCACATGTTTTATGTAACAATTTTTCAAATACAAGTACCTGACCTACTATGACCTAGATAGAGGCTTTTCAGGGCTGTCCATGCATGTGAGCCAAACACTTTTTGTTAACCCACATGCCCTATGGATTCCTCTGTAGGGTGACAATCCCCCAAATAAAAGTGATTGTTTCCTTTAACCAAAAATCGGCAAAAAAAAAAAAAGAAGAAAGATTCGCATTGCTTTTCAGCAGCTGCGGATGCTCCCGGCTCCTCTTTCTTCTCTGGCTCCACTGTTAACATGGGATGCTGTCGCTCCACGAGACAAATGGGGAAGGAGGGGACGGACACATAGCGGGGCCTTGTGACATATGCGATATATTCATTGTCGCGTGTTGCGTTGTCCGTTGGGATGCCAACGACTTGGCAAGCCCAACCTTGGATGATGATGATGAGAGAGCGGTCTCCCTCCATGCCTCTCCACTCCCTTCCGTGGCCAGGCATTACAGGTGCCGAGCAGACCCAAAACCCAGACAGAGAGTGCCATATCGAGACCGAGACATTATCGCGCTCTCGCGCTCGTGCGTTTCGCGGGGTCCACAGGGCATTGAAAAATTGCCAATTGTTGTGGATGGATATATGCCCAGTGCCCAGAGTCCAATGCCCAATGGAGAAACAGAAACAACTTTAACTGGTCGCTTAAACGATCGCTTAACTACTGTTAATCTGCGGATTGGGCATTAAAGCCGGACCTGGTCTGGTTCGGCTCGCGATAATCCTGCCCCAAGGTTGATTCCCATCCCATTCCATTCCATTCCATAACCAATCCGTCCCATCCATGTCCATTCCGTGCGTGCGTATGCGCAATTAGTGTAATGTAATAATGAGCGATGCTTCAGCAATTTGCGCATAAACATTTTTATGGGATGCGATCTTGAATGTCAACATCCGTGCACGGCACCAGATACAGATACGAGAGAACTCTGCTGGGGCCCGTTGCCGCCACGCGTCTCTCCCAACGCCTTGACGCACGTTCCACATTCTCATCTCATGTGACTGCTGCAGAGGTTTTTCCATTCCCCATTCATTCACCAGATTCACCAGAACTGTTCCCCCATTTTTCCTCATTTTCCACACATTTCTTACGCTCTGGTTCTATGCTGTTCTGTTCTGTTTTCTTTTTTTTTTTTGTGTTCCTCAATGAAGAAAATTAGCGAAAAACGTTGACGTCAGCATCCCCCCGAAGCGATGGGCGCGTATTTTTATTGGCTTCTGTCTGTGGCTGGGGAGGGCAGAGCAGCAGCAACAGGAGAAGCGGGGACGGGGCCTTTTGGCCAGGGAAACGTGACCAAATATGGGGAACTAGAGTGGGTTACCGAAGATTTATGTTGTTTGCAAAGATTTCAAGGGGAAAAGATCGCAACTTGACAAGATCAAGGTCTACGAGAATATATTTTGAGTGATTGATGGCCTGAAAATACTATGGATATATGAAATTTATATATTCTCATTATTGCTCTGGTACATTCCACTTTCTATTGTATGTGGAAAGATCTTTTATACCCGAAACCAACAGGATGCAAAGCAGTTCCCGTGCCCAGTGTTCAGCAGGTGCCAAATGCCTGAGGCATTGGCATTCAACATTCCAAAGCAACCAATCCAATTTGCTCCTCTTCTGATTCTTCGGGTTCCTCTCAGGAGGGTTTCGATGTTGTTTGCACAACACTGTAGTGGGACTGACTGGTGACCGTCCTCCACTTGAGACACCAAATGATTTATGCACGAAATGCAAATGGGACGCAACTGGGAATGCAACTTCAAATGCTAATTGCGGCGACGGTCAAAGACACGGTCTCGGAGGACGGACTGAGAGCGAGGGAGCCACTGGAATACGACGACAGTTCATCACAATTGCGTTTGCAAATCAACGAGGCGACAAGACGATCCGCGCATGCGCACTACACACAGCCAGAGTAGCCATCCGTGGGTTAGTATCTCTGTCTCCAACTCTGGGTTCTGGCTTGGGCTCATTCATATGCAAATCTGTACCAAGCTGGTGACCACAAATGAAATGCCAACACGCAGAAATGCAAAGAGAGCATCGAATTGCAAATGATGGGTATGGGGGATATACATAGCTCCTCTTCGGCGTTGACAAAGTTGCGCCTGAATAATTCCTACACTGTTAGATATACTCGTACGACCCAGACCCAGGTCCGAGCAACGAGCTCCAAGGTAACAAAACAACAAACAAAAAAAAAAAGCAAAAGCAAAAGCGCGTGCCCGCAGTCTCACTTCCGCTGCTGCTGTTGCTGCTGCTGCTGCCAAGTGCCTTGCCTGCCTGCCTGCCTGCCTGGTGGTGTCGCTCCCATGCGTGACTCTATCTACAAAGCGTAGGCCATGGGTGGGGGCCAGGAGCGGACCAAGGTCGGAATGGCACTAGAAATTACTGATCTGTGAAATGTGCTCACGTTATGACAGCAGTAAAAACAGTCCGAACAGAAACAAAAATTACTTTTCAAAGTAATTTTGCAAATTTAAAATAAAGTATTAAGAAGAAAGAGTCAAAATTTAATGCAATAAGAAAATACAAATAAGAAACAAAGCAGCCACGGGTTAATTACTCTCCTTTTGGCATTTTTGTGAACCCCTTTATTCGTTGTAGTCCGCTCCTGCATCGATGGTCAGAGCACTCGTAGTGACTCCCGCTAGAAGCTTCTCTCCGGAGACTAATGCCGAATGCAGGTCTGTCTGTGTGTCTCTCAGTCTTTGGTTACTCGAATCGGAATGGGAATGGGAATGGGTTCTCAGCAGTCGCGCCTGCTTTGTCGTTGTTTTCTGCTATTTGGTTTCCAGGAATCTGTGTTTGCTTGGTGACGAACTCCGTCGCTCCATTAGCATAACACATACAGAATGGAATTGGAATTGGAATGGCAATGGTATGGTCACGTTAAGGGCGGGATGACGGAGCGAAGGCGGCCCTCAGCAAAGACAAACCTCGAGGTGGAACGGATGTGCGCTTGATTATGTTGTTTGCCAAAGATGCTGATGCTGCTGCTGCTGCTGTAGAGTCGGGTCTGGCCTCCGTCTTCTCCTCTGGATGCTGCCTCCGCTGTGCATGACATTAATCACTTTGCTGTTTAAATTTTTCGTGCAAACAGCGCGCGACTGACGCCAGACCGGTGCCCCGGACCCACGTCTGGTGGCCGTTCGTAAAGAAAAACACTCTCAGTAAAATACGGTGGCTATCAAAATAGTTTTGTACACGTTTCAGCCCACCCAAATGGTCAACCGAGCCGACAGCCTCTGTCTCCGTTCGTAGAGTCTACAGCAGATCTCGATCTCGAGATCTCCCTGACTGTCGTCCCCGTTCTCTCTCTCTCTCTCTTTCACTCTCTCTGGGCTGCTGTGTACGATCACGAACACGATCACGCGCTTGGCTGCCGCTTTGTCCTAATGCTGTGCCTTGTGCAAATGTTTATACAACACACAATACCGAATCCGAATCCGTATCCAAAGCCGAACTTCAATCCCACTTCCTAAGCAGCCAAAAAGGATTTGTCTCTGCGCGTCTCGTCATCATCATCATCATCCTCAATCCTCAATCCTCATCGTCGTCGTCGGCGTTAATGTGCGGGCAAACAAGCGTGATGTGGCAATTGTCTGGGGAGCGATTCCAGAGTCTTAGGCTACTTGCCACAAGATGATGCTCGTACTGCTGCTGCTGTTGCTATTTGTTAAGTAGCCCCTGGACAGAGACAGAGTCAGAGGCTGAGTTAGATTCTGATGCCGAGGTGTAGATCCATTAGCTACCAGTCCGGGGGCAACAAGCAACAAGTGTTCCCATCGCACTGTGTGTGGTGCACAAACACACTACAGGAGTCTGTGTACAAATTGTGGGTGTGGCACGACTTTGACGGTTCCCGAAATCACATTTCAGTCGCTGCGAAATGGCAGAAGTATTTTGTGTGGTTTTTAAGGAATTATCTTTAACCAGAGTACAGGGTTTTTGGGTTTAAGGGAAAAGAAACCGAAGACAAATATCTAAAATAAAACTATAAGATCGCAACAAAATTCTGCACTCTGATAGATGAGATAATTCTAGTTCTGCAGCAGTTGACTTAAAGCATTCACAGGATAACCAGCTTGATTTGATCAATGATTGAATGATTGATTGAACACGTTTACAGGTTCCCAAGACTCTCTGGCCTGGCCTGGAATGCCACTAAACAGCTTTTGATGGCTCCCAATATTTAATTTTAATTTTCCCTTTGAATCCCAGGCAAATGAGTCTCATTAGCAATGCTCGATGGTTGGCTCTTGTGGTTCGCTTTGTTCGCATTGGCTTAATTATCACAGTTTTTTGTACGATTTGAGTGGTTTTTCTTGGCCTTAAAGTGGAACAGTGGCAGGAGTGAAGTGGAGTGGCGTGGCAACACCTGCCCTGCCACTGGGACTGGGACTGCGGAACTTTCCTCTCTGGCGAAGCAGCAACCCAACAATTGTCGCCAATTAAATCATCAGAAATGAAAGAAACAGAAGCAACAAAAACCAAAAAAAAGCGAACGGGGAGAGCCCTTTCGTATGTCTGTTGAATGGGGCACATTAATCAGTGGCAGGTTTCAAGTGGTTGCAAGTTTGCGTGAAACGAGTAGCCTCTCATTGATTACGACGCATTGCCTCCTCGTATGTAAATTATTTCTGATTCTTTTTTTTTACTGTTTTTTGTTTTTGTCAATTTAGGCAGCGATAACGATATAACGATATGTCTCATCTTCTGCCTCCAAGGTTTCCAATGAAAGTGCTGCCAGAGTCGGACGGAGCTGTATCTGAATCATTTATTGTGCACACAGGGAGCTAATGACAAGCGACAACTCAGCGGGTCCCCCACCAATCTCCAGTCCACAAAGTCCACACAGTCCACCAACTGGCAGTGCAAGTGGGGGAAACGGTCATCGATTTGCTGTGCTCTGACACGCTTACGGTCAATGTCAGAGCCCGCGAAGTGAAACCAGAGACGTTCGATGAGTATGAGTCCCCCCATGAGTGGCATTCATTCATTCGATGGACATTCATGTGTTCGTGTGCACTTTGATGCCCCACATTACACATTGCACTTGCACTTGGACTCTTATCGCAAGGTGGAGCATACTATTTGCGAATACTGCGTTGCTGCTCCCCACTTCCCCAAACATTTTCAGCACGTAGTCCAGAGTGTGAGAGAGAGAGAGAACCACAAGTAGAAAGAGTTTCCCATTGCTAAAAGTGCAATTATATGTTTACTGGACCAGGTTCTATTAGATATAGTAATCTCAGTGCTAAATCACTTTCTGGGTATCATAGTGTCCCGGTACGTGTGCCTCTAAATTGGGGCAAACGTTTCTAATACAAAAAAAACGAATTTGAAACATGTTTAGCATAATATTTGAAGCAGACAGAAACGGCTTAGTGTGTTTCAAATTTAATGGCCATCCTGGAATACTTGCGGCAGAATCTGGCCTTGAACAGAATCGGTGCTCTACCGCTGGAGTTCAAAGAGTAAAGCAGAAGTTGGCTAAAAAGGATTTCACCGCCACGAACCACGACGAACCACAGCAGCAGCTGTTTGTCTTTTTTTGCCTGTTTGTTGGGACTATAATTGAAGCATTTCGTAGGTAATTGGCAACGATTTTTTGTATGCCCCAACGCATAAATTAACACCAGTCTGGAATCTGAAAACTGAAATCTGGAATCCTGCCCCGCCAATCCTCTGCAGATTTGTGTAATTGGAGCTGTAGTTGTTTCTGGGTTGAATTTAATGGTGTCCTAAGCACCCCCACCACAGACCCTGCCTGATTATAAGGCCTCTCAATCTCTGAGAATCTCTGGGCGTAGGCAACATGCAATTTGGGTCAAAAGGGAGGTGTCTCCCGTACAGTTTTTTTTATATGTTAATTCTCTCTTTTCGGGTATGGCAGGTTTTTTTTTTTTTTTTTTTTGCGGCTGGCAAACGTTTTGTACCTCATTAGAGCGGCGAAAGCGCGTTTACAAGTGTTAAATTGGCCAAATTATGGGTTGTTAACAGGATATAAAAGTAAAAGTGTCTGTGGCAGCACAAGAATTGAAGGGGCAGCAGCAGCAGCACTCCTGGCAGGTGCCAGACACAGCAACAACAAAAGGGAAAAGCATCCTCATCCTCATACGCATAAGATCGAAGCACAAGTCAATTGAATTGAGGGACCTGCAACCAGCTGTTTAAAAGGTCTTCAGATTTATAGAGTGATGATTGAGAAATATTCCCCCATAAGCATTTAAAGGAGGGCCAAGTATTAAGTACTATATATAAGTACAAGTACCTTCGATAATATATAGTATTTGAGTGTGGTTTAAGCCTACATTTCAGAGACTTGATTTAGAAGATCGCTGTGTAATCCTTTATTTGGCTTTATAGACTGAATGAACCTTTAAATAGGGAATACTGATGCAAGACATGATGCAAGATGTCCCTTTGTTTTACTATAGGGCAGCGTTTCTTGGTCTGTTCTGCCTGTAATCCTGCAGGAATCCTCCGAATATTCATTTTGTGAGGTTCAAAATTTAACTTTAAGTAAAAATATCCATAGTTGATTTGTCTGTTTATTTATCTTTGTATCTGCATATCGGTTTCCTTTGTATTCCCTCAAAAGACAGCCCTTTCGTGATCTGCTTTTCGGCATATTATCATAAATATGAACTTTTAAAGTTATCTGTTGGATGTTAAAAGGTTATATCCCTTTAGAATTAAATTTTATTTATTCCTCTTAAAAGATCCTTTTCTTGAACAATTCCCTTCACATTAAGCCGGACTTCGGTCAATGATCATTCTGCTATATGCTTAGTATCATTCTGCATTATCGTTGCCGCATTATCGTTTTCAGGGCCCTATCTGTTGCCCCCATCAACAGCTCCTGGCTGTGCCTCTGACTCCCATCAGCCGTTGCCGTTCTACAGTTGCGACCTGCTGCATGTCCCAGTCCCTGCGGTCAGATGCAAGAGATTTGATTAATTATCACAGAAGAGAGAATGTCCCAGGGCTGCCCCATCTATAGCTCCTTCTTCTCCTTGGTTTGTAGCTGTCGCCGGTTGAATGTTGCCAAGTTAATCGCCTTTCAGGCCCAGACTCTTTCTTGATAATGTTGTTTACGAGATTTCAAGTGCAAAACGATTTAGTTGCCTGGAAAAAAGCCACGACACATGGCTGACAAAGAGCCTGATGCTGCAGATCCTCGTATAATTAATGAGAAAAAAAAAACAACTTTTAATTACTTCGGTCAGGAGGCAGCAGCTCAGACAGTGTCCTTGAGAGTTTGCTCGATGCTCTGATCCTAATGATACCCTCAAACCAAAACCAACGCCGGAAAAAAGAGAGAAAAAAGACCTAGATACGAAAATAGATACAAAAATTGGGAAAGAAAAAAGATCTTTTGCAAGATCTGTAGATTTTTGCGTAAATTCTCAAGGATAAACAAGGACGCAACATAAAAAGGAACAACGAACAGGGATTTCTTACGTAAGTGCCTGCCAGCAAAAATATGTTTTTATGAGAGGATCATAAATACATATATACATATATTTTTTCCCCCCGTCAAGAATGGGAACGCGCTCTCAATGTTCTGATCTCGTTCCATTTTTAGCGGAACGGAACAGAACCATCCGTCTGTCCATTCGTCTGTCCTGCACGGCATGACATAATTTCGCATAATTTGCCCACAGGACCCTCGAAGGACAGAACGCTCTCAGCTCAGCTCAGCACGTGACAAAAAAGGAGCAGAACAAAAAGAGAGCGACCTGCCGTTGCAGATTTTTAGTGCGAATTTCGCAGGTCATATATGCCCCGGCCCAGATTGTTGGCCAAAAGCGAATTACATTTTTGGGTTCAATCTGCATATATCCCTGGTGGTGCTCCTGCTGCTGCTGCTGCTGCTCCTGGGAGTGTTCCCATTTTTTGTTCTAATTATTTTTTATGGTGCAAAAATTGTCGCACTTCTTTGCGGCCAGCCGCAGTCGCTCCGAGACACTCGACATTCTTTTTGTTTTGTTCATTTTCTATTCTCTGATTTTTTGCACGCTGTTCTTTTGGCCCTGTTTCGTTCTTTTTTTTTTTGGTTGTGGTTTTTGGCCTAATTTTTAGCTAATAATTGTCGCAATTTTTGTGGCTTTGAGTTTTGGGTTTTTAGGTAGGTGCACAACCATAGGCACAATCGCTTACAGGGTGTTAATATTAGTGAATGGACGTCATAAATCTTGAGAGTGACGTACTCCCATTGTTGTAGACTTTGGAGCTGCTAAGATAACTTGAAATGGGGAGCCTTAACATCCGTGAGTTCATTTGCCAAAAACTTTCTGAGGAAAGAACCCAAAGACCGGAGAGTGGAATCCCTTTTCCTGTTTCCTTTACTTTCTCTGACTACACTCTCACTCTGTGTGTTTGCCTTTTACCTTTTTGCTCCGTAATGATCAACTTTAACCTTTGCTAATGACAACGATGGGCCAGCATCACTAACCAATCCGCTTGACAATTAGCCTTGACAAAACCGTAACCCAAGCGACCAGCAACGTCAACACTTTCGCTGCAAAACACAGCCATAAATCTGTGAGCAGAAGAACCCTTTTCCCGTTTTGCCACAATTAAAATGTTAAACTGGAGTAAAAATATCATAAAATGTCATCCAATAAAAACCCATAGAATCCCCTCTACTTCAGGCGAAAAATGCACTGCGTTCGAATATTTTCCAAAAAGAAATGCAGAGCAAAACGAATTTTTAACAAAACAAAACAAAAAACACAAAAACACAGAGAGCTGGCTTCTGGGAAGTTGTTTCCGAAGGGTTAAGGGTTAAGGGACACCCGAACTAGGTCACTGGATCGCCTCGAACAACAAACAAAAAAAAAACAACAATAAAAAAGTAGAGCGAAGAACCCTTTTTTCTGGAAGCCCTTCTCCTCTTTACGATCTAGAGCATGACGGGTTCTTCTTTATTTATTTTTTGTTTGTTTGGGTAGTAGTATAGTATTCCCGATAATTGTGGCAAAAAATTAGTGCACGGCGATTTACATAGAACTGGGAGAACCCATGACCTTCGGGTTGACATTACATTTAACTTTTGATTTGACAGCATCTTGACTGAGAGGGAAAATCTAATGGAAGGATGGCAGAGAAAGGATGCTGGCTGGACTGGACTGGACTGCCTGGTTAATGGCTTTACAACTTGTTGTCTCTAATTATGGTTAAAATGGGCCGTAATCCTTTGCTAAACGCAGCAACATTGCAACGCCCCAGCATCCCACGAACGTGATCCTTCTTCGTCTCGAAATTTCACGCGAATTCCGCGTCATGGTTAAACGCGACTAATCCTTCCGCAGTAAGCCAAGCCCAGCCAAGCCAAGCCCTTTCCGACGGAACACAACACGGTGTTGCCATTTCACTTCGGTGGGCGTATTGTTTTGTTTCGAAATCAAAATATTAGCAAATGTCAGGCCTACAGGGCTGAAAGGGCAAGGATGTGCAAGGATTAAGCCTCGAACGAGCCCACATCCTTTGGCAACCTTGGCCCTGTCTCCGCACGCTTGCAATTTTACGATCCTTGAATACTGACTGATTCGAGACTCTCTGCCACATGCCACAAGTACCACGCGCGTCTCTCGTTTGTTTGACTTTCGTTTTTTAGCCGAAGCCTTTCGCTTGCCGTAGCATCCGATGGCAGCCTTTGTTGCGGTTCTTTCTACTCTTTTTTTTAGAGAGGGTTGCAATCCTTTTGTGGTGACAATTGTGTGTGTCGTGCCCCTCGGGGTTCCTTCAGCGTTTTTCTTTTTACGAACCTCAAAGGGTCTGTGTGTGTTTATGGCCCACCGTTTGCTCGTTTTTTAAGCCTTTCTGCTCTGCTCCTCAGAGCAGATCTCTGTGCAGATCAGTGTTTTTTTTTTTTGGGTTCCGCACTGCAACCCGTTTGCGTGGGTTGTAAAAAATCTCTCACTGGAATAATAAAACTTTTTACCAAATTCGTGGAAAATTTCTGTTGATTTTTTTAACCAATTTTTAGAGTCTGCGATTTTTTAAACCATTTTTTCGCACTGCTATTTTTTAGAACAGCAGTTCAGTTTTGGCAAAGGGTTTAGTTGGAATTTTCTTGAGTTCACAGAATTTTCCCCTTTTTTCTTAATTAGGCTTAAAAAAAAGGCTTAAAAAAACATGACCTCAGCCTTGGCGTTAATTGGGATTGCAATAGAAAAAAGAAACAGAAATAAAGAATTAGGAATAAGGGAAATTGTTTATTTTTATTTTTAAGTCGAAAAGCCAAAAAGTCACATTTTTGTGTGTTGTTTTTTTTTTTATCGGAAGAGAAACGGAAAAGAAAAGGGTTTTGTCGAAACACTTCATGGGGTGTGTGGTATGACTTTTTTCCTTATTTTTTTTAGGTTTCTGGTAGGGAAGGATAATAAAGCAAATAGAAACCGAAAGTTAATCTGGTTTCGAGGGAAAACTCATCGGGGGAGGTCACTAATGGAGGAGGTGGCTGCCACACGAAAAGGAAATTGTAACTGAGAGGGGTTTCTGATGGTTCTTATCCAACATAATTCCATGATACGTGCAAAGATTCCAATACATTAACTATCAATTTGGCCAACTCATAGACAGATACAGATATAAACAGCTACAGAGATGCAGATACAGATACAACAACAGAGATACAGATACATTCAATCGCGTCAGCAAGCCACAAGCAAACTTTTTTGTTGATTGCCTTCATAAATTGAATTTTTGTTTTTTTTTTTTTGGATGAATTTTCATTTTTTGAGATTTCGGCATTTTCCTATTCATCCATTGTAACGGGGTTAATTATCGTTAGCCGATGTTGGGCCAGAGGAAAAAATTAACATTTACCCCCCCCTCCGTTCCTCCCCTCTTTGCCTTTCCTCTGGTCGATCTTTGCTTCTCGTAACCCTCTGCTCTTCTGCTCTTCCTTTTTGGAGGGGGGGGGGCAGCAGCAGACAAAGAGAAGATCAGACACTGCTCCGCACTCCTCCCCCTCCCCATCGTGCGGCTCATTACGCGGGTCGTGACTTGCCGAAATGAAAAACAAGTAAAAATCTGGCAACACACAGCAGAAACAAAAACTTTATTGCAACGGATGCTTGTCAGAAGAAGATGCTGATATCTGCCACCAGGAGGGGGGCACAGAGAAGTCTGCCACCACCAGAAGTGGCAGTGTACAGAGAAGAACGAGAGGAGGCGAGACTGGGGACAGGGACGGGGACGGGGGGACTGCCACTGACCGAACGGCAGCGGCAGCGGGTGGCAGATGCAGACGCAGAAAAATGTTAATCTCCATAAAATGGAAACAATGCGCCGGCGCAAAGACGCAACCGATCGGTGCGGGCCCCCTCACCCCGTTTTGTGGAGCTTCCATTCAACATTTCCCCACCGCTCCACTCCGCTCAGTAGACAGCAACGAGGCAAAGGCCTGGGCCATGCTTCGTGGAGCGCGCATTTTGCGCAATAAGTGTGCCAGACGCTGCAGAGACGCTGGACAGACAGACCGGTTGTTGGTCAGCATTCGAGATGCGCGATGCCCCCCCCCCATCCATTCCATCCACAATATAATTTATGCAGCAGCGAATGCCGCAGCAACAGCAACAGCAGCTCAAGGATCTGGGTCTCCGTCTCTCTGGGCCTCTGTGTGTGCGTTTAGGTAATCGCTGGGCATGATCTGTGGGGCGAACTCCAACTCCAACGCCAGCGCCGTGACAAGCAGCAACCCGCTGTTTTGTGTGGATGCTGCCGCTGCTGCTGCTTGCTGCCAACCCCTCTTCCCCAAACCGTTTCTGTGCCTGAGGCAACGCCACCCCAGTGTAAATTACAACTTGCCTCTTGGCCGTCCAACGCCCTACCATTCGGCCTCCACTCGGACTCCACTCCACTCCATGCCGTTGCGGCTTCTGCGACTGTTTGCTGTTTGGTTGGCTGCTGCTGCTGGCTGGAGCCTGTCGGTTTCATTCACCAAGTTCAATAGTGCATGCAACGCCTGCCACGACCCGACCCCCTATTCCGCGCATTTATGATCGATGCCAGAGCGTCGATTTCCTTGAGAGAGGCTGCTTGCCACAGGCTGCTGCTGCCTGTTGTGATTCGTCGTTTTTTGGTTTGATTCCCTTCGATTCTTTGAGGTTCTCTGCACGCGATTGCCTCTACTTGTATGCCCTTATTTATATTTGGGGTATACTCGATAACTGCTGAATGTTTTTAGTGTGACAATATAAGAGAAACGAATGGAATAAAGCCTTTTAATGAGTATCTGAGCACAAGTGAATGCTGTGAAAAAGAATGCTCGAGCATTGCAAAAACAAAATACACTACGTGTGCATGACTCGATTTTAGTTTCGTTGATTTAAAGAGTTTGATCCTATGACAAATGTACTCTTTTTAGTGCCATTTAAATTAATTGGAATATTTATTTTTCTTAGAGTATTTTCTATCCGTTTTTCCTTTGTTTCTTCACTTTTTTTCAAAGTTTCTTCTAGACCTTCGACACCTTCTTTTCGATGGCTTTTTGCCAGGAGTAGAGAGCTTTTGGTTATCTGCTGTTGAATGTGTCTGGTCTAAGGAGAGTCTCTGGGCATGGGGGGGGTGTCTGGGGCACTGGTCACGATTTGTTGAGACTCGTAAAACATTTTTAGCACCTCAACGACGATCCAGACAGCACATTGCCAGACGGCGACGATCTATATGCAATACATCGATGCCAGCATTCAGCATTCTCCCCCTCTCCCCGTATGTACCTCTCCTTTTGTTTTTTTAATGGCATTTTTGCATTTTGTGTTCCAGCTACCAAGAAGAACGCCCACTCTCAGGGCTGCAGTTGGCTGTGGGAACTGAGTTTTTTTGTTGTTCTTCAAGCATTTCATTCGATTGGAAGCTCTTCTCGATCGATCGATCAGCAAACACATCCTGTCATTAGGGAAATATTTTTGTATGTAGATCTCAGAGGCAGCTGCTGCTGCTGCCATCTATCCATCCACATCTAACGGTGCCCCTCAAATGAGGCAAGCAAATTAGTCCACTCTGCCGCAGAAATTAACTCAGAAATTAGGCGGCTGCTTTGAGGCTCCACTTTTTGGGATCCTCTTCACCGATTAGTGAAATTTATGCAGAGAGCGCCCTCTGTGGCTAGCCGGCGGCATATTTTTGGCGAAATGTGATTCCCGGAAATTGGCAAGGATTCGTTAATCAGCGACGAAAAGAGAAAGGGCCAGGGAGAGGCAGAGGCAGTGGCAGTGGCAGTGAGCAAGAGGTAAGGGCAGAGAAAGGGAGGAGCTGCTGCGGATGGGTGCGTGTCGTATCATAAAAACTCTTTTGCGAATCATCAGGCACAGAGGGCATCAGTACGCATAAGCATCAGCAGCATCAGGCCAGCCATCAAGGACACTCTGGACATTAGTTTTGGGTGATCATAAAACCCAAAAACCATAAGACAGGACGCTCTTCTAATCCGTGGAAACTCTCTCTCTAAACTCTATCGCAACAGCAGAAGGATACTCTTTCGGCGCGAGTCGCGTCACTCTTTCCACTCTTTACATTCCATGCCATCCTCTCACCTTTTCCCTTTACTTTACCTGTGTGTGTGTGCTTGACGAGTTGACGTTTGTCCGCCAATTGATTTGACATTGAAGGGATATCTCTCTATCTCTCTCTATCTTTGCTGACTGTAAATAACCCTAAATAAAACCATAAAATCCTTCTGCATGCTGCGCGGAGAGGAACCCATCCTCTCGCCTTGCCTCACCACTCACCTTGAGCCACCAATCGATCTAAGGATCGGCGTTTTTTTTTAGCCGAAATCGTAAAGGAGGCAAGACGTTTGTTTTTTATGCAATTTGTTGTCAACAATTTCTGTGCGTTTTTTTTCCACGTTTTTCAAACGAACTGCCGTTCGTTTTTTACGCAATGCCATGTAATACTCGTACTCGTACCATGTTGTTTTCTTCTTCTTCTGCTAAGTTTTTTGTTTGTAATTTTTTTACGATTATAAGTTGACTTTTTTAGTAAAAAATAGAAGAAAGAAAATAAGTCGCAGGAGTACCAGGAAGCAGACGTATGGAAAATGTAGGGAAAATAAGCAAAAAAGATTGCTAAAGGGCACTCTCTCTCTCTCTGGCTCACTGTCTATCTCTCTATAGAAGGAAGATCTCTGCGCTGAGTCTGCTTTCAACGGGTTAACTTTGGCCCAAAGGCTGCATGCGCCCACCACCACGCCCATAATCCTTTTATGGCAAATAAACAAACAACGTCACGGAGAGCAACGCGGACGATCGACGAGGATCCGTAGGTAAAAAGAACCAAAGAACCGTAGGGTTGAAAGGGTGCAATAAAGTTGGTAAGGGAAAGGGTATGATGGTACGGGTACGGGAATGGGAATGGGAAGAGTTGTTGTGTTGGTTCTTCGGCATGTCCATGTTGCACACGCGCTTTGGCTTTTGTTGCACGTTCAGTTTTATGGGTGTGTGGTTTTAGCCCTTTGATGGGCATGATCATCCTGTTAATAGAAACCGTGCAAAGGAGTACCTGTACCTGTGTACTGGCTATCTGTATCTTTAATCCTTTCGTTGCCAGTAGCCTCTCACTCGGCTTGAACCCTTTTGCTGCTGGTCCATGATTGTGTGTTCGCGGAGAGCGTGTCTAAGGCGATTTAATTAACGCGGTTGCAACTAAGCCACCGATGCGATACGGAGATCCTGAATCAGGACGCGGCTTAAAACCCTTTCCCGTTAGTCGCGCGGAACGGAAGGAGGGCGGTGTCCTGTGCTAAAAGCCAAGCAGCTACTGTTCCAAGCAGTGGGAGTGGGAGTTCCAGTAGCAATGGATAAAGGAGCAGTTCCAGTAGCCCTGACAACAGTAGGAGTAAGGGGAGTGGATGGACTTGACTTCCAGCGAAAGGATTGCACGGACTTAACTTTTGGGAAAAACTCTAATATTTACCAAATACACACACACACAGGACACACCACAGCAGAGAGGACCTGCAGTAGAGTCGAAAAGTCAAGTTTCGGTTTTGGCCAAATTTAAACGGCTGAGCCGTCCAAAAAGACCGAGGATCCCAAAACAGGGATCAAAAGGGATTAGCAAGGCTTGAAGCTGCCCCCAACTGGACCTTTCAGACTGGCTTTGTATACAGAAGATTATCCAGCTACTAGATTCCTGACACTTTCTGACACATTTATCAATCAAACAGTTCTATTTATGTTTAGCCATAATATTTAATTTGAAATAATATTGAAAATAAGAGTTCTCAACTCCAATCTATTCAATCATTTATTTGGGATCTCTGTTATTAAGTTATTCTCAAGCTTTTATTTCTTAAACCAGACAGAATTAATGATAGATTTCATATTCCAAACAAAATTCAAAGATCCCTGAAGAGTCCTAAAATATACCCTTTGTTCATCTTCCACTTTTATCCCCTTCCACTGTTCCGTAAATTATCTTTTTTTTTTTTTATATTTGCATAAAAATATATTAACCGTTAGATCTGTTGTATGAATGAGAAACAAATTCCCGTTTATTTTTCTGTTATCCGATTTCCGCATCACGCGATCTCCTAATGATATTTTTTGCCCTTATAAACTCACACAAAAGCAAAAAAAACTAAACAAAAACAACAACTAAAAAGGCGAAGTAAAGACAACAAAAAAAATAAATAAAGACAACAACAACAACAAATGAATTAAAGGCAGAAAAAAAACAAATTTAAATTGAAGACAAAACAAAACCAAAACCAAGATAAGACGAAATAATAAAAGGCAGCAGCAGAGGCATCGGCAGTGGCAGCAGGAGGGGCAGCAGGAGGGGCAGCAGGAGGGGTGTATTTTTGCAATGCGTGTACGTTTTTTGTCGGTATTATTGTTGCTGCTTGTTGTTGTTGTACCTGTTGCTAAATTTAGAATTGTCTGTCGTCGGGTATTTGCTGACGTTTGTGTCGAAAAATTGGACCTCCTGCCTAACCCACACACACCCACACCCACACCTGCACCCCCTTTTTTTCGCGCCTTACCCGTGGCCGAATTCTGGGCGAAATGCGTCGTTACGGTTAATGAGTAATAAAATACTTTGCACAACAACAGGAGCAGCAGCAGAAGTAGCCGAATGGGGGATTGGAAGGGGGCCCTCTGGCTGTCTCATTTGCCCAAATGTACAGCGCCATTAAGTGCAACAACAGCAGCAAAAACAGCGCAGCAGCAGCGGGCAATTGAACGCAAATGCGTTTGCAGTCGCTGCGCGCGTTTTAAACAGCGTTGGCGATTTTTATGGCGATTTAATCGCGCGAGAGAGAGTGTGTGGCGGCGGCGGCGTGCGCGCGAGCAGCTAGAAAATTTATTTTGAATATACACGAGTGTTTCTCTGTGTGTGTGTGTGTGTGTGTGTATGACCATGGAGCGAGGGCGAGAAGCTGCTCCACTCTCCCACTCCCACTCTTTTCTCTCTGTGTCTATCTCTTTCTTTATTTGTTTTAACAGTCTGTCCGCCGCTTCCTCTGTTATTTTTGGTTACATGGTGAACTATGCGACAGCGGCGGTACCCTGCACACTGCCCCATCGTGTACTTTAGCAGCGGAAATGTGGCGCGTGGGCGTACGCTGCCACTGGCACGGCGACAGCTACTGTTAATGCTGACGTCGCTGTTAGATTAACATTTTGCCTTATGCTTTGGGGGGGCTCTGCCTTGGCGCTGGTCTAAATTTAGACGCAATTAGCAATGCGCACATTTTATGTTGTTTTTGCCGTCGACTACGGCTACGACTGAGAGTACGAGTACCTTTTCGACTATACATTTTTTGCCACAGTTTATTTTAGACGCTGCATGTGATCTCTCGGAACGGCGGAGGCAGCAATGGCAATAGCAACAGCAACAGCAACAATGGGGCATCAAATTGGGCGTTGAGGCGCACAAAAACAACTTGTATCTGCAGCTGTAGCTGTATGCTGTTTCGACGTATCCGTGAGATACATCCACACCTTTGGCTGTTTTTGGCCAGCAAGCGAGTGATGTAAAACGCCGCCAACGTTTTTCGATCTTTGCTGTGCAATTAAATTGGCATGCACAAGTGCCGACGCCGACGCTGGCGCTGACGTTGGCATCGCCATCGACGCCAGTTGCTGACCGCGGGCGGTACGCGCCACCGCCACCGTACCGTACCACACCGCACTGCCTTTTGATCGGCTGCCAAATTGTAATTGGAACGCGAAGGTGTTGTGGACGTCCGCGACTGCTGGCTGGTGGCTGGGGGCAAACGGCTAGCGGGGGCATGTGTTCTCGGCGTGGCAACCTTCTAAACAAACCATAAAACGCATAACTCGTGGCTACACCAGACAACCCACAGGAATGTTGGACATTTCTGTTTGAGGTTTTATTATCTTCAAATTGGTTTATTTTCGGATATGCCTCAGTGAATTTGCTCTAGCCATGCCTTAAGCGTTAGATAATAGCTACAAGCTACATATAGCCACAAGATGATACAATTTGAGTACATTTCCACGTGTAAGCTCGTGATTTATGAATGGGTCTGTTGATTTACACGATTTTAAATGCCGTTCATTCGTATTTTCAATGTTACGAGTGCGTTTTCTAGATTTCTTGGGTCGGACAGTGTAAATACAGCACAACCTTCTACACATCATTAGTCAAAAAAAAAAAAAAATTAAAACGAAAACCAGAAACGTGTAAGTCCAGCAATGCACGTAAACGCCATCAAACTGAATCTAAGCGTCAAACGAGGCACGTGTAGATCAGGCGTCAGCCTTGTCGAGACCCCCAGATCCACCATAATCATAGCCATTTTCATTTCCATTTTTCATTTAATTTTCGTTCCGTTTCGATCGATCAAAATATATTTATGTATAAAGGGCGAAGCGGCGACCTTCATTTAATTGCGGTTGCACGCGGCACTGGAACAACCGAAAGCCAGGGTCTATCGGCTCTGGCTCTAGTTCTGGGCTTCCCTCTTTTCTGTCTCTCTGGGGGATGGATGGCGTTGGCACTGCGTCACGTTACCCTCCCCACCCACTTCCGCCTGGCGTGCGCACAGCCCCAAAGGTAACCTTGTGATCTTGTTTACTGTTTAGCGACCCCACCATCAGCACACCGCCATCGCCACCGCCACCAGCACCACCACCACCGCAGATAAAACCGAAACACTACGGACGGAACCTGTCGTGTCGCACTGGGTGGCGTCATATCGTGTCGGAGGCAGAGAGACAGCTTCTGCTGCTGCTGCTGCTATTTTCACCTTCTATGGGACCGACGTCGTAGCTGCTGTCGTCGCGTTGGCCGCCGCCGCCGCCGCATGAATCAGCACTAGCACAGAGTCACGCTCCCGGTCCCAGGCCAGAGACGGGACCAGTCTGTGGCTCTCGTGAATCCCATTCCGCCAACAGTTGCTGTTTGGAGATCTCTCTCTCTCTCTCTCAGGTAGGTGGGGGGTTTCCAAAAAGGAAGAAATGCCCATAAAGTGGTTAGACTTTGCCATTCACCCGCGAGGAGGGGGTGCTGCCAGTAGGCAGGGGGCGTATGAGTAACTCGTATCGAGGCGACAGCGACGACGACGACGACGACGACGTACATATATATGTAGGTACTCGCGCAAACACACACAGGTAGGCGACGGCAGTTGCTACCTAACCGACGCAGGCGCAGGTGAGTGTGTGTGTGTGCGCTGGTCGTGTGGCTTTTGCGCTCGCGTCTCGTCGCGGCGATTTAGCCAACGAACCTGTCGATCAATCGTCATTCGTCTGCCATAAGCCAGCACAGGCCAAGCAGGCGATAAGGTAGTCCCCCGAACCCAGACACGAACACACGCGCGCCCATCGCCCTCTCTCTCTCTCGCTCTTCGTCTGGCACGAACACACACACACAGACGAGCGCGCGCAGTCTCTCTCGCACGAACCACGAACGATCCGAAGCGATCGTCTGGTGTTGGTCTTTTAATCGGCCTGCACTCAGAACCTGGAACTCATTCGCCAACCGTCACTCGTACCGCGCGGAACACACGGTCGCAGTAGAACACGGAATACAGTACCCAAACCCAACACAAATAGTATCCGAGAGCTAAAGCGTTTTTACGTGAAAAGTGAAAGAGAAGAAAAGTGAACTTGAAAACTGCAAAACCAAAAAAAGCAACACAACAAATATTTGTGCAGATTTAATTTCTGCCAAAAGTGAAACACAAACAAATCAAAAACCAAACTGTGCCTCAAACTCAATAAAAAGTATCTAACCGAAATGGTTACCGGCGTAACTGCAGCCAACATGACAGCCAATGTAATGGGCACCGCTGTGGTGCCATCACAGTCACAGCAGCAGCACAAGGAGACGCCACTCAAAAGTGATCGTCGGGGGTAAAAAAAAAAAAAAGAAGATTGGGAATGAAGAGTTCTTTGTGGCGGAGGCGGTGGAGGAGTCAAAAAAACTTTGGATTACATTTGGAGAATTCTCTTAATTGGGAGAGCCACTCTCTCGCCCACTATCCGCCGGCGGCTGCCCAAATGCATTTCCTTTTTGGACGCGTCTCCCACATGGCCAGAAACAGAAACAGAAAAAAACAGACCCAATCCGGCCATAAGCAGCGGCAGCTGCCGCCGCAGCCAACACACAAAAGCGAATCGAATCTGTCTCGCGGGCACACGCGCGTTGGTGGCATTTACGTTCAGAGCAAAGCTCCATTCCCATTCCCATGCCCATGCCCATACCCATTCCCCATTCATGTCGGAGCCGCACACTCACTCATTCATGAGTGCCACCCAAAATTGGCTGTTGGTTGGTTGCCTGCCCACTCGCCCCCCCAAAAAGAGCGCGTGCGTCGCGTGGTCGCTGGCTGGTTGCTGCAATTGTCGGTCATCAGCCGCCCCGTGTTTCTGTTTCTGTTTCTGCCTCTATGGTGTGTGGGGGCAGAGCCTCCGTTTTTGGCTGCTGACTTCATCCGTAGCCGCTGGGAACGCGGGCGTCCCCAGTCTTGGCCAAATTTGGCCACACCAAAAACAGCTTTTGTTTTTACCTTTGCCTCTTCGAATTTCCCGCAATGACCTTGTTATTGCGCCTGTCTGCCTGTCTGCCTGCCTGCCTGCCACTGCCACCGCCAGCACTCTGTACCTGTACGGGCGGTGTGGAATGGTCGTGGGGCTCTCTATAAATAGTATTGGCCGGCTCGTTGCGGCTGTAATTTATAGCCGCCAAGCACTATTTTTATCAATGCCGCGCCGTGCATGAGCGCCACTATAAATAGAGCACGCGCCGTGCGACTAAATTTGGCCGCCAGCCAGTCAACCCCATCAGCGTCGTCTCTCCTCCACTAAGAGACCCCCCGTCCCCTCCACCACCCTATCTTTCCCCACAAATCGAAGGAGACCCATGCAGCTTCGCGCTTCCTCCTATTTTTGGGGCGCTAGGCGCTGCATGAGGTCAAACGAGATGCTTCCTTTGGCTAAAACCGTGACTAATCTTGGCCCTTTTTTTTGTTTCTTGATCTTTGCAGTCGAACAAACCCATTATGGAGAAACGCCGACGGGCACGCATCAACAATTGCCTCAACGAGCTGAAGACCCTCATTCTGGATGCCACCAAAAAAGACGTAAGTATCTAAACAACAAAAAATTACAAAAAAATCATTTAAAAATAAAAAAAAGTTTAAAAAATTAAAAAAAAAATAAATAAAATGTCTGCAATTTCAAACATTTATTAATTTTTCGATCGCTTTTTCTCTCTACTTTTAGCCTGCTCGCCATTCCAAATTGGAAAAGGCCGACATTCTGGAGAAGACAGTGAAGCATCTGCAGGAGCTGCAGCGGCAGCAGGCAGCCATGCAACAGGCCGCCGATCCCAAGATTATCAACAAATTCAAGGCCGGATTTGCGGACTGCGTGAACGAGGTGAGCCGCTTCCCAGGCATTGAGCCCGCCCAAAGGCGTCGCCTGCTGCAGCACCTGAGCAACTGCATCAACGGCGTCAAGACGGAGCTGCACCAGCAACAGCGACAGCAGCAGTCGGTTCACGCCCAGATGCTGCCCTCGCCGCCCAGCTCACCCGAACAGGATCCCCAGCAGCATCTTTTCGGACAGATCCAGCAGACGGCCAATGGATATTTCCTGCCCAATGGCATGCAGGTGATCCCCACCAAGCTCCCCAATGGCAGCATTGCTCTCGTCCTGCCCCAGAGCTTGTCCCAGCAGCAGCAACACCAACAGCAACTGGCCGCAGCCGCCGCAGCGGCAGCAGCAGCAGCAGCGGTCGTCCAGCAGCAGCAACAGCCGATGCTCGTGTCGATTCCCCAGCGAACGGCCAGCACGGGATCCGCCAGCTCGCACTCCTCCGCCGGATACGAGTCGGCGCCTGGCAGCAGCAGCAGCTGCAGCAGCAACAGCAGCCACCATCTGCTGCACCACCCGCACCACTATGCACCGCCCAGTCCCGCCAATTCGGTGTACGAGGCCATGGACATGAAGCCATCGGTGATCCGTTGCACCTCAGAGCCCCAGCCGCTGTCGCTGGTGATCAAGAAGCAGCAGCAGATCAAGGAGGAGGAGCAGCCCTGGAGGCCATGGTAGAGCAGAGCGTGCCCCTATATCCATACCCCTGCCCGCCCCTGAATCTCCACTACGCTTAAAGACTGATGGGCGTTGCATAACACACACACACACACACACACACATGCGCAGGCGTTGTGGCATGCGCAAAAGGACATTTCACATCATTCGCCAGGATTACGCCAATGTTGCCTAAGAAGTGCCACCGAACATGCAGGATCCCCACCATCATCATCATCATCATGATCATCATCCACCCCATCCAAAAGGGGTGGTCGGTTACCTCCTTCTCTCGTTGAAAACGCGAGAGGCTGGGGATGTACCACGCCCCCCCATTGCACCGCCCATTGTTATAAATTATTTATTATTATTACACGGTATTCTATAGGTTGCCAGACACTACCTCACTTGGGTGTTGACATTGCCTCATATCATATCATATCAAATCATATATCATATATTGGATCCATTCATCCATGTATTACGATGGTTTCTCGTTTTGTAACAGAAAATCAGAAAAAGTCTTCACACACACACACGCAACAAAATACAAAACAAAAGCAAAAACAACAACAAAACAAACACACATAAAAACATATAAAATATATCCATAGTATATATATATAAATATATCATTTATCCCATTTAGTTGTAATTCTTTTGTACCATAGATCTGTAAGCTCCTCTGAAAAAGAAAAATGTATACTAATTATATAAGGCCACGTGATATAGAGAACATAATGAACAGATTCTAAGAAAAGAAAACAAAAACACACAAGAATTTTGATCCAAAAGAAAAAAACACACACAAAAAAAGATCAATCGAAAGAAAGAAAACAAAAAAAAAAAAAAAACAACAAAAAACTAAAAAGGAATAAAATATTGAAATTTTACTAAAAAAAAAAAAAATCTTACAAATTCGAATTAATTTTTTGAGGGAAATGGGAAGTGAAATTGGGTCCTACCATTTGACCCTGCAACAGGATTTGGCACAGTGGCTCTGCCATTTCAGAACGGATGATGAAATTCCTGATGGTATCCGTTCTGTGGCTGAGTCTGTTCCCGTGACTCCTACCAGCCAACGATAATGAAACACCCCCTCCAGGGAGCGAGGGGGGTGGCAGCGACTGGCTACGTTTCACATGTTTCTATTGCAATCAGCATTAGAGCCTGAAGGGCAGGCAGTCCAAAGCGGGACGGACGGAACGGAACGGATGTAAGCATTCACATCCGGAATGGAATGTTCCGACCGATAAGCGGGTGATTTCTGATACAAACAACACTTTCAAGTGGGGTTCTTTTTCTTTGTTTTTTCTACTATTTCAAAATATTTTGCAATATGATCAAAGATATTTTCATTACAAAAAAAAAAATGAAATGAAATTAAATTAAAATAAATTAATAAAAGACAAAGAGAAATACGTCGTAATGCAGCGAAAATATTTTGAAATTGGAGACACAGTATCCTCTACATTTGCAAAATGGGAAAATTCCGCAGAGAGTCAGCATAAATAATCGCCCATTTTGGGGTATAAAATAACCCAATAAATGAGCAAAGGGGGGAACTAAACCGAGAGTAGAAGATTAGAAGAGGCACTGCCATTCCACTGCCTTCCCACATGATGGATATCTGTTATCAATGTGGGGGAGTGTCTCGTATCTGTCTGTATTCCCGGCAATTCCTCGTGACAAAAGTTTCCGCCAAGTCTGCGAAAAAAAAAACCCCGCATCATTCTGATAAACTGAGAAACGACCTCTGAAACGATAAAGAGTACCCCACGTTTTTTTTTCTTTTTTTTTTTTTGTGGAAAAACAAATAAATTTGTTATCCCATTTAGTGTGAATCAAGTGCACAGATTAAACCATGAAGCGCATGTGGGGGATGACTGCTGGCAGCAGCTTCTCGCTTGATCTAGAATAAATTCTATACTTGTATGTGTAGGAGATATCCCCTCAGAAAAGACTCTTGTCAGCTGTTGTTGCCATGATTAAGTCCGGCAAATGCATTCCATTACTCACTCTAGTCCCACACTTTTGGCTCGCGAATGATTCATCAGAGCCGCACACCGCTTATCCAACCATTTGTTCAGCATACTTAGTCCGTGGCCGGGAACTTTGATTTTAGCATATGTATGTATCCACACTAGCATGCTGATAAAACAAAATCCCCTCAATCCAAAGCAAAAGACACAAGCCTCTACTAATCAACCATTGAGTCAGAGTCATTTCACTGGGATCTGGTATTTTTCATATGAAATTCAACAGAAATCCAAGGCAGTGCAACCCCCCGATGGGGCGATCGGCTTGGGCTCTACTCTTGTAGACAAACCCAATCCCATGACTAACGAAGCGACCACATACTACCGAAACTTGATCAAAATCCGCTTGATTCCGGGACGTACAAATAGTTTTCACACAATAATTGTATTCCAAAATCGAGACAGATAGTAAGCAATGAATGGACTTGATTCACTTACATCAGACATACCCGTATTTATGCAATGCATTGCATTTCCTTTAATCAGAGTGGGATGAAAGGTGTTGTCTATGGGGGTTAACATATGACAATTCATTTCATTGCATATTTTAGCTACAGAATAGTAGGAATAGAGTAACAAGAGGGAATATTCCTATTCCGGTTCCTATTCCTATTCTAGTGTTGGAAAATTTCTGAATTTCTTAAATGTCTAGGTAGCCCTCTTTTAAGATTCAATTGGCAGCATTTTTATACCCGTACTCGAAGAGTAAAAGGGTATATTGTATTTGTGCTAAAAGTGGATGTGCGTAACACACAGAAGGAGGCGTTTCCGACCCCATAAAGTATATATATTCTTGATCAGCATCAATAGCCGAGTCGATATAGCCCCTGTCTGTCCGTCCGTCTGTCCGTCTGTCCGTCTGTCCGTCTGTCCGTCCGTCCGTCTTGTTTGTCGCCCATTGCTCGAAGGCTAAAAAGAGATAGAGCAACCAAATTTTTTCCAGACTGATGTATGCTCACTCCTAGAAAAAGTTTAAAAATTCCGCCCCGCCCACTTCCGCCCCCACAAAGGGCGCACATCTGTGGCGTCCACAATTTTAAAGATAGCAGAAAACTAAAAATGCAGAATCATAGAGACAGCCCATATCTATCAGGGGCCCAAATCTGAATCGGATCGGATCATTAATATAGCCACAATAGACATAAACATACGCAAAAACTTCGCTCCATCCCTTTCGCACTCACACAAAATCGAGTCGATTTGGTTTTTGTATTTTGTGTAGCCTGGATCTCAGAGACTATAAGAGCTAAAAGCAACCAAACTTTTGGCCAAGACTCCTGTGATACCAAACCTGAACAAGTGTATTTCAAAATTTCGCCCCGCCCCCTTCCGCCCCCACAAAAGACGAAAATCCACAATTTTGAAGATAGAAAAAAATAAAAATGCAGTTTTGTAGATAATGACCATATCTACCAGATTCCCGAATTTGGTTCAGATCGGATCATTATTGTAGCCACAATGATCAAATGAATTTTCAGCTACGAGCTGTCCCCTTCCAGTTGCGCCGTAAGTCATTTATTGGGGTTGATTGTTGCTTCAGCTTCTCTCACACACACACTCACGCTCAAAACATGCTGCCTCGTGCAGTGTACGTGTGTTGTTGTGAGAACTGATGTAGATGATGTAGATGTAGATGTCGATGACAGATGTAGCAAAAATGTAAAATGTAAAAACTGATAAAACATTTTAAAATTCCACATAAATCACTGAGTACGGGTATAAAAGTAGAGTCGCGTTCGAAGCGACTCCGTACGTTCTTTCTCGTTAGAACTTTTTTTGGGCAGCTGGACAGAAATTTTGCCTAATTAAAGATTCGAATATTGGAAATATTTCTGTTGCATATTCCATTGTATCCGGTACTTTAATTTCCACAACCTGCCTGCCCCCCGCCTCCTGTGCCAACTCCTGTGCAAATTGCGATTTGCATGTCTCGCATACCTTGTCGATTGGGTCGCCAGCCAGCCAGCATGTCGTTTGGTTCTGGTTCTGGTTTCTGGTCTTTGGTTCCGCTTTGGCAATCCTTCGATTTGCGTGCCACCGAAATGAATTCGTTACAGTTAGAGTATACAGTGCGCACAAATGAAATTGAAATTAAAGAAAATCAGGGCTGTGCTTGGTGTCACACAAGAGACCCGGCCTCAGGGTCCCCCCGTGGTTCTGGTACGTGGTCAAGTCGTTTGAGGCAACGGCGAGTGTGCGACTGCGTGGCAGCCAATGGCAATTGGAATGCTGCCACTGTTGTCACGTTTCGCTCTCCCACAAAAAAAGAACTTTTGTTTTTGTTTGCCATTTGGCTCTCTGTGTTTATGTGGCGACTCGTGTGGCATTCCATGGAACTGTTTGTGGCATGCAGCACCATACTTCATTCATGGTAATTGTAGACCCAAACAAATTTCAACGAATTGCGCAACCCACACACCCGCACCCGCAGCCGCACCCTTCCCCCGCCAGATAAGCCACAAAAAAGGCAGTAAGTGCCGCAGCTGGATATTTTGGGTACTTCTACGCATAAACAAGTTGAATGAACTGCAGGCCTGGGCCAAGAAATAAATGCGAATTTCGATTTGCACCTAATGCTAATATAAAAATATAATATAAACTAAAAAAAAAAAGACACAGATCGAAACAGAGCGTTCGCAGTTCGAGTGTTGTGGCGGTGTGGCTCTATTCACTTCCACTTCCAATTGGCAATGTCAAATGCGAGCCAAGTTTAATGACTCTATAACGCGAAACAGAAACTTCAGCTACAAGAAAGTCGCTGCTGTAAATACTCTATTAAAACTCTGTACACACCCATAGAAAAAAACAGGTTTAAAACTATAAAATTTACACTTGAATTCAACAATAGATTTATGATTCATATTTTACATATATTTTATATTCATTTTAAAGTGTTTATATACATTTCGATCAGAGTGAATTATATTTAAAATATTTAATTTAAATATTGGTGTATTTCCATTTACTATGAGTGTGGTTTACTCTGAGTGTGGTGCTGCCTTTCGAGAATATTGAAAATTTTTAACTTCAATTGACATTCTGTGGCATTCTCAATTTCTTCTGTACAAATTGTAACCCTTTTGGATTTCGAAACATCTTTTTCATCATTCAAATCCCCTTTTGTCTCCATCTGTTAGGGTATAGGGTAAAAAAAATCGAAATGATTTGTGTTGACTGCTCTTGACACCCGCATCGCGTATAAGTAGTAGTACGGGCGGAGTGATATTTGTAGCTGCGCTTTGTTTGGCTTTTTTTTTTTTTTTGGAGCTCTTGTTGTTGTTTTTGTTTTTGGTTTTTTTGGAAGCCATTGAACTTGTTTTGCGACTTTTGATTAGAGGCAACGCCGTATTTCGCATATGAAATGAGCGCGACAGCAGATCGCTCGGAAATGTTAGGTGCCAGTGAACTATTTGTTGGGGGTTCAAGGACGAAGCCAAAACAACAGACAGAACCAGCCAGCCAGCCAGCCGATTGATTCTAGTTCCGAATGGGGGGGAGGCCTAAACACAGTTACGTTACAGACAGCCGCACAGACGGCGGCAAGGTCGTCTGTTTTTTGTTTTGTTGTTTGTTGCTGTTGTTTTTGTGATTCTCGTCTCGGGTGTTGGCTTAGAGACGTGCCGCGAATAGGCAACGACACCACCAATGAACAGTCGCTGGCTTTGACATTCAACTTACTGGCGGTAGTTCAAGTGGCCCTCCAGCTGCAGCACCCGTTCCCCCACTGACCAAGGTCAGTTATCAGCGATGGGCTGGTGGGGTGGGCTAACTAACCTAAGCCATTTTATTATACATATTCACCCAGTTTACAGTTTACACGACGCGGCATGGCATGGCACTGCGCCATTAGCGGTACTCAAAGACAGAAAACAACACCTCACACCTTCACATATGTATGTATGTATTTACACAGTACGAGTGCGTATGTGTGTATGTACTACTGCCAGATAGGGGAACGGAATCGAACCGAATTTAAGGAAAGGGGGTCGGGTCGCGGATCGCGGGGCTGGGCTCTTGTTTACTTGAAACTTACGCCACACACACTCATTGCTGCTCTGGGCTGCCTTATCACCTTGAGCGGCACGTGACCGACGGTAACGGGGAGCAGGCCGCTGTCGCTGTCGCTGCTGCTGCCGCTGCCGCCTGCCTGCCTGCTTGCCAAAAGAATTTCCATCGAGCAACCTGATCGTACGACGTTATTCGAACTCTCTCGATTCACTCGCTGGGACTGCTGCTTGCTGTGTGCCTTAGCCTTCCATTTGAATCTCTGGGGCCATGCCCATCCATGCCCATGTAAATGTTCAACGGTATTCCGCTATTCCACATTCATTTGCAATTTGATTTTTGTGTTCTTTTTCGTTGGGGTTCTGTTCGATGGCCGCCGCATCCACTTACACGCGGCTGGCTCTCCCCGCTCCGCACACACTCCCCGTGTGTGCATAGGAAACTGCAAAGGCAGGCGAAATATTTCACTCAAATAAATATAGCTATTTATTTTGGGAGAACCGAGAAACAAGAATACTCTCGCACAACAACAAAACAAAAACGAAAACGAAAGAGGAACAACAAAAAAAAAAAAAAGAAAATAAAATTCAAGAAAAAAAAAGAGCAAATTCTGGTAGCCAAATGTAACAACAACAAAAAGGAATGTGCAATACAAGAACAATAACAAAACAAACACTCGTAAATAAAGCTGCAAAAAAAATATACCACAAATGGCAACCCACTCGAATCACGTTTTCTGTCACGCAATTTCGTTTCTTTCATTCAATGAAATGGTTTTGGAAATGGCGCAGTTATTGGCAATGTGGTGGGTTCCATTACCATTATCATTCCAATCAGATCCCGCCAAAGATCCAGCAGCAGTAGATGTCGAAGACTATAGGATAATGGTGTAAAACCATAAAGCTGTAAATCCGTACAAAGTGCTGCCCAAAAAGTGTGTTAAATGGGGGGGGACTCCCCTTAGAAATAAATATCCCTCACCTTTGGCAAATCCCTCTACTTATGAGCTATTGGCGTTGGCAACTTCAAGCAGGTGTTTAAGCGCCCCGCAATGGATTACCTGAAGCGGTGTGGCCTCTCCAATGCACCGACAACCAGAAGCCCCTTCAATCTTATCGCCCTAGCCATGGGACTGCGCCGTTTGATACTGGATACTGGGAACAAAAGCGCGTGCCAAAGGAAAATGCCATTGGATGGATGACAGAAGAAGCTGGTACCACCCCCACCCCTTCCCAACCCTCCACGCACTGGGTTTCGGGGGGTCTGACCTGGGCATTTGCAAGTGGAAAATTTTCATGGTTTACATGAACGATTTGAGCCATGTCAATGAGATGTGTCAACATGCCTGTTGGTTCAGCCGATTAGCACCAGGGTAAAGTCATCGCATCGCGGTTTTTGGGGACGTCAGCACAGAGACCCAGTGGCAGTGGCAGCTCCTCAAGCAGCAGCAGCAGCAGGCCACCACGCACGCCCACTCCCACTCCCAGTTCCTACTACCTCTCTGGCACTCCGCTCTGGAAATTAACACTCATCATCAGGTAGGGTTTGGGCGGCTCTGGGTGTGTGGGGTATTTGGTTGGGCAGGGGCAGTCGTTTACCAATTGCCATGGCTGTTACCCCGTTTTTTTTTTTGTTCGTCTTCGATCTGTTGACTTGGCACATTTGAATACCCTTACAAAAAGAGTTCTATGATTTGGATAAAAGAATGGGAAGCATTATTTAAAGCATATTTTTGAGCAGGATCAACGGGCTTTTCTTTGAATCTTTCATAGGAGAGATCGCTCGAAATGGATCCTCCTTCGATTCATACTTTGGGATCTTCAAAGGGTATTAAAAGCCTCGTTTCTACCCATACTTATTGTTACTTATTCTGTTATTATTGGTTTTTGGTTTTTGTGATTTATTTGCGCGGCGTTTTTTTGATTTTTTTGATCTACGGCATTGACGCAACTGTGGGAATATTCCACTGCAGCGTGCGCTGTGGCGGCTGTGTTTGCTTAACAGGCTGTCGCTGTTGCTGTCGCTGCTACTGCCACTGCCGCTGCTGTTGCCAGCCCCC
Organism: Drosophila bifasciata; assembly: GCA_009664405.1. Classification (NCBI taxonomy): domain Eukaryota; kingdom Metazoa; phylum Arthropoda; class Insecta; order Diptera; family Drosophilidae; genus Drosophila; species Drosophila bifasciata. The sequence continues at coordinate 38,556,536 of CM019043.1, forward strand.
GTCGCAACAGCCTGCCGCATCTATATGGGGGGTGCGCGCACGCCTCCTTTGAATCACACAGAAAAACGTGTTAATGGATCAACAGTTTTGTGTTAGTTTTTTAGGGACGAGGCAGTCAGTCATGGAAGTTGTTTTGGCAGTCCACTCCCACCCCCCCAAAACCGCGCTCTCTCTCTCTGTCTGTGGGGGGGATGGATCGATTGCCCTGCTAATCAGCCGGGCTAAGTGGTGGGCCGGGTCCGGTGCCGTGCCGGGCTGTGCCGTGTGCGGCGCCAACATTTCAATGGGTTTCGTATAGCTTTCGTCATCTTTCCGGGAACTCTTGTTGCGTTGACGCTGACCGCTGCCCGCTGCGGTTTGTGGAGCGTGCGAAAGTTTTAAAACGGCAGTGGTGGTGCCTGTGCACCTAGACCTGCAACACCTAGAACTCTCCTCATACTACAAAGCATCATTATCTATGGGTTTCGGGGAATATGGCGCCATGTGAAGAAGCATTCCTTCAAACATCAGATTACTCTTACATTGTATTTCCAGGTGCGCTTTGTCTGAGCGGGTACTTTGGCTATAAAGCGTTTCCTGTAGGGAAGAATTTATAGTTAAATTTCATTAAGCAATCAAACAAAATTCTTTTTATATTTCTTGGTATTTTTACTATAGTAGAAAATTGAATGAATAATATTTCAAAGATTCTCAGTTATTCTTAAACATTTAGCACCGCTTTGGAAAAGTGCATCTGTTTTTGAATCAACTCTTGGCAGGGTATATTCCCTGCATGGGTTTACCTTTACCTCTTCTAGGCACCTCTCCTTTTTCTGCATGTTCATAGGAATACCTAAGCTCTAGAGTTTCTGGCGCCAGTCTTCCAGTCTCCGTGGTATCATCTTCATTGCCTCGTGCCCCACAGACCATACATTGTATATCCCACATACCATACATTGTATACCCCACAGCACGTGGCATACATTTCTGCAATCAATAGCAGCCATTTTGGGCCGAGAGTTTCAGCCACTTGGGAATCTACTAAGCTAGAGCTATCAACGCCTCTAATGGTTTATGGGGTCACTTGGAGTTCGAGTTCAGGTATTTCCACGTTTAAAGAGGCATTCTGATGATTATGGGGGTCACAGGTCTGTGATAATTGAGGACACTTGGGGCGAGTGCCCCAATCACTGATGGATGGATGAGTAATTAATGGAATTCCCAATATGAAAAAATACCTTTGATATCTGTATCTGTGACACATGAATTGAAGTAAAAATAAATCAATCTAGTCACACACACTTGAGATATTTATTGGGCAAAAGTCTGCATAGATAGAGGATCTCATAGATACATCATCGTTTGATAAGCGTATTCTTTATGCCAGAACATGAAATCATCCAAAAGTACAACTATTTCTCCATGCTTCCACCTTCTGCTCTAGTTATATGGATAAATTCATATCGAGTGAGTCACAAAATGATGAAATTCGGCAGCTATACGATCAGTCTGTTGGATTGTGTTATGGTGGGTTATATTTGCCCCCTTCTTGGAGTTACCCATGATATTGTAATGGAACCGCTCTCTATATTAAACCCCATGACATTGCCAGAGACAGTAGTGCCCGGCCCGTCGTCTAAGTGCTGGGCGTTATTTTCGTAGCCAAAGATTAATTGGCAACAGACAGCGACTGCGACTGCGACTTTAACAGAGAGCGCCGCGTCGCGGCACGGCGCGGTGACAAAAACTTTTGGAATAATTGGGGAAATACCCGATATTAACCTTCTGTGCCCTGTGGCGGTCCGACGTTGCCGTAATGTGCATATCAAATGCGAATAACTTGAACCCCAAATGTGACTCTGTCTGTCTGTCTGTCTGTCTGTGTGTGTGGTAGGCAATGTGTATGTGTCTGCTTTCAGGGGGGAGGGAGAGGTCTGGTAATCAATCACAAATCAAATTCTGCGCCGGAAATGACCCACTCGCCGAATGCCCGAGGTGCTGCCACGTACTAACTAACGATGTCTCTAAATGCTTATTAGCACAAGAAATTAGCAACTAACACAGCACAAAAAAAAAAGCAACAACAACAATATTTAGTATCTCTATGGCTATGACGCTGCTTGTTTCATTTCGTTTCGAGTCTCTTCACAGCTCAGGATGGGGGCATAAATTGTTCCATGCAATCTACGCCGATCATCAGGCACCCATCAGACCAGACGGGAGGGAGCACGCGCCGCCCATACAGCAGATAAAGAGCGACGGGGGGGTGAGGGGGCGGCAGGCCAAGGCAGTGGAGAAGGTGGAAAGTTTCAGAGTGGAGTAAGGCACGATAATGAATGCCATATAAATCGATTAACACTTTTAAACGACGACGCGTCGCACCGCCTAACACAATCATCTATCATCTAGCGTCTGTCGTTATTAGCAAATCCCTAATGACTTGCGCACGGTGTGAAGGATTTTCGTATATACGAGTACATATTTGGGATATACATACACATATTTCACTGGAATCCACTTGAATCCAGCTTTAGGCTGGACAAGCGACGATGGCCTGACAACCGCAGATTTATTCGCTGATCACGCGACGACACACGCTCTCTGGGATGATTATGCAAGTGGTCTACGCAGAAGATGCGTCAGAAGATCGTCTGCCAATCCCCCTTCTGGCTGCGGCTTAAAAGTAATTAGCACTGCGGATCACCCTGAATGATCCAGTGGATCACCTTCGTGGCTCTCTGGCTCCTAGTCTAGGGTGCTAAACGAGACGCAGCTGAGCCGTCAAAGACGTCACGGATCGACATGGGATTACTGTACTGTACGGCCCTCTCTGTGTCTCCGGCTTGGGCGCCTTTTGGATTAGTGGATTAGTGCAGGCAGCAGAAATTGCATAAGGTTGCTCAATTTTTCTTACGTGTTGCAAAAGGATTGCGAATGCTAAAGGGAAAATTGGTTTCGTTGTGGAAAATCCTCCTCTTCCACGGCTTTCGGGGGTGCCACGGGTATACGCGTATCGACATCATTTGGCCTTGGAATGGTTCAAGTCTGAAAATAAAATGACAAAATTAAATAAAGCTGTTTTCAGTTTTTTTGAAGCTGCAATCTGTCCGCACCCCTCGCATGCCTCGCCCACACGCTCCCCACATGCCGTCCGCTTCCAGCGATCCCAGTCACAGTCACTGTTTCGGTTCCAGTCCCATTCACAGTCCCGTGCCCCAGCTCAGTTCCATTCCGTTCCCAGATAGCGCGCTGGCAGGCAGAGCCAGTCAGTCCAAACAGTCCCGCCAAAGCTTTTGTTATTGCATTTTTGTTGTCGAAAGTTCCGGCTGAGTGCCAGACATGGGTACCCCGTACCCCGCACACACACACACACATGCCTATACCCTGCTGCAATAAAAGGTATGGCGACATTTTTGATAAATATGTCTGCAAGGCAGCAGAGCAAGGAAAGAAGGAGCCAGAGCAAGGAAGGAAAGAAAACCAACCAAAGACAGAAACAGAAACAACGCAGCTACAAAAAAAAAGTACCGTTCGTTATTGCTAGCGTCAGAATTTGCCGAGAGCGAGAGTGTGGGCTGGCTGCATTATTGTTGTTGTTGTTGATGGGAGAGAGCGGTTGCTCGAAGAATAGAATGGAATAACGGAGAGCGAGAGAGCAATGGAACAATTTGCAGGAGAGGATAAATGCTTGTAGATGCAATGAAGATCAATAGATAAGACAGCAATAACTGGAGCAGACATAACCCAACATTGACATACATATGTACATACATACATACACACATATGTATGTACTTGTGTCTGTATATTATTAATTAGCAATAATAAGGGTATCTAAAGCACCGGCCCGGCCCCCCTGTAAGCTTGACTTGCTTTTATTTTTTGTTTTTTTGCTTACTTGCATCTGCTTATGTGTACAATGAACGCTGCTTGTGGGTTGGTCGCATTTTGTGTTTGACTTTATTGCGCATACGCCTCGTGGCCCATTGAAATTACTCCGTTGTTTGTTGCTTTTGATTTTCCTTCCTTTTTTTTTTGTTTTGTTTATGTCGACTGCACACGCCCCGAAAAACCAGACGCACCAGAGGTGTCTCGCCGCACCAACCCCAAACGCTGTGATCGAATCAAATGGGTCATTGGACGCGATCAAATATTGAATTTGCACGATTATAACGACCTTGCGCGACCTTGAATTGTACGTACGTACGTAAGGCTGGGCTGGTGCTGATGAAAACATTGTTAGCTGGTTAAATTGTCAATAACGAAAACGAAAAGCGAAAACAACACAAATTATTAACAATTGTTTGGATATCTGTGTGTTCTCTGTTTTGGTTTACAATTGGGTTTTAAGGTGGGGGTTTTCGAGATACTGAACAGATCAGAAACAGATATTAAGGAATGGTTTCCAGAACCCAGGGGGTTTTATAGGGGTTCATAGTGTATAGGGGGTTTATAGGGGAAATTGCACATGTTTGGTCGAGGCTGTTTTTTCATTTTTCTTTAAGGGCTAAATATTATGAAAAATTATGAATGCTTAAGCGGATTCCGATAGAACGTAGGAGTAATGTCTCTATATTTGGATATATAAGACTAATGTAATGATTTCTTAGAAGCTTCAAATCTTTCGAAATTTCCTTTGCATGTAAATTTGATCAGGAATCTTTTGGTTTCGAAGGAAATACAGATTCTGAGGATGATTTCTGGCAAGCGTCTTCTTTCATTGAAAGATTCTGCAACAATCTATGCCACACATTTACGCTGTTTCATAGAGATCATCACAGCTGTTGAATCGTATGTCGATAATTGTGTCTTTGATATCCAGAATTCTTCAAATTTAAATATAATTTTAATAATCGAAACGTGGCATCGCCACAATAATAATAGTAAACTGTCAAAAACACAAGCTTAATTTCATATGGATGTTTTCAAGCATAATTATAGTAATTAATACGATGCCATGGCATCGAATGGTCCCCCTCAACTAATTATAAATCAACAAATAAATACCCCTACTACGTCTTTTTATCTGTGTTGTTTCTTTGGCTGTCACTTCTCCTATCAATATTGTGGCCGTTGGTTATATTTTTTGTAGCTATCTGATGCGGCCTTTACGGATGATAGTAAGGCTACTGTTTAATTCTCGGTTTCCAAAAATAAACACACACAAAATACAAACAAACAAAACAGCAAACAAGCTGCTTCTAGTAATTTGCGACTGATTTATGGGGAATTCCAGATGCGTCAGCTCTACCGCTGTGGCACTTTGGATCGTAGCTCTGCTGGCACCTGAATTGGTTGTTCAATTGTCGAATTCGGATGAAAAATAAATACCCGGACCAGTTAACAAATAAAGCAAACTTAACTACACAACATACAGTAGAGGGAGTCTCAAGTGGTGGGGTATGGTTCTGTGTGGGAAGATCATCCGGTGGGGTATCAAATTATGAAAAGATTCGTACTGAATAAGCACTGTATAAATTTCACAGAATTAACAGAGTCACAGATATACTCATGTAAAGTTTTTCGATTCATTCATCAGCAAAAATTGCAGTCGAACGTCACTCTGAAATCACTCTGAATGAGCATTTCTATACTGAGAAAAAAACGAGATTTTTAAATAACAATACAGAAACTAGATGATAATATTTGGGAGCCAAAGTGCAGGGCTCTTAATCGTAGAATAAATATCAATCTCTCTTCGATGGAGAATAAAAGTATCTTCAAAATTGTCCTCCTTTTGGTTGGATATTTGAGTTGCTGCTTTGGGTATTATTTTATTATCTTTGTGACCCACTATAGGATATGTCTTAGCCCAAACTACTCAAACATAGCATAAACCTCAGCAACCCTATTGTTTTCATCTGTTATTTGAATTCCAGTTTTATTTATTTTTTGAGTTATGGTGCCAAGCTTTTATTTCTTGATTTTTTAAGCGAAATTCCAAGCAAGGTGACTTTTTTTTCTGTTTGATTTGTCTGCGTTTGCCGTCGCCGTCGTCGTCTTCTTTCTGGGTGCGAATTTGTAATGCAAATTTCGTTTGGCATCAAAGTCTGTTGCCTGATCATAATCCCCGCATATCTTCGACTCTATATACATACATATGTACAATACACATACAGGTAGAGTTTTTCTAGCTTTTTCTGCGCATATAATGGGTTTAAAAATAAATAAAAAAAAAAAGGTATTAATTAACAACAAAAATAACCTGACTGGAGGCACGCTTTGGCGTTATTTCATCGCGACTTTCAGGAAAGCCAAATGGCAACAGCAATGCCATCAATCTTGAGAGCCGAAACCCCTATTGTTATTTTGTTATTTGTTATATTTTTGGCACTCTTTATTTATTTATAAAGCAGACGGAGCTGCCAGTCGTCGCCATAGCACACAAAATCGATCCATGGCGCGAAAGCCAAAAAAAAAAAAAGGTAAACGTTAAGCCGCAAACCGCAGACTTTGACGTCTTTGGTGCGCTTACCCTCCGCCTCCCCGCTAGAGTATGCCCCCCTCAATCAACCACTACTCTGTTGTCGGACAGTAGCCGAAAAGCGGGTTAATCCGTCCGATCCGCAATGGAGTCGTGAGAAGGGCCACCAGACACAAAAGATTTCACACCCTTGTAACCGACGAGTGGAAGTTTTTCTTTTTTTTTTTGTATTGTGGAAAACTACGGAGATCTTCATGGACCCAGACCCCAATTTGCTATCATTTGATGGCACTCCTCTCTGCACATCACGCCCCTCTGTGCCACACCACTCTACGAACCTCACACAAAGCATATTTACAGGCTTTATGACTCTTAACACCTGATAACATTTGATTTAGATATCAAAACGAGTAATTAGTGGATGACATACTGGATATATATGTAAAATTTCCATATCTCTGCGGTGGTATTTTTGGTTCTTTCGCTTGCGACTTTTCCATGGGCATTTGGCCTATATTTAGATATGTGTGCCATGCCTCGTTCGTGCACGTCGTTGAGATCATGGAGTCATAATGATATAATCGTGTGACCCATTTCGAGCAAAGGGAAGAACTTAAATGATGATCACTTATCGGAGATCAGTATCCATAGTTGATGTCTCCTCACAAAGCGGAGTTGTTGAATGTGTCTAGGAGCAAACAAGATATTTTTGTTTCTAATATCTATTCCCCAAAAATGAGCAAAGATTTTGTTTTCTCTTCAATTGATTTTCGCTTACATTTTTCGTTTTTTTATAGGGAAATTCCCAAAGCAATTTCAGTAATGTCTCAAGAAAGGTATGTACCCTCTTTTATCGAACAACCCAATGGGTGGGCGCACGCACGTATTCCCCTCTGCTGCCATCCGGAAATGTTTCGAGTCCCCGAAAAGGGAATTACTTTATTGTATTCGCACGATTTGCGATCTGCGATTGGGTCTTGTCTTACTAGATAGATGTTGTATGTATTGTATGTTCATATGTGTGCACATGAGTGGGTGTTTGGTTGGTTCTGTTTCGGTTTCTGATTGCGTGACATTTACTCGGAGAATCGTACTACCAAAGTCGAAGCGAAGTCGAAGTCTCATGATGATTTCTGATTGTATGCATCGTACGATCTCTGTAAGCAGCCGATCTTCTATCTCCAGTTCCGGCACACAGCCAGCAGCCAGCAGCCATAGCTGCTGACGTCAAGGATTTTAATCGAAAGTTGCTCTGACCCACATATAGACATTGAAAGCACAAGTGGTTGGCCTATCCCCCCCTTATACCCCATACCCCAGGCCACAGGCCCTTCTTGGCAGTCGTGTATGTCTGTTGCTGACTAAAAATCGTAACCGATAACGTTACCCCGAGTCCCATGCTCCGCAACACGTACTCCTCGGGCGAGCTGTCGCGTCTTTCATGGCGTACACTACGAGTATTTCACCATATGCCCACCCAACACAGTGTGGCCCGACACCGATAAGGCAGCAGGCAGCACCCGCACCGCACCGCATGGCTATGACTGATTGTCTGCCGCAGCAGAAGGCGGCGAATAGAACATCTTATCAGCTGACGTCGTCGTTGTTAACCGCTGGAAAGCACTGGAAAGCGCAGAACCAGAACTACAAGCAGGGCGAGAGGGGAGCGGCATAAACCTTAGAGGCAGCGATAGACCCAGACACCGGCCCCATGCCTATTCACTCGTATGAGAAGGGGGAGCAAAGTCTATGAGCAACGTCATCATCCATAAAACAAGTTGGGAAGCAAACGACCTTGCAAAATATTTCCAACCCCCACCCCCCATAAATACGGCACCTGCCCAATGTCCAAGCAGGGTGGCAGCAGGGGGTTGTCGCTGGCTGAATGAATCAGAAGTGACGTTAGCCCACGTCCATTCAATGATTCGATGACGGAGGCATTCTAATGATGGATGGATGGATCAGGCGATTCTGCTCCAGGATGTAGTCCAAGTTCTTGGAAGATCTGTATGAGCAATGCCATGATTTAGTGTGGGAATGAATGAATGCATTAGAGGCATATGATATCATTTAACTGGAATCAATATCAGACTTTTAGTTGAACATCCGCTAGGCTAGGAATATCTTACTACGAGTATTCTCTGTGATTCCATGACACCTTCTCCTTTATCTAAGGTAATTTATTTTGAGATTGCATATTGCTGGCAATCTCTGAAGCTAATCGTTGAACTTTTTTCAGCTCTGAATTCTATTTAAATGAGACATATTTTTCGTAATTTTTAGATTATGAAAATAGTTGTAAGACTATGAAAATAGGTAAGTCCAAGCATTAATATGGCTACTCGTATAAAGGAGAATCGAAACCCTTCTTTATATAACACAAATCATACGATCTGTTGATTCTTTCAACAGTCGCTGCGGGTCCCGAACCCCAGACATGCCCCAGGCGACTCAATCTATGGCCAAAAAACACAGACAGGCAGAACACACAGACAGAAAGTGGAAGAAGTTCAAGATTTTTGTTAGTTAGCTGATTTTCAAGTTTTTTTTTTGTTGTTGTTGCTGTTGTTGGTATTTGTCTTTGGCGCCGTCTAGCTCAAAACTGTCTAAAGCTGTCATTAATTAGAATTTGCAGCGTGTCGTCGCCTGTCTGGTCAGATTTGGCCCCCACAAAAACAAAAAGCTGAAGAAGATCGCAATTCAAAGATAGATTTTGTTCGAGCGCTGTCTGGAATTCCCCTCAAAAGGAACAAATAAATAAAGATGAAAAAAAATTTGGCAGCAAACTAAAAAAACGACTAAAAAAAGAGTACAAACAAAAAAAAAAAAAAAAAAGTTTAAAAATAATCATAAATAAAGGTAAAGGAAAATAAAGCAAATGTTGAACCAAAAACCAGTCGCTGGAGACCCCCAGAGATCTTTGGAGCCACCGCAGATACACGCGCGCCGCTCAGAGCAATTTTCAGCGCGTGAGGCGGAGTCCACGCGACTGAATGCAGCGACAGAGGCAGAGGCAGAGACAGCTGCAGAGGCAGAGAGAGCGGCAGAGGCAGATGGATACCAGCAGCAGCAGCTGAGTTCACACGCTCCGCTCCATTGTGCGGTTTTATTCCATTTGATTGTATGCCGTTTTCGCGGAATTTGTGGCGACATTCCCAGCACACTCCATGCATAGTATGTATATGGCGACAATGTGTGTGTTGGTGGTGGTGGGGGCTACAGTGGGGCTTTTATACAGTGAACCATTTGAATCGAAACTGGTTATATCTCTCTCTCTCTGATCTAAATGACAAATGAATCAATTTGTGCTTTATTTTTTGTTTATCTAATTTAAGCAGATTATTCTTTGGAACATTTGTTTGAATGATTGAATAAAATCCCAAATATATTCACTTTTTATGGCTACTTTTCTTGGTGGGGAAGTGTGAATAGATGGCACAGTAAAAGTTTGCTGTTTTACATGTGCTGTATCTACTGTAAATGTCCACTTTTTTTCTGACATTTAATTTGCCGCTGACATTCTGTCAATTAGGTACGGAGGCAGGGCATGTGTGGGCGTTTGATTGATGTTAGAAACAAAAGCCGCCACCGCCAATGAGAATGAGAATGTTACTAAACCACCAACTGAATGACTGAATAACTAACTGACTGACTGAATGACTAACTGACTAACTGCCAACAGGTGTCCGTGGCAGCAAACACCTCTCTCCTTCTTCGCTGGCGCTGGCTGGATTTCCCCCCAATGACAGCGGGACTGATAGATAAATGCCTCATAAATCAAGAGTATGTAAATAGTTTACGCGCGTGTGGTGTGTTCTACTTCTATTTGCCCATTGAAGCCGCCCATTGAAACCTAAGGCTTAGAACACAACAGACACAAAGACCGATAAACGTTTTGGCTGTTTCTCAATTCTGGGAACAACAGAACAGAATGTTAAGGCTGAGACTGGAGCTGCAAATTGTGGCACGTTTTGCTCATTATGCCGCCTCAGTGCGCCGCTCTCTATAACCGATGTCCGTCGGCATTTACTGTCATTCGTTATTATTTATTTATATCTTAATATTGGGGAAAAAGAGTTCTGGGAGCATGTCCGGCGTGTGGCAACACATTTAAAGCATTAGCTGTGGAGATATTATAGGCGGCATAGCTTAGATAAAAGATTATTACATTTTTCGGTATTGAAACTTCTTCTGTGGAGCCCTCTCCTTGCCACTTAATTGCAGTTCCAATATCTTTGCAAATGAATTGTCGAGCAAATTCAAGCAATAAATTCAAATTCCGCGATACAAAGTCAATGCAATGCTTACATAATCCAATGCTGAACCCAACCCAGGACTGAACTTACGTAAGCGTTGTTTTTTTTTTTTTTTTTTTTGCAAAATGAGAGAAAAGGTATGGAGAAAGGGAACACAAAAAAAAAAAAGAAAAAGTGTTTATGCGGGAAAAAAAAAAACGGAAGTGCTGCCGTGTGACCCACTTAAAAAACAACTTCGACACGCGCCAGCTAAAGTCTATATATAGGGAGAACACAAGAGATCGCAGATAGATACAATACATATGTACATACAATACATATGCATATGTGTACATACATAGTGGGTATTGGAACTGGTAACTACAATATGGCTACAATATTTCTACTACATATGTATGTAGTATGTAAGGAATTAAATAATCTTCAAAGTGTTTAATCTCTTCTAATGAGTATTCTCTTGTCTCCATTCCCATTATCATCTGATTATTGCGGACAAGCTCTCTGAAGCTGTGAAGTTTGGCTGCTATAAATTTGTATATTAAATGTATATTATTGATGGATAAGCAGCAGCTATTATTAATTATCCAAAAGATAATATTCCCTACACAATTATTTCTTACGAAATTCCATAATAAATAAACATACATATGTACATACATATGTGCATATGTATTTCCAAGTCATATCCAAAAAAAAAAATCTTCATATTTTTCTGGCATGCAAGTTCGTGCCACGCGCCAATGCCATAAAGATGGTTTCGGGTGGGGAACCACACAGGAGATCCCCAGCCCACAAAGATGAAGATATACATACATATGTATATATAATAACAGTAATCAAGAGATCTTTCCACCCACTCACCCTCCCATACATTAGATGCCTTGAGGGTGGGGCGCCTGACGACAGAGCCACAGAGTCAACAGTGGGTGGAAAAACAACAACAACAACAACAAACGCTCACTCGTGCAAACAACAAGCAAAGCCAGAAACGGACGGAAACGGAGGCAAAGACAGAGACAGAGATCGGGATGCGACGAGAGAGCGAGACAGCGAAAGAGAGTGAACGATGAGAGAGGGGGGAGTGAACGATGCGAGAGGAGTGAGTGGAGAAAGAGAGTGAACGATGCGAGAGGAGGGAGTGGAGAAAGAGAGTGTACGATAGGCAAGGGAAGGAAGAAAGACAGTGAACAATGCGAGGGGAGTGAGTGGAGAAAGAGAGTAACGAATGGTCTGATGGAGCGGACGGGGGGAAAGCGCATACATACACACTATACATATAATCGCATATAGAGATTGTGCGGCACGTGCCGCTCGCGTCGTCAGCTCCAAATGGGGGCCAATATACATATGTATAGGCAATGGCCGAAGGCGAAGTCGAATTCGATTTCGAGACGACGTGCAAGCGATCGCGGCAGCTCGTCAGCTGCGCACGTCACCCGCTCGTTACACCACCCACCCAGCCGCTCTACTCCCCCGTTTCCATCACATAATCCGCAATGCACATATGTACATGCATACACCCCCAACCTACCCCTACCATTCCCCCACCCATCGATCGATCCATTGTGCCTCTGTCTTCATGGGCGGCACCATGGGGTTAATGGAGCATGATGGCGTTTTCAATTTGAACGCTGCACACAAATTATCGTCCGTCCGTCGGTCTGTTCAGCCAAAACACTGTCCAGCAGAACCAAGAGCGAGTCGAGAAGTGTAATGGGAGGAGCGAAAGTAGTGAATTATTTGCCCAATTAGAAAGTTCAAATCCATAAAAAGAATCTGCATTAATTTGCCTGCTTATTGAATGACAGCCGGAGGGTAGGGTAGGGTGGGTTATCCCCCCCGCCACAGGGTAGATCCGTGTGTTGTTGTTGCTCTAAGGCCTATCATGGGGCTCTAAGATCTGAAGACCCCAAAAAGTACACGGCATTTCGCAGTACCGGCTTCAAGTCTAAAGTACTCTGGCGGGCTTTGCTGACGCACGAGATGATTATCAGTTGAGAGTCTGAGCGGTATGGTGGGGGAGGGGGTGGGTACTGGACAGGGCAGGGCAGGCCAGGGCAGAGCAGAGCACGGGCAAACGATCGCTGCTCCCCAATGGCTGGCTGGCAATCAGCAACACGAGCCCCAGCCCCAATTGAGCGTGTAAATTTTGCACATAAGGTATGTCGTCTGTTCAACTTATATTTTATAATATTAACTTAATTTCATATTTGTGGATACGGACTTCGCCGGGAAGGTAAATGCTGTCATAATTACGAAGTGCCACCAGGTTGCCTAAAAAAGATAGGGTCCAGTCAGTCCTACTTAAAAATCATATGAAGAGGGAGGAAATATTTGACAAACTTAATAAGTTCGCAAAAATTTTTGATTAAATCAATAAAAAAAAAAAGTCGTTAAAATACTCTAGCGTTTTTTAATAGCTATCATTAAAATTTTCTAGCTATTTCTAGCGTTTTTCAAAGGCTAGTTTAGCTATTATATGACCCAAAGAGTTGGCAGCACTGCTGGTAACTGCAATAAGAAATGGAATGGAATGAAATGGGTCACCGGTTCATAAGAGATTCTGGCTAAAATTTTTCTACTATGTACAGTTGTGTTCAAAATAATAGTAGTGCTCCTCAACATATTTTCAAAACCATTTTTTTTTAACACTTCCAGTCATCCAAATGAAAACAAATGATACCTTTTTTGAATAGATTGGAATGTATACATTAGAAAACCGAAGAAGTTTCATTACATTTTGCTTTCTACTTTTTTGTTTCACTTGACTTTAGGCGAATACCCATGAAATCTGCTGTTCAATAAAATAGTAGTGCTGGGATAATTTAATTTCAAAAAAATGAAAAAAGATAGAAATTAATTTAAAAGAGTCACAATCCGTAAGCTCAATTTAGTTGTTATATATAATGATGAAAATCATGTTTGGAAATAGCGAAACTTTCGATTTTGGAGCGTAAAAGAAATCATTGCTCGGTGCAGAAGAGGAGACATCAGAGTTAGACCAAAACTAAAAGGTTGGAGGTATAAGGGGAGTTGAAAAATAAGTTTTTGTACTCTTAATATTGTATTTGACTCAATTGAGTACAAAAGTAGACTGAAAATCAATTTTTATGTGAAAAACATATCTTTTGCATGGATGGTCGACGAAGGTTAAAGGCAAGACCCAACCTTCAGTACCCTCAAAAATTATGAAAAAAATTTTATATCGCTTTTGAAAGTGATGTGACAGTTGGTAGACAACTGATTACACATTATTAAAAGTCCAAAAAGTCCTGGAAACTTACGTTTTGGTCATAAAATACAAGCCCACGACTCAAGTTAGCAGAAACGCTGTGGGCTGGCCTGAGTCGCAGTCACGAAAAATACTTTTGACAGATGAGGGTAAGGTTGTATTATATGGTAAGATAGACGCCAAAAGAATATGTTTGGCATTCAAAGAAATCCGATTTCCCCAAAATCTGGAAAAAAATAGCATTGAATATGCTGGGCTTACCCCTATGGGGCTCAGCTCATATGAACTAGTACGGTACAGTCTGGCGTTGGAGTATTTAACAAAACTGAGTATGCAGATATACTTTAATATACATAACGTTCATATTAAAATTGAAAGATGCCTTTCAAAAGTATCTTTAAACATGATAATGACCTGAAAACCTCACAAAAGCCCGCTAGGAATTGGGTTTCATCCGAAAATATTGAGGTTTTGCCATGTTCACCTCAGTCCCTGGATCCCAATCTCATCTAAAACTTATGGGGAATGTCAAATACATTGTTAAAACTGCAAATCTGTCAACCAGACTAAAAGTTCTGGCAAGTGGGTTAAGCATAATCGGCTGAAATCCTATTGACGCGTTGGCAGGACCCTATTGGCCCCATGCCTGTCCGGTGTATGGCCATAATGACAACAAAATTGATTAGAAACTATATATTAAAGCTCAAGAAACATGAGGAATATGAATTATAGGTTTTAATTTGAGTTTCGTTGATTTTTTCGATTTTATAAAAAAAATACTACTATTTTATTGAACAGCAGATTTCATGGGTATACGTCCAAAATCAAGCAAAACAAGAAATTGGAACGCAAATTTAATGAAACTTCTTCGGTTTTCTAATGTATACATTCCAATCTATTCAAAAAGGTATCATTTGTTTCATTTGGATGACTGGAAGTGTTAAAAAATGGTTTTGAAAAATATGTTGAGGAGCACTACTATTATTTTGAACACAGCTGTATGTAAGGAATTAAATAATCGGCAAAGTGTTTAATCCCTCCTAATGAGTGCGCATTGTCTTCATTCCCATTATCATCTGATTATAGTGGACAAGCTCTGTGAAGCTTTGTATATTAAATGTATACTATTGATGGATAAGCATGAGCTATTATTAATTATCCAAAAGATAATATTCCCTACACAATTATTTCTCAATTCCATACAAAATTTCATAATAAATAAACATACAGTGATGGAAAAAAATAATAGAAACGGCATTTTTTTTTTTTCGCATTTTTCAAAAATTTTCTTCGGTCAACAATTTTTTTCAAGTTTAATAATTTTGATAGATAGTATATATAGTAATGTATCAAAATGGAACAAAATATTAATTTTCAAAAACCCATTGTAGCAGAAAATAATTTTTTAAATATTTAGGTCTGGAAAAATAATAGAAACGGATGACTTAAAGCTATGAAAAACCGTTTTGTAGCTTCAAAGGCTTTTAGTTTGATTTGTAACTTTATTATTTAGTTGTGCCACCGCAATTTTTGATGACTTGGGTGCATCGACCACCCATAGAATTTCACCAGATTGGCACTATTTGATGGATCTATGGAGTACCAGTCGGACTTCCCTTTTTCCCCAAATCTTCCATTTTTTTTTTTTTAGACTTATACCCTCCAATCCTTTTCTCTATTATCCCTCAAAGGTGCTCAAGTGGATTTGGGGCTGTAGACAGCGAAGGCCATTCCATCAAGGGAACTTTTTTTTGTCCAGGAACCATTTTATAGCCAGCCCTGAAGAAGGCTTCGGGTCATTATTCTGCTGGAACTCCCATTTTAAATGGCATTTCCTCTTCAGAATATGATAGCATTATACTGTCGAGTAAGTCTACGTAGTGGATGGCACAGATATTTTCTTGTATCGAAAGTTTTGGACCAACACCCGAATGGGAAAAGCATCCCCACAACATGATGCGTCCACCACCGTGCTCAACTGTTCAAATAGAAAACTTTTAGGTCGTGCCCAGTGTTCTTAGGGCGCCCTATATGTGGTTTCCCATCAGATCTAAGCAAATTAATCTTGGTTTCGTCCGACTAAAAAAATTTTTCCCATTTTGAACGCAAAAAATGCACCTTCGCGAAATGTACCCTTTTGAAAATATTTTTTTTTTATGGTTTGGTACCTTTTAAGGTAAATGGCTCCTTATATCTTCTTAACCCAGCCTATTTATTATAGTACGATTAATCCCCTGTGCATTGTGATCAATTTTAATATCTTACGACGAGAGAAATGTTTTTTTTTTTTAAATTTCGAACAAGGCGTCAGTTGAAATTCACCGATGTTGCTCGCTTTTTTCGCTTTTTCTCTGGTTCGTTGTTGTTGTGAACTGCCTTAAACACTTTTTTTGAACATTTAAGAGTTGTAGCTATAGCTGACATAGTTTTGCTTTCATTTCTGAACGTAAGAATATGTCATATTTCAATATCCTTATGATGTATGCCACGGCCCATTCTAAAACGAATATCAACAACAAATATAACGGGATCCGCAGAAAAAGTTATTTAGCATCTTCTTTTAACGTTAGTCTATGAAATGTTACCTATATAATTCGATTACATCCGATTTAAAACAAGATAAATACCAAATTGGAGTGCGTTTCTATTATTTTTCCAAGACAAAATCGAGGTCTTTCCACAATTTTACATACACAGCTAATAATTCTCAAGATATAAGCCCAAAAGAGATTCGAAGTAAAGCTACATTATCCTGAAACCAAGCCCAGTGGTTTTATGCAAACAATTTCATCCAAAAAGAAATATTTGGTTTCAAATGTGAATGCGCCTGTCGTTTCTATTATTTTTTCCATCACTGTACATACATATGTACATATGTGCATATGTAATTCCAAGTCATACATAAAAAACAAAAAAATATCTTCATATTTTTCTGGCATGCAGTTCGTGCCACGCGCCAATGCCATAAAGATGGTTTCGGGTGGGGAGCCACACAGGAGATCCCCAGCCCACAAAGATGAAGATATACATATATAATAACAGTAATCAAGAGATCTTTCCACCCACTCACCCCCTCCCCATACATTAGATGACTAGAGGGTGGGGCGCCTGACGACAGAGCCACAGAGTCAACAGTGGGTGGAAAAACAACAACAAACGCTCACTCGTGCAAAGCAAGAAACGGACGGAAACGGATACGGAGACAGAGACAGAGATCGAGATGCGACGACAGAGCGAGACAGAGAAAGAGAGTGAACGATGGGAGAGGAAGGGGGAGGAAAGATGCGAGCGATAGGCAAGGAAGGAAGAAAGAAAGTGAACAATGCGAGGGGAGGGAGTGGAGAAAGAGAGTGTACGATAGGCGAGGGAATGGAAAAAGAGAGTACACAATGCGAGGGGAGGGAGTGGAGAAAGAGAGTTATGAATGTATGGATGGAGCGGACGTGGGGAAAGAGCATACATACATACATACATATATAATCGCATATAGAGATTGTGCGGCACGTGCCGCTCGCGTCGTCAGCTCCAAATGGGGGCCAATATATGGGCAATGGCCGAAGGCGAAGTCGAATTCGATTTCGAGACGACGTGCAAGCGATCGCGGCAGCTCTGCTGCGCACGTCACCCGCTCGTTACACCACCCACCCAGCCGCTCTACCCCCCCGTTTCCATCACATAATCCGCAATGCACATACATGCAAACGCCCCCAACATACCCCTAACATTCCCCCACCCATCGATCGATCTATTGTTCGCTGTTTGCCTCTGTCTTCATGGGCGACGCCATGGGGTTAATGGAGCATGATGGCGTTTTCAATTTGAACGCTGCACACAAATTATCGTCCGTCCGTCGGTCTGTTCAGCCAAAACACTGTCCAGCAGAACCAAGAGCGAGTCGAGAAGTGTAATGGGAGGAGCGAAAGTAATTGAATTATTTGCCCAATTAGAAAGTTCAAATCCATAAAAAGAATCTGCATTAATTTGCTGCTTAATGAATGACAGCTGGAGGGTAGGGTAGGGTAGGGTATCCCCCCCGCCCCAGGTTAGATCCGTGTGTTGTTGTTGCTCTAAGGCCTATCATGGGGCTCTAAGATCTGAAGACCCCAAAAAGTACACGGCATTTCGCAGTACCGGCTTCAAGTCTAAAAGTACTCTGGCGGGCTTTGCTGACGCACGAGATGATTATCAGTTAAGAGTCTGAGCTGTGTGGTGGGGGAGGGGGAGGGGGTGGGTGCTGGACAGGGCAGGGCAGGCCAGGGCAGAGCACAGCACGGGCAAACGATCGCTGCTCCCCAATGGCTGGCTGGCAATCAGCAACACGAGCCCCAGCCCCAATTGAGCGTGCTGCTCGTGCTGGGGAGCTCGTGCCGACACAACGACAACGACAATGGATCGATCGATCAGTCGGTCGCTTGGTCAGTCATTCAGTCAGTCGGTCGATCGGTCAGTCGAGCGCTCGCCGAATTCGTTATGGTAATCATCATTAGCCGCATAGCGTCGCGTCGCCCTGCCTGCTCGTGTGCCAGGGTCCCAGACGAGGGCTGCTCTTTATTTTTTTTTTTTTTTTTTAGACAAAGGTCAAGCGAGATAGAGCCAAAAATATCGAGCTGGGAAACCTATAGAGAAAGTACTATTTCCGTTTGAGCTTTGTTCCCGCCCCAATCCCTGGCTATGTCTGACTAAGCAGGTGGCGGGCGGTTCGCCGACTTCTCAAAATCAGCCTCTATATATGTTTGTACTAGTGTGTACCAGTTATCACTTGACTCGTTTTGTCACCGCACAACTTCCTGCTACTTGAAATCTGAAGAAGGGTTCGGACCTGTTTGTTTTTGCCCGTAAATGCGGAAGCAAGCCAACAACAGCCTCTAGACGTTTTTTCTTACAAAAAAGGCGGAAACAGGCAGGTTTTTGGGTGGTTTAGCGTCTTATCAATCGTTTTTCCATCCGTGTGGTAAGGTCAACATCTTTAATGCCTTTTGATAAGCAATGTCGCCGCCTCTTTGAGCTGCGGTTCGTTGTTGTTGTTTTTGGTTTTGGTTTTGGGGTCGCTGCCATTTGGCCCTTTATGACTTTCCCCTCTGGCTAATTAGCTCGTATTCGGTGGCATAGGCTGACTCGGACACTGAAGCGGACTCGGACCTCAAGTTGTTTACTTAGACGCCGCCCGAGATGCGATTAGATTGAGGCGCACTCGCAATCGTATGCCCACCCTCCCCTCCCTCCCTCCCCCCGCCGCATGATTGATGGTTTATTTTTAGTCATTTTCGGATTATTAATATTCCATTTTATATTTGTGACTCCTGGACTTGTGTGTCGAGTGTCGAGTGCGCCGCGCCGCGCCGCGCCGCACCGTGCCGCGTGTACGGGGACGGAGTAATCAGCACTCAGTTTCACTCAGTTTGTGGGGGCTGTGTTTGTTCTCCTCCTGGTTTCAAGTATTTCGAGTATTTCTTGTATGTATTTCTGTATTTTATGGCAGACACAGTTTTGGCGGACACGGCCACGGACTTTGGCACACTTGTTGAGGGGCCTTCCATTGTTTTAGGGGGCCATATCTATAGGTCTGTACGAGTACGAGTACAAGTATTATCGATAGGGGTAGGACCTAGTACAAACTACTGCGCCTCAGGTGGCAGAGTCCACGTGACTTGTGCCACACAGCAAGCACACGGAACAAGGAATCTTTGTTAAGCAACAGGAGATATACATATGAACAATTGACTTTTGATTCCTGTTCAGGCAGGTGCAATAATCACGTGTTGATTTTACAGAAAACTATATACAATAAAATGATAGAAGATACGCTTACTATAATTACTATTACTATTATTTACAAACATACATACATATGTATGTATATTCAGGATATTATTTCGTTAAACGAATCGAAAGAAAACAGTGTTGAAAAAAATAGATAATGAAATTCCATCGAAACGCGCATTCGCAGTACTTCAGCCAAGGGAAGATAGTATCGGAAAAGGGGAAATATATGTATCATGTAAAGAGAACCTTCTAGAACTCATACATACATACAATCTACATATGTATACGATACTCTTAACCTTCTAGAATTCTGCAGTATTTCTTAGTACCCTGAATACGCAACTCCAATATGATATATAACCCCCATTATGTGATTCGATTTCATGGCATTCGTCTTTGTGCCTCACACCCTTTGCGTCGTACTCTTTATCATTTGAATGGCGTTCCAATGTCGATTGCTTCTGTAGACCCATACGCGTTTGACTGGTCACCATTCACTTCCCTACCAACACCTCCTTCCACTCCTCCTCCTCCTCCTCCTCCTTTATTCATTTCAGTTATCTTTTTTGGCAGAAGTCGAGCCCACTTCAGTTGAGGCCCTGGAACGGCCGGAGAGTCAATAACACTTTGAAAAATTGACCAAGTCCCCAACCCCCCGAAAGCTTATCGCATAAGGAGCGTGACAGGCAACGGCATCGGCACCAGCACAGGCATTGGCACCGGCACCGGTAGCCGCCCCCCCTACCGGTAGCCAATATTCTAGTCACCATCTTATCATGAGATCCACAAAAACCAAACTCGTGCTCCGCGTTTTGTGTTATGTATGTGCCCGGGAACGTCAGCCGACCTTATCAGAGACCTAAAGTATGTACACACATATACATACATAAATTATATGTAGATATAGATATGGTATCGGTGTACGAGAAGTATATGTATTGTAGATTATATCTAGGTAGGTAACAGTTGACTGGCACTGGAACTGGGGATGGGGATGGGGACTGGAACCGGGGGGGCTGGGGCATGAGTTTTAGCGTGTGCCATGACGAATGCGATACTCTCCCCCAGGCAAAAATTCTATTTTTACAACAGAACAGCACAGGCAGCACAGACAGCACAGACAGAACAGCACAGAACCCCACAGCAGCAGCAGACCCTCAGAGAGAGACCCCGCAGAAGCAATGAACTATACAAAATTTTCCATGAATTCCGTGCTATTTGTTTTGTTTGCCTTTTGCAACCCAGCCGCCCCAGAGCCCGGACCCCCATCGCTGTGGCTTTTATCAATAATTATTTTGTTGTGCCCGACACTGCCTCGAGTGGTTTTGTTCTTATCAACACCTGAGGCTCATAGTAGAGTGTAGTGGAGTGGAGGGTGAAACTGCAGCTGGAGCGGAGTGGCAGGGTCTGGGTCTGAGTCTGAGACGTTACACTACTGTGCTGTGCTGTGCTGGTCGTGTGACACAGACCCCCACAATCACGTAGACCCCATCACGATTCGAACTGCAGCAGCAGCAGCAGCATTCGACTGTCTTCTATAATTAGAAAAATGCAAGGCTGTGGCCAGCGATCACTGGATCGATCGATCGATCGATCGTTCGAGCACTATCTATCGATCTGTTGCCATGTGTAAACCATACCCTTGCCTAAGGAGTGGAGCTTATGTCTATCTGCTAATTGATTGCGTGTGTGGGGGGTGCGCCATCTATCGATCTATTGTTTGTCCGCTCTTATCGCTCGATGGCTCCTTGAGAGTGTGTGGAAACTTTTTTTGTGCATGGCTCGCCCGGTGGCCATTTTATGAACGATGTTACTCGATCTACAGACAGGTTCCTCAATCGATGGATAATTTAATGCTCTACAGCAGCGGCCATTATTCAAAAATGTCTCTATCCTGCTCTCTTTCGCTCTGGAAAATAATTAAAGTTGCAACAGCATCCGAAGCAGGCAGCTGCCGCTCTGTTGGGTGTTAACTTGCTTAACGTGCATCAAGTCGCATGCAATTATGCGATGCAAAAAGGGTTCGGCCTGCGCTTCGCGATTCGCTGCAAATGCAAATGCATTCAAGTAGCCCTTCCACCGATGTCCGATGCCCGATCCCCAAGCCTCTCTGTGTGTAATTGAACAATTTTACCTCATTCCGTGGCAGCTGCAGCAATGGCGTAGCGGATCACAGTGGTTGCAGCATACCATAACAAAGGGAACTCAATCTTTGCTCAGCTTTGAGATATTTTTCGAGGATTATCCATCGCAAAGGCAACTTCCTAATAAACGAACTCCCCTCACTGATTTAAGCGAGAAATTGGACAAACATCCAAAGGATCGTCGTCCCTTTTTTCATATATCAACGAACCACTGTTCGATGGCCGAGAGCCATGGTCAGTGCAATGTTTATTTAGGCCCCCAACCGGCTCTTGTCCCAACATCCAGCAGCCGCACACGACGCTGAACAGCAATGAAGAGGATTCCAGGCCCAAACAAAGGCGTTGGCCATAACAACTCAATATACAAGGTAGAAACAGAAAGGGAAACAGCGATACGGATACGCACAAGGAGAGAAAAAGAGAGAGAGACGTGGATCCACAGACGTGGATCGTTGTCTCAGGCCATCCGCTGGTGTGCTGGTACATTTATGTAAATACCAAAATGGACGTGGACGTGGACCTTGATTTCCATGTAAATTTCATTGGACCTTCGGCAAGGGGTAGGCAGGCAGGCAGGCAGGCAGGGCCTCGCAGGTGCGAACTACTTTCAAACTACCGATTGGAGAGTACATACATAGCTCGTACCTCGTAGAAATGTTTGCTTTTCCCCCTAGTCAAAAGTCAAAGGCAGTTAATTAGCTGCCTTGCTGCCTGTTTTCTAATGCGTGCTCGCCCCTCGGGCGTA
Organism: Drosophila bifasciata; assembly: GCA_009664405.1. Classification (NCBI taxonomy): domain Eukaryota; kingdom Metazoa; phylum Arthropoda; class Insecta; order Diptera; family Drosophilidae; genus Drosophila; species Drosophila bifasciata. The sequence continues at coordinate 38,579,079 of CM019043.1, forward strand.
TGAGTAATGTCACACCCAGAGGACGTTCAGAGAGCTCGTTCAAATATCAAATATTGACAGACAGGGGCTCTGCTCTGCTTTGGTCTGTTCGCTTTTCGCTGTTCAGTTCACGGGGTTGGGCTCCAGTGAACGTCAACGACTCTTAAATCAGTACCCGAGGAACTCTCTCTGTGTGTATCTGTGTATCTGTATCTGTGCAAACAAGAAAGTGAGTGACAAATATTGACACCGATCGACCGATACCCGAGGGCTGCAAAATGAATAGGAGAAAAGGCAAAAGCAAAATTCAGTTCGACTGTCTGGACAGATATCAGGGCAGAATATAGAAGAAGTATTATGCCCCCCCTCAGGTGGAGGCCTGGGGTTCCAGGGTCATCTGATTGCTCGAGTCCATTGACGTAAATGCGGTGGCAAACGACAAAAGCAAAAAGCAAAAACAAAAACAATAACTCCAACAATCACAAGACATTTGGAAAATGACGCGTGCTGTTGTGCGCCGCTCCGCTGCCTCAGGCCCCACACCCAGAGAGCCAGAGGCCCAGAGCCCCACCTGTCAAGTGGCGCACGGCTATGCCGGTTCTTTCCTCTGATAAAAGTGTTTAACATTCATTAAGATTAATAATAATAAAGGCAGCAGACAGCAGACAGAAACCAGCGCCAGCCAAAACCGAAACGAGTTTCAAATACTTATTTTTCTTTACCGAGTTTTTTATTTGTGAGCATACAAAAACAAATATTCCTCCTTTTCGCGACATAAACCCATAAACCATAAAAGTTTTGATGCATAATATTCTAACTGGTTCTCGAGCCAGACATGTTAAATTCCATAAATATTTTCATAATAAAGGGTATTGCTAGTCGGTAAAGTCCAAATGCCTAGCAATATGAAGAGAATAACAAAATATAGAGACAGAAACTCCGCAGCAACGCAGAGTCCCGTTCATTATTCCTTGTGTTTCTACCGCAGGAGCTTCTTGTGTTTGCTGAAAGAGAGAGCGAGAGGCCTAAGAGCGATAGTGTTGTTGTTGTTGGCTGGAGAGAGGCGATAGAAGGTTGAATGGAAAAGAGAGCAATGGGCATGAGAGGAGCGTGAGAGGAGCGTGAGAGGAGCAATGCTTGCAGATAAAATGAAGATCAACAGATAAGACAAGTTGCTACTGCACTTAAAGCTCAAGAGAAGAATACAAATAAATAGAAAATGCAATAACAAGAGCAGTCAGCGGTATGCACCGGTATTTTATGCGTTAATTTAAAGAATAACAAAAGACAGAGACAGAAACTCCGCAGCAACGCAGAGTCCCGTTCATTATTCCTTGTGCTTTTCCCGCAGGAGCTTCTTGTATTTGCTGAAAGCGAGAGCGAGAGCGCGAGGACTGAGAGCGAGCGAGTGGGCTGCATTAATGCTGTTGTTGTTGCTGTAGAGAGGCGATAGAAGGTTGAATGGAAAAGAGAGCAATGGAATGAGAGGAGCGTGAGAGGAGCAATGCTTGCAGATAAAATGAAGAGAAAGAGATAAACCAAGTTTCTACTGCACTTAAAGCTTAAGGCAAAATACAAATAAATAGAAAATGCAACAACAAGCGCAGACTGCGGTGTGCACCGGTATTTTATGAGTTATTTGTATAACTACCTGTACATATGGATATCGGAAATGGATATCATATACATACATACATACATATACAGACAAGTAGATGAGAACAAATATATCTCTGTCTATGGAATCTGCATGAAAATAACTTTTATTTCCATAGAAATCAATGAATAGATTGAATAATCTGCGATATGTGGCTGGGTAACGATGACTTGAAGAAATGGTTAAAATTCTAAGAATCAAACAGATAAAAGACTAATCAGAAATAGTAGACAAAGTTCCTCTGTGGGGAGATTAAGGTCTCAAGCTTAGGCCCGAAGATAAAAGATCATTCTATCTATTCAAAGATTCATTATAATGGGGAGGGATATATGTATATGTACAAATACATATATGTGTATCCACAAAATGTAGGCCAACCAATTCCCTTAAATTGCATTTGGGAATACAAAAAATATACATATATTAATATATGTATGTATAGTATGTATGTTTTCTCTGAAGCGCCACAGCAACAAGTATCTAAGTAAATGAATATTTATAAGGCCTGGTCGATCAGGTATTTTATCGGTTAGGAGACTCTTAGAAAACAAGTCACATATTTTAGTGTTTCAGATCGATTCTTGTCCCCAAAACTATGCAGAATATTTGCCAGATATTACGCCGATATTATGGGGAAAATTAGCATAGAGCCAGACCCCAAGCCCTTACCCCGATATCCCCCCATCTGTGGGGACAGCATCGCGAGACGCTTTTCTAATTCAATTTTAATTGTTTTGATGGCCCCACCGTGCGCTGGCTTGACGTCAATGGAATTATAAAAACAAATACAGATGCTGAATAACAACAGCAAATACGAGTGTAACTGTCTATCGATCCCACAAAACTGGTTCGATGCTCTACGATCTACGATCTACGATATCTAGCTGTAGCTCTAGCCCTGGCTCTGGCTCTGCTCTGACTCTGTTCCACGGTATTAGAAGGAATGTCGGAGCTGGAGCTAGAAGCTGGACAGCTGGAAAGTAGCGGATTGCCATGAAAACCGTGACTCTGAATACATCTGGACACGCTTAGGCCTTATGTATAATAATATATTGTATATTGTATCTGGCGGTTAGGCAACGCATCTTTGCATCCGTGACTATGAATCTGATCTGTGAATCTGAATATGGGTAGCTGCTGCCTGCGCCTTTGATTTCACTGAAATATTATTCTTTTCTGCTGATGTTTTTTTTTTTGGGAAATTTCCATGGCTTTTGATATTTTTATTTGTTTGTTTGTTTGTTTCGTTGCGTTGCGTTGCGTTTCGTGCGTTTGTTTTGTTGGCTCTCTTGTTGTTCACTTTCCTACAGAAATTTAAATGATTCTTTATCATTTTTGAAAGTCAAATACGAAGCGAGAATACTCTTATGGAATGGGATTTTTCAATGATCGAATATTTAAGGCGAATATTAAAAAATAAATAAGATATAAACAGAACAAAATATTAATATTAATTTTGAAAGATTTTAAATTGATTTTATGGGTTAAATATAATTAATTTATAGGATAATCTGACAATTTAACTTTCCCTTTTCTGGAACAGCATTTAGCGTTAACACCTTAACCAAGAACCAAGAACCCTAACCCCCACCGCTGTCATTCCAATCTTATGCTGAATCCGTGAAAATTACCCTTCTCTACCCTTATCACTCCTCTACCCTTATTCCATTCCCCTTCCCTCCAACTAACTCCAACTCTTGCCATTATTTGTTAGTACTCTCCCCCATTTGATCAGGGTATGGCTGACACTTTCGATGTCGTCGGGCGATGTCTTATCGGAGCAGCGAGCGCACGCCGCCACGCCGTTTGCTAGTGGAGGAACCGATCCGGCTGTGCTGATTGGTCCCGCTATAAAAAGCTTCGCTGCTGTTGTTCCAGTTTTTTGTTTGTGCGACGGACAGGCAACAGTTTGTTATCGCTCGAAGAGCGTCTATCAAGTGATGACTCTCGCAAACACACACACGCACGCGGACTCACTCTGACAGATCACACAGCTACACACATTTTGTGATATTCTCACGCGACCTTCAGTCACCGTATCACGTGTTGCAGCCGACTGCGGCGTGATCGTCGTGATTGTCCTCAAAAATTAAAGTCTGCCGAGTCTTTGTCAGCAGTGCGAAGAGGAAGGGGAAGAGTGTGAGGGACAGAAGGTGTGCAGAGGGGGGTAGAGGAGCAATCAATTTGTCGCCCGGCCCATTGTAGGAGTGGGATGGTGTTAAATCTTTGATAAAGCCAATTTATGACATCAAAAAACGCTTTGTTTGAGTGTGTTTGTGTGTATCTGTATCGGTATCTGTATCTGTATCTATATCTGTGTTGATTGCTTAGCAACGTTCGCTGATAATGATGTTTATGAGAAGATGTTTGTTTGAAAATCTTCCATAGATCATAAACGAAAACGTGACCAGAGCAAACGCTAGAGGAAAACTTTGCAGCCATAGGAAATATTCCAAAAAAAAAAACACACACAAAGCGTGGAAAACTTTTCATTGCAAACACATGTGAAAATATGGACCCCCCCCACCACCCCGCTCAGCTGCCCTTCCCTCCTCCCTCTTTTTGGTGTACAACAAATTCTAATTTGTGTCATCGTAAATAGCGTCAGGTTATCAATTAAGCTATTGATTTATGCATCATCGTAAATCGAAAACAATAACAGTGGCAGTGGCAGTGTGGCAGCAAGCAACGGGCAACGGACACCAGGCACCCTCTGGTTTCAGAGGTTTCAGCAGTTTCAGCGCTTCCACAGGGTCTTTCGTTATGACAGCCCCTTAATAGCATTTCCATTACAGAGAGAATGGGTTGGCCAGGGGGCGGCGGCGGGACTTGTGGGGGGGGGGCAGCTTCAATTAAGGCAGCCACACCAAATAACCAGGCGTTACTTTTGGTCTGGTCGGTTATCCTTAAAGGGTTTTTAATTAAATTTCACAAGTCTCTCTTTCACCCTCTTACCCTCTCGCTTCCCGTGGCGGTGCGGTGCGGTGTTGCTTCATTTTAATTGAAATGTGTTAAAATTACTTTGAAAGTGTGAAGTCGCTGCACGTTCCAAGGAGCGATCTCTCCGTCCCTCTCCCTCCTACGCTCGCTCTCACGTATTGCACCTTCCTCGTTCCTTACGTATGTATGTATATTGTATTTTGCAATTTACGTTGTCAATTTTAACGCCCCAAAAATATCAGTTCGAACAGCAGTGGAAGGAAGGTCTTCCCGCTCTCTCTCCTTCGCGTTTCCTTGGCTTTCATTTCTGTGTTTTTTTTTTTTTTAGTTGGGTGTGAAATCTGAAGTGGCGTTGATAACTCTAGAGGGTCTCCGCTCAACGGTAAACGGCTGCCTTAATTGTTATTGCTTATGACGTCGGTGCATGGGCAGGCAGGGGTATCGGGATCTCGTAGGGGTCTATAGCTTCCATAGCTGGGCCTTGGCCACGTTCTGTCGAAGGTCTCTGATGTCATGGTTTAGATCTGTATTTGAGATGGCTGTGATTTTTTTGTATTTGTTTGAGTTTACGGCTCCAAATCAAGACTGATTAAACCATTAAATAACAATCTTAAATAATAATACCATGGGTTAGCTGTTTGAAATTAAATTAAAAGGATTTTGATTTAAGCAAATCCAATCATGTTTAACAATTTGAAAGCCTGAAACTTTCGATTTTCGTGCATATTTAAATTAAATTTAAAATGCAAAGCCAAATTATGTTTAATTTTAATTTTTTCCTTTACAAGTTTTGATTTTAAGCATAATTATATATAAATAAAATTACAAATAAATATATTTTTGTTTTTATTAATTTAAATTTAAATTTAAAAATTTAATATTTATTTATATTATATTTTCCTATTAAATATTTATTTATTATATTTATTATTTTCCTTTACAAGTTATTGATTTTAATTAGCATAATTATATATTAATAAAATTAAAAATACATATATTTTTGTTTTTATTAATTTATTTTTAATTTTATTTATTAATTTAATATTTATTCATATTATATTTTTTTACATATTTATTATTATATTTATTATTTTCCTTTACAAGTTATTGATTTTAATTAGCATAATTATATATAAATAAAATTACAAATACATATATTTTTGTTTTTATTAATTTATTTTGTGAATTTGTATTTATTAATTTAATAAGATTTTCCAGTAGTAGAGTTTTAAAAAATCAAAAATTTAGATTAAATGTCCAACAGACATTTATTGTCGCCAGACATTTTTTTTTCTATTTTTGGCAGCTTCAAAATCTTTTTTTTTTTTATCTTTCCATATAATTTCACTTTCCTGTCTGCTATCATTTACCACCCTCCATATATCGTTCTAATTCTGTTTGTTTCACACACAGACCGAAAAAAAAACCAAACAAAACAAAACAAAGTTCCATTCGTGCAATAAATTCATTCGTGCCTCTGGTGTTTGCTGCTTTTTTATGCACCCAGAGACCGAAACAAACAAACAGAATCGCGACAAGCGACTGAACAATTTCATGCATACAAAAAACTATAATAAAATCAAATATAGTATGCATGAAAGCCCCACAAAACCGACAGAATAACCCAAATAAAAAACACACAAGTGAGCGAGAAAAACTTATTACAAAAATTTCCCAAAGTAGAAAACAAACAAAGTTGAATATGGAATACACGAAAAGGGAAATTCCCCAATTAGTTCGATGCCACACGATGCATTCCGTGCTAGTACAAGGCCGAAATTATCATTGGAAAATACCGATAGGCAATAAACATGGCCCCATAAAGACGCACACAAAATGGGCACCAGCAACATTGGCTAGATAAATAGACAGAGCCCGGGAGGAGCCCTCTGTGGATGCAATAAACTTGACCCAGTTCTATGCGGAACGATAAGTCTGTCCAACGCTTGGAAGACGCTGTCTTCCCGGTGGTATGGTTTTTACCCAACGTAAAAGTCAGCCCGTCCGTCTGCAGTTTCAGATCGCGTGTGGGGCCGTCACTTACGTGAGCTTTCGTTTTTGGGGCAGAGCTGCAGCTCATTTCCATATTTTGGCTGCAGCTGCATGGGGGGGACCTGAGACCTGGGACCTGGAACCTGGTCCTCGTGTGAGGCGGCGACCGCCAACAGTCACGACCCCACAGGGTCTCCACACACAGATTCAGCTCCTGGCTCCAGGCCTCAGAGCCAAGACCCATTCATGTGCCGCTGCTGAGGCTGCAGCTCACTCAATTACTATAATTTGCTGGCCCGACTGGGGAGTGGAGAGTGGAGACTCTGACTCTTCTGGCTACTGATTGAATTTCAAATTGCTCAATTTTTGGGCGCAGATTTGCGGTTGGCCACAGCCACAGCCACAGTCCCAGCCCCAACGCCAGCGTCGCCAGCGAAAAGCGAAATTATGTTATTCCAGCGATAAACTGTTTGTTCCTGCGGCATCTGAACATCTTACCACATCTACATCCGACTCGCTGCAGACCAGCCCCCTCGACCAGGACAGGACCACCATGTGCGTGGCTCTCGATCTCAGATTCGGTTGCGGCTGCGACTGCTGCTGCGATCGCCCCTGCGATCTGTGGCGGGTAATTAAACAGGCCCCCAAAAACAAGAACTGTTTTCAGCCAATCTCTGCCACAAAAATTGTTATACAGGGATTGCCGCAAGCAAATTGTTATACTTAAGGAGTCTGGGCAAGCAGAAAAAGGTTTATTGAAACAATTTCTGGAACATAGTGGAAGAATATTTTAAAAAATATATTTTAATATATTTCTAATACAAATATAACTTCATTTAATATATTTCATATATAAATAAACATATTAAGCTACAAATTAAATATATTATATTTATTTAAAAGACTTTCTAAGCTTACGATCTTCAATTAGGAAATCTATTTCCTGAAACGCAATCAAGCAAAATGTAAGTACATACGATGATTACTTTTATGAAGATCGATGATCAATGATCGATGAGAATACATTTCGTTTGTACTTGGGTAAATCTAATCGATTCTTGGCCCATAAATTCAGCAATCATTCTGTAGTAAAATTGTGAATTTTATTTGTTAATTTCTGTTCTGATTAATATAGCCAATTGGCACTGACCCATTTTAAAGATTGAAGGAACTTTGAATGGAAGTTAAGCTTACCAGAACACTCATTTATTAGATCCTTTTTATTTTTTCTAATGGAAATATTATTTTGCTTACTGATTAATGTTGATTAATTGCAGGTATACTCTTGAAGATAGTTTCACTCCTTCAACCATTAAGATTAGTTACTTTCTTTATTCAAAATGTTACTTTTAGAGCATTTAACTATTCGATGGTCTAATGGGAGCTTTTCTTTGCTTTTAATCTTTTTTTAAATTCGCGATTGGAAGGCGCCCCGGATGTTATTAATTAATGCCAAAAAGGGCGAAGGTCCCACATCCACAAATGGGGGGGAAATGGGGATACTCGTATCTGGGAGTCGGCGTTATATGGAATTTACTTGTTAGAGACGGCGTCATTCAGCTAACGAGCCGCTCACGCCGCATGCCGCAAGAGGCAGCCGCAGCCGCAGCCAAAATAAAAACTTTATAAAGTTGTTTGTTACGCATGCGCCTGGGCCTTTGGCCGTTTTTTTGGTTTTTTTTCTGCCTGTTGGCTTCTCTTTTCATTTTTTTTTTTTTTTTTTTTTCGATGACGGTCCGTCGGCGGTTTGCTTTGACGCGGTTTTTCCATTCATTTGCATACATTTTGCGCTTTTGCACATGGCAACCAGACGCGACTCAGTCGCAGTTCCGATCCCCCAGCAACCAGCAGTGGCAGCAATGTTGCGAAATAACTCTGGACACACGCTCCACCAGACACCACACAAAAAGAAGATGAAGATGGAGCCAGACAAGAGTCTCGGACGTCGTCGTCGTCGTCGTCGTTGTCCCTTTGAAGCAGCCTCGTAAATGCCACAGCGACCAGAGGATCGACAAGACCGCAAGTGCATTTGTAGCGATTTTCACAAGTCGTAGCTAATTTTGTGTTGGTTTCTCGCATGGTTTGGCCTGGCTTGGCTTCATTCCCTCCCATTCATTATCAGGGCTGCCGACTGCATTTTATATGTGAAATATTTTTGCTCTGGCTTTGGCTCTGTGCTGTGTGGGAATGTTCAATGGTTTTTTGTTCTTGGTTTACTTTCAGTGGAACTATAGTTCAGGAGAAACCATGCAAAGTACTCGTATTATGAAAGTTCCTGCTGTATGAATCAACGATTTACAAACTGTAAACCCTTAGTTTCCCCATTAAAAGCTTTAATTTCTAGTTGAAATTTAACACCCGTCATCCATCAATATTCATGTCTCATAATCAAAACTTGAGACCCCCAAATAAACAATAGACCCCAAAAGCGTTTCCATGTGTACCAATTTGGATGGGGGTTTTTTTGTGGCTTTGGGTCGCCTAAATTTTGTGGCGCGTACGTCCTTCATGCTCGACTGCCATTTGGGCACTCGCCGGCACTCAGTCGTGGCACTCATTTTTCAGACTTAGAAGTGCTACGACTTGGCCAGAGAGCTTGTGTTTTAATTGTGGTAAATATTTGTAAGGCTTACTTAAGTTGGGAATTTACGGCCACGGGCACTCGGATTAGAACACTCAGGGGAGCGCAGCGATCTCCCACTCAAAGACTGGACTTTGACGGCAAGGCTAACTGAAGTAGCCAGCTTTTTTAATAAAAAGTGAAACCATAGAACCAACGAAGAAGCAACACCTTCCCCAGTTAAGTAAATCATTCAGGAATTCTGGAAAATCAAATGGAATTCAAAATTTGTATAGCATACTTTTTGGGTGGTCAGCAGAATAAAGATATTTTAAAGGAAAGATCGGAAAAGGAGCAAATCTTGATGGGAATTTATATGTTTAAATAAGATTAGAAATAATATAAATACAACAAGTACTTTTGACCACTTAAGATATATTTTAAACTGCAGAATACTGGGTTTGAACAACAAAAAATTATGTATTTATCAATATTGAAACATCCTTGCTGGAAGCTACGACAAAGGAAGCTCCCTTGGCAAAAATAAGCCTAGGTGCAGTTGCAGGTGCAGCAATATTGCCTATAACTACATGCTACTTAGCTCTACCAACTCATACAGATCATGTTGCTAAGCCCCCAAGCGCCCAAGCCACTATGTACATTCATATCTCACTACCATCTCTGTGGCGGAACTCTGTCTTATGTAAGGGGGGCCTCGCTCGCCAGGCCCTCTAAGCAGTCATTGGTGCCGAAAGTAGATACCATTCATAGGCTATTAACGCTCCACTGAAGAGCGGCGAAAAACAAAAACACGCATCACACACACACACATACATACATACATACAACATTAATGTATAGTATGTACGTGTACAACAAACAAATCAGCAGAATGAAACATCGACAACAAAATGCTAAAAACGCTCTCTGCACTCTGCTGGAGGTGGGAAAACCCCGAACCAAAAGCAAAACCAAAACGAACTCGAACCCGAAACAGAAACAGAAACCCAACGAGCGTATAGAGCGGTGCTATATGTACATATATGTAGCTATAGCTATGGCAAGAGCCGCTGCTGCGAATCAGCGATGCGATTTGATGGATATTAAAATGACCGTAAAAAGGAATTAAGGTCTGTCAGACTTTGCAATTGAGTGAATACCGGGGTAGGCGGCAAATGGCAAAACAAAAGAGATCCAGAATTAGCAGGGGAAGATTTCTATACATATGTATGTATGTATGTACATACATATAGTATGTAAACCAAAACAAATATGCCAAAAATCTACCCCAAAAATATGTATCCAAAAAGTCGGCAAACTTTCAAGTGTCCCCCTCCCACCCGTTCGCTACAAATCACACGCATGCCACACACATGGAGCGGAATGGGGTGGGGTGGGGATTGAGGATTGGGGTAACAAACCGCAGAACTTAATTAGTATCATGTTGCACTCCGAAGCTGACAAAAAAGCAAAACGGAAATCGTCAGAGCTAACTGCAGGACGCCAGCGGAATCTTGAATGCTAACTGATGATGACTGCCACACAATTTTGGGGCGCAAGTGGCAGACAGACAGCAAAGTCTGGGGTAAAAGAGGAGCATATCCGACAATGACTCTATCCCAAGCACGAAGATCTCGACTCTACAATGTTGAGTCCGTTTCCGTCTCCCTATCATCTCCCATCTTGCCACGCACTGAAGAATGATTGCGCTGGCAGCCAATTTGACTGATGAGCGACCCCCACACAATCGCCACGATCTCTGCCACAGATACATACATATCTGCGTGGATCTCTGCTCCGGGCACTAGAGGGACGGAACTGGACTCTGCAACGTGTGAAGTCCATCAATCGTTCGGTGTATCTTTGTATCTGTGTCGTGGCGTGCGACCTGTTACCTGCAACTGTCTCTGGCCCCTGTCCTACACCTGGGTGGCCATCTGAGTTTCGTTTTCATTTTGATGTTTGCTGTCGTGTTTCTGCGACTGTCCTTCGGCTGGAACTCACACGTTGCTGCGGTGGCATTAATCATGGGGCCAGACAACGGACAGCGGTTCCAACCATCAAAAACAAGAAAATAACTGTTTTCTGTGGCAGACTGAAGCTTTGGATACGCTTTAAATTCGCATCGTTTCGAGAGCAGACATTTGATGAGGGAATCTAAAGTTAAGGGAGAGGAAAAAGTTCTGCATAAAAGTTTTTCCCACAGACTTATACATAGACTCGTACTACTTTGTATACTATATGTCTCTAATAAGTTGTAAAATTCTCCGAATAACAAACATCTGCTCAAAGTCAGGCATACCCTTTGAAAAAAAGAGCCACCAATTAGGCATCACAGGCACAACGATTAGCCAAGGACTAGGACCCCAAGGACCCCACAAAATGTCTCTGTATGTGTGTGTGGTCCCTCTTTTGCAGAATTTCGAGCAGCTGATTTTTGGATTTATGTGGAGTTTTTTGTTTTGTTGGATTTGTTTTTTTGGCCAATGCGCCTGTCTATAATTACTGAGGCATTAAGCTCGTTTCCATGGCTTGGTTTTTTGGATCCGCTGGCTGGCTGCCTTGCCCACGCGTGCGCTACCGAAGAACACTCCACTCCAGTCCCCCCCCTTCCCGCCCCTTCCCAGCCGATGGGGCCAGCCTCAGCAATGGTGCACACACGACTAATTTTCCAATTGGAAAATCATGTGCTTTACATATGAAAAGGCCGCTGCGCGTGTCGCTCGGCCAACCATGTGAGTGAATAGATGTGAATACACTCATCCCCCAATGTACTGTACATATGTATGTGTACATGTATTCACGAAAAAAAAAAAAAAAAAAAAAAAAAATTATATCGGTCGGTTGCATTTCGATACATTTGGTTGCCTTACGCCGCACACGACTGACCGCGCAGCCGCGCATGTTTTTGGCTGGCAGAGCAAGGGAGTGCCGGCAGCAGGAGGGGAAGGCAAAAGGGTGGACGGGGAGCGGTTTAGACTCGTTTCAAAACACTGAAATTATAGAAAATCAAAAGTGTGACCGCTGCACAAACACACATAGCGTCACAGCGTCAAAAAATATAGTCAGGGATTGTGGTGGAGTAGTGGGGAGTAAGGGGAGTGGTATTCACTTGCCCGTACTACGCCACTGTCTACACATCCAGTATGTATGTATGTATGTATGTATGTATGTATGTATGTATGTATGTATATTTGAACCAAGGCACGGCTCGTGCATCCCATCCCCCACCCCCTTTTGCCGCTTTGATTAATTTGCCAGAAGGCAAAAGACTTTGAATAGCAGTAGCGTGCCGCAACGCTGAGCCCTATCCCCCACCCCACCCCTCGTTCATGGCACACAACTTCTGGCCTCTCTTAACCCCCTTTTGGTGGCCTGTCCTTCGCGTTTAAGTGAATTTTGTTGCACATTTGCATTTAGATGACGGCACTGGCAACAGCAGTGGCTGAGGCAGCAGCTGCAATTGTTTATGGCTTACACCTTAGAATGTTGCCACAGCTCCACCACATTCAATGTGGGATGTTGATGCATGAGATATGTTAGATGTTCATAAGAATGGTGTTTGATGCAGATGAAAAGTCAAACGTTTGATAACTGTGAACAAATATCAATCTCTCTCTTTGCTCATTCCGCAGACTTGTTTGCCACCCTGGATCCAGCTGCCGTAACTTTCTTTTTCATTTTGGCATCAAATCAACCTTGAAATGTCTAAATTTATCCCAAAAAAGAAACCTGCAGAGGGTTCCCCCTATCGTGAACAAAGTAAGAGGCTCATCTGCAAATTCCTTTGAGACGGGGCAACAAATTATTGCATTTAAATATAATTTCCTTTAAAAATAAACTTAATGAAACAGCGCGTGATGTGCAATTGACACGAAGAGGTGAGCGCATGAAAGCTGAAGCTGAAGCTGAATCTGAAGCCCAAATATGGTATGGGAAGCTTGCGCGGAGGCTGCCATTAAGCCCCAGCCCTGGCTTGGGGAAATCATGGACAATGCAAACAATTTGCTTCTGCGTGGCATCCACTGATTCCACTGGCTACTTGCTACGCCGCAGCACGCACTCGGAACCCATAATTATCCATGGGCCAGCAGATACCAGAGACCAGAGACCGATGCCAGTCCGATGCCCGGCATCGTGTCATGAGAAAACGTTTATGGCACAACAAAAGCTCCAATTTGCCAAAGATATTTCGCAGCTGCTGTTGTGGGGTCCACATTGTGGGTTGGGGAATGCTCCATAGTGCATTATAATTAATCAAGAAATGTATGCACACAGAAATCAAAAATAATCATCAATGCGGCTTAAGGGAGTGTGATGTGATGTGATGTGATGTGAAAGTGTTGCAAGTTTTTGAACGCGAATGATGCCCAGAGCCATCTTTGGGGCGATGACAGCATGCACACAGACAGACAGACAGACAGAGAGAGAGGGAGAGAGATGACAGGGGGGCAGCATCAGGCATCAGGCATCAAGTGTCCAACATTATCACCATCATCATCATCATCAGACGGAGCAGCAGCATCCACAGAAGACGCATCCGCAGCCGTAGCCATAGCATCGTGATAGCCCCTGAAAACAAGGCGCTACAATTTGGCATTACATGAAAATTGCATTCGATATTAGCTGGAAAGGAAGACCCAGACTCAGACCCAAACCCAAAGCCAAACCCCAAGACCCGGTTTTGGGTTCCTCTTTAATTAGATGCCGCGTCAACAAGGTGCTAAATGGGCTGCCATTATAATCGAGAAAAGGTTTTGGGGGCTGCCGCGTGGGTTGGGGGCTGGTACCTACGTATGCTACGTATGTACATATGTACATATGTGCGTATGGTTCCGAAAATGAAAGCTGGGGCCCCAGCTGTCGGAGGAGCTGTCCACCCCAGGGGCATGCGTTGCTCTCCTTGTTCGTCTGCTTTGATTATGCAGAGGTGATAATTGCAGTGTCCGACGCGTCAAGATTTATTTTTTTCGATGCCTTAACGATGTGTTAAAATAAATTGCATACTTGTATCTGAGAAGTGAGAGAAGTATGTAGTATACCCCCACCCTCTCTCTCTCTCTCTCTGTCACTCTCTTTCACTCTCTGAAAAACCCACAAAACGTCGCGCCTGTGTACATAAAAATTTAATGGGCGCCTTGCTACAGCTGCTGCATACCCCATACCCCACACCCCGCACACCACACTGCTGCTTGTAATTGCAGGGCAGACTTATTAAAATATCAGAAATATATCAGAGAATAAGGTGATAATGGGGCACACACGCCCGCCGATGCCCACAGAGAGTGCACAGAGATCCCCAGAGATGTCCAGACAGACAGAGGTACCCCATAGGTCCATAAATCGCATAAAAATACTTTCTAAAAATCGCAGATTTATTGCCCACTGAAAAGTTGCAATCTTTTCTTTCACTAACGGTGCGTAACTCAATATTCTGAACCATCTCCCCCGATCCGAACGGATCCTTTGCCTCCTAACCTCAAAAATCTCAATGTCTGGTCTCCTTCCAGTGAATTTTGGAGGCACCCCAAAAGCAGATTTAACATTTTTGTAATCGGATCTCTGGTCGAGGGTATCGTATTTTTTCGACATTCGCCTGTTGCGTTTTTCTGCCTAATCAGTCGTGAATAATTTGCAGCTACTGTGTACGCCACAGCAGTCCGACAGACTGCTGGATGCTACGCTCTCCTTCCGCTTGGCTAAAGCGTGTCTGCAACATATGGTTCAAGCCAAAAAAAACCAAGTCTGGCTCTGACGCTGTCTCTGTCCCTGTGCCTGTGCCTGTTCCTGGCTGCACTTTGCAGTTCCCTTAGATACTGTTCTTTTCGTTTTTTTTTGGGTATAGCACGTGCTTCAATGCACATGACACCGAATCGCAACTGATTTTTGTATATGGAAGATTGTATGTGTGTGTGTGTGGTGATGACAGGAAGTGCTGGAGGGTGTATACCAAAAGACAGAAGTACATATATTTGCTTTAGGTTCAGAAAAATTGAATATCGCTTTCCCCATCTAGTTCTAGTTCAAAAAGCTAAATTATACCTTAAAATTCATATGCGTTTCATCAAAAGTTCAACCAAGAACATTTTATAGGGATTAGGCAAAACCCATTGAGCACTCAGAATGCTTGTCGCGAACTTTGTTTTAATGTCGGGTTTTCCTCGAAATTCGCAAGGTTTGTCCGCTCATCAATCCGCTCTGAGTGCCACCAACGTTGACCATCAAAAACCATTCCTAAGCCTGGCAATGGCAGCTGCCAGGGACTATGGACATCCGCCCAGGGCTCAAGCTCAAGCCCCAAAGAGTCACTCACTTCCCCAAACCCACACACAAAAAAAAAAAAGAAATCGGCAAATCATAAAAGCTTCAGATTCTTAGAAATTTAGCCACAGCCTAGAAACTCTATCTAGTCATTGATTTTTGTGTGTCGGCTTTTTGATCTTTGGCCGGCCGGTCGGATCGATGGATTGATCGGCCCCAGTCGGTCAGTCGAGTCCCAGGGATCAACAGCTGCTCCTCCGGCTGCTGCCTGGAAGGAAGGAAGGTAGGGTCTCAAATCGCGAAAAAGGTTTGAAAGCCTGCGCATGCGCCAAACATTTGGTCAATGGACAGCGGAGCAGTCTTCTTTGCTCCCAACTGTTTGTCTGCCAACTGTTTTTTCAAGGCAAAATGCTGGCACGAGGACTAATACGTATATGGATGGATTTTGTCTACAAATATTATAACTCCAGATCAGTTACACTATGGAATCTTCGCCAGCTGGCAGTTTGATTTGGTTATTGTCACTAAAGTGGTTAACGATACATGGGATATACTATACAGATAGTCTGGCATAATATCTGAATTTTTATGAATTTTAAAAAGAAAAACATTTTTGATTGAGTCGTCACCATTTTAATCTCCTCTTATTTCCATTCTTTATTTTTTTTGTACCGCAAACTATGTATGTGTTTCCATTCGCTATTTATTGTTCTATTAGCAAACACAGAACGAAGAAAGAATGTACATATGTATGTACAATGCACTTCCCACTCTCATCCTTTTTGATCAGCACTTTTCTACCATCGCACTGCAAGATATATTATAATAAGGGGAGGTGCAACAATCGTGCAACAAGCACACACACACTGAAGAAGAGAGGGACATTTCCAATTCTTGGAATGCCTCACCTTATAATGGGACACTTTGCAGCTTTGCAGGAGAGCCGTCCGCTCACTCCTTTTTTTTTTTTTTTTGCTATTCTTCACCTCTGGTGGAGTGAGAAAGGGACAACACTAGGCGCACTTTTTGCACTGTTTTTACCACACGCACGCACAGACCCACCTAAAAGCCACGGGGAAAAAAAAACAAAGCGAAAAAACAGACAATAGAATCCGCTGCATTCCGCTGATTTTTTGACATACATAAATAAATGAATGCATATATTTGTATATGTAGAATCAAATATACACACTTCTTTTACTGCACTTTCACATATTTCCGCACATTTCTATTTACAATCTGCCTTTGCCTTTTGTGCCATTTCACCATTTTCCTTGCTTTTCCAGAAACGCGAAGCCGACTTAAGATCTACTGTTGAAACGCGGCAAACTCGAAGCTGTGAAAAAGAGCGGTACAAATGCATTCCATTCTCTCCTTCCAGTCTTCCTCTTTCCAATTGCTTGCATATTCCATGCTCTCTCTTTGCTTCTTTTCCAATTGCTCTTCCATTGTAAAGGAAGATGAGATCGAAACTTGAGATGGGTGTAATCATTCCATGCTCTCCTTCTGCTTCTTATTGGAAATTCCCATTCCGTTGCTAAAGCAGTTCGAGCGCGTGGCGTAGTAAAAATATGCAATTACTGGCGGAAAGTGTTAACCCTGTTTTGTAATTCAGTTTGTGATGCGATTTATTGAAAGAGTTACAGAAAAGGTTAAGCATATATGTCAGGAACCTCGACGACTTCAGCGTTCTCGACGATGGTGGCTTCACGGGTGCCACTCTGGACAGTGCCGATGATCCAGGCTCGGTGATTATCATGTGCCTCGATAAACTTGCAATAGAAAACAGCCTCCTCATGTGACATGCAGATGAGGAGACCCCCCGAGGTCTCGGCAGAACGACCTTGCAGCAGGGGGCACTTGTCGCCGCCATTGACTGCTTTGGCTACGGCTGCCATCTTCCCAATCACCGGCAGAGTGTCGATGACAAACGAAACTGGCTGCTTTTGGAGCCGAGCCAGCGTCTTGGCATGAGCTAGGAGACCCCGTCCGGAGACGGCGATAGCCCCATGGGCATTGTGCAATTGCATGAGTCGAGCGGCCTTGCGATTGAGATGAGTCATCAGCCTGACGGCCTGCTGATAGGCTACACGGACATCCTCTTCGGAGACGAACTCCTTGTAGCGCTCCCAGCGTTCCGGCTGACCGATACAGCCAAAGGCATCGATAGCCACCTGCGTGCCCAGGGGTTTGGTCAGCACCAGGACATCGCCATCCACAGCGTTGCCGCGTTCCAGCAGATAGCGCTTCGACCAGTAGGCCGAGGCCAATCCGCCTGCGATGAACAAGTCACTGTGCGTGTACTGGGCCCAAATCACCGTCGGGCCATTGTCTTTGAAGCATTCCTTGAAGCCTCGCTCCATCAGCGAGAACACCAAATTGAACTCGCCATCAGTCATCTGAGGGGGCCTGCTCACCAGCATCAACATTTGTTCGCACTCAGTGATGCCCATGGCGTAGAGATCGCCGACCGCTTCGGCGCAGATTATCTTCCCCATGGCGATGGGATCGTCGATGATCGGATAACGGCACTCGATAGTCAAGTGGTGGTGCACTCCTTCACCGGGAGAGCGGGGACTAATGTTCATTAGGCGCAGCATCTGCTCCAGCTTCGATTCCTGCGGCTGCCCGTCTAACGATGCGGTGGTGAGGCTATCAAGTAGCTGCGAAACCACGCTTTCGGGTACCTTGCAGCCGGATCCCTTCAGTTTGCCGTAGCTGGTCAGACGGAAGGAATCACTTAAACCGTAAATCCTGGGATTAAAGTCGCTCATTGTATTATACACGCAAAATTCAATATGCAAAATCTCCAAAGTAAAGTTTTTTACAAATCAGAAAGCGTTTGTCAGCTTCATCAACTTTGCAGGGTTGCCTAGACGACTTAAGACAACTGTACTGATTTAAATGACGTCACAAATTAAACTTATCGATAGTTATAATAAATATTATACATACTTTATTATATATAGAATTCTTTGTTAAACTTCTTTAAAATTCGTTCTATAATGAAATTTGGATAATTATTTCCTTGTGGCAAGCAGTTTTTGCACTTGATTTACCATCACTCGCCCTCTTCGGTAGCACACGCTCGGTCTGGCAACCCACTCGCTGCAGAAACGACGCTTGGGCACTACCCGACTCGTCGAAAATCTACGCCACTTGTCAATTTTCTTACATCCCCAGTTTATAAAGTAAAGTAAGAGGACTGTGTGGAACTTTTGGCATCTATCGTGGCTTAGGACAAGGTGAGTCCTCAGAGAGTCTGAGCGTCTGCAACGAAATTTACATGTCCATGCCCAATAAGCCACTAATCCCGCAATGCCGGCGCCCAGATGGCTGACAATCGGTAAGTTAAAGGGATAAGCTGGGTGCTGGCGGTGTGGCACCCATACCCACTACAAGAAAGTACATTGGCGATGTGCATGAATAAGACGGAACGCCAGGCTAAGGTTGAAGTGCGTGCGGCTTTGCTTCAGGATACCCGTTCGATGGTTCATCTCGATCGAGTGCCCGCTCGCCTCATGCTTAAGCACAAAGGTACTAAAGATGGTAGGTACAAGAGAAAAGTACACTGTAAAAAATACATGCCATGTATGACTAATAATTTCCATAAGAGTTTCCATATTTCATATAATTCTTAATTGGATACAATATTCTGATTTAAAGCCTAAGGTTAGCTCTCCCGAGCAGCAGTAGTACGAAAAGAAGTGGCCAAAGGATATTGGGATCTAACATTCTAATAAGGGAATTACTCGTACGTAGCTACAGGCATGGCATACACTTGGTAGTTACGATTGGAGGGAGCATACATATAAAAACGGGTAGATAAACTTTACATAAATATCATTGTGTTGTTGTTGCTGTCGCTGTGGGTTTTCCGCATTTGTTTCTTTTAGGATTCCAAGGTTGTTGTTGGGTTTCAGTCGCCCACTCTCTTAATCTCTCTCGGGTGGGGTGGGATGGGTTTTACATGACGCGAGCCATCCAGTCGGTCAGGGTATTCAGTTCATTCTCCTTGGCGGATGATTCCACAAACTGAATATTCTGCGAGATGTGGGCAAATTCGAAATCCCTGCCAGGCTTGCCCAGCGTCACGGGCTTGTTCACATCATCATCGCCCACGGATTGCAGCTTGCGACTGCGTGTGTCCCGCACGGTATGCAGCTCCTTCTCGAGCAGACTCTTGATGACCTGCGAACTCTTGGCCGTCGTCTGGTCCTGTTTGTTGCACAGCACCAGGACAGAGCACGGCTGGGTGGCACTGTCCGACAGAATGGTGTACAGAGTGCTGCAAGGAATGGGGAATAAGGGGAATATCTCTTGATGGCTATGTGAGATGTTTGCTTACTCTGCCACATCCCTGACATCCTTTTGCACCGTCACCGAGTCCACGACAAATACAATGCCCTTGGCCTTGTGCTTGTACAGGTCGAAGCATTTGTCCCGCACGCGATAGTGTCCGGGTATGTCCACGAGGCGAACGGATGAGTGCCTGCCCGCCTGATAGTCGCCCACATTCTCCTTGATGGACGTGAAGGTGTCCGGGAACCTGCCATACAGCAGCTGCATAAATATGGCACTCTTGCCGGACTCACATAGCCCGGTTAGGAGGAAGTCCCTGCGGCCGGCCGAGCGTCGTCGCAGAATGACAAAGATCGCTGCAAGTGAACCGCATTGGCATTAGCATTATTTCTCAAGCAAACCACGTGTCCAACTCACCCACAGCAATGAAGCCGAGCAGCAGGGCCACAAGGATGGGCCCCGAGTCAATCTCCCCAGCTTAATGTGCTGCTTTTCGCGTACATTTTCATTCGCTTTATCCATTTTCGCGCAAACAATCCGTTCCGAGGGGCAAAATGACACGCACACAGGTAACCAAACAGAGAGAGAGAGCGTTTCGCAACACTGCAACACTGGGCCGTAGTGCTGCAAAGCGTTGGCCATAAAGGGCCAGTGGGCGCGCAGTTTGAAATGTATATGTAAAAATAATTTTATTTCAGAGTTAAAAGATTAAAATCGTGGCCTTTACGAAGCGATTGCCAAGCAAAACATAAAAATTTAATGTAATGTATCGAGCGCCTTCTAAGTGCTATATCTATGTATCAATTGCATTTAAATGTATAGTTTTGGTTCCACGGCATCCACTCCACTCACGCATCGCGCTTCATTATCATATCGTATATCAAGCGAAAGGTGACATTGCAGGAGAACGCCCAGACGGGCACAGAAACGGCATTGTACACTCCAGTGGGAAAACTGAGAAGGCCAGTGAAGGGCGCCAGGCTGATGCCCAGGTCGATGACTATCACGGGAGTGCTGCGATTCAGGATGCTGACAACGATCAGGATCAGGGCCAACAGTACTTTGGACACGTAATAAGCCACCGTATCAATGCCCATCTCCTTGAAGGCGTCCATGCTCTTGGCCGACTTCAGTTTGGTCTCTGCATCGGCGACTTTCCGCTCCGCACGCAAAATTTTAATGGCCTTGGCGTACTCCCCCGCATGTTCGGCATTGCGAACATTTTCCAGCTCCTCGCGGGCGGCATCTATATCGGATTCCCACTGTCGCGTGTTGGCCCGGCTGGTCTTCCAGAAACGCGACACCTTCAGCTGTGGGAGGAAGAGCAACCACCTTTAGTCACCCACCGTCTGCACTATTTTTGGCTGACTTACGTAGTTGCGTATGAAATCTGGCAGGATCGTGTTGATGAGACTGAGCAGGGCTATAAGTGGTAATAGTTCCATCGCTTTATGTCAAACTATTGCCAAAGTTTGTGAATTTTGGTCAAAATGTAAAATATTTGTGGAAATAACAAAAATAGTTTCGGCTGTGTTGGTAAATGACGCAAAACAAGTCAGCTGCTTCAGCTAAATCAGAGCTGGCCATTTAGCATTTTCCCGTCAGATCTGGCTTTGTGGTCGACTGCGTGAAAAATTACTGAATTACGGATGGAAGGAGGTCGTGATATTTTTGAACATCGGTTTGGGGTTTTTCTACTCTAATTTTTATATTAGTGATTACATGATATCTATTAATCATCATTTAAATTTATCGGCACTTTTCAGCCTTTTTTTTGCCAGCTAACTCTTCAGAGTGTTGAAAAACGCAGTTATATCCCTCTCCTTTTCACTCTTGCACCATCTATGTGCCGGCAAAACAAAACACATTTTATTGAGAATTTTCTTGAATGTTCCACGAGAAATTGGCCGATTAGCAGGCGCCGCACAAATGCAAAACCACAAGCATGGAAGATAGAAACCAAGAGGTAAGCCTCTGTGCAGTTAAAAAGTAAATAATAGATGACTCATTTCCCGTTAGATCGAACCCTGTCGCGGCATTGGGCCGCACGAGCTGGACGCTGTGAAAAGTCAGGCGGTTATAAAATTATCGCCCGTACAGCTGCCGGCCCACTTCAAGCGCCTGGAATGCAACACCAATCTGAATCTGCCGCCCCTCAACTGGCTGACAACCTCGCACAGCAGCCATGGTCTGCACCAGGCCCTGTACCAGAGTGCGGGCTTCGCCAGCTTCCGGCTGGGCCAGATGTTTCCCGACTGTGTGGGCGAGGTGGATGTGGTGTCCGATGCGGAAAACATAAAGCAGCTGCTGAAGCTGCCGTACAGTGCCCAGAGCCCCATTAGCATGGTGGTGCACAAGGTGGGCAACACCCTGCTGCTGGACGAGTTCGACATTCAGAAATATCTGCTACGGAAGTCGGACGATGACTGGAAGTGGCTGCGCACGTTCATACTGGAGCACATCTTGTCGTTTGGCGACAAGCAGCACAACTACTGCCTCAAGGAGCGCAACCGGGAGGCACTGCAGACGAAGAATCTGCTGTCCAAGTTTCTGTATCACAGTCTGAAGCAAACGGGCGACGGCGGCGAGTACGATGTGCACACCGCGCCCACACAGTTGACCAGCAGACGCTATGGACTGCCCATCACAGGACCCGTGCTGCCGGAGCCAAAGATCGACGAGAATGTGCCCGATCCCAAGTCCAGTCATGCGTTCAACCGCAATGTGGTGTGGACCTTTGAGGATATCCGCATGCTCATTGGCACCGATATGCCCATCTTTGGGGGCCCCAATCGACCGTGCATCAGCCTCCGGCTGCGCGACGCGGCCCAGCCCATAAATGTGCTGACTGGCATCGACTACTGGCTGGACAATCTCATGTGCAATGTCCCGGAGGTGGTCATGTGCTACCATCTGGATGGCATTGTCCAGAAATATGAAATCATCAAGACTGAGGATCTGCCCTATCTGGAGAACTCGCAATTCTCGCCGCAGGTGGTGCGCAACGTGGCCCAGAATATATTGGCCTTTCTCAAGGCCAATGCCACGAAGGCCGGCCACACCTACTGGCTGTTCAAGGGACGCAACGATGATGTGGTCAAGCTGTACGACCTGACCACTCTCTACCAGAATCAGACGCAGGCGGCCGAAGAGTCGGAGTCGCCGCCGCAGCAGCAAGTGAATCCGTTTACCGTGCCCGTGGGCATGCTGCTCTATTCCGTGGCCCGCAATATGAAGAACACGCTGCAGCACATCAGCCCCAGGACGGCGGGCAGCATACGCGCCCTGCTGGACAACTGCATCAAGCTGCTGCCCAAGGAGCAGTATCCGCAAATCGTCAGCTCCTCGCACTACATACTCTCGGACTTGCATGTGCCGGCTGGCATCGATCCCAAGGCGCCCAAATTCGAGGATCTGGACTCGGACACGCAGTCGCTGTACGATGATGACGAGGAGGATGAGGAGGACTATGACGACGAGCCGCTGGACAGCGACTATGGCAGCGACAAGTTCTATCAAAGCGCCGAGCAGAGCGGTGGCAGGGCCAATGTGGCCGTCAGACACATTTGCGATGCTCTCCGGGACTTCAAATCGCACGCCAAGAAGTCCAAGCCGGAGCCCCTGCTGGCCTCGACGGCGGAACGCTGCACCATCTCGCTGGAGCACATCAGTGCGGGCATCTCCTGTCTGCAGTACTTCAATGGCAATCAGGAGGAGAAGCTCAAGGAAACGGAGACCATCGCCAAGCAGGAGGAGAAGCAGCGCATCCTGCACGAGGAGCAGAACCCCAATATGGCCAGGCCATTCAATCCCATCCCACTGCCCTATGAGCAACTACAGCTGATTCAGACCAAATCCCAGGCACAGTCACAGCAGTCCCAGGCTCAAGCCGTCAAGAAGCACCCCAAGGCCAAAGGCAGCAAGTCCAAGGAACTGGCAACCACCAGCACTGCCCCCACTACGGACAACACTCAGCACCAGCTCAGCGCCAAGTTCAACACGCAGCACTTTGGCTCGTGGAATGTCCATCTGAAGCTGCTGCTGCTGGAGAAGGCCTGCCTGACGGGTGCCACCCTCGCGGAGCATCACTACGAGTCGCACCAGTACGGCTCCACGCTGCGATCCATTGAGCTGGCCTCTCGCTGCCAGCAGGTGCTCAACAAGTACATGGCCAATGTGGTGTCCCAGCAGAGCTGCCTGCTCGGACGTGCTGGCGACTGTTTCTTTCAGATTTCCAAGCACTGGGAGGCCATCGATGAGTATGTGCGGCAATACGAGGCACAGGACGAATCGACGCGGGTGATTGGCGATGAGCTGTCGCTGGAACTGGGCGAGGACGAGGAGGAGCAGCTGCCTTCACTGGCGCCCGTCAAAAACGTCGAACAGGTGATGCTGCACAGCTGCAAGTGCTACGAGCAGGCCTTGAAGCATGCCCAGAAGGCCGAGAGCAACGAGCTGCTCCGTCGATTGGGAAATGTACGCAACGAGCTGGGTCTCAAGTACATGTACTGGGCACAGGGTGAGTTTCTGCAGCAGGATACGGCATACAGATGGATATATTTAATCGATACTTGAACATTTCAGAGGAGTACAGCGAGGTAATGAAGAAAAAGGAGACTCCGGCAGCTGCCGAAGATGCTAAACAGGATGAGAAAGCCACTGCCGAACCGCTCTATGTTAAACTCACTGTCAATTCTTATGATTGCCTGCGCCGTGGCATTGAAGCCTTTACCGCAGTGCAGGACAATGTTAATCTGGCATTTCTCTATTGCAACATGGGTCGATTTATGCGTCTGCGTGCCCATCTGACCATGCCCAATGAGAGGTGTGTAACTAGCATAAATCCATTCTTAAATTCATCTATATCTAATATATTCTATGTATTTCCAGTGCCATTACTTTAGACTCACAAAAAGCCTTTTATAACGAGGCCTTCAACTATTACGAGAAGGCCAAAGACTGCCTGGACACGCGCAAAGCGAATGCCGAACTCTGGGATCTCGTTAATTGGGAGCTATCCACTGCCACCTTTACGCTAGCCAAACAGCTCCAGGATCACAGTGCGGCAGACAAGAACAGCCTCGTGGAGGCATCCAAAGAGGTGCTCGACCTGCTGCAGAAAGCCTTGCGTCTGTGCGATGTGGAGCATGCTGGGGCACGCCAAGTGCTCTACAGTTTCCGAGCTGGCTTGATACACAAAAGGTACGCAACAACCAGAGATTTTCGAGATCTCTCGGCAGTAATATTTTGCTTCTGTTTAGGATTGCCTCCTTTCATTATTCGCAACTGCGTTCGCATGGCTGCTGTGATCTCTCGCAGCTGCCCAAAGCCACGCTGCAGCTGTGCAAATATCACTACGAGAAGTCCACTCAAATCCTGGAGAGCCTCAAGGAGGTGGGTGACCTGCTGGTGGTGCAGCTGGAGCGCATATCCCTGCATGAGTTTCTGGCAGAACGTAAGTCTCTGGAGCAAGTCAAAGCGAGTGTCGCATGCTAAGCCATTTTTTTTGTTTCGCCAGTTTCTACCCACTCAGCGCAGAAGATCAAGCAAATGCAAGCGGCTTTGGAGATTTGTTTACAGTGCCAGCCCATCTTTGGCCACGTCATCGATGCTGGGAACAGTGGCAGCAGCCAGGTCGATGACGAATTCGCCGCACATTTGTCACTCTTTGAGAGCCGCTTGCAGAATGCATTGAAGACGCTCACGAAGCTGCTGCTGACCGGCAAGGATCCCAAACAGCTGTCGGTATTGTACAAGCGCTTGTATATGGAAACCTTGACTGGGAAACATGGCACAGGGGCCCAGCATGCAGCAGCAGACGCTGAAGCGCCACCAAAGCGTTTGCACACGCTACTCGGCCGGCTACAAGTCATGTGCGACGCTCACCATTGGTACACCAATGGCTAGGCCAGAAGCCGCACCGCTCTGTACGTGTCTTCTGGGGGGTTTCACAAAAGCAACCGATCAAATTGTATGCATTGCATTGCTCGCTGTCGCTTGTTTATTGTTGATGTATTCTGTCTGTGTTTGCGTGTGCTTGTGCGTGTGTGTGTGTGCTTAGCCCCGCTTGCCGCAACGGCAATCGTCGCTGGTCGCATCAGCCACCCGGCCAACAGCGGCACCCATCTGCAGAAACGACACCAGCAGCAGCAGCGCCACCATAGCCAGCTGTAGGATCTGTTAAAGCAACTTAGCAACATTATTATATCTACAATATCAATCACCATTTATGTATATCCCACCTTGCAGCGTCGTTGAGTTCTCATTTTGTGTGCTTTATGGGAGCCAAGTTCTCTGTGCTGGCCATGGCCACGGCGGCTCTTATAAAGTCTGAGGGTCTTGGGCCCAAAACGTGTCGCTCATCAAGATTGGATAACACACCCACAATCGTCGCCTCTGCTTCGGTGCGAAATGCTGTTGAACACAAGTCGCAACAAGAGGCTGGAGCTCTAATCGGACCTACTTTGGGGATGCTCAGATACGCGCAGAGAGGCCTCCAGATTTCACTCTTCACTTTAAGCAGACGCTCTTTAACGATTATGGAAATCAAAAGTTTGCATTGATATGCTCTTAGAATTATGACTTGAAGTTATACGAATATTTAGTTCTGTTTGCCCCCAGTTTTATTATAATAAAGATTTATATAATTCATAAGTTAAATGGCAATAATAAAGCGGCCTCATGGCGATGTTCAACCATCTATAGGATGCTGATCCCCTAAGCCTTTTCAACTTCTAATTAATTCATTATTTCATTCCCAAGTTTCGTACCGCAATTTCCCAACTCGCTTTTTACTCGCTAATAGTTTTTTTTGTATAGAAAAGCTTAGCGTGGCATATTTAAATAGAAACAACCCCACCCCACCCCTCTGCCTGGTTGGTGGGGGGTTTATAATTATTGTTTATAATTTTATTGTAATTTTATCTGAACTTTTTTTTGCTTTTGTATATAAATTCTACCAACGCAGCAGAAAATTGAAGCCAATGCCTTTTGGCTTTTGTGTGTCACCGAACAAAACGATGTCACGGCTCGCATGGAGCACCGTGGAGCCAATGCCGGTCAAAAGTGAACAGCAAAAGGCCAATTAAATGGGCCGTGGAGCTGTCACGAGCTGTCACGAGTCATGGCAAACAGTTCAATATGGGAAATGCTGCTTCCGATTGCAACTGGGATCACGAGTCATAACACATTGCGTAATGGCTGGGCTCTCCCGCAGACAATGGCATAACAACAGACGCCGACGACGCCTGCTATCTGGACCGGAGCCGAATTGAGAGCCAAGACTTTTTGGACTCTGGCGCTGGTCTGGCCTGCTGCACACGTCTCCGTCGTCGGCGACGTCTTGAGATTGCTGCTTAAAGCGCAGAATGGGAACTCGGAAACTCGGGAACTCCGGCGAGAGCCAAAATTGCATCACATTTTGCAGTCACGTAAGCGAATTATTATTGCCTGGATTTCGTATAAAAACATACTATCCGCCGCAGTCAGGCATTAGTTACCACCCACAACCGGAGAAACCCAACCAAACCAAACAACAAAATGATGAAGTTCATGGTAAGTGCCCGGCCTAGCCTCGTCCCTCCTCCGGAGCACCAAACTGATCTAGATCCTTCCTCTTGCCCACCCCTCAGTGCATTTTCGTTTGCGCCGTGGCAGCCGTTTCGGCCAGCGGATATGGAGGTCGCCGTGAGGGCTATGGCAGTGCACCAATCGGTGCCTACGCCTACCAGGTGCAGCCTGCCCTGACCGTGAAGGCGATCGTCCCCTCGTACGGCGGACAGCGTGGCGGCTATGGCGGCCACAACCAGCAAGGATATGGCGCTGGCTATGAGTCGGCAGCCATTGGCTCGTCCTACAGCAATGCCAACATTGGCAACCAGTACTCCGGCTCCGGCTATGGTGGCGCACCGCCCGTAGACCGCGAGGCCATTGCCCTGGCCAAGCTCGCCCTGGCCGCACCCAGTGCCGGAGGACCCCTCGTCTGGCGTGAGCAGCCACGCCGCGTGGAGCCCGCCTATGGCCCCAGCAGGCACTATGGTGCTCCCCGGTACGCACGCGCCGAGGAGGCCCAGGGGGCTTCGGCGGCGGCTGCCTCCAGCTCAGTGGCTGGCGTTGGCAAGAAGGGATACAGGAAGTCGTCCGGCTATTAAGGCCATGAAGGCGGAACAACCACACAGTGAAACTAAGAATAAATGCAACGAAACATCAAGACTTAAACTTTCTAGAATTTTCATTCAATTGGGTGGGTTCTGGGCTCATAGCTTTGGCTTTGCTTGGCCAAGAGCTGAACCCAGCGCTGCAGTTTGTGGTAGCACGAAGCGTTCTGTAAAATGCAGTCTGTTTTGGCTTGAACTCGCATGAATGGAGTGGCTAAAGCAAAAAAGCTGATAATTTATTCGCATTTCATGAAGCGTAGAGACTTCTTCGAGAAGAATACTCTTTGGAATGCTAACACAAATCTCAATTTTAATACAAGTTTTTTCATTCCTGAAACATTTAAATATGTGAATTATGTAGAACTCTTCTTGTAGATTTATAGCAGATTAAACTAAGAAGAGAGTATAGTCTTTCCATTCAAAATTCTTGAACAATTATAGAAGAATATAACGAAGAAGAGAGTACAGTCTTTCCATTTAAACTTATACATCTACTTCTAACATCTACACTTTAGAAACCTTTCACATTTGACTTCTATTAAGAAACCATTCCCAATGATACACTCTGTTTCCTTCTGCAGAACCCTTATTAAACGTAGGAGCAGTTTAAGGCACTTCAACTACGAGTAACGCCCCCCGTTTAACCCACTGACCCACCCACAGAACATTACCCCCAGGAATGTGCAAATGAAATGAATTCTCGTTGTATGTCAAATAAATTTTTTGTTCTTTATGGGAGAGTCAAGGCATTCGCGAGTTCATTGAGAAAGTCGTGTGTGTGTTGTCAGGGGAAGGGGCTGGGGCTGGTGGCTTGGGGGCACAATCAGGCATCGAAACAATGGAACTTCGCGTAACCCCAAGCGATTTTATAATGGCTCGCGACTCGCGACACCCGACAACAAATAAATTGAAATGGAATACATAAATTAAAGGTGTATGTATACATATGTCTATATATTAAGCAATTATGTGGCTTGCATTGAAACAGTATAGCACTATAATAAGTATATGCATATATATTTTGTATATAATTCGTATACGGATATGTGGATGTGGATCGTATATAGGTCACGTAAATATCCAGTCAAATTTTCGCGTATAAAAGCGAGCGTTTCGGGCTTGGAAAATTATAGTTTGATTGATTATCCCACAACCAACAAAACTAAGCCATTCACCATGAAGTACCTGGTAAGTGTTCCGCTGAAAGTCGCTGCCCCAGGATCAGCCATCTAATCCTCGTGATTCCACCCTAGTTCGTTTGCGTCAGCCTGGCCCTCTTCGCCTACATCAGCGCCAATCCACTGTACGGTGGCAACCGTGGTGAATATGGCCGGGGAAACCGTGGAGACTATGGCATCGATCGTGTGGAGTATGAGCAGATCCTGGTGCCCATTTACGGTCGCAGCCGTGGCGGCTATGGCGGCGGCTATGAGCGTCCCCAGATCCTGCGATCGGCTCCCTCTGGTTCCAGTGCTGCGGCTAGTGCCGCCTCGGCCGCCGCGGCCGTCGCCCCTGGCCGATACAGGCAGGAGGCCGTGCCCCGTTACGAGATCGATGGCAGCTACAATGGTCCCAGCTACGGACATGGTGGCTATGGACGCGGCGGCTACTAATTTCCTAATGTCCGAAACGAAACGAACACCTCAGAGACTTTGATCTCGGATCAAGTAGCAGCAGCAGCAGCTATGCTCTGAGAAGAGGAAAATAAAAAAACGAACCAAATGGTGAATCTTGAACACAAAAAAATACTACAGAGTTTTTTGCATATTGCGGGGGACAGAAAAACCTGCAAAAATGTGGCATACTTTTCAGCGCCACAAGGTTAACATTTTGGCAGGGTATAAGAGGGGTGTAATAGGGGTGTATAATAGCGTTTTAAAGGTAGCCAAAGTTGGCTGAGAATATTGTTTATATTTCTTCCCAAAGTTATTCATTTGGTAAATATTACTGAAAAATGTTGGGGAAATAAGGTAGAGAAAAGCTTAAGCGAATAATTAGACATTTTTTGTGTTTGGAATTGTTAGAAAGTGGAAGAGAGTAACACTATATAGCAGAAAGAACATTTAGAAGGGAAAACTTGCCAAACAAGAGCGTCTTTTTACTGCAGTTTACTTTGTAGCTACTTTCTCTTGACAAACGCTGCCTTGTGTCTCATTTCTTTTTGGTTTCTTGTCTCTATTCCAGCTGCATGTTTACACGCCTGCCGCATGATCTGGCCCAAGCTGGCAACGACCTGGCCAGCCACCCCGCCATTGGAGGTCAGCATCCAAATTTCCCAGATACGAAGCTAAAGCTGTGGGATGAGCCGTGGTATCAGAAAAGGGGGACACAGCAGCGCGAAACTGACAGAACGACAAAGTTCGGGCCGGAGCTGAAGCTGAGCAAAATACGGGAGAAACTGTGGAGCATCGGTGCTTGGAGCCGTGATAAATTCGCGGCGAGATCACGTTTTGAGTGCCACAATAATACCTTGCTTATATAAAGAACTGTGCGGGCCGTTTCATTTGTTAATTGTGCCAACTGTGCCGAGCAGCAAGCGCCCCCCAAAAGCCACACAAACATTCTATATAGCCATGAACACATTCGCTGTAAGTAAACTAAGCCGATCGATGACTTCCCGCTTCCCGTACCCGTTCCCCTTCCCGTAACGCTGGCTAACCTCTGTATGAATCTTCTCCGACAGACTTTGGCGGTTCTCTTCTGTGCCTGCCTCATCGGCAGCTGCCACGGCATCTATGGCAGCGGCGGCCATGGAGGCTACGGCCAGCAAGGAGTCTACGGACAGAGCTCCAACGGAGGTGCCGCTTCGGCTGCCAGCTCCGCTGCTGCCGCAGGCAACCAGCGTCCCGTTGAGATTATTGCTGGTGGACCCCGCGGTGGTTATGGCCATGGCCAAGAGATCCTGCGCCCCATTTCTCTGGGCTACTCGCAGCGTGCACCCCAGCACGGCAGCTACGGCCGCCGCGGTGGCTACGGACCACGCTGGACTGTACAGCCAGCTGGCGCCACTCTGCTGTATCCCGGCCAGAACAACTACCGCGCCTATGTCTCGCCCCCAGAGTACACCAAGGTGGTGCTGCCCATCCGTGCCGCTGAGCCCGTGGCCAAGCTGTACATTCCGGAGAACCACTACGGCAGCCAGCAAGGCTACGGCAACCAGGAACGCTACGGCAACCAGCAGCAGCAGAGCTACAATGTCGAGACGTCCCGATACTAGACGGATACTCTCCTCAATCCCCCCTTCTCAGTGTGGATACGCTACCGTGCAGCGCGAATAAAAAGTACAAAAAGAAAACATAATCCCCATTCAGTTTTGTTGTCTAGTTTTGGGCGTACAGAAAATGTGGGACTACATACAGGTATATACATATATATCTGCTTCCGACTTGGGTCGGATCGAAGCAGAATTTCGGTCTTTATGCAGCTGCTTGCAGCTGTGGCACTAGAAATTTGATTGCAACTTTTGGGGGGCGGCTTTCTTGCCGAGAACGTGCGTTTCCACAATCAAACTGGAACAGTCAAATTTCTCTGACTTCAAGCATAACAAAAGGTATTACCAACGATTTACAGAATCTAAAACTAAAGAAAGTTTGAGCTATAAAATGCAACAAATTTCCATCATTCAGAGGTATTTTATCAGCTTGTGGAGCATTTTTTCTGCCATTTATTAAGCATTTCTTTCCAACAAAAGTCTCTTCCACGAACGACTTGAATGTTTGCTGATTTTTGTGAAATATTTTTGTGGCCGGTAAGCAAAGTCTTTTGCTGACTTGTTTATGTCGCAGCTAGCTGTGGGGCCATTTAGCCACCTTCGCTTGACATTCGAGTCGCTCGATGAATCACATTACCCAGAGAATTCTTGGCTTGAAAGCTACAGAATTCTACAGAAATGTGGAAAAAATGGGCCAATAAATGTGAATATTTTTTTGAAAAATGTGTTTTTATAGAGTAAAATAAAACCAAGAAAATATTGCTATTTCTCTAAGCAAACGTTACGTTTGGTTCCATCAAACAGAGTCACTACTGTAGCTGTGTTCAAGCTATAGAAAGCTTTCATGATAAACCAAACGATTGACAGTTCTTGAAGCTAAAAGTTCGAACAATTAGATTAACCCTCTGAAGTGTGGGAAAAAGAATTCCGGAATCGGAAGCAGCCTATCTTTCCACAGATGAAAGAAGTCTCTTCCAGACTTTACAAAGTACGCATTCCAGGGCAGGCCATGGCAGGGTTATCGGTTAAAATTAGAGACGGGAGTTCGTTCGTTCGTTCGACCGTTCATTGATCCAGAGGCACAGCCACCACCATCCCATAATGATGCACAATGCGTACCAGCACAATGGTCTTTGGCCAGTGGCAAAGACCCGATACCGCACACACCAAAAGCGAGCAGAGCGTGCCATGCCGGTGGAAGTTGCTATCAATGGGGCGGCCAGCTTCTCTTCCCGGGGTTGTGGTAGTCGTGGCTCTGGCTCTAGCTCTGGCTCTGGCTCTGGCTCCGTCTCTGTCACAATTTGGCGCGCAATTTCGATGAGCATAGAAATTGGAGACGCTGCCAGTGGAGTCTCCGGGCCTTATCAGGCTGGATTGATGGCAGTGGGGCAGGGGGGATGGTGATGCTGGCGCTGCGGGGCAGTCGGCCCCCCCGAAAGTGTTGCAGTTTCGTCATGACCTGCCCCGCGGCAGTGGGCATCGACTGGGGTTTGGTCACGTCTGGACAGCACACGAATCGCGGGCCAACTCAAATGGTATTGCTATAAAAGCAATTTGGACACTCGCTGTGGCTAATTAGTTACCGAAACAGTCGCTTCCTCGCACCACCAAAACATGTCCGCCAACAACATGCGTCTCCTCTGCCTGCTCTTGGCCTGCTACATCTCCGCCATTGTGGCCCACAGGCCCAGCTACCGGTCCGGGTCCGGTTCCGGCGGCTATGTGGATGTGGTCAGGGCTGCCGAAACGGCCGAGGCCCAGGCCGCTGCCCTCACCAATGCCGCTGGTGCTGCCGCCTCTGCCGCGAAATTGGACGGCGCCGATTGGTATGCCCTCAACCGTTATGGCTGGGAGCAGGGCAGGCCGCTGCTGGCCAAGCGTTATGGCCCCCTCGACAATCTGTATGCCGCCGCCCTGCCACCCCGCTCCTTCGTGGCTGAAATCGATCCAGGTGGGTTACCTCTATACGCAAGCTTATACTCTGACGCATGCTAATGTCGCTCCGTTCTCTCGTTTGCAGTCTTCAAGAAGAGCCATGGTTATGGTGGAGCCTATGGCGGCAAGAGCGTCACGCTCAACACTGGCGCCAAGGTGGCGGTCGCGGCCCTCAACTGAAGATCATATCCCCAGCCAAATAGATCGAAAGTCTTAATAAATAGTGATAGCTTAAAATGAAAGTGTTTTTTATTCTTTTACTGATGGAATCTCCACGGAAAGGGAACATTCTCATTCCCCTTTTCTTTGTATTTTTGTTCGAACTCTTTCTCGATTGCAGCTTGCATTCGGCTTGTGCTTATAAATTATCGTGTTGTGGGTATTCTGTATGAAGGTTTAGGCTACTTTCAATCTGCTAACAGTTCTTTGGCATTCTTAAGTTTGAAGTTCTAACCTCCTAACAGAATCAATTCAGCTTTTTGGTGTAATATTCGAAAACTTTTTGTTCGTATTTACATTCAGTGCTAATAGTGAGCAGCTGTTAAAGCAGTACTTTAGCAGACTGTTAAAAAGTTTGTTCGTATTAACATTCTTAAAAGTTTGTTCGAATTTACAATGATGAGCGGCTGTTAAAGCAGTACTTTAGCAGACTGTTAAAGGAGAACGTTAACAGGCTGTTACACCGGGCTATTGACAGCACTGTTGCTCTGTTAGAGCTGCTGCTCTGTTAAAGCTGCTGCCCGGACTCTGCACACTTATGAGGGAAAAACAAACCAAACCTTCAGGTTTAGTCGCTGAACTGCATGCAGCAGAATAATTTCAAGTGAAAACGAAGAATCTTTAGATTTCAGCTACGAAAATCTTAAAACAAAAATCAATTATTCGGTTTTTACTGCTCCCTTGCAAAGTGTTCGCAATCGTTTTTTTAGGACTCTCACCAAAGATGGAACCAGCATGAAAAGTACGTCAAATACCCTCTAATCTATCTTTGTGCCCTTCCCTTATATGTTCCTCTTGCTGCCATTAGTAAAACTGATCATTTAGTTATTTAGTTTATTATTTGTTATTATTATGAATAAAATTTTCGTTTTATTGCAAGATACAAAGTAATAAATGTGAAATTTGCTCAGTTTTTGTATGGTTTCGAAAATATGTGTTTGTTGCGAGCACACAGAAATAATTTACCTACTAAACATAAAGTGAACTAATAAGAAAAACAAATAGTAGAAGCGATTGTAACTCGGTTAACGTTGTGCAACACGTTGCACACGTTTGCTGCTTGCTAAATGGTTTTCCATTTCCATCATATGTAGAATATTCATCGCCATATTCATAATTGATATTCATTATTTATTGAAAGCCAACAACTAACTCTCTCTCTCTCTGTGTCTCTCTCTCTCAATCTCGATTTCTAATGCTAGATTTTTTCTGTTTTGCAAAAACTCTGGCAAAGTTTTCGTTGATTTTGGTGTTTTTATTTGGTTTTTGGGTTTTCCAGGTTTCATTATTTTAATTAAATTACATGAACTTCAAAATAGTATTATTATTATATAGATAGGATGTGTAGTGTTATTGTATTTATAGTGTATAACCTATACGAATGCCCCACAGCCGCTTTCGCCTGGGGGGGGGATCTTGTTCGCGGCTTTCGCGGCGTAGGGGTATGGCAAAAAAATTTAAATTATAAAAAACTTTCTCACGCACTTTCTCTGCTCCAATCTCGCACCTGAAATCTCATTGATCCTGATCTTGATCTTCCATCTTCCTCTCTGATTGATTGATTGAGTTTTGAGTTAATTAAAAAATGATCTCTCTGCTTTTGGTGTTGTTACTGCGGGGGGTGTGGATGTGGATCTGGATCTATTCGGTGATCGTTCTTGTTGTCTCCTGGATGTACACCTGGGAGCCGGGCACGGTGGAGGTGGTGACGAATGTGCGGTGCTTGGCGCGGATCAGATTCAAGTTGGACTCGGCACAGTCGGCACGATCCTCGGCGGCCTCCAGTTCGCGCTGGAAACGGCGCACACGGGTGGTGGTCTGCTGGGAGACGCCCTCCTGCTCGGACAGCTGGCGCCTGTAGATGTTGATCTTGGCAGTGGTCTTGTCGAGGGCATCCTGCAGCAGGATGATGTTCTTCTGGTCCTCCTCGCACTGCACGATCACCTCCTTGACGGTGCGCTCCTTCTTGCGCAGAATCTTGATGGTCTCGGCATGGCGACGCTTCTCCTCCTCCAGCTCCAGCTCCAGATCGCGAATGCGAGCCTCCAGTTTGCTGATGATGCGCTTGCTGCCGGCAACGGCATTCAGCTCAACCTCTTCCAGACGAATGGACAAGTTCTACAAGGATTAAACATAGACAAACACATAAGGAATATAATGGATGGACAGTTGGGACTGCTAGTCCCGATGTAAATTCTTACCTTGACTTCGACTTCCAACGACTTCTTGATGGTCTCAAGCTTGACAATGCGCTCCTGCTCCTCATGCACCTGCTCGACAACGTGCTTCAGCTCAACCTGGATCTTCTGGTAACGCTCGTCGCTGATGCGCAGCTCCTTGGACACCTCCTCGTAGTCGGAAGCGACCACGGTCAGCTCCTGCTCCAGCCGGGACTTGATCGACACCAGATTGACATTGGCAGTGCTCAGCTCGTTGATGCGAGTGCTGGCCTCCTCGTACTGCAGCTCCACGGTGCGCTTGGCACGGTTGGCGCTGTCCAGGTGGGAGCGGGCCTCCTCCAGCTCACCATTGAGACCGGCCAGGCGGCGCTGGGCGATGCCATATTGGTCGAGGGTGGCCTGCAGCTGGCGCTGCACATCCTCGTAGTGGGCCTGGAGCTCGGTCAGCTGCAGCGACTGCTTCTTGATCACCTTCTGGAGATCGATGTTGGTCTTGTTGGCCACATCCAGGGACATCTCCAGCTCGGTGATCTGGATCTGCAGCTTCTTCTTGATGCGAATCACCTCGGTCTTCAGACGGGTCTCGGCCTCAACAACGCGGGCACTGAGCTGCTCGATCTCGATCGAGGTCGCCTTGCTGCAGGAGTCGCAAAAATGGTTAAATGAAACATTGAAACAGTGTTGGAATCTTTGGAATCTTTGGAAATCAATCAATATATTGGAAGTATCTGCTGGCCATGTGGTCCCCGCCAAAAATGCGCTTTACCTCGTGCCTCAATGACGACGATGTTTCCCATCTTCGATGTTTCGCTTTGCTCGCTTTATTTTTGGCCCCAATGCTCTGACCCACAAAATGCATTTTCCCCAACACTCAGCATTACCCCAGCCAACCCACTCTGAAAGCACTCAGGTGCTCTGGCATTGTCAAAATTGTTTCATTGTTTTAGCTTTTTGCTGCCACTGCTGCTGCATGGGCGATTTTCATTGCAAAGAGTTGCGATTATTTTTACGCTTGATAAAGACATCGAACTTGTCACAAATAGCTTGGGTTTACATGCCAAACTATTTGCTAAGTAGTTCGTTTCCTTTTTTTTTTTGTCGGGGGTGAGTGCATCATGCGTCTATTTTTAGCCGGTTGGGTGGTAGCTAAAGACTTCAAGACGCGTTGCCAACTAAATTTTGAGTAATGTTTGTATTTCTGTTTCTTCCAATTGAATCATGAGGTAAAATAGTTAACCAGAACTAGCAAAGGTATAACCTTAGATATGAAAGTTATATATAGCATGTCAGAGATGATCAATATACCATAAAGTTATTCCATGAAGCTGATACTTACTTTCATATATGTAACTTTGTCTTTTATACATTTTATAAGCTGGAATTTTTGCCCACTTTTTCTTCATTTCTAATAATTCCAAATGTTCTTCCACTTAACAACAAATGTATTGTATTATGATGGGTCAGTTCTTTTGCAGTTTGCAGAATGTTTCATGATTAATATGTCGGCTACAAATGGAATTTAAATCTCTTCTTAAACCCCAAATGTACCATTTCCACTTCTAGTTATAGTTTTAGTTCTTAAACTGACTTAAGAATCTGCGTATCTCTCTCCCTGTGATGTTTCTACGCTCAACTGTCAGGGATCCATCATTTGGATCATCTTTTCATGGCTCTCTCTCTCTCCTATGGTCCTCCTATCCTAGTCTGTTGTGGACCCCAACCCCACACACTCTTCTGGTTACTTAATCTCAATCTGCTGTGTGCCCATTGCTGTCGCCTTGCCAAGGTATTTAGTCGGTTCGTGTGAGTATTTTGCATTTAGATTTCAATTTTTTCCCCTGCCATTGTCTTCAATGTTTTCATTTATCTACGCAGAAATATTTTCTTTCTTGCTTGATTTTAATTTTTTTTTCTTTCGTTTTGTTGCTGTCATGCGCCCAAGTTTCTCGTTGGTTTCTAAATAAAATAAATCTTTATATTTTGTCGAATTTTTGAAGGACAGACCACAAACAATAGTTTGTCGGGGCCACCATTTACGCGCATACAAGACGAACACCCACCCCCTCCCAGCCGACAGACGACTGTGGAATCTGGCATCTGAAATACCTGATGGGTGGGTGGTGGTGGGTGGCTGCGAAACATGATCAGTGCGAACGGTGTGAATATTTCATGATTTTTACAGGGTTTTGAGGTCAGTTCGAAAGGGGTTTTCATTGAATTTGTCTAGGGGAAAATATGAAATGAGCTTGAGAAGAAGAAGTTTGATGATAAGTAGTGGATTACAACAATGATTGTGGCATCTATATGCACTATTTGACATGATAATATGGGAACATTAGCTGAACATACTTATATCTGGTTTCATATGGTCTATTCTTTAAGGAGAATATCACTATGATAATAATCTAAGATTGGAGATCTATAGTACCAACTTCAAAGTAAAGAAATATGCGTATGATACGTTCAAAAAGCTACGCTAGATGCCTATAATAAAACATTCTGTTACCAATAAATCAGTTCAGATCAGACAAAGATCTCGTTCATTTCCTATAGAGCATACGTTTGATGAATCGAAATATATCAAATTGTTGGCATTTCTCTGCAATTAGCCCTGAGATGGGATGGGGGTAAAAATGTTGTGCATAATTTTACAAAAATAATTTACACAAGCTTTAACAACAGACACAATGAGATGCGATGGGATGCGAATGGGGAACATTATGGGGCACATTCGAATGAAGGGAACATAAGAAACGAAAATAAATTTGTGCAGTTCTGTAGACCAGACATATAGATAGATAGATAGAGAGAGAGAGGTTTGTCTGATGGGTAGGCGGAGGATGCACCAAAAGTTGAGATACAATTCAAAAATGTTCGCATTTATTCAAATTGTCTGGGGGCTAGAATTTAATTGAAAACGACAGAGTTAATCGTTTTTGTGTGTGTGTGTGTGTCTGTGGGGAATGATGATGGTGGGTGGATGGACAGTTTGGGGGTTGAGGATTAGGGAAGAGGAAACGGAAACGGAAAACCCTATCTGTTTTTGTTGAAAGACCATGCACCGTGAGGGTTAGTGCTTCCAGTATATGTAGCTATAGTCCTTGAGCTTGGGATGTGTGCGAGCAACCTTGCGACAAATCCAACACTTATCCTCTATACCGCACCTGCTATCCGCGTAGAACTCGACAGTGCGCTGATTGAGCGACGAGAGCTGACGCTTCACATTGTGGAGCGAGGAGGAGACGCGATGGTCGAGCTTGTCGACCAGGCGATCGTCCATCAGCTCGATGTGCAGGGTATGGGCACGCAGCTGGCCATCGACGGGGGAGGTGGAACGACCGCGCGAAATGGCGCGACTGGAGCGTACCAGCGTCTGGGACATGAAGTCCTCCTCCTCCTTTTTGGCCGTCTTGATGTTCCGCTCCGATTCGGAGAGCAGCACCTGGGCAATGGCGCTGGCGGACTTGCCGCGTATCGATCGCTTGAATTCGTTCGACATTTGATCCACTTCGTTATCTAGCTCGATCTTTCGAATGCGCTGCAATATCTTTAGCGTATCGCGTTTGATCAGATCCTCGAGCTCTTCCTGGCGCTGACGACGGCGCTGGCGCGATCTCT
The DNA here is from genome assembly GCA_009664405.1 of Drosophila bifasciata. Lineage (NCBI taxonomy): Eukaryota > Metazoa > Arthropoda > Insecta > Diptera > Drosophilidae > Drosophila > Drosophila bifasciata. The sequence continues at coordinate 38,618,089 of CM019043.1, forward strand.
CAACAACTGTGTCCGGTTCAAGGTGCTTGGCCACACGCGACGCGTCGACAAGCTTCTGCAAACTGAACGGCGTCCGTTTCTTGGACCGAAAACTGAGCAAAATCTCATCGGCCCGAGCCGCGCAGGTGCGCGACAGGCGCACGATCTCATCGGCCGTATACTTTCGCACCGCATTCGAGGCGCGGTACTGCTGCAGCCCCCGCTCGCTCACCCACGGCAGGTGCGGCTGCACCACCTTCAGACCCTTGGCCTTTGCGTCCAGATAGTCCAGCATCGGCTGGTAGAAGTTCATCGTGTACCCATAGTTATCCTCGTAGGTGTTCGTGTGCCTGAGGCGCGAGGGGCGCTGCTGCAAGGGCGAGCGACATAATTTCAGGGATTCAATGGGGGATAGTTAGGGTATGAGAGAGAGAGGCTGTCTATGAGAGCGAGAGAGAGTATGTGTGTGTGTGCTTAGAGTACTCTAATTAAAGCTACAAATGTTGCTCGGTTGTTGCTCTGTCGCCGGTCGCCGGTCGCTTTGTGGTCCACTCTCCTGTCGCTTCTCCTCTTCGTTTTGGCAGCAGTTTCTGTGTCGCTTTGCAAATAAATGTTTTTCAAATTTGTCGAAATCTATAAAAAGATTGCATTTCGGTGTTCAGCTGTTGGCATCGACCAAAGGTACATATGTATGTACATGAGAGGAGCATAATGACGACAACAACGTGGTAGTACATCATTATCATTCATTATCTTCATCATCGTTTTGTTGGTGGCAGTCAATGTGTGTGGCTGGTGCTCGCTCCTTGGCTATGATTGATTCATTTTGGCAGTGTCTCCCCATAGACAATGTCATTATAGCAACACTCACAAACAATATATGTAGTAGCTATCTTTATGCAACATAATCACAATGTTTTGGTTGAGTTACATAGAGGAATTTGCAACTCAAAAGATACCTTTTGGCATTCCAATATGGATAGATCCATGCTTGATTTATGCACACAAAATGAAAAACTTTAGTAGATTCTACTTAGTATTTGGTAGCTTTACTTTAAGTACTCTGGACAGACACTCAAGATGCCACTTCAATCACAGCCAAGCCACTTGCCACCCACCCACCGATTGATAGCCATATTGAAACCTACCTGTTGCTTGAGAACTTCTTCGACACTTCAAAACTTCTTCCACTTATACCAAATTGTTCTCTCACAAAGAGATCTTTCGATTTTCGAAACGAAAAACCGATTGTATAATACTCGTGGCAGCAACTGCGCAATTTTCTGTTTGGGTTGGAGGGAATAGGATTTTATAGATAATATAAGATCCTCTTGGAGCGGCAATGCTGATAATTGAACCCACTTCTTTGTACTGTGAGCCTGTGCCCTGTGTGTGTGTGCCCCTTGCTGGTGGCAAGGATCGTCGAATCGTGCCTTGCTCCGCGCTTGTCTGCCTAGAAAACTAATGCCGTTGCTTTGTGCGCGACTATAGAACTCGAACTGATTGCTAAATGGGTCAATTTGATATCAAATCTATTGGCTGGCAATTGGCAGCGATTGCCAAAACAATCGATTGATTTTATCCCCCGCCAACACCCCAATCGAATGGGGATGGGGGCCTTGGGGGACTGTGGGCTTCCGCTTTGGCAGGGGAAACTGCGAATAAGTGATTGACCTTCGTCATTCGACGACAGTTGTCACTGTCACAGGAAGACAGAGGCGTGCGCATTTTGTGGGGGGGGCCTGGGCACTTCCGAAGCGGATAGAGGTACATAGATAGATGATCAGTCACTTACCGAATAGCCTCAACCTCCTCATCCTTCTCGGCCAGACGACGCTCGGCGTCGTGACGGTACTGGTTGAAGTCGGCGGACAAACGCTGACCACGCTGCTCCTCAGCCTTGCGGCCCTATAGATATACAAACATAAATATAGAGTTCAAAGTTCAGTCATCAATCGATAAGAACTTACAGCCTCGGCTTCCTTGTAGGCAGCGGTCAGCTCATCGCGCTCGTTCTCCAGACGACGCAGCTCCAGTTCCAGCTCATGGAGACGACGGTTCAGTTCGTTGATGGCGCCCTTGGCGTCATGCAGATCATCTGCAAAATCACAATAAAACATTTAATCAGTAATCGAATAGAGAATAAGGTAGGGTATGGGACACCCACCTCCCAATTTCTTGTTCTCGCGGGCCAACTGGTTGTTGTTGTCCTTGACCTTGTCCAGCTCATGCACGGTGCGGACAAGATCGATCTGCTTGTTCTTCAGATCGCGCTGGCTGTTCTCGTACAGGACGATGGTCTCATCGAGGCGGCTCTTCAGCTCCGACGTTGTGCTTCTCCAGGGTGTTGACGGCCTTGGTGAGCTCCCGGCAGCTGTTGTTGGACTTCTCCAGATCGATGATGAGCACCTCCACTTCGCTGGCCAGACGGGTCTTGGTCTTCTCCAAGTTGTTGACCTTGACGATGAGGGACTCGATGTGCTCCTCCAGTTCGGTGATGCGCACCTGGTACTTGCGACGAATCTCTTCGACCTCCTCGGCACGGGCTGCCACTTCAGCAGTCCACTTGTTCTGCCACGAAGTGGCATCGGCATTGGCCTTGACCAACTGACGTTCCAAGTCAATGCGCGCCTCTGACTCTTCCTCGAGTTGATTGCGAATCGAGTCCAATTCGATCTCAACCTGATGCAGAGAAGATTCGAGCATGGAGCGACGACGGTCCTCGTCTTCCAAGCGGCGGCGAGCATCCTCCAGCTGGGAGATGACCTGGCTCTTGGAAAACGAGACAGTGTCGAGCTGCACTTTGAGATCTTGGACGTCCTTGATCAGCTCAATGTTCTCCTGCGAGAGGCGAGATTTATGCGATGTGATATCGATCACGGTGCGGTTAAGCTCCTCGATTTTCACATTCAGCTCCGTGATGGAGACCTCCAGCTTGGAGATGTGCTTCTCGGACACAATCTTCTCCTTGTTGTAGACCTCGATTTGGGAGAGCAGCTCGTAGACTTCGGCCTGGAATTTCGACTTGTCCTTCTCGGCTCTGCAAGCAAACAGATCTTCAGTTTAATGATTGTTCTCTCTCTCTCTCTCTCTCTCTGTCTCTCGACAGCTGCATGGATACTTAGGATGTGTGGCCAAGCTGTGATTTAGCGCGGCTAAGGCGGAGGCGGAGGCGAAGGCTTGACTTTGATGGAGAAAGCGCAGCATGCGGCAAAGCTTTCCCATATCGTTATCGTTATCGTTCGTTCGTGATATTAACTCACCCCCGGATCAGATGCAGCTTTCATTTCTCTCTGTCCGAAAGCTCAACGATACGGATCGATATGCGAAAGCTTTGGCCAGGCTAAAGGTTAAGATCATGTTTATGTCGGTCTGTTTGTCTGTCATCCCTGGAAGTAATCTACATATGAAATACATTTCATTCATTTCAAATACATTTTTCCCACTTTTCCCACTTGCCATTGGGCATACGGCATGCGGCATGCGGCTCACCCACAAGCTGAGAAAAGCCAGAAAACGTATCGAATTTCCATAATACTCAATTGGACGAAAAGAGACAACAACAAGAAACAATCAACACACATATTTGCCCCTCTATATTGTAGTATGATTCAATCAAAGACATATTTGGGTTGGGGCGTTGGTGCAAACGAGAAAGAAAGAAAGAGAGGGAGAGAGCGACAGAGAGAAACAAAGAGACCGAGCGAACTCTCTGCTCTGCTCAAGAATTTAGATGAAAATTTCAAAATTTTCTATAAATAAAATTCCTCAACAAAAACGAAATATAAATATTAGCCCCAGCCAGCCAGCCAGCCAGCACCACTGTTGGTGTATTGGTGTAGAGAACATATGGTTGCAAAAGTTGTTCACCAACAACAACAACAACAACAAAAAGAAGAGCTTTCAACAACAAAAGCTCTCCCAGTAGTAGCTGTTCAATGGAAATGCGCAAACTCGTGAGGCGCACCTTTGGGCAGATCTGTTGAGGTGTTGGTGGATCGATGGGGGTGGGGGGGCTAAACCCTAGGGGTTTTTCAATTCCAAACCGATTGTTTACTTTCTGCATAATGGGGTATATTCAACACATGATCTGAACTAACATAATCTACCTTTTGGATGGATAGCCTTGAATTGCAAAATGATTTCGAAATGTTCTCGGCAATATTTATTTTTGGAAATCGCTTCGATTTGGAAATATGAGAGCGGCCAGCAACAGCCGAAAGTTGCTCGAATCTCTGTCTACATATATAGTATATGAATGGATGTATGGATCGGATGTACATGCATATGTACATATGTATGTATGTATGATTTGGTTCTTTCGTTTTGGGCCACAATTTTTTGTGTCAATAGAACTTGCAAGCGTTGCAACTTTGCTTGGCTATTTGTTTGCTTTTGCTTTATGTGTGCTGCTATATGCCCACCCATTTCGCGTGTCATGGCATTTTGATGAATTGTTTATGATCTGGGGTATGGGATTGCTTTTTGGGTCAGCAGGGCAGCGGGGCAGCGCAAGGTTAGCTAGCAAAGCCCGTTTGTATTGTTTTGTTACTGCACGAGATCGGGAGAGACATTGAAATGTCCGAGAAATGTGGCCAGCTGACGCCACTTGATCAACATCATTCAACATATGAAAACAACAACAACAAAAAATATATGTATATGGAACTGGGCAAGATGATCATCACATAATGGGGATTTGGGGTTGTTTATGTTTTTGGTTTCATTTTCTAGGTCATGTTTTGTGGATCTTTGATGAGTAAGTATTGTTGTATGTGATTTTGCCCACCTAGCCTTGTTTTTCGTTAGGATTTCAACCTGTTCCTGGAAATCGGTAATAATTTCGTTGTGCTTCTTCTTCAGGAGAATGGTGGTCTCCTCGGATTCAAGATGAACATCCTCAAGCAGCTTGCGGAGCTTCAAGAGCTCAGCATCACGCTTGCGATTGGCTTCAAACTGTACGCAAAAAACAGAAAAAATCAAACTCATGGATATATGGAATATAGATAGAGATATACTTACTTGATGTTCAGCACCACCTTCGGCCTCCTCGAGACGCTCGGACATCTGTATGACCTGAACGCTGAGATCGGCTTTCTCGCGCTCAATCTGATTGAAAGGGATGAAAATGGTGAGAAATTTTCCGAATATTAGACTTTTCACATGGACTTTGGCTTTTGGTTATATCTCAAAAAACATTTTAAAAAATTTCCTATTTATAGATGGATAGATATTCTATGCTCTGTGGCAATTTCCAACGGGCCATAATAAAAATTATAAATCACATTAATCAGTCAAAAATAATTATGCACATGCAACACCTAAAATAACAATGGGCAGTGTGCCAAGAAATCTCCGATGCCCAATCCTCCTCATAGAGGTACATAGGTAGGTGTATGCAGCTCCTCCGATGCGCTTCTACACATATATCTTATTGTGGGTGAAGGAGGCGGAGGTGCCCATACATACATATATGCATATATATTGCATTTCCAAAAAGGCATTCGTAGAGTTTTTCGCATGAACAGCAACATTTTTCTATCTCTCTGGGTGGAGGAGGCCTCTCTCCTCTATACGAGTATCTATCTATCGCAAAATATTTGCATTTCGCCTTTTTGTGCGACCTCATTTTAGGCAGCGAATTCTTGCGAATTGTAATTAAATGGTATTTTATGAGAGAGAGAGCCCCCTCTGGTATTTGGAGCTGTCAGATGGCAGACATGGCAGGCCAGGAATTGATTAGGAATAGTCTGAGTATATATATGGCAGATTTTCAGAACATACCCCCAGTAGGGATTTAATCTCTCTGTCTCTCTCTCTCTCTGGCTGAACAATCTGTTTATGATAATATACCTATACGAGCAGCCTATAGTTGCTTTGCTATTCTGCCACAAAGGCCACGTAAGTACGCGGCCCGTAAATCCATTTGCGCCATATGTATCTGGTAGATACATGTTTTTTTTGCTGTGTATCTGTAGATCTACAGATACGAATCACGTATCTGAGAACAGAATATATATGCCAGGCGGTGTGAAAACTTTTAATGTGCAAGAAAATTATTTAATTTTCCCACAAGCGCACACAAAGCACACACACACCACACACAGATACAGATACAGATACAGATACATATGTAGATAGCAAGATCTTTCAGATACGAGCGAAAATTCCTCTCTATGATTCGAACGATGATGATGATGATGATGATGACTTTTCGACCACTTTATTTTCCTTTCTTTCTTTCATTTTCTCTCAACGTTCTACAAGTTTTTTGGCTGTTCATATTTTTGTTGTTTCCTCTCAGGTCTTCAAGTTAATCATTCGCTTCTCTGTATTGAATGTCGTGCGCTAATTTTAGCCATTTTGTTCCATATTATGAGTGACCAATGAGTGTGCGAGTGTGAGTGTGCTTTTGGTGGGGGTGCCTACAGATACTCGATATACGACGGATGAGCTGGGGATGGGGATGGGGGTGTGGTGTGTGTTGTGAGTATGTGGGCCGCTCTTTAATCCATAAAGCAAAATGTAATTAAAATAATATTTCCAACAAAATATGAAGCAAATTCCATTCCAACCCATTCGCCTGTGTGTGGCAGTGGCAGCAGCAGCGCGCATTTTGTGGTTGCGCCCCAGACCAGGCAGCATTTTCTAAATTTGTAATGGCCAACAGGAATGAAACCCGAAAACTGAACAAACGAAAAGAGTCTGGGCCAGGCCAGGCAGCTGAATTTCCGCATGCGAATTTGCCATCGAATTTCTATCGTCTTCTTTTTGCTGCTGCTGCCACTTTGTGTTTGCAATAACAAATGCAAATTGCAAATGCAAATGCAAAATCATTTATCAATGCTCCGCCCCGAAAAAGCTATTGAAGTTCAATGCACATCATTATCATTTACTTTCTCGCTCGAGAAAAGAACAGAAGAACTTTCCTCTCCGACGATGGGATTGCTGGGATATTCTTAGATTCCTCTCTAAATGCAACAACAATTTGTTGCTTTGCTGCATTTGTTTGCTGCGTTTTTCTATCCACTTTTGCTAGCATCTTTTACTTCTTTCTATTTTGTCTATTTTGATTTTATTTTTGTTTTGTCTTTTTCCACATATTTTTGCTGTTTTTAGGGTGACATTTGCGCGAAGCGACCAAAAGGTACCAAAATTGTCTTGGCCTGGCGCTTTCATTTCGATTGCAATGCGGAGAATGTTTTCTTTTTTTTTTTGTTCTTCCACCCATTATGCAGGTGGACATTTTTGGAGGTCTCATATCAGGTGTATGTGTATCTTCCGTATACAATTTTGTGAGGTATTATTCAGGGATATCTTCCATGATCCATTTTGAATCTGTTAATAGTTCTATGGGGTTTTGTATCCATCTATAACATAAAGGGATCTTTTATCTTCTAGCTATTGTAAACAGATTAATCCTAAGTATCTTTTAACAGAATATGTAAGCTAAAAAGCTTTCCCCAAAAATATTTATTTATACCGATAAATTCATGACTGAAAAGCTTCTCCAAAAAAACCAACAAAAACTTCCTTCAAATGGCCCATAAATTATACAAAATATTTTCTAGAACAAACGATGACTCAAAATATTCTCGCATAAAAAATATATACCAAAAATAGTAATGGTCTATGTACCTATGTATATATACTATATATATAAATCATATTAATTTTTTGTATTACTCACCCTTTGACGCAATTCACGTTCAACTTCAAGATCATCGTGGAGCAAACGGATCTTGTCCTGCAAGTAAATTGTGAATAAATATTCAGTTCAGTGATCTTTAATTTTTAATTATCGATTTTCAAAACTATTTTTTGCTTTTTTTTTTTTGTTTTTTTAACACTTAAACACACGGGCATTTATTCTATATATTCATCGCACATTTAACGTCGATATGTATGTATCTCTCGGTGTTGGTCATTACATAATTTTTAGCAATGAATATATGTATGTACGGGTACGCGTACATATGGGATACATATAGACATCTAGAATTTTTTGCTTTCTATACGGATTTCTATATTTCCACACACAAAAACGCGGCGAGAATTTCACACACACACACAAATAGAGACAAAGATATGTATATAGATATACAATATATATATATATATATATGCATACAGATGTCTACGGTATATATATGTATATATATATATTTTTTACAGTGTAGATGAATTTTTTTTTTCGGGGTTTCTTTTTTTTTTTCGTATTTTTTGATTATTTTTTTCTCTTCTACACAGACACCGTTGAGAATAATCGAGAGATAGAGAGACAGAGAGGGTTCTCTTGCGGTTTTTATTTGAAAAAGATTTGGCGCACACGCATTTCGATTATTCATTCGTTTTTTTTTTAGTTTCATTTTCTTTTTGAGATTCCTTTAAGATTTTTTTGTGGGGTTAGAGATGATGGCCTGAACCGGAATGTCCGCCGATGGTGGTGGTGGTGGTCTCTTACCTCCAAGCGGGAGAGCGAGCTCAGGTCCTGGATGTATTCGATGTTGACATCGGCACCACCGGGTCCGGTCGATGTGGCCCGGTATGAGTATTTCGAAGAGCGTACAGCCTGCGATGACGACATTCTGCTATGTCAGATTTTTCCTGGTATCCTCGGGGGGTATCCTCTAAATGAATTCAATCGTTACGCGTTTTAATCGCGATTTTCAAAAATATATATAGAAATAAAAATATATTTCTTTTTTTGTATTTTCCCAAGCGAAAATCTCTACAGCACCGCACGCAGTTTTGTAGTTGTCACCGAGTCACCGAAAAAATTCGTAATAAACGTCGGAGTAAGGCTGGTGATCTACTGAACAAGAGATCCCGTTGTCGTTCGAATAAAGAGTATTTCGTTGATTTGGTCTCTGGTCCGCAAGTCTTTTCGTCTATATCAAAGATACTCGGCGGATGCTTTCACCCATTCGGCTGCAGTCGGGCTTCCCTTCGGATCGGATCGGATCGGATCGGTTCGGATCGGATCGTGCGACCTGAGTGTGCTTTTTGAGATATATAGAATTCGGGTGCCTTTCCTCACCCCTCTTGTTTTTTTTGAGTGAGTTTTTTCATGCGACGTGTTGCTGTGTTAATTGCTCGCTTGTGTGGAAAATTCTTTTGATTTTTTTCGGCTTTTCGACTGCCTCTGTGTGTGAAACGCATTTTCACGCTAGCTTTTCGCTGAGAGTTTTACCCCCAGCCGAAAATAAACTCAAAGCATATGTTTTTTTCTTTTCTTTTGCTTACCTGTAATTAGCCTGTGTCATTTCTCTGTCTGCCTTTGCCAGGCGTTTCATTTTTGTGTATCTAGCGTCTGGCCAAAATGTATCTACACATAAATTTTCACTTCCATCGTAAATATAGTATATATAGTATAGGTAAAACATACCCCCACATATACAATAAGTCATGTTGAAATATTTGGCATCTTCTGCCGAACATAAAGTTCATAATTTATACTCATTTTGTTGTTTATTTTGTTGTTGGTTCATGGGCCACACATTGCTCACTATTTAGTTTAATATCTTTTCTGTTTGCTGCTGGATTTGGGGTTGAGCAATACAAAATATTCCAGCACGTAGTCCCTTGATAAGCAGGTTGAGCTATACATATAGTAAGCTGGTCAGAAGAACAGACCAGCGACCAAAGTTCTGGCAATATGGTTGGCTTCTTTGCTTCGAGAAGCCAAATAATGATTGTAATGGTTTTGCTTTTTTGCAGCAATTAAAGAATATTTAAACAATTTTAAATTATCTTAACTAAAAAGTTGGAAAATCTGCATATATATAGACCTGTAGTATGTATCTAAATAGTTCCATAATATGTAGTACTTAACATTTTAAAACTAACCTTCTTCAAGTATCCAATTCAAAGCTGTTTAAACTCTATCATTTTCCATATAAGATTATTAATTAATGGATCTGTTCAAGGGGAAATGTTCAAAGAGTAATCTAAATGTATCTTACATTCATGCTACTATCATTGAATAAATATCAAATGATAATTGAAATGTTAATAACTATTAATTGATGATAGAATTTAATGATGCTTAACTCTGCATCTACTTTCCATTTAGTAAAAAGTTAGTTATTATTAAATAATTCCCATAAATCGTAGATTTTAAATTGACTTTTATAAGCTTGAAAGTAACTACTAAATGTTTCATTGTATAAGTATAAGTTTTTGCCTCATTTTGTTATTTTTTTTGATATTTAATAGCTTTATGATTTTTACCTTAGGTTACTATTCATAAAGGAATTAGCTTACATATTTATACATAGTTCATCTGTTTGAAATACCATTGCCGAATCTTTAAGTTAACCAAGTAAAATGGCAACCAAATCTAAGCATAATACTATTATATGTATATCCTATATCTTAATATATCTTAATCATAGCATAGGTTATAGCCTCAAATTGTATTACAACATTTTTTGCAACTGACATAGAAATCGTAAAAGTTTTCATAATTTTTATGAAATGTGTGTATTTGAAAATCATTTTTTCGCTAACAGCCAATTAGAATTAGAACTACAAACATATACATACATACATATACTCGTATGTACATGCAATGTTGGCTATAAATACTTGACTTTTGGCATCGGAACGTGTTATTCTGTTGGGTGGGGATGGGGGCTATACAAAACAAAAACAAAAAGCCTACTAGTATAGAGAGCGGCAACAAAAGTGCAACAACAAAAAAATTATAGAAAAAATTCAGTGAATTTTGAGTGAATCCTTGGCAATGCCGACAAGCAGTGTCTGCTCCACCACAGACAATGCTCTGTCATTCTAACAATTGTTATATCAATGGACATGTACATACATATGTATGCATATAATTTTGGCAGCAGGTAAGATTTTCCAAATGCATATAGGAACCGAAATTGGAAGAAAGATTGAGTTCTGCATGCTTTATTAAACAATTTTTGAGCGCATTTTGTGTGAGTTTTTTTTGTTTTTGCTTTTAATTTAGCTCAATTTTCCAAAAGGTACCAAAGCTTTTTCGGTTTGAGTGAAAAATGTTTGCCACTGTTCGGGTTTTAGGATCGGTTTGGTTCGTACCGTGAACGATCTGCTCCACCTGTGCTCCACACACACACACACACACATGTATACACACACAGGCATATCTATACTTAAAAATGATTTTTCGCTTATTTTTAGCAACTGAATTTTATGTTATTTCAGTGGGTTTTTTTTTTTTCTCTCTTTGCTCATAATCATGTTCATTTTCCACACACATTTCACCTGAGGCTAGCTAGCACATATATACATATGTACATACATTATATACATATGTATATTTAGGTGGTTGGGCCAACTATTGCTTATATATATATATATATATGTATAAGGTGGCTGTCCTGTTCGGCCAGTTTTTGTGCTTGGTATCTTCTAGATACACGTACGATACTTAGCGCTGCCTGGCCATAACTTTATTTATTTGATGCCCACAAAAACACACACACACAGGAGCACACACAAAAGTATCTGTGTGTGTGTTCAGGCAGAGCAAAGCACAGAATAACATTCTGTGTGTGTTTGCCACATTTTGGAATGTGTAATTATTTAAAAATAACCTGGCGAATATGTAGCAAGCCATTCGGCAATAAATAAGTCCGCCCAAAAATAGCCACAAGCCAGACCAACCAACGACACCTTTTGTCAAAAAAATTCCCCAAAATTCGATTCGGGTTTGAAATCAAATTTGTACGAATTTTCAATCGGAATTTTCAATTTCCAGGATCAGAAATCTGAAATTGGCTAGCTTTTACATATATCTTTCTATAGGTTTCCACAGGCTGAACTGTGATCAGAACGTGGATCTATATCTCCTTTAAGGAATTAACTTTCTTTCTCTTACTCTCTCTTTCTCTCCCCTTCTCACTCTCTCTTTCTCTCCCCGTCTCTCTTTCAAATTCGATGCCGTTGCGGCCAATGCATTTGCATTTGAGCTTGTAATTCTCAGCTGGTTAACGGCCCATTGCCCATCATTTTACATATGCACTGAGGTCAGTGATGGTGTATCACAGTGCAGGGGGTTGGGGACTACGACTGGGACAGGAGTACGTGCATATTCCCACCTCTTGAGGACTGGTGGGAAAGACAAAAATCACTCAGCGTTCGCATCGTGTCTTCTGTTTCTTTCATGTTTCGTTTGTGCCAGCGCACAAAATTAGGTCAAAATTGTTATGATCACACAGATACAGCACACACACACACGCACACATACACATACATCTATAGAGAACCTATAGAGAGAATGCCCTGCTATGCAGTTATATATAGATCGACTTCAGCTTGTACGAGGTGTTCCTCCTGCTGCCATACAAAGTGCGTGTGTGCCCATTTGACAAGTGCTCAGCAGCCACTTTCTGCAATGCCTCTTGAGAGGAAAGTAGAGAAGAGGAGAGGCGTGGAGAACAGAGTTCTCTATGGAGAGTGCCACATAACAGATAGCGGGCTCAAGTGGGCGCCAATTGGGTGCGAGTCTGGCCGACTTCAAACTCGGTGGGTGGTGCAGCTAGAAAATTCCAAACCCAATGCCCGGATAAAAATACAGTTTTTAATGCATTCAAAACAAACAAAATAGCGCGCGCGCAGCTCTAATGCATTTCAGTTCCCTGAAAAACTTCCCTCCCCACCACACACACACACACCTTTTTTGCTTTTCTTTGTTTTGTGTTCGTCAACCAAAAAATTTTCCATTTTCTGTTGTCATTTGGCCCATTTGTCCCAGTTGGGCGTTGACAACTTCAAATCAACAACGTTCCCACACGGATGATTCACATAAGACGCTGCCACGGATGTGGCTCTCATAATGCCAATTGCCATATAATGGCCAGTCAAAACTTATAGTTGACAAATCGAGGATTTAGTATGCCTCTTGGCCCATATAGCATCGACATCTCCGTGCTCTGCTGTGCTCTGCTGTGACGTGTCACTGTTTTGTCTCTGTGACTCATGCGGATGAGAAGCACACTCATCCTCATGTATGATATGTGTACGAGTATATGTATATACTATATGTAGTATGCATCCATGACCATGTGGGTGAAAGAAAGCTTGAAATATGCCAAGCTATATGTATATGCTATATAGCAACGAACTAGATCGGCATCGTATCTGCGGTAAAGTCTATGCAATTCGATCAAAATAAGCAACAATATCGCTGATCATAAATATTCATAAATATTTATGAATCTTTTGGTTATGGTATACAAATCTGACATTTGAATCGATTTGGAAAATGTTATTTCGGTGAAGAGAAACTTGGTTTGTGTATATGAATAGATTTTCCGTGTTTATAAATAGGCATTCAAAATAAAAAACTAAATATTTTTGGCTACTTCCTCTACACCCTTTCTGGCCAAGCCTCCTCCCCACCCACCAAATTCCATGTTATGGGCCGTTGACAGAATTATTCGCTGTCAGAGTTTTCATTAACTTGTATGCGGAAGATGCAGAGTGTAAGGATGCAAATCATCAGCCACATAAGTAATAGTTTTATAGCTGTAAATATCTACTAAGGCTAGAGTATTTTTCATTCGGTTTTGGCCCATTCTTGTGCCATGCTTTTGGCTAAACGATTAATCATCAAAAATATTTACAACTCGTGATGCTAAATGCAATTGCAATTTAATTAATTTCAACAGCAAATAGCATTACAAATGAATCTTTGCTGACGATTCAAATTAAAATTGAATGTTTGGTCGAGATTTGTGCCTAGATATTGGAATTATTTGTCGATTTAAATGTGGATCATCTTCGGATGTTGGGTCATTATTTTTGGGAATTGGCAAGATCGAATCAACACGAAATCAAGATCATTATCTGAATTTCAGAGAGATATCCCCTGATCTGATGGGCAGCGATACGGTTCCAGCACCTAGTACCAGCCCCATAGCAGATCCCAGTCGATGGGCTTTTCAAATGATAACAATTACATACGTTATCGATTACAAATGTATCCTTATCGATTTTTGGGCAAAAATTCTGTGGTGGCTGGCAAACCATCTTAAATTTTTACACCAGATGGCGGTTCTAAATATTAAATTATTTCCCGTAGCGACATATAGATGGCGCTCGACACTTGTTTTGAAAATGTATGTAAGATGCGTGTAGAATCTGCATTGAAATGTAGATGAAATGTAAATTTAAAACGAACGGCGCTCTCTAACGGATTTAAATGGTAGCTTAGTGTGTTGGAGCGAGGTGCATGGAAGATCAGCATCGTTATCAAAGATTCAACTTAGGAAAATTATATGGCATTCTGGAAAGGAATTAACAGAACTTACCTCCGCGTTCAACATTCACAGGCGGAGGATGGCTGTACAGTGGGCCACCATTTTGTGACATCAGCCTTGTACTTTGTGTGGTTCTGGCTGCCACATCCCCGAGGATTGGCTTCTCGTACACGATCCGCTTTTTATTCAGTTCCAGGGCTCCAGTCCCTTGGCAGTCACTCGCAGGAGGCAGCGCGTCACGTAGACAAACTCCACTGGCTGCTCCGTTGTGTTAAGCATTCGCATATTCTGGAGCAGAGTCAGAGCAGGATATGCTGAAAGGGATACTCGAATCCGACGAGCCCGTCTCAAGCTGTTCACATACCTAAGAATTTCCTTCTTGTGGAAACGTGGGAATCACATATGTACAAATATATCTGGATATTAATGGAACCCTAAACTAACAATTATAACACAATTATTTGTTTATTCTAGGAACTAACTATAACATTTTGAATAACCTAGATTAAGCACACATAAAAATTGATCGAATAACGTTTTCAATTCAAGAAGAACTCAATCAGATTGGTCAACGTAGTTGACCAGCACCAGGTAGCCGTAACAGGTGTAGATGTAGGCCCACCACTGGACGTGGAGCGGCTCCTTGAGCCAGCTGCCACTCCGCAGGCGCCCCACGCCGTGGTGGCCATAGGGCTGCAGCGCATAGGCATGGTGTCGTTCGGTGACGAGGCGCCGCAGCACCGTGCCGCACAGGTGGACCACGGTCAGCAGTAGGATGAGTCGTCGCAGGTGCACCAGCAGCAGCACCATTTCTGGGAGAAAGTATATGAAATTCCTGGACTGGACTCTGATTAATCTCACTTGTCGCCACATACTCGTATCCGTTTTTTATTCTTAATTTTTCGCGAATTTATTTTTACTGCTGCGCCTTTCGATTTATTTTCGCATTTTTCGCGAGTTCTTTGCGTTTCGCCTTGTCGTTTTGTTTTCCTCGCATTTTTCGCCTGCCTTTGTGGTGGAAATTATATATAGATACGAGTGTACATATATAAAACCGATTTCAGCTGGCAACACTTGCCAAAAAAGTTTTCACAACTATTTCACGATCGAAAGTTCTTTTGTGGCTGAAGCTTTTTTTTGGTTTTCTGGGCGGTTGGCGGTAAGCAGTGGCCTATTTGGCCCGCTTCTAATGCCTGTGTTTGTGTTTACATTAAATGTTGTAATAAATTCCAAGCAAAAACTGTCAGTGCTTGCCAAATCGAATTAGAATCCACTTCAAATGGAGCATAATACTGAACGCCCCCTCAAGTTGCGCCTTTCAGCGCGTTCAGACATACATAAGCTATTCCCAAGTACTGCCATTAAAAAATATCTACAAAAATCAACAAGCTGCATCCGATTAAGATCGATCGACCAAAGCAGTGGCTATATGCCAAGGGGGGTTTTCTCACAGCAAGGGAATACTGAAAGTAGTAAATTTTACTTTAAGAATAAGATTTACAATCGTCTAAAGTTAATATATATTTTGTTTGCACAATTATGCCAAAACCCCTCTAAAACTCTGGCACTGCCCTTTCGGCGAATACGCAATGCGTATACGTAATATTTTCATGGAAGAAGAAACCACACAAGAAAATACTTGAGACCCAGAGACTTCTAAGCAACAGCTTCCTCCATGCAACGCAACCTTGAAAAAGCGATCAAATGCCCAGACCAAGAAAATTGTGTCGGATAAGCAAACAAAAGGCCCTCGCAGATTGCAACACAACACAGTTGAGGCTGGTTAAGAACAGCAGCAGCCATACAATATTTAAATTATAAGTATATATTAGCACACAGAACGCACACACAACGAGCCGTGGAAAATGTGGCAATAGCCAGGCAGGCAGGCAGCAGCAGCAGCCTCACACATCAGTGCGGAAAATGGTAAATAAAAGACTCTACTACAACAAAATTATTAACAAAAATTTTGGGGGCTCAACTATATGTGTCCAGAATGAGTTCAAGTCGATTCCGTTAAGGAATAAGTTTTGATGTACGATCAGCAAAATAGTTTATGGCATGAACAACCGCCTGTTGAATCGAATTTCCCTTTGGATTTTTCCAAATGCCATACAAAATGCTGTCAAAATGATATAATCACACATGTTTTAATACATTTAACGGTACAAAGTTCAGATTTTGTTTATAGATATATGAAATTTACTAAACAAAAACAAATATGTAGATATAAACACTTTAGAGTCGCTATACGGCAGCAGGTCCCATAGCATATATGTAGGATCTCTTCCGCCTTGCGGACAACAAAACAAATTTCTTTTGTTGGATTTTATGTGCCAGCAAACAAATTGCATCTGTTTGTACACAGAGGATGCCTGCCCGCCCCCCTGCCCCATGCTACGGCACTCCATTCTTTTTATTAACTAGCGTTTGCATTTCGTTTCATTGCATAATCTGTCGCTGGAGGCACGCCCCCAAAACGGGGCACCAGACATAAATTACAAATTTGAGAAGCGCACAAAATGATTGAAAGCCGCACAGAGGAGAGCAGAGCAGGCCAGATCTGGGGGAATACTGGGATGCGGATGGGATGGGATGATGCTGATGGTGATGGAGATGGAGAAGAGATCGCGCATTTGGATCCCATTGGGTACTCTGGTGTGCATCAGTATGATTGACCGACCGACCGCATTGTGTGTGCACCTCGCTGGCTGCTGGCTGCTGGCTTGCTCCCGGGGATTTGCCGGGGGCTCTGACTTTTATGGCTGGCTGTCGGTGTATTTCTTTTTATTGCCTGCCCAAAATTCATTTCTAGTTTTCTGTTTTTTTTCAGCATACCCTGCCACACGCAGGGATACACATAATGGGGTATATTGTGTACTATGGGATTATGTAAACAGAAGGCAGTTCATTCAGTGTTCTAGGTGGCAAAGGTTCTCAGTAGCATATCTACACTATAATCCATAAACCACAATCATATTACTATCCAATATCACATTTTTCTCATAAAAGTTTCTTGCTGATTTCAGGGTATCCTTTAGTCGTTATATACGCACAGTTCTTTTGTGTGTGTTTCTCTCTTTCTAATTTGTTTGCATTCAGTTTTTTCTTTCAGTTTTCGGCTATTTTTTCTGGTTTGCGTTGGCGGCGTCTCCGTCTCCGCCTGCAGCACGCACTGGGAAAAATGAAAATATTTGTGGAAAGCATGCGAAATGCATGCCACAGTGTTTTGTTGGTATCTTTTATATTTTTTAATGCAGCGCTGAAAGCTATTTGTATCTGTCGGTCAGATTGGGTTAAATCTTGGGCCCCATTCCGCAGTGATCCCGATCGCTCTATCCCTCTTTCTGCCACTGCCACTGCAATCTTTTGTGGCATGTCTTTCGTCAAAGTGTCGAGCCACTTTTGTTGCCTGGGGGCGGCGACTGGCCTGCTATTAGCCCATTGATGCCGCCCTTTTTTTGGATTTACCTCTGCCCCAACCCGGCCCCCTCCTTGGCTTCTGTATCTGTGTCGCGCATTCTGATTTATGGGTTGGGGGGGGGGGTGCGGGTTGGGGGTTTGGGCCACAGGCATTATCTTTCATTTGAATGGGTTTTTGTCGCATTTTGCGCATATTTAGTTTTAAATGTTTTCCACTCAAAAAACCCCACAAATTCCCCGAGTTTCATTTTCTGTTTAGACGTCATCTTTGTTAGCCGCACGCTTCCGGTGACTGCCAGAGGCAACAGAGGCAGCAGCGGCAACTGCAAAAGTGGCACAAAGATTTTTATTTTTAAAACCAGAACAAATATCAGCATATACTCTCGTGTCGTCGTTGTCTGCTCTATGATATCTGTAATATATATTCTTTTATTGGGGGAGGGTACACGTCTGCGATGCCAAATGGGAAGGGAGGGGGTGCCATCCATAGGGTAAATGTGTGCCACAGCTATTTGGGGAGCCATGACCTGAGCTCGTGAGAAACTGAATGAATCTGGAATTAGCCAGGTGCTTCAAAGCATTACAGAATTTTCCATGGAGCAAAGGGATCTTATTTTACATTCATCATCCAGTGGGACACAGTTCATCAGCTCCATTCACAAGTTCATGGAACCCCTTCCACCCCTTCGTTTGACTTCATTCAAACGAAACATGACAGACTGCATCTGTATCTGCTAGCGACAATTATCATCTGCAGCACCAAATTTTGAGATACTTTTCTGTTCTGTCGGTGCTGGATACATTGTGTGCAACTGTGGGGCGGCCCACTCATCGATTAGTCATCCAAAGACATAAATATATTTAAATTAAATTATTTATCTATTAATAGATGGGAGGGGGGAAATGTCGTTCATTCCATAGCCTAAATACTCGTAGATATAAGCGCTAAATACTTTTGAGCATTACATGAATTTTTACACACATTTCCGTACAACAAATGGAAGGGGTACATATAGCCGGGTTGGCCGATTTAAGTCAGATATTTGTACATATATATACGCTGAGCAAATAGATACAAACGGAAAATAATGGGGGAAAAAACATGAAAATAGGTAACAGCCGATGTGGTGTATACTCTAAGGGGGAAAGTTTCTTTGTGCTATGTAGGAATTTCCACAGGGTATACTTTAGGATTCATTTAAATTTATCAAGGATAATTTTATTTTGTTATAAAATGTTCCTAAATGAAGCTGCAATGATTAAAAAATATATAGAAAATGTTAAATATATTGCAATTGTTTTCCAACGTATATTTAAATATTTTAGTAATTTATAAATTATTTAAAAAAATGCCAACATGCTGGCCTACAATTAGGAATATTTTTTTTAGAATTAATAATAAAAATATTCTCAAATTTAATGTACAAAAAAGGTTTCTTAAATCTTTAAACATATCATTCCAATTGCTGCTATAAAGAAAAAAAGCTGATCCTTCATCCTACATCATTTGTGTATGCTGAAAACAATTAATAACAAAGTAATATCTAATGGACAAAGTAAACTTTAGCCTGCTGCTCATAATGCTACTAGTGATAGATACCCTTTCCGTTAGAGTGTTCTTAGAACTTTTATTTATTTCTCTATTGCAATTTACAAACGCAGCGATCATCCAAGACGAGGCGGCGATGCGCTGCTACTCTCTGCCTGCCCAAAATACTACACGCACACCCAACGAGAGAGATAGAAAGAGAGAGACGAGAGTCGAGAGACTTTTCTCTGCTCAGCTTTTCACGCAGTTCAGTGCGGCTAGGGAAAAATCTCGGCATGAAAAATATATATTTTACCCTGCGGCCAGGCCAGACAGTTTTCCTTTGACAACGCGCCGAGTCGCACACACTCGCTTCGGGCCCCAAGGAAAATCGAGGGAAAATCGGAAAATTGAATAAACTAAAATACCGTACAGATTTCGCATCGCTCGCGACAAAATAATCGTGTGAGAGAATGAGTATGCAAGTGTGTGTGTGTGTAAATGTTGCTAAATTTATAAATAAAATCTCTAGTTCTGCCTGTGCTCCCAAAGTAAAATGAAATAAAAGCAAAAGTTGTGGGGCAGTGCGGCGGAGCAAAAAAAAAAACAAAAGTGGAGATGGAAAATAAGAAAAATATCAAGGCATAAATAAAACGCCTCGTGACGTGTGTGTGTGTGTGTGTGTGTGTGTGTGTGTGATACCCGTGTCGCATTTGCCGGCTGCATTCCCAAATAGATCGGATGAGGAGCACTACTCTTATAGCTCCTCCATATAGCTCTCTGGCAGCTCCATCGCTCTCTATACATAAGTCTCTTCTATACTATATGTATATCAACCTGGCCGGTGCGTGCCGGCGGATTATGTAAAGTGGCACACACCAGAGATCCCAATCACGGAGATCCACGGAGCAGTGAAAAAACACAAATAAAACGAAAAGAAAGTTGGCCGAAAGCAAGGAAAAACGAAAAGGAAAACAGAGTCAAGAATCAAAGAGACACAGAGAGAGAGAGAGAGACAAGGAGTGAAATATTTTTTGTCGCACGCGTGCGTATTCAGTAAATGTATCTAATTTATTTTGCATCTATTGCAATTGAGAGGCAGTCGGAACGCCCCATGCAAATGCATCCGACAGATACGCTTTCGTAATTGTCGTCAGTGGTTCGGTTCGAGTGTGTAGTGTATCTTTGGTTCTACAGCAGCCGAAAAAGACAAGTGTGTGTGTGTGCGCCAGATTGGATTACCAGCAAAAAAAGCGAAAACTGAGAAGATAAACGAAATACAGATTTTTAGGAAATTATCCAAACAAAATCTGTTAGAACTCTGAGTGCTTGCCCAACAAAAAGTGAACGAACGAACGAACTGTAATGTCTTCCTATCGCAGTTATGTAAGTAGTCAAGTTAATGCAGAGCCAACTATCTGTATCCGTGTAGCCGCAATGTATCTGTGATACCACCCACCCCCCCACTCACAATGTGTATCTGTGATATCGTGATCTTTGCCGTTTTGCAGTTTTTCTCTGTGTGTGTGTTTTTCTTTGCCATTCCTACACCATCCACCGATTTTTGTTTATTTCTAATTGCTGTTGCCTTACCTCACACGTAGCCAGATAGATTGTATCTACTTTGCTATTGCGTATCTGTGAGTATGCTTTTTGCCTCGAGATCCATTGATAAACAATTTAGCCACTGAGTTTGCTCTCATTGTCTGACTTTTGCCCAGTTAATTGCTCTCATTTTCCAGACAGCCACCAGCAGTGGGCTAGGTGTGGCTATAGTATTTTGTATACTAATTTCAATGAGAGAACAAATGAATCAGTAAATGGGTAAAAATGAATGAGCTTGAATCAATCAATTTTATGTGGCTATGTAAACTGATGATCTTTGTGATTTTTGATTATTTTTCATTTGGAATAAATTTATTTAAAATATTTGTTAAATGCCAGAGACTGCTACTGCATTTTATGCAATGTCAATGTCAATCATTTATAATAAATAGCTGCCGATTAATACAGTCGTTTCTCTGACTTTTTTAGATTTTGCACTTGAAGTTTGTCCATTAATGATCAAATAACAGCCATAGAACATGTGAAAAAAGAGCCATTCAGTAAAGCAGCTAAACATAATTCCCATAATTCATATTAAAATCTTATGGCCTACGATTCAAGTCGTTAATCCCCTGAGAAAAGTCTCCCTACCCACTGATTGCTACTCACTCACTCTCTCTGACATTGTGTAAGTGCCATTCATGTTCGACTCATTATATCCTTTTGTTCCTAGACATCAACTTTATGACTTTGGCCCGACTTCTGACACGACGCTGCATAAATCAATTAAATATTTTTTTTTTGTGACCCTCTCTGTGACTAATAAACCAATCAATTTATGGCCGGAAAACAACAAGTTTCCACCTTTCTCCTATTCCTACTCCTTCAATGCTCTCTATCAGCATCAGTTTCTAATTATTTTTAGAATCTTTGAATCTATAAATGTTTTTGTGCCTCTTTTACGGTTGACGCAGTCAGAGTTCTTGGGTTCTTGGTTCTTGCTGGTGTTGGCTTTGGGTACTTTGTTGAAGATTTTTATGGCCAGAAGGAAGTTGTAAATATTTATGACACGCATAAAGTCGAAAGTTCCCTGTGAGAGCCGCCGCGGAGCACGCACCACCTAATTAATTAACAAAGTGTGAATCTTCCTCATGCAATTTGTTTGAAACAAGGAATGCAGAGATGAGCAGGGGAGCAGTGATAGAGCATCCAACACCCCACAACCTTCACTCTGTAAGATAGATATATAATTGAAATAATCAATGAACATAATCAAGAAAGTGCATTCCAAAAAAAATTTGCACAAAATTTATAGATCCTCCACGTGAATGATCTGAACCTTATCGACAATCCGTGCACTCCTGTTGCCCTTCTCCACCTTGCCGATGATCCAGGCCGCATAGCCATCCAGTACCTTGATTTGGGCGCAAAAGTTAGTTGCCTGCTCCCGTGGCAGGCAGATGAGGAGACCGCCCGAATGTTCGGGGGCAAGACCCTGCAACAGCAGACGATCGTTGGCCTCGCCATTGTCCATGGCCAACGCTGCCATGTGGCCGATCAATGGCAGGTTGTAGATGTAAAATGTCAACTCGTTCTTTTGCAGAGATGCCAGTTGCTGGGCATGACCCAGCAGACCCAATTCCCCAATGTGGGTGGCCCCGTGGGCATTGTGCTTGTGCATTAGAAGAGCGGCCACACGATTCAGGCGCGACATCCACTTGATGGCCTGGCCGTGGGCCTGTTTCACCTGCTCCTCGGTGATGGTCAGCTTAATGGGCTTGCGGCACGTTTCCCATGGGTTGACGCCGATGCTCTCGTACGCATCGAGGGCCAGCTGTGTGCCCAGGGGCTTGGTCAGCAGCAGAACATCGCCAGCGATGGCGTGTCCCGGTTCAATGAATCCGTCCATCTGGCAAACGGTCGAGGCCACTGCGCCCAGCATGCACCAGGGATTGGCTATGACCCGGACACCGGTAATTCGTGCGCCAGCCTCCGAGGCGCGGCACTTGAAGCCACGCACCATTATGGGCAGCAGCACATCCCGCTGCTGCTCCGTCCACCCAGTGCTCGTGCCCAGCAGCATCATCATGGTGTCGCATTTGCTGACGCCCATGGCATAGAGATTGTCCAGCACCTTGGCGCAGGCGATTTGGCCCATCACAAAGGGATCGTCGGTGATGGGGTAGCAGAGGCTGGTTGCCTGCACCAGCCAGAATACGCCTGCACGCAGCGGAATCACGGAGCAATCGAACGGGATGCCCAGCTGGGGTACAGCCGATGGGAACGGCAGCCTCTCATCCTGAACTACGGTTTCCGGCTGCCCCTCTTTGGTGAGATTCGATGCAAGAAGTGCGTTGCAAAGCGCATCCTTGGGCAACTTATAGCCGCCGGCCTTCAAGTCGACGAAACGTGTCAGACGGAAGGGCCGGACCTTATCTTGGCCGTGATCCGTGGTGTTACTATCGCCTTGCAGCTCCAAAATAGCAGAAGATTGAACGTTAGTCGCGTCGCTCATGGTTTTTTTTACCTTTTCCTTTAGTTTTCTTTACTTTTATACACTTTTTTTCACTATGCAATGTCAGCGAAAGCTGTCAAAAAATACGACTTAAATTGTGAAAGAAAAAACGTTTGCAGCACTGTTTTTAAGTGTTGGCAGTGCTTTTTACAGGAAAAACCTATCGAATCAGCCTAAAGGAGTGCCACGCCGCAGCCTTTTGGCAGCTTTCAAAAATGCAGCAAATTACAGTTGGCACTCATTTATTAATCCTTAGCTTTTTCTATCTTTTCTAAATGTATGCATCACATTTTAATCATTTCTCAACACTGCTTCAAGTGTTGGAAGTGTTTTCTACCATCTGCCATCAAAGAGTGCCTTGAAATCGTCGAGTCATTCCGTTCCACCTGGCAGGTGCCCTTTTTTTATTATATTTCTCGAAAGCGGATTCAAACGGGTTCAGTTTACGTACAAATAAAAAAAAAGAACAAAAAATTACAAATTCGAAAAGGCAGAAAGTCTGCGTGTTTCCAAAATACAAAAACATCTTAGAAAATTTTTACAATCCAAAAGCCAACAACAAAAAAAATATTTGTCAGCCACCATGCCACGTCGTCGTCGTCCTCGTGGCAATGCCGCATCCTTGGCAGTGCTGCGCAAGAAGACCCAGGAGAGCCAGAACAACAACATCAATAGCAACAACAACAACACCAAAGAGAATAACAACAATAGCAACAACAAAAACAACAATGCCAGCGGCTCGAAGAGCTCGAATGCAAAAAACACCAATGCCAAAAAGGCCAATTCGAAAAAATCGAAAAAATCCAATCAGAAGCCAAAGCAACAGCAAAAGCAACAACCAAAGCAGCCGCAAACCCAGATCCAGCCGCAGCCTCAGCCCCAGCCCCTGCCTCAGACAAAGAAGGCGAACCTGATGGCTGCCAAGAAGCCGTCACTTGCCATCGAGGCAAGCTGTGCCCCAAAGCAGAAGCCAATCTATAACCCAGAGGCAGCTTGAGCAGGAGCTACTCTACGACCAGGAGGCCCTTGAGATGGAGCTGCTCTATGCGCATGAGGCGTTTGAGCAGGGGCCAGTCTATGACCAGGATTCGATTTGCGACGACCAGTATTCGAGCACCGATGAGGAGATGTCATTCAATGACGAGGAGTTGACCATTTGACATCGAGTCGAACTCTGACGAGAAGTCGTTCCATTCGTCCACTTACGATGTGTCTGAAATGGAATCAATCTGCTACGAAGAGTCGATCTCTGACCGCGGGATTCTCTGCTCTGAGCAGGAGCAGGAGCCAGGCTGTGATCCGGAGCCTTGCTGCCAGCAGGGGTCATGCTGTGACCCGGTGCCATGCTGTAAACCAGTGGCATACTGCGACCAGGGGCCATTCTGTGACCCTGAGTCGATCTGTTACTGCGGACAGGAGGTTTATGCCCAGAGTGAGGTGCCATTCCGCAACCAGGCGACCCCACTCTTCGACCAGGAGTCAATCTATGACGAAGAGCCAAACGAAGACCTGGAGGTGCTCTACAACCAGGAGCCACTGTGCGATGGGGAAGCAAACGAAGACCTGGAGGTGCTCTACAACCAGGAGACACTCTCCGAAGATGAATCAAACGATGTCCAGGAGGTGCTCTACAACCAGGAGACACTCTCCGAAGATGAATCAAACGATGTCCAGGAGGTGCTCTACAACCAGGAGACACTCTGCGAGGAGGAGCCAAACGCCGAACTGCCCTCCTATGTCCACGATCCGCTATATGCCCAGGAGCCAAAAGCCACTGAGGAGCAGCCAAACGATGGTGACCAATCGCCAGGATCGTCCTACGACCAGGGATCCTCACCCAACGCCATGCCCGACGCAACCTTTGCCTTTATGTGGGGCCAGAATGCCAGCGACTGGGAGCTGAAGCTCTTCCCAGAGCTATACGGCCGCATGCCGACGCTGCCCTCGTATGCGGACATCTTTGGACAGCCCTCGTATTGCAGGGAGTGGGGCGGATTGGCGGCACCTTGTCAGACGGGTGGCATTCGGAGCACTCCGGAGGGACTGTTCAGCGGCATTCCCAGCTCGATGATACCGGATCAGTACGGCATGGTGGGTCTACTCTCGGCCATACGGGCCAGCCACAACAATCCGGCGGCCACCCAACTGGTCTTTGGCGAGGATCTGACCATGTTCGGCCTGGATCTGACAGCACCCGGCGACATCTATGTGCACTTCAACGGACCCTTCACCAACGAGCCGCCGCCGCGCAACATCCAGGATGTCGCCTTCGAGATGAGCATGCGCCAGATGCGCGATGCCATAGCCATGTATCCATTCTATCCGCCTGTCTGGGATACCTTTGTGCCAGAGACTGGACATTTGGGTTTAGTTTCAGACAACAAAGAGGAAGGTTCGGAGGAGGAGCAGGAGATCCAGCAGCAGGAGCAGGAAGTATTGGAGGTGGTGCAGCAGATCCAGCAGCAGGAGGAGGTATCTGAGGATGACCAGCAGCAGGAGATATCTGACGAGGAGCAGATGCAGCAGCAGCAGCAGCAGCAGCAGGAGGAGGATGAGTCATCGGAGGAGGAACTGTCACAGTATTACGACCAGGAGCTGCCCTACACTCTACTTGTAGAAGAGGAACAAGATACCACAACTGATTCCGATTCGGA
This sequence comes from Drosophila bifasciata, assembly GCA_009664405.1. Taxonomy (NCBI): domain Eukaryota; kingdom Metazoa; phylum Arthropoda; class Insecta; order Diptera; family Drosophilidae; genus Drosophila; species Drosophila bifasciata. Next base: position 38,643,985 of record CM019043.1, read on the forward strand.
ATCGGATTCCGACTCAGAGACAAGCTCCGAGCTAAGCGCAATTTAACACAGAAAACAATCCACCTTTTGATTTGCATTTGAAAACGTATCTGCGAAATACAAATGATCCGCCTTTTTGGTCTTTTCTTCTCGCTGATTTACACTTTTATTTTCATTACACATTTGAATTTTGTAAAACGCATTTTGTCGACACTTTTGACAGCGGAAAGTAGGAAAGAAAACCATTTATAAATAAATATACATATAGTATGTCTGGCGGACATCGGACGCATGGCACGCGAATACTTGAGATCGTTGGACTCGCAGATATATGTATGTACTACATATTGTACATACATTTACATATAGTTTGTGTATGAATTATGCCTGTGCTTTATAGACTCGCTCGACTGACAGACAGGCGCTTTATAGCGCATCCTGGGTCTGTGCGCTGTGTTCTGGGGTCTGAGGTCCCTAATTGAGTCCGCATAATAACGCTGTCAGAAGGCATAACGCACTCCACTCTATAGAGCGTGGCATATGGCAAACTCATTCCAGAGACGATCCATCCATAGACGCATCTACATTTACATTTACATCCACATCCACATCTATCCCATACCAGACTTTTCTCCGGTGTCGGCTAAGGCTGAGTGTCGTCTCAGTTTGCTTGTTTTGCACATTGTTGGGGCTATTTGTGTATTTGGCATTCCATTTCACTGAGCGAAAACAATTAGCCGACACTCTCTGTCTGTCTTGCTGTCTCTTCTCTGTCTTCCTCCTCCCTTCCTCTCTCTCTCTCGCTCTGTCTAAGTTAGATCTCGCATTGGGCGGTCGCTGGAGGAATTCGTTATTATTATTATTCTTTATGCCCTGATATACATATGTCATGGGAGGTTTTAAGGGGGGGAGGACTGGCGCCACTTGGGAGTTTGTTTCCAATCGAAACTTATTTAAATTGAGGGATTTTTCTATTGAAGAATTCCATCAATCACTTGGAAAATTATCACAAAAATAGATTTTCGAGAATCTCTATCGTGTGATATACCAGCTATTCTTGTAGCCAGAATTTTAAATTTTAAGGTTGCCCTTCCCCTTATGTAGATGACAAATCACCCCACATATATATATATAATATATACTGACTGAGTACGGATATAATAGTAGAGTCGCGTCTACTGCTACGCACAACGTTTCATCTCGTTTCTACTCGCATTATGCGCCATATTCTTCGTGTCTCTGTCAATTTAGTGGGGGTTCAACAGCATTTCAACTGCTCATTAAGTAGCAACTGCATTAATTGGTACAAATATCCTTACCTGTGCCAAAAATCTATAAAAAGCTTATATGAAATTTGCAATATTAAATGGTCGGTCTGTCTGTCTGTCCGTCCTTCTGGTCACCACCTGAACCAGGGGGTTCTTTGAATATTTAACGTAAATGTTCGTGTGTGTCTCTGTCGTTATATAGAGAATGAGAGAGGGCGAAAGATCTTTTAATGCCCCGCGATGCTCGGACAAGATTAGAAGGCACATGTTGAAATAATCGAAATGAATCTGTTTACACGTTCAAATTAATTGAAAAACGCGTGCTACAGCGCCATTTAATTGAAAATGAAATAGACCCAAAGGCAGGGAAAATGCATTGAAGCGAGTTCAAAGCAGCAGCAGCAGCAGCAGAAGCATCACCCAAAAATACAAATAACATTGGGGATCCAATGGGCATGTTGGGGGAGATCTCGTTGGCATTCGTCTGTAGGGTATGGTGTTGATGTTCTCTCAGACAGAACCAGAGGCGGCTGGCTGATGCGGCGACTGATGATGATGATGTCTGAGATGATATGCCTGGGTTCTCGTGGCTGCTGTTGCTGCTTTGCTGCTGCTGCTATTGATGATGATGATGAAATGTGTGCGAATAATTGTCGAGTGCACAACTCATTGATAAAGTGCACCAAACCCCGTACCCCACGACTTGTTCGATCAGGGGGATGCCGGTATTCAATTGTTGTTGTGGTCTAAGTGCGCCAATCAATCAAAGCCAAGCCATGTGATTCCCCCTATCAATTTCAATTTCAATTTGAATGAGAAAAAGAATGTAGAATAATACAAAAATATGCAGAAGATAAATGATCCTCTAACTTGGTAAAGATTTCCATGGAAATGATCATATGTAGAGCACATCTGAGATGTTGTTCGATGGCCAGAAAGAATTAGTGATTGGATGGATAAAATATTTCCAAGTTAAGGCAGTTCTTATATTTTAATCTGTGAAATTAGTTAGAAACCATACCTAACTGAATATTCCTAAAACAGATTCAAAATAAGTATTATTTCTATGAAAATGCATCATTCTATAGTTCCTTTGTGCCTAAAATTATAATGAAATATCTTAAAAGTCCAGTGACTAATCATGATTCCTTTTTCCTTCATGCAGACACCCTGGAAGTCCAGCCTGGGCAGCTCTTACAAAACTGGCAGCTCTTCGGTAAGTCTACAAAAAAATACTCTTATTCTTCATCCACTCACTTTCGCAATCTCCCCATTACAGTATGGAGCTGGAGGAGACTCCACATCGCGCTACAGTTCTCTGGCCACGCCCAGTGCCTTACAGACCATCGTTCTCGGGCGGTACATACCGCCTCAAGCGAGATCCACCCACAACAGCAGCCCCGCCGCCCGTCACCAGCTACGTGAGTCGCTATGCCAAGACAGAGCCCAAGGAGACGACCGCCAGTGAGCGGAGCAGCCCCATCAAGCGGTACACGGGCGCGGGCACCAGCACGCTGGGAAAGTACGGCAGATCAAGGGATCCCAGTCCCGTGGCCCTGGAGCACACAAACCGCGGCAAGTCGAGGGATCCGAGTCCAGTCATCGACAGTGGGAGAAGCAAACTGGGGGCCAGCTATCGCAGTGGCAACACCTCGACCTCCTCCTCGTCGTCGGGTGCGAGGAATGGGTATGGCAGTCGCTTTGGGGCCGCCGCATCAAGGATCAGCAATGGGAGCAGCAATGGCAGTGCCATCTCCTACCTGACCACCAGCGATTTTCATGCGCGAACGGCCAGTCGGGCCAGGGCCAGCAGGGAGAAGGAGCAGGAGGTCACCGCAAGTCCCCCACAAAAGCCAAGTGAGGAGCAGCCGAAGGGCAAGCAGGCAAGCCCAGAGAAGGAGCAGAAGCAGGAACAGGACAAGGTTGCACAGGTTGCGCAGCCCGAGGAAACCTTCGTGTCAGTGTCGGTGGTGACACGTGCCACATCGCCCACACCGCCGGGCAGCACCACCGTTCAGCGTACCCGCCGCATCGACATTGCCAAAACGATCGAGAAGACCATTCAGCGGTCTACGAAGCCCCGCCAGATGATGGAGAAGGAAATCCAGTCGGACCGGATGGATGATTCCACGCGATACCTGCGGTACAGCGGTGGCAGCAGCAGCCTCAGCTCCACCTATAGCCCGCACAGGGATCGGATCAGCAGCCTCCGGTACAGTGCCAGTCCGCTGTCCACCAAGTCCTCGTCCCCTCTGTGGAGGGCAAGTCATCAGCGTCGCCCGCGGAGGTCCCCAGTCCAGCTTCCAAGAGTAATGGCTCCTTGAGTAATGGCAGCTCCTCTGCCAAATCCTCCGCCTCCGCCAGTAAATCAAAGCTCTCCCCGCCCAAGGCCATACGTCTGAATGCCTCACGTCAGGCTTCCGTGGAGAATCTGGCCAATAAGCCACCTGCCGCGCCCACCAAAAGTGAATCACCCACCAAGACCTGCTCCAGCTCCAGCTCGGGCAGCTCCGCCGTCAAGTGGCCCAACAAGGACTTCCGCAAGAGCTCCCTGAATGTGGGACCCACCGACAGGCCGCGCAAATCGCGCACTCCCAGTGGCGGTGAATCCGAGGACGTGGTGACCAATGGAGGCTCTGGTTCTGGCCAACTGGAGCGCTCTCCAAGTGCCGGCTCGGAGGGTAGTCTGGTCTCTGCTGGCTCTGGAAAAAAGAGCTCCAAGCTGAGCAATGGCAAGACCTCCTCCTCGGCGGGTAGTCGTCAGGGCACATCCTCATCCTCTGCGGCCACCTCGTCCACGTCGGCCTCGGACAGCGAGCAGCGTGGTGTCAAGACCGTTAAAAAGCAGACCAAAAAGAAGACGCCCAAAGAAGGCAAGGTCGTTGCCGGCAGTGCCGGCCAATTGTTGGCCAACCAAAATAGCCGCAAATCGAATACGCCAACCGCCAACGCAACACCTGAGTCACCTTCATCAGAGAGCCACAATGACGATCCCGATACCGATCCCAATCGGATTGAGAGTCCGGTGGCAGCAGCACCACCGAACCGATCGCCACAGTCGCGACGACTGCAGAAGCTCTCGTCGGTGTCGAATTTTTTCGCGAATCGTCAGCAAGACGCAAATAGTGAACCGATCTTCCTCGAAAGCTCGGAGAGCTCTGGGGAGCCGGAGGCCCCACCATCGATCAGTCTGGCCACAGATCTTAAGACGAACGAACCGCGAACGAAATCGAACAAAACGACGCCCACGAGCGAGGCGAATACCTCAACGAGATCCCCACTGAGTCCCCCCAGTTCGAGTACACGCTGTCCAGCCACCGACAAGGATCACCACTGCCACCACCCCAACGACGATCAGCAGCAGCAGCGCGAACACCACCACTACACAGGACGCCAGCCTGAGCACCACTTCGGAGCAGGACCCGAGCCAAGAGGAACCCAGCTGGTGGCAGGACACCAGTCTGCAGATAAACACAGCCTCCGCTTTGGATCAGAACAACCAGAACGGGGACATGCCTCCGTACAGGCTGCGACACATTGATTCCGGGGAGGAGCAGGCCTGGTGGCTGCGCCGCAGCGAGGCGGACGATGAGGGGGATGATGATACGCTGGCGGAGGAGACACTCAATCCCCTGGACGATGATCCCAGTCACTGGAGCAGCCAGGATCACGAACTGGAGACGCACTCCAAGGTCAAGCAGATGCCAAGGAGCCGCATCTCACCGGAGCAGGATGCCTGGTGGCTGGAGGAGGAGCAGGAGCAGCCCCGTCCCAGACGCAGGCAAAGTTGGAATCGCAGTCACCCCAGACCCGTTCCCTGCCACAGTCGCCGCCGCAATCCCGCGCCCTGCCACAATCCCCCCCACAGTCCCTGCCACAATCCCCTCTCCACTCAAATGGCTACCGAGGACGAGGACGAGAACAACAACAACAACAACAATGAGACGCATGTGGAGGTGACCTTGAAACTACCGAGCGGCTCCAAGAGCAGCAACTCAAAGAGCCACAGCGACCACGGTCCCAAGCACTGGTGGATGTCTGGACCCACCAAAAAGCTCTTCAACATGCAACGCGTGGAGTCCGGAGAGCGGGCCTGGTGGCAGGACAACAACGAGAAGGAAATGGAGAAGGAGAAAGAGATGGAGCCACCGCCAGTGAAGCCACCCACACCGCCGCCCCGCATCATCAAGCACTGGGAGTCGGGAGAGCGGGCCTGGTGGCTGCAGGATGAGCCTGAGGCAGCGCAGTCAGCAGCAGTTGCAGTCGCAGTCGCTGCCAACGCCAGCAGCGACGAGGCGGAGGAAGAAGAGCAACAGCACCTGGGCAGAGATGAGACCGATCTAAGGCACAGGAATCCGCAGAAGCAGCAGCACCAGCACCAACAGGAGGCACCCCACGAGCTAAGCAGCTCCTTCCACTTTGCATACACCGAACGCCCACCGCCGTTGGGACAGTGCGCGAGTCCCGTGCCGACAGAACAGCGACAGCGCTGTCCCTCGCCCTACGACAACATTCCAATGGGAAGAGCGCCAATGCCGGCAGCGCAGTCAGCGCCAACGACGTCGCTGCAGCCGCGCTTCTCCCCCAGATGAGGCGGCCAGGTGAGAAACTTTTCATCTCGCGGCATCAGAACATCGACGAGCTTTTGGGTGGCGCTTGCCGGCCGCTCAGTCCGCTCTTCTACAACAATAGCAGCAGCGATGCGACGCCGGAGAGCGGCACGAATATGTTTCTGTTGGAGGAGAACTCCTCTCTGGCCAACAAGAATATGTTCCTCCTGGAAGAGATCACGCCGGATCAGGTTCGCATCCACGATAGCACCGCTCAGAGGCCGGTCATACAACGGATGCAAAGGTGGGTAGCAGGAGAGCGAAAGCTCCAAGAAAAAGGGAGAGTGCTTTCTTTCGTTTGTTTTGTGGTGAATGTCGAACATGTGGTTGCTAATGCACACACTCTCTCTCTCTCTCTCTCTTCCTCTCTCTTTGATCTTGTAGAGATGTGGAGTGGTTGGAGAATGGCAGCAGCTTTTACGAGCCACCAAAGCAGCATCATCAGCAGCAACAACAACAGCGGAGGGTAAGTGTTTCACCACCCTCTCTCTCCCCCACCACACTCTTGATTTTTAAGAAGATTGCAGTATTTTTGGCAGCCTGCCCGGCGTCTCGTCTTGTTACGATATCTATCGTGACGCCTACGCTTGTGTTTATTTATACAGATACCCTTACTCACTTTTCTTGATATATGGGAAGCATATTAGCTAGTCAGGTAATCCCACTCACTTATCAGCAGAAACCCTTACTCACATCTACATAGTCATTCCACAATTGCCTTTCACATTCGATGGCCTTATCGGCAGGACTTATGACACCCACTGTATCAATTACTCTGCACTGCACTGCAGCTGTAAGCTTATACATATGACAAAGGGCTGAGCAAAAGGCAGGGCGAGTCAAGGTGCGCTCGCGCACACCCAATTCTGCAGTTATCAGAATCTGGCATCTCACTCGCGCCAGATTCGGTACCGAATGACAGCAGAGTCCTCAAGTGTCTGTGATCTCTGGTTTGCTGAAAGGGCAGCGGGAAGGGAGCCCTGTGAGTCAGGACCGAAGGCTGCCATCCGCAGGCTCTCTTGCGCTCTCACTCCCACGCTAACAACAAAAGACAAGCACAACAAAGCGCAGAAATGTCAGAACAAAATGCGGAACAGCTAAAGAAAAACGAAGAAATAGTGCCGATGCTGTACACACCCTTTAAAATATATATAAAATATGGATGTGTGGTTCTGTAGACTTTTTCGGTCTTGCAGAATTATTTCCATGTTTGCCGATTACGCTGCAGTCGAGCCGAATACATATGTATGTACTATAGTATATAGTTAAATAAATTATATATAAATTCACACTTCATGGATTATGGGGATTGGTATACACCCCTCCAACACCAGCAAAGGGTATCAAAATCTCACAAAAATTCGCGCTTAATTACATTTTGTCTGCGGGGCAGTCAGCGGGTCGCTTCTTCGCATTCGCATTTTGGATCTCGACTTTGCGCTCCAGTTTGATGGGGTTCGCCGACAAGGGAATCTCAGAAGAGACTCCCGGCTAAATGGGTCATAATCCAATTAACATGAACATAAAGCCAAATCAAGTGGGAAAGAGCAGAGATAACTGTAAATTCCAGTAACCCCAGCACTGTGTGGGGTTAGCATTTAAGCAGAGGGAACAAAGGGAGATTGCAAATATTTTTATATACTCGATTCGCTGCTACTGCTATGTACTCCTCAAAAATTGTTGACTTTGTGCTGCCAAATGTGGCAATAAAAAAAGTCTCCGTCGAACATTAAAAATCGAAAGTCCATTCAACTTAGCATGAGAGGTGGGGCGGGGTGCGGGTATACATATGTATGCATGTATCACTAGACAAAGTCTGTTGCTGGTTGTTCTCACCTCTGAACCGCTGTCAATCTGTCTCGCTCTGTCGCAGATTCTGTTCTCATCTCTGAACCTCAAAGTCTGTTCTGTCTCTGTCGCTCGCATGAATCGCTGGGCCAAAAATAGCCAAACGGCATTGATGCGTGAAAACCAAAGCAAAAAAAGCGCCAAAAAATTACCCAAATTACATTATAAAAGACATTTAGTTTCGTTTATCGCACAATTATACGCAAAGGCAAAACACAACATACAATTTTAATGGGGAAGAAAACAATACAAAATACTCGCGGATGACTCATATCTGTCTGGTGTTTTTCCTCCATCCCACTGTGCGTGGCGTCTCTCGATTCCCCAGCATCTTCGCAGTGCTATCCATCTCTCTTTGGCTCATTCTTTTTCGTCCTCTTCTTTGCTTTGTTTGTTATTCAAGGCAATTTGGAGACAACTCTATTATCAGTTCATGTACTATCATGTCTTTCGTTTTGTTTTTGTTGTTTACGCTGTAGCTTTAACATATTTGAAGTCTGAATCGACATTTGTTTGCCTCTGAACTTGGGGAAACTCCCACTAGACGTGAAGACGTGCAAAGTGTTAAGTTTTATTTCTGGGATATTTTCTGGAAATGCTGCGTGTCTTTCGTAATGCTCGCTCTTGAGCTTAGAAAGACACTGTAGAAGCTACTGTATGTTTTATGTTTGTTTAACTTTTCCTCTTTAACGATGGTATAATGTTTAGTAAATAAGCTTTAACCCAATTTAAATACATATGTATATTAAACAAATTTTAAGTGTCCCATTAAACAATGGCTATACATATACATATATGTACATAAATTAACTAAATTATTTACTCTATCGTATAGGCATTTAAAGCAATTGGCTATTAAGTGGCATATCGAATGTGTTGCCCCCACGGTTAAACGCATGGGGCTGACAATTGAACGCATTACTCTTTATTTTCCGCGCCCCCTCCAAAACGAAACAACACACACACACACCCACATACAGAAGTATGCGCCGAGCGAATGTCCAGCTAATGATAGGCTAACGCTCAATCAACGATAAAGCCAAATTGTGGCACACGCGCAGCCTGGGCTATTTTTAGGCCCAGAATCGACTATCAGCTGCAGTGCAACGCGGCAGCAGCGGCAACAACGTGTTGCAGGAAGGTGCAGCCAGACCACAGGCACAAACAAACACACACACACCTGTACGCAATCCAAATGGGAAATTCACCACAGCCTCACAACCTGCCTCAAGAGGTTTACGTAGCGTAGCGTAACGTAAGCAAAACGTTCGCATCTTGTCTTACCTCTTGAGCGGCTATCACAAGGCGTGTTAATAAAAGGTGAGCCATTAACAGGGAACGACCTCACGAATTTCTGATTGCGGTTTGCAGAATACACAAGGAAAGAAAAAGAGAGAGAGACTTTTCAAGAAAACTAAATAAAATGATATAAGACAAGGTTCATACTGATCAATAAGAAAACATTTCATAATCCATGTTGGAACTATGGTATAATCTTTAAGAATAGAGAAGAGTACTGCCTTACCTTGTTTCATTCACCTTGGGTTATCGTCTCCATGGCTGCTTACGTTGTATAGTGCCGCCCGCTCTCTCACTCACCGTTGCTGTGGCTGCTTCTCTCTCACACCACTACTCTTGCCGCTGCTTTTTTTCTTCTTCTTATTCTTGCACTTTTGTTGCTTTTCCTTCTTCGACTTTGGGAGCTTCAGCGGCTCCACCGCATTTTGGGGCAGTCAGTTGCTCACCGAGCACGCTCAAATTCAGTCGTCGCATCTGTTGTTTGTCGCGTTTCGTGTGAGTTTAAACAAACGTAAAACTACATTCAGCTGCGCGCGTCGCGCACCCCCGCTATTGCTTGTTGCCCCTCGTCCCTTGTGTGTTGTTGTTGGCAACATTTATGATATTTTAACCAACAAACGGAATGGTAATTGGAAATACTAAAAAGATCCAAAGTGTTTAACAAAAATCTAACGAAATACAAAATCGCCGATAAACTGGGAAAATTATTGTGCAAAGCGAATCGAGGAAGAAGCATAAACATGGTTAATAATGTTAACCAGACGACGGACTCTGTTAAAATTGCAATTTATTTTGAAATACTATTAATTTTTTTGCGTGTCACTGTGTCAGTGTCAATGGACAATCTTAAATATGGTTTGTTTTCGTCTTGTTTGCTCCACTGTGGGCGCCTCTCCAAAAATCTCAGTGACAAATGTTCTTCAGCGGGAAACAGCTGTCGTGCCTGTTGTCTCCATCTCATTCGCTCTCCTTGTCTGTTCATCCTCTTTGGCTGCTGAAACGTCAGGCTTGGGCTCCTATTGAGGATCTCTGTCCCTGTAAGATGAGCAAATAGTAGTGAAAATATACACACAAAAAACGACTCTAAAAAGAGGCAGGCAAGGGAATATCCGAAAACCGGAATTGTGCAAATAAATCTCGATATAAGACGAGTCTTCCCATGGAAGCACTCTGTGGGCCGTTTTGTTGGTGCCAGGAGGAAGCATATCGTTGGCGTTCAATTTTTGGCAAATTACGAGGAGAGAAATATGTAATTTATTTGCAATCATTAAGGAAAATTGCATGCCCAAGGGGAAAATATGTCTTCCCAGAAGATCACTTTCTATATCTTTCCCTATGAAAGCTGCATTCCGAGGTCCATCTATCACCAGTTGACCCACAAATCATTGACAGCAAATTATCATCTAGTACCGCTCCACATACCTTCCCTCATTCTCTCAGCTGTCGCTCAATTAGTTTGCATTGCATTACCCTATGATTAGCCCATAAAACAGGCCCCAACATGCCCCAACTAAAACTAAAACTAAAACTTACTCTTCTGCTGCTCTACTCTTTATTTACCTTTTAATATGCAAATAATGAATGCTGTGGAATTTATTATGGCGAAATAAGAATGAGTTAATTCACTCAGCTCTATATCTAGTGTGCAAAAAAAAGAGCAGCTGGGGGGGCAGGAAAACCTCATTTTCAACGCGGTTAGTGCGAAGTACGAAGTACTTGCCAGAAAGAGAGCTTCGTTTCGCTTCTACTTAGCCATAGACACAGCACGGGCAAATTACAGTGGGTTGTGAAAGTCAGTGCAACGTCAGTGGAAATAGGTGTGCAAAATGTGAGAGTAACTATGGAGACTACCATTTATAATCGAATAATGGGAGACGAAAGGAACAGTTTTCCTTTGTACTATATCTAAAATTGGCTCAGATCTGTGTAATCGGGGCCCAATTGTAATTCCCTTCAATTATCTTTAGCGCATACCATGCGCACCCACTGTGCGGACACCACCGTAAACGTAGTTACGATTTTAATTATCTGCCGGCGTAATCTGCCAACGACGGCAGCGACGTCGCCATCGCCGTCGCCGTCGACCGCCGCCGCCTGTTGACGTGCAAACCGCGAGACACTTCAGATTTGGCTTTAGTTTCAGCGAAGTTTTTTTTGTACGCTTCTTCTCTGGGTTTAGCGGTCGCCGCTTTGCACTCTTTTATTTTGCTTTTCTTTTCTCAGCATTTTTTTGCAGCCGCTAATCCAATTTTTTTAATTGTGCTGCGAAGAGAAGATGCGGAGAGTGGAAGAGAGAGAGAACGAACACCATCCAGCACTTAGTTAAGTCAGTAGTTGAAAGTGGAAGGGGAAAAAGGGAGAGAGAGAAAAGGTTTGCCCTCGAATGTGCTCTCTTCCTTGCTGTTGCTTTTGCTACGGTCGTTGTCTTTGTTTCTGTTTGTGGAATTGTGTACCCCCTTGTGCAAAGTGCAAAGGGTATATTGGGTTTGATGCAGGCTTACCAATATAATTATAAGTAATATATTTTTATTGGGTTATTTATTATATTATTAGACATTAAAAATATCCCACTTAAAACATTGTTTAGTAAAAAACAGTAAATAATTACTGGGTATTTGTCATTCGTTATTCTAGTATATTTTTTCTCATTCTTTCTTGTTTGCTGCTTAGTTTTTCGCGTTATCTTTTGAGCGCTTATCTAGCTACTGAAGTCGTTCGTTTCGTTCTTTCGCTCGTTAGCTATGCAAAGTCAAGGTGAGCAGCGCTATATAGGAGGGAGATGGAGGTCCATCAACCCATACCCATCCACTGACAACTAATTATAATTCTCAACTTAAAGCCAAATTAAGTCGAATGACGAACCATATGACCTGTAATCGGCTTAAAGTTCAATTGCGTGGGAATTTAGCTGTAAGCGAAAGCTTACATAAAGCCCAACCCAAAAGCCCAAAACCAGGGGCTTATCTGTATCTGTTCGAAAAAAAACTATCTTTCAACTCATTAACTAACAATCAAGTTGGCATGCAGACAACAAAGCGCATTTGTGAGTAATTTCCCCTCTTATCCATCTTTCTCGTGTATGTTATATGTCTGTATGTACATATATTTGGCCGATAAAGTGTTTGGCTAAATAATGAAAGTGTTGGTGGTGCAACCACACCCCAAAAAAAAAAAAACCCCTCATAAAAAATGGTAAAAATTGTTGCGTTTGGTTTATTTCAGCGAACGAACACTCTTTGCCAAATGATATTGAGGTCAGCGTGGCTTAGTACACGCCACCCAAAGGCACTCTCTACATACAGACATACCCTACAGTCTACAGTTACATACATACATCCCCATGAATGTACTGTGAAATAAATAACCTATTAGCACGAAGGTCCCCATAGCCTACGGTAGTTTATTGATTTATTTCCCCTTCTCTTGTTGCCCTCTCTCTTGCTTGGAACATGATAATTCTTCTCACTTTCATTGACATGGATCTGATATGGACATGGATCTTGATATGTACATATGTATGTAAGTAAATGCACTCTGTAGCATTGACATATGGAAATTGCAGTTGTTTGATTGTTGATGCCATGAAATCGGGTCAGGGTTCTGTTCTTAGAGGTATTCCTATTGATTTTTATGGAACTGAGACCATGAATGGGCCTTAGAAACAAAACAAATGTTTAATAAACTGAAGGAAAAGATCTGGAAAAACCTCAGGGCAGAGTTGAAAGTCTTGAAAAGAAGAAGAAACTTTACTAATTATGATTATTTTATATTACTATATTATGAAAAAATTAAAATAAAAAGACATTTCTATTATTTCATTGAACCCGAAAGATTGACTTTAATTCGATGTTAAATTAATAATTTAATGGTATTATTCGGCTTTTCAAGTGCTGGACAAACAATAAAAAGGTCACATTATTGTATTTTAACATTCGTTCTTGGATTATATTTGTTATCGTATACAAAAATCTTATACAAATAATTCAAAAGGTATATTTCAATCAAAGCTGTTGACATTCCATTTCCCATCCTAAACAAACCCTATCCCTAACATTCTCCATTTTCATGTAATGAAGTGATAACTTGACATTCGGAGTTATCAGGGAAGTTGAACAAATTTTCAGTGATTTTTATCGCCGGTTCCCAAATGTCTTTTCAATGGTTTCTGAATGGTGGGCGCCATAAAAGTTGATTACAGGCAATGGGGGGGAGGGGTTCATAAAATGTAAAGTAGTTTGATGTGCGATCATAAAAAAAAAGGTTATGGCCATAAAAGCAATTAACGTTAACAAAACGAACCGATGTAAGAGGAGAGGCCCTGCACGTCAGAGATTGTTGTGGGATGGATATGGATGCAACAGATCTTTTGCCTTGATTTTGATTTGCTTTTCTTTGGCTTGCAATTTGCGGTTTTGTTGTGGATTGCAGAATACAAAGAAAAAACAAAATAAACATCTGTGATTACGGCATCCCCATATTATGGGGCGAATATTACGACCTTGATGGCTGATTCATATCGATTGTTGCATGGGGAAGGCGGATTCAACTGATTTTACCATTTCTTTTGAGGCATATGTATTTTTATTGCTGCCCATTTGAAACTGCATTTCGAATCAATCAAACCTCAACTTGACCTTGCCACCAGACCCCATAATTTAACACTCACTCGCCGCCACTACACAATTTTGGTGTCCGGGGAGTCCGGGCATTTGACACTCCCCCAAAACCCGAAAAACCGAGAAACCATCAGCGATTTATCAGGCGGTCTGGCGGGCGGGTGTGTGCAACATTTAAGCGCTGGATTGTTGCATAAAATCTGCATAATATTAACCAGGCCCGTCTCTCTGACCATTGAACCAACAAACACTTTGTGTGGCTATATTTTCAATAAATTTTATCTGTTTTCGTATGCATTATGAGTCGTCAGAGGTGATTTATGGTGGAAACTGCAATGCCGACTGTCTACCAGTCCTCTACCTGTCTTTCTGTCTTTTGGAGATGCAATCGCCCAGCAGACAAGACACTACAACAACAACGAATGTTTGAATTCAAAAAAATCTCTGTGTGTAATGCAATTTATCATGGCCCAAAGTGAAAACACGTTCAAAGCACAAGCGCAGATAAAACGCATTGTTTATTAGACCATAAAATGATGGTTCCCCTCCTCCACTCCAGTGGCTTGGCGTCGCTCATTAGGCCAACAACTTGTACAAAATCAAATAAAACCCCCCAAACTCTGTCGCTTAAAGATTGTTATTCAAATTTGGGCTTTAGTTGAGTGAAAAGAGCGCCCTCATAAAGAAAATTAGACATAAGCCACAACAGGATGAACTTCATTTTCCATGGAAAATCTATTCGCTTTTGCTTTCAATTCATTCATTCATTTGGGTATCAGAACATTTGATTCAGGTGTATATTTGGCTTTTATGAGTTAAAGTACGTTTTGTAGTAGTAGGGGTTTATATTTCCCTGATATTTTACGCTTATTTGCTCATTGATTGTGGGAAACGGTGCAGACATCGTTGAAGTGCATTTCTTTGATAGATTTTTATCAATTTTCGAAGAAAATCGATAAGTGAACTGGATAATTCCCTCAACTTTAAAGGAAATATGATATTTTATTGAATTAGTTACAATTTTGAATGAATTTATTTGATCAATAATAAATGTAATCAAATACGATTCAGTCGGTAAATGGGGGATGTCTTTTTAAAGAATTCAAGTAGAAAAAAACTCTCATACCGTATGAATAATGCGCCCCATAATCATTTAGAGAAAAAGTCTCACCGTTTCACTTGTGTTACTTCATGGAAATGATGTCATTTCCCTTAAGGGAAATTTGTACAGCGAATCAACATATCATATCAACAATCAACGCCATACATATTCTATTATTATTATTTTTATTATATCCTTCTAAATTTATTGAACCCAAGGCATAGCTATTCCCAAAATTCATTCCCTTCAGGCATCCGTTAAATCAAATATAAAATCGAACAAATACTCAAAGAAAACATTAACATTTTATTGCATAAAATATAAAAATACATAACAGAGAGAGAGAGAGAGAGAGAGAGAGGGAATATTGAAAAATGTAAAATATTTAAGTGTTTGACCCAAATTTTGAAATGAAAATTGTCACAGCTGATGGGGAAGGAAAGAAGAAGCTGTGTGAAAACTGGGCCACTGTTCCACTATCCCCCACTGTTTTCCATCCCTGTCACAGTCTTGGCTAGAAAAGCATCTTAACTTGATTATTTTGATGATGATTGTTGTTGTTGCCGTTTCGTCGTTTGTTGCCATTGCATAACCCCCGCACAAAAATCGTGGCCAAGTCTTTTTGCTGCACTCAAAAATATTAGTCACGCACTCACACAGAGCCGCAAATTAGTAGAGCAAATGAATATGCCACATAAAATATATACCAGATAGCCCAGATACCAGATATATATGCACATATATATAGTGTATTGTGTGTGTTGATATTTTGTAAGAATTCATGTCAACTGCATACAAAAATAACCCACAAAATGAGTTGTACAGATGCCCCTGGTTCACAGGTCCACAAATTTAAAAGGGAACCAACAATGATGATGAGGCAACAGAGAAAAAGAAAGAGAGAGAGGGAGAGAGGTGTCTGTGTCTCTATGGGTGATCTATCAAAATGACATAATGTTTCACATTAGAGATTCTGTCAGTTGAAATGGCTAGAAGAACTCTAATTCTCTTTGTAGAGAGCATTCCTTTTGATTGACTGCCACTTCAGGTATTTTTGTAGTTCTGACAGATGGTATGCGCTCTCATTTCTAGCTATCTGTAAGAGATCTTTGATCAGTTTCTCACATAATATTTACCTGTTAAAAGCATCAAAAAAAATCATATTTCATTGAAGGTTGAGTATTTACCTCAAGTAAAGCGTAAACAGCTGTCTATGGTAAAGTTTATTGCAAGTTTTATAGGATATATATCTAAATAACTTTTTAGTTATATTTCAGTTAATCTATATGTATTCTATATTACAATATCTAAAAATGAGGCATGGTAGTTAGATATAATCAAGAAAAACGTATAAAAATCACAAGTTCTTTTGGGTTATTTATGTTTTCAGTTGTTTGAGTAATTTATTTCCTTATTTAATAATAATTTCATCTAATTTATTCCTCATTAATATATTAAATACATTAAAATTGTATTATATTCAGGAAACCCTTATTTAAAACTCAAGTTAATTTTGATAAATGTCTTTTGTATTGAATATATTTTCATTCCCCTGGAAGTTGGTTTCATTTTTCCATCTTAAAAGTTATCTTTCATCATTAACTGACACGTTCGGTTCTTCTTTCTAAAAACATTAGCATTTTTAATAGAGAAAAATACATAAATTAAATTTTCTTTTCGAATAAAAAAACACTTTCCAGCACTCCAATGGTGGCTACCGTTGGCTGCATTTTCCAGAGGAAAAGGCCATCGCTCTTGAATGGCAGAAAGTAGTGCACTACTCTGACTTTTGACCCCAATCCCTGAAGTATCTCTCTCCATCGACACTTTGCTTTTTTTTAGCACTGAATACTGTAGTGTAAGCTGGGAAAAACCCCAGTGAACACGTTGTTGTCACACGACGATTTCCTGGCACCGTCTTTGGTTCTCTTTCCATTTCCGTTCTGTGGAGGGCCTGGCGGGGCTGCTGGGGGGCTTATGATCACTATGCTATTGTTATAATTAACTGTGAAGAACACCTCCACCTCCAGAAAGGGGAGTTCCATAATGAGTTGGCATTCTTGCGGACTCAGGCACAGCGTTTGGTTGGACTTGGACTTGGACTTGGACCTGGGGCATCCGTTGCATACGAAATCAGCTACGGTTCTGAACGAAAGAATTCAATAAATCAAGCGCACACGCACCACTACCACATTATGCCATGGTATGCCACACGTGCATCGAAGTAAAGGGTATCTCTGGGCCATAGAGTATCTAGACGATTCGACACACACACACTCGCTGCTGCTGCTGCCTGCCTCTGATCTCGAGTGGCATGCGATGTGTTTTCCCTCAAACATTTAACCGTTTCAAAACACACAAACGTGACACAATTTTCTTTCAAACTCGTTTCGAGAGAGGGCCCCGGCCGGCCCTCTACTATGTATTACGGGCCAGGCCAATCATCGGTGTTTCTTTGCTGGCTGTTTTGTTTCTTTTTTTATTGGCAGTTGAAATTATTTTTAAATGCATTCGCTTAACAATTTTATATGTCTTTCATGCAGTCAGTCAGTCAAGAGGTCAAACAACTTTTCGTCTGATTGCTGGCAGTACCATTTTTCTTCTAACTTTTCAATCCCAACTCACAAATGATTTGTTTGCTTCCATTTTCTTCTCTCTCTCTCTCTCTCTCTTTCTCTGAGATCGTTCTCTTCTCGGGAGTGCATGACAAATTATTGTGGAATGTAGACTGTGTGTGTTTTGTTTCTCTTTTCTCTCATGGGTTCTGTTTCCATTTAAAATATCTGTTTCTGTTTTTGTATGGCCAAATATTTGCTGTTCAGCGAACCATACAACTCCTACACCAGCCCCACCTCCCCCCCTCCACCGAATGTGGTATTTTTTGCGCATTCTGCGAACTCATTGAACCAACGAATGTATCTGTATCTGTTGCTGTATCTGGGTTTATTTCTTTATTAAGTCAGCGATAAGTATCGCCGTATCTTTGACAATGTTTGACGATTGTTGTGTGGCAGATAAGGAGTGGGGAGGGGTAAAATGTGTGAAGTACAAGTACATTTAATTGAATTCATTGAATGATGTCCTGATTGAACTTGAAGTTCGATCACAAGTGTCACGTGTGTGTGTGTTTTCTGGGTATAGAATATAGAACTCATATCTTGATGGGAACAGAAATAGTTGTCTGTTCTTGCGATATCTTTTTCGAAACAGATAATTATACAATTTAGAAGCTTTCACAAGTGCACACTAGATTGAAGTGCGGGAAGGAAATATCTCTTTAAAAGGAACCAAATTCACCTCTCAATCAATGCCCAAAGGAAGGTTCAACATTCTTCATAAATTCATCCATATCTGAAGTCTAAGTGTATTCCAAGAATTCCTTACTATAAGCAGCTTTTAAGCAAACTTCCTGTGTGCATAAATTCGATTGGGAAGGGGAGGAAGACCCGACCCTCTGGCAGAGCCACCTTAACTGTATCAATGTCAATGCTCCGTTGCGGATCATCAAAGCATATTACTAAGCGGATCACAGAGTGGGAATCAGAGTAGAGTGCCTCAGCAGAGTGGGGTGCGCCCGTGGGTGCATGCAACAGAAGCAGCAGCAGCAGTTGCCGATGCCGAAGCCGCACAGTAGCTGTCAATTAAGCGTCTTTGGGAAATTGTTAAGTTATTAGCCATCCCATTGGGGGGCTATGGAAAATTTGCATAATTGATGGCATAAAAAACTGCAGAAGAAGAAGAAGCGGCAGCAGGAAGAGACATTGCCTGACTCCTCCAACGTCAGTGATTGCAACATGGGGCAGGCAGGCAGGCCAGCCAGCCAGCCAGCAGCAGTAAAAAGTGAAAGTTCATTTAAGCCAAGTCAAGGCGAAAAAGAGAGAAGCAGCAGCAGCGTGGCTCTAAAAAAAAAAAAAAAAAGAGTTTCCTTGAGCCAGCGGGCGGGTTTCATTACCTGCCAGTTGTTACTGTACCACGGCTGTTGTTACTGTAGTTGTTGTGGGTGCCCCACAGACTGGCGGCGGCTGCTGCTGCTGCGGCATTTGCATAAATTATTTACACTTTAATATGGTCTGTCCATCAGTCGTCGTCGCTTCGGCGCCATTGTCGTAATTTGTAACTAAATATGCCGCTGCTTAGCCATGGCTAACAGCCGACACTCTTGGTCACAATGGCCACAATGCTTTTTGGCTGGCTAGCTGGCGTTTATTTCTTCTATACAAAATAATATTTATTTAATTTCATTAAATTTCTGCACGTCCCCCAAACTACGATCGCCGAACGCCGAGCGCCAAACGGCGGGCCAATGAGGAAGCCATAGACGTTAGTGATTTTCGCTGATGGACACTTAACTTTTGACTTGGCCGAAACCCTTTTTTGTGCTTGGCGTTGGCCCAAAACTGAGTTCCGGCCAGTGTCGCGGTAGGAATTTCTGTCTGTATACGTGAAAGTAAAACAATCTTTATTCGGGCTTCAACTTCATTTTCAATTTCATAAACGAAACCAAAAGCAGGCAGCAGGCGGCGCAACGACAACTCGTTGCAACATTGGACTTTCGCATGCAACAGAACTTGTTGTTGTTGCTGCTGATGTCATGCTGGTGGTGTGCCCCTCTGGGGGTTGCAGTTGCTGATGGTATGGTACCCTGGGCTTTTATGGGTCCCATGCGTTGCACATGCACATTCCTACCTGTCCCAACCGACAATCGATCTTCAAGGGTATCTAAAGCTTCGAATCCCTTAAATTTAAGCTCTCTTTCCTGCTGTTTCTTTTTCTTTTTTGCTTGGGTTCTTTCCTGTGTGTGTTGTTTTGGGGCACACCTGCCTGGCTGTCAGAAGGAAGCCCTGGCCAGGGTCCATCCGCCTGTAACCTGTCCTCTGGTAGTCACCTGCTGCCCTCTGCCAACGCATTCTCCAGTCTTTCAATTAAACTTTAACTCTTTTGTAGTTGTTGTTGTTGATAGCTTCCTTTCTGTGCCCTCGGGTATTGCCCCACCCTTCTTCACCCTTTCAGACCTCTGTGGCGGACTCCCGCCAGTGGTTCGCTCTTAATGACTTGACTTTTATTTTATTTCTCATTTCGTTCGTTCAACAGAACGAAACACCTCTCCCAACCGGTGGCGGGAGTCTCTGTTGAACAGCTGTTTACGTTTACACAATATTCTTGGCTTGGCTTTTGTATCGTGTTGTCTTTTGTTAACCGTTTTTATTGGCCTTTTTTTATGGCTTTCGCCTTTATTTTTGTGTGTTTCCCTGTATTTATTTCGCATTCGCTGCTTCGCAATGAATTATTGCAATTAGGCGCGATGTTTTCTGTGTGTTTTTGTTTTTGTGGCTTTTTAAAAGCCGCCGCCGCCATCGTATTGGGCATCGCTTCTGTGAAAAATGCTTTGAGTAAGTGGCTAAAATACAAAATAATTACATGTTGTACGTACGCGAGTGTTCTACCGTAGTAGTAGTAGTAGTACAACGTGTTTGTGCAACGTGTTGGACAAATTACCAAATTGCTGGCCAAGCCCAGGCCCACCTCGAGAATCTGTGGAATGAATAATGGTTCGAAAGGTAGTCAGTCCAACACTAATTGATTCGAGGAAATAATAAAGAAAGCTAATACTTGATGGGTACTTAGGGATCATTCTGCTTGTAGAAGTATTAAACTAACTAAAGCTGAGCATCTAAATGTAACTGAAGATCGGAAATACTTTCTAAAATAATACATAATACGTACTGTATGATCTCTTACACTATGTGTCGCGCCCTTGGTGGCCTCACCCATTTCCTAACCATCGTTCGGACCACCTCCAGACGACTCTAGAGTTCAATGTCAGTCGTCTGAGAGCAGTGAGGGACAGACAAGTGTGTTTTTGAGCCGAGTCCAACTTCAAGTCCAAGTCCAATTTTGAAGACGAAACAGAGACCAAAACACGGCAGCCAACGGGCGTCCATTAGAGAGTCACGTTATGTGGAGGGAGCTACCGCACACGGCTACCGGGACCGCTACAAGACGACACTCAAGAACCTCGTTAACAGACGGAACAGAAGACCCTCGGCGCTGGCCCATAAACCACTGACAGACGGACAGAAACCAAAGCTTTGTGCTGTGTGGTAGTAGTACTTACTGTGTCTTGCATATTTGCATAAAAAGCCAGAAAAAAAAAAAACAGCAGACAAGACATCTAGCGGTACTCCCACAGAGTTAGACGTTACCTTCTTTGAGGCCCGTCGATTTGGTTTCAATTTGAGGCAATGTCCCCTGAATGCCTGATGATGATGATGATGATGATTAAAAAGCAAACTACTGGGGCGGGTACTGACATTGAATTCCGAAAAAGTTACACAACAATCATTATCATCATTATCATCGCATGATCATGATCATTAAGCGAACCAGAAATCCAAAGACAAATATTTAAACAAATCCAAAAAGCAAAGAAAATAAAATCAAATAAATGAAAGAAAGGAGAGCGATCCGGTTCGGCATAGCAATTATGCTACGGGGGTGGGGGCGGGGAATGTGGTGTATACAATGTGAGGAGTGTGGAGTGTTACTGTGTATAGTGGGCGTGGCTTTTGAACAATTTTGCAATATTTAGCATAAAATTGCGCAACATGCGTGTATTGCCTCAACCAAAAGAGACACCCAAAGACTGTCAAACAATTATGCAACAATTTGGTATACATATTGTACCCCCGGCAGAGGGTATGACGATTTTTTACAAGATTATCGATAGACCTAAGGATGGAATCACAATATTCCATATTATTCTCTTTATTTCATAGCTCAGAATTTTTAAACAAATCTTATATGAATAATAGATGAAATCAATTTCACAGGGTATCAATAGCTTCGTTAGACCTCCCCCCTGAAACTCTCTCCATGTTGTGTGTTACTGTGTGATTTAAATTCGTTTCGGGGCTTGGCCCAGAGAGTGGTTGGCCCAAAGAGTGCACGTCATAAAAATCAAAATTAAAACAAATTGCAAGCCAGCGCGGAAAGCAAACAAATTTATGCCAATAAAAAAAAAAACCATTTCAGCTCCAGTTCAAGTGAAAATGCAAATAAATAAAAGTGAGAGAAAATACAATCAGAAAAAGAAATAAATAAATAAATAAAAGAAAATCAAAAGACAAATGTGAAAAAGGTGAAGTGGAAGTGCGATCTCGAGAGACGATTGTAAATAAATTCGCCAAAATGATTGTGAAAATGGAACCCGACGAACTAATCACCTTTCGTGTCCAGTATGTGGTGGATAGCGATCCGCTGTCGGCCTGCACCGCCTTCCCCATACCGGTGCGTGCACCCACATATGCGTTTGCCACAACCATGCCACTGGCCACGCAGATCGGCACCATCCTCAGGCTGTTGAATGCCCCACAAAGTGTAAGCCATAAAACAATGGATCTTTCTTTCCTGCTTTTCTTTTATATAAATAAATATACATACATATTATCCGTATTTATAACTGGCTTTAGCTTATCTCTGCCGCCTTATCGGAGAGTCTGAATCTTTTAGCCGAAAAAAAAAACTCATACCAAAAATCTTTTGTATATGAAAAGGCATTAACTCTTTTAAAGTCGCATTTACGAGATACTCTCCGTATACATTGGGTAGTATGTATAGGCATTATCGAGATCAAGATTGGCGGTTTTTTGTTAGTATTCTTCATAGTTTTTTTCTACAGTTTTTTTGTATTCTTCTTTCCAAAATTTAATATTTATTTTTATACCATGATTAAAACGGTTTTTGCACACGCTAGGCCAGCGCTTTGATGCCTGCGATGTGATGCTGGCTGGTTTTTTGCTGATTTAGCTGATAGTTGTCCACAGTTGAAGCCATTAGTTTACGAACAGTAGAGGGAATAAACGTTAGTGTATGAGCAGTAATCTTGCTTAAATCTATCAGACAGTTTTGTTTGCCATTTACATACATATGTATATGATGAATCAGTTAAAACTAACCATTATCCCTTCCGTATATCAAGATTATTTCTTTGCTCTCCACCAGCAAACCAGAAGCGATTGAGTTTTCTCCCTCCAACCATTCCTTCTTATTTTTTGCACTTTTACTGTTGATGTGCTAAGCTTTAGCATGCTTGTGCGCTTTTTCTCTCTCAAGCACTACCCATTTCTACCCAAGCAAAGCTCTCTCCCGCACCTTACATGCCAACTGTTGCTGTTGTTGCATTTAATTGCATTCTCCTTCTTCCCACTTCTTTCGCTGCGAGCGCAAGACAGGAGCAGCAGCTGCCTTGTACCGTACGAATGTGTGAGCGATGCGTATGTGTGATGTGTGTGTGTAATGCTGCTTGTAAAGGCTTGGGCTTGGACCAAGCGAGTCTATCAAAAGTCACAAACTTTTCACACTCACTGTCTTTGAACTGATGGCATATAGATTTTTGTATGTATGTATATTTTCAGTGCGGCTTTTTGTGTGTCCGCGAGTCGATTTGCATAGCGTGTTTAGACGCATTTATCGCTCTATATCGCCACCACATTTCCTATAAAAATAAAACGCATAAAAAGCATTATAACTCGTTTATCGTCAGCAATGGTACGATTATGTTCGTTCCTCCACAAAAAAAAGTAAACAAAATTTACAATTGATTTATTTGTGAAATTTCCACATGAAAGGCAAAGATTAAACCTTGGCCAGAACCAAATCGATTCAATAGAAAAGGAACAAAATATACAAAAACTACAGCAAACAACTCTAGCCACAATTCTACAAAAAAAGTGGTCAAAATGGTAGAAAGAGAGGGAGGGAGGGAGGTAGAG
Source organism: Drosophila bifasciata (assembly GCA_009664405.1). Classification (NCBI taxonomy): domain Eukaryota; kingdom Metazoa; phylum Arthropoda; class Insecta; order Diptera; family Drosophilidae; genus Drosophila; species Drosophila bifasciata. The sequence continues at coordinate 38,667,478 of CM019043.1, forward strand.
ATGGGAGTCTATTGAAGCGGAATAAGTTTTATTTTTGTGGAAAATCAGAAAAGAGGAAAGAGCGTTGAAATGGAAAGAACCACAAACTAACAAAAACAAAAATGAGGGGGAAAACTTTTACGAAATCTGCTAAAATGGTAATTGGTAAATAACAGAAGAAAAACTTATAAGCCAAAAAAACAAATAAAGCAAACAAAAGGTTTTGGTTCAGGCAAAAAAGAGAGGACCAGAGAGAGAGAGAGAGAGTGAAAAGAGATAAAAGAGACAAGGAAGTAAAGTGTTTTAGCATGTTCTAAGCCCGTACTTATTACAATATTTTTTCTCGAGCCAAACAAATGATGCATTGCCAATGGATGGGCATGCCAATGACCGACCCTTTCGACTGGGCGATTCAGCGATCCCAGCCAGAAGACAATGGCAGATGGCAATGGCGAGGGATTGGCTCCACAGATCCAAGCCAAGCTCTGAGCCAGCCCCGGGCTGGGCTAACTTATTGCTATCGCACAATCTGTGGCAACTAATAGGAAGTTGGGGCAGGCAGAAACCCCAGACCCCAGAGCCGAGTGCCGAGTGCCAAGAGCCACAGTCAGAGCTGGCTGGCTGACTTGGCTCTCTTTTCTGGGCGCATTGTGAAAGCCATGGCCAGCAATTATCTAAGCCTGCCATTGTTTGCCCCTGCAACGAGTGGCATCGCGCTGCCTGCTGCCTGCCTGACTTTGACTAATTTGCAAAAAAAGCCACTAAGGAGCATCGAACAGCCAGCCTCCCCATTCGTGGAGGCTCCACCAACAGACACCAGCCACCACTGCCACTGCCTGTCATCTGTCATCCAGAGTGGGGCAGGGCAGAGCAGAGCAGAGACAGAGCCAGAGCAGGCCGCAAGGATACGTAAATCTTGACAAGCGGCGGCAATAAATTCTAATGAGCAAATCGCAAAAGGAAGTTCTGGCTTCCAGCTTCTATATCCAGTGTGCTGCACAGGATGTTGTCGGAGGTAGATTTATGTGGCAGGCTTCGGCATCGGCATCGGCAGCTGTAAATGCCATTTGTCCAATTAGTCAGCAAACGGAGAACTTCTACTCCGCCTATCGGCCGTTCCCCATGCATGCAACTTGTTAAATTTAGCACATTACAATAGATTCATAAATTTTCGCCCCACCGATCGCCGCCTAATCTCCAGCGATGACATCAGTGGCGCGCGGACAGTGCGGACAGATTCGAGAGCCCACAAAAGTTAAAAAAATATATATAAATAATCATGCGAGTAGTCGTTGTGACTGGCCAAACGAAATGATACTCACTCAATACTGTGCCAAGGTATAGGGTAGAGTAGGGTATATCTGTTTGTAATATTCTAAGAGCAAACGTGAAGGGGACACAGCAGTAGACAGAAGAGTTAGGAAAGAAGAAAAACTCTATGCTGGGGAATACCTTTAAGAACTAAAAAAAAAAGAAATATTCTATATTAAATAAAGAAAACTTCGAAATATTTTATAAATTTTTAGCTAGAACCTTACTACACAGTATCTATCCTTTCGACTACATTTAATTATATTTTCTAATGTTTTGATTTGAATTTACTTTTTGTTATTCCTACTGCCAATTATTTCTCTGTTGACTGTTTCTTCGCGTCATTCAGAACAGAACAGAACAGAATTAGAGATAAGCGTATAGGGAGTACGCGTGTTCAATTCAATTGCCAATGGAAATGGAGACCCAACAACAACAGCAGAGACAACAAAGAATATAGCCACAATTAAAGTCGAACAATTCATTCAAAAAAAACAAAACAAAACATTCAAAGAAGGCAAAGCCAAAGGCAAAAGCTCATTAAAATAAACACACACAAAAAAAGCAAAATCAATTAAATTATTTATAGTAAATAAATAAATTAATCCGTTATATTGAGAACATTGCGTCACACTTACATGTGTCATTCACACGCTTGAACAATACACTCGCACTATTCGTTGTAGCTGCATTCAAAGTCAATCAAAATCATTGACTGTAAGGCTTGCCCCGAGGCGAAACTTTTCCATTATCGTTTTTGCAATTTAATTGTTGGTCAAATATTTGAGCCACGCGGAGACACTTCTCTCTTCTGCATCTTATTTGCATTACAAATTTGCACAGCGATCTCTTCTGTATGTTGGAAGAAGTCCCCTTTGAAGTTACGCTTGGTTTTTCGAATTCAATTAGCACTGGTGCCACATCCATCAGATTTTGCGGTCAACCTGTGGGTCAATCAACCCTGATTGATGTGAAAGCAAAAGTGTATTAGTCACGGCAACCACTGACGACAAGGTTAACCATTTAATGCTCTTTGTTGGGTTTTATTTGAGATTGTGAGTGTATGCTGACCTTTGATCTCTTCGTTAATGAACAAAGAAATCGCTTTGATGGATTTTATTTTTGATTGCAAATGATTTTCCTTGTATGGTTATCCCTGTTCTAACTCCTAAACGTTTTTCTAATTGTGTTTTATAGTCAATCTTTTCTTAGTTTGTTAGGTTTTTGGCTAGTCGAGAGGCTAATTGTTTTTTATTTGAATTTTTACGAGTAATTTGTATTTAACCTATAAAACAACTTTTAAACATAGCCATAGCAAAATATTAGTCCTATATTCCTATACAATTCAACAAGTTAGTCACTTATTTATCCGTATTTAAATGCTTTACCAAATATAATCCCATATAATGAATATTTGTCATACATAAATCCCATCATTAGTCTGTCTAAAAAAAAAAAACAAATCCATATGTCATCTCATCATTAGAGCCAATCGATTATTTTTTATTATTTTAAATTTATCTTTTTTTTTCTACAATACTTATGGATGTGTTATACAAAAAAAAAAAAAACAATAATTGAATTATAATTAATCAAAATGAACATCCAATTTGTTAGCTCCCCGCAAAAAAAAAAACGTTTCAACGATGAATTTACAGGGCTGTCAATAAAAATACGAAAAATATTTATTTATTTTCCTAAACATATTGGATCTATCGTTTTGTTGATTTTATAGTTTATTTTGGCACACGTTGTTTATATACTATATTTTACAATATATTTTCTCCCTCGTGGATTTTTATGCTTGTGCACGCTTTCCCCTTAACTGTGTCAATGGACACATTTATGTGTGTTTTTTTGGCTAAAAAATCATTTTGATTAAAAATCTTGTCATGCTTCACTCAAAAATGAAAAAAAAAATCAAAGCCAAAAAAGCGACCGATATAAAAATTTGCATAGACCTGTGAATGAGCGAAATGGAATGAATGAATGAACGAATGAACAAACGAATATGAAAGAGGGAACATAAATAAATCATAAAAACGATTCCATAGCTATAGTTTTATTTTTGTATTTGGAAGCAGAAAGCTGGAGGCCAATATTTGCTTTGATTTTAATTGCCCGCCCCGACAGATCGCTTATATAAAGATCTGCTGTGTTTATATAGTAGACTAAAGCACGCATTTGACACATAATTTGAATGTTGTCTCTGTTCCTCTTCCTTCTTTAGGGCAAATAATGACGGAATGAATGATAGACGACCCCATACGTTGGTCTAGAAAGTTTTTTTTTTTGCTGAATGCCTCAGCCAGGAAGTCGGTTGAAAATTTGCTCAAGCGTCTTCGAGTGGGGCCTTTCTTTTGTTTGATAAGAAAACGTGATTCGTACGAGACTGCATGGCACGCACTGACTTTTTGGGTAAACAAAAACCTCTCAAGTGCTGACGAGTCATTTAACTGGGAAAATACTCATTTGATTTGAGGAAAAAGTCTCATGTTTATTGGGTTTGAGTTGGGTTCTATGAAATAGATTATAAGTAATAGATTTATAAATTCAAAAGAAAACGAGAAAGAACGTACGGAGTCGCTTCGAACGCGACTCTACTTTTATACCCGTACTCAGTCAGTACACATGTGATTTATGTGGAATTTTAAAATGTTTTATCATTTTTTACATTTTACATTTTTTGCTACATCTGTCATCGACATCTACATCTACATCATCTACATCAGTTCTCACAACAACACACGTACACTGCACGAGGCAGCATGTTTGAGCGTGAGTGTGTGTGTGAGAGAATCTGAAGCCACAATCAACCCCAATAAATGACTTATGTTGCAGGAGTGGGGGGAAATGCTTCTGAAAATTCATTTGATCATTGTGGCTACAATAATGATCCGATCTGAACCAAATTCGGGAATCTGGTAGATATGGTCATTCTCTACAAAACTGCATTTTTATTTTTTTTCTATCTTCAAAAATTGTGGATTTTCGTCTTTTGGGGCGGAAGGGGGCGTGGCGAAATTTTGAAATACACTTGTTCAGGTTTGGTATCACAGGAGTCTTGGCCAAAAGTTTGGTTGCTCTAGCTCTTATAGTCTCTGAGATCCAGGCGTTCATATTTACGAAAACAAAAATTACTCGATTTTTGTGTGAGTGCGAAAGGGATGGAGCGAAGTTTTTGCGTATGTTTTTGTCTATTGTGGCTATATTAATGATCCGATCCGATTCAGATTTGGGCCCCTGATAGATATGGGCTGTCTCTATGATTCTGCATTTTTCGTTTTCTGCTATCTTCAAAATTGTGGACGCCACAGATGTGCGCCCTTTGTGGGGCGGAAGTGGGCGGGGCTAAATTTTGAAACACTTTTCTAGGAGTGAGATATCACATCAGTCTGAAAAAAATTTGATTGGTCTAGCTCTAATAGCCTTCGAGCAATGAGTGAAAACAAGACGGACGGACAGACGGACAGACGGACGGACAGACATGGCTATATCGACTCGGCTATTGATGCTGATCAAGAATATATATACTTTATGGGGTCGGAAACGTGCCTCCTTCTGTGTGTTACACACATCCACTTTTACCATTAAATACAATATACCCTATTACTCTTCGAGTACGGGTATAATAATAACAAACATGCCCAGTAGTCATTGAATAAATCATTTAAAAGTATCGTTTATGGGAAATTAGTATAGCTAGTGAACCCAAAACTAAACTCCAAACTTCCAGCTAATGTTGGGTGTGTATCCCATAGATGGAAAAACTTGTCTCGTCTGTGTAATCTTCCACCCGGATGACAGGCAATATTCTCTGTTTGCTGCTGCTGTTTTCACACATTAAGCATTAAGCGTCGACACAGATATAATAGCATGTTGTACCCGGTAATTGTTCTGTAAATGCAGAAATAATTACTTTCAATGCGCCAATAAACACAGCGACAAGACACAAGAAGAGTAGTTGGTCTGTTGTGCGCCGTCAATCAGCGAGCGCATTTGTGCACGCAGCAGGAGCTTGATCAATCAGGCAGCTAAGGCAATCAGCGGCTTGAAAGAAAACTGAAAGCAGAGAAAAGTAGGTGACCGACCAGCCAGCCAGTCGACGCGTCATCTTTTGACCAGCCATCAACTTGGTCTTGGACTCCGACTTCGACTCCGGCTGTTGCTGTTGCCTGTTGTCGGCCTCAATGTTGGCCTAAACGAAATCGTCTGCAGACTTTCAATGCAACAAAACGTTCTATGGTGCAGCAACAGCAGCACATCAACCTCTCCATCAGCCCCCCCTCTCAGCATCTGCCATGCAGCATCCAACATCCCGTAGCTTCTTTCTCTTTTTACTCAAAAACCGAAACCATAAACAACTTTTACTGCGTAGTGCGGTAGTGCGATGGCTGCTACTGCTACTGCTGCTGCCATTTACTTTTAGCCAGACTTTAATTATAATTGCCGGCGAAACTAAGCATCTCTCTTCTCCACACTCATTGCAGATCGATGATGCAGCCATTCAGGTGTACAAGGATGGGGACTATGGTGCCTATTTGGACCTGGAGTCATCGCTGGCCGAACAGACCGAGGAGATCGAGGGCCTGAATGCCAGGTGAGTGAAATGAATGGAGAACAAAACACACAATACTCCACTCTGCCTCTCCCTGTGTGTGTTTGGGATAATCGGTGGACACTAACGAATTGTCAACCCACATGATGGTGGCAGTGTCAGTGGACACCTGGCGCAATCAGTGGCAGTCACACAGCCTGACGCTGCCACCCACCATTCGGGCATACATACAAATTTGTCAGAGAATTTTCACTGCTGCTGCTGCTTACCTTGAACCCATTTTCTTCTGCTCATTTAAGCCACCCACATTTGCGGGAAAGTCAGAGTAAATCAGGGAAATTTTTAACCAGTCTTCACTCGGTGTCCTCCTTTGGGTTACTGGGGCACCAGATCGTGGGTGGCACTCTCTCTCTTCTCTCTCTCTGTCAGCCTTTCACCGAAATGCCACATATTACACATACGCCATGGCGGTTGAATCGCCTACTCCTTGACCATATCCGACTGCCATCTCTGGGAACGGGGAAGAGGGGGACTTGCTAATAAAGTTATTTGACTGTCGCTCGTACATACAGGCAGGCAGGCACACACACAGGAAACGGACTCTCTGACTGTCTGACTGCCTGCCTGCCTGGCAGTGCTCCAGACATTTGCATGCCACGACATTGCTACGTGCAACTTGTTGCTGCTGCTGCTGCAGCGACTCTTGCAACTCTTGCAGTTAATTTGCATTTAATCCGCGCACAAAACGACACAGCCAAGCCAAGGGTATGGGGTACTGCCACATTTTGATGTCGTTGCTGTTGTTGGACCTCTGTGCCCCAGTCGTTATATATATATTTTTTTTTCGCCAAAGTTTTGAGCTCTTTTTCTCATAACTGGCATTGCATATAAAGTACATTTCTCAACGAATACCCCTTGAGTTGGGAGCGACAGGATGTGATCGACTAGAGAGAACATTTCCCAGGGTATCCATTAAAGGTTTGAAGATTGAAGATTTTATCAGTTTCAAGCTGAAGATTTGCTGCTGCTATTAGAGGTACTAGCTAGTCGTTCATCTTGGGATACTTTTGATAGGTTTTTTTGTGCTTTTTTATATATTTATTTCGCGGCCAGAGCCCCGTGTGGAACGTGATGTCATGACAAAAGGCAGCAGCAGCAGGGCAGGCGCTAAAACAGAGCTGTCCGCCAAGACAGACAGACAGACAGACAGACAGACAAACACTCTGCCACACAAAAGAAAAATGATGTACGCGATGGGGCACAAGTGTCAAAGTAGAAGAGCACAGCACAGCACAGCACAACACAACAAGATGGCTTAAAGAAGAGTCGGCTCAAAAGAGGAAGGAAGGCTTAAAGTCATAACCGTACCAGGGGCAAAGCAGAGCCAGCCAGCCATCCCCTGGTTCAAAGTCAATGTTCTGAAGTTGCTTAACCCTCTCTGGGCTCTGAGCTGCCAGTCTATTTCTGACTTTCACTTCATCCATCCCCATTCCATCCCATCCCATCAGTCATAAACTGGGAAGGAGGTGGCCTGGCTTCTGGCTGCTGGCTCCTGGCATCCTGTTAGATGCTTTTGAAATTATAACGTAAATGTCGCCGCGTCTGCGCAAATTGTAGCCACTTTGCAGCATTTGAAGGGGAGGGGATGGGGATGCACAGGCACCCATTTACGAGTCTGCGATTGGCGCCAATGAGAGTGGTCTTGTGTTCGTCCCCTGGGCCACTAATCATGCTTATCGCATTAGTCATGGCAGCGTGCTTGCATGCAAATCATGCGCCTCATGGGCCGCATCAAAATTCCGCAAAGAAGTCTGCAGAAGAGGGAGGGAAGAAAGAGAGAAGCTCTACCCAGAGGTAGAGCCCAAAGACAGAGACAGGTGTGGTGCAGAAAACCTTTATTATTATTATGAATTCTTGTCTATATTCCGATTCCAAGTCCGACTCCCAGTGTGTGTGTTTGTGTGTTCTTCCATAGTCCATTTTCAATTATCTGCGTCGTTGGTTATTATTTTTACGAGTATTATGACCATCAGCAGAACAGGGCAGGCAGAGAGGGCAAACAGCAAACAGCAAACAGCGAACAGCGGGTAATCAATGCTCTTCTTAGCTGGTCACTGAACTCACACCCATTCGAATGGAGCCCCAGAGTGTGCCCCTGAAAAAAAACAATCACAAATATTTCTGTACAATTCCATTCAATTGAATTAATTTCTTTATTATATATTTTATATTAATTACGAACAGCCGCAAGAACTCGCTGGTGGTACGCACCCAACTGAACGTACGCGTGAATTCGATTATTGGTAAGAAAAAAAATGAAATTTTATATGGGGGAAAAACCCTCGAGTCTTCTTACTACTACTATGAGTATAATGGGGAAAAACTTTGATGTATTGGCAGAAAAACTACTCTCATCGGAGGGCAGCGACCTGAGACGTGCGCTGTTCTCATTGAAGCAGGTGTTCCAGGAGGATAAGGATCTGGTGCATGCCTTTGTGGCCCTCGGCGGACTCAATTGTCTGGTGCGCGTGGGCAATTGTGCAGATCAAAACTATCAGAATTACATACTGCGTGCCCTCGGACAGGTAAGACTATCGTCTCCCCATAGATGTTGGATCCCAGGATAATTATGTCTGTCATTTTGTTGTTATTGTTTTAAGGTCATGCTCTATGTGGATGGCATGAACGGCGTGATGAAGCATGAGCCGACAATGCAATGGCTGTACTCATTGATTGCCTCCAATTACCGATCCGTGGTGAAGACGGCCCTCAAGCTGTTGCTGGTGTTTGTGGAATATGCCGAGTCCAATTGCTATGTGCTGGTCAGTGCCATCCATGCGGTGGATGCCACACAGGGAACGCTGCCATGGTCGAACATAATGCGGTATACTTTTGGGCAGCAAATCCATTAGAGATGGCACATCCATTTCATTCGTTTGTATTCTTTTTTCTGCAGACTGCTGAAGGACTACGACAATGCGGATGCCGAACTGGTGATCTATGCCACGTCGCTGATCAACAAAACCCTCGCCGGGCTGAACGATCAGGATACGTTCTACGATGAGAGCGATCTGCTGGAGCAGCAGGGCATGGAGACGGTCATTCAGCGTTACATGTCCAAGCCGGGCACCGATCTGGATCTGCTCGATCAGCTGCAACTCTACGAGGCTGTACTCAAGTGGGTGCCAGCACTATCCAAAAGTATTTTACCCACAGATTACTCACACTTATTCTCCCCCCGGAACAGATTCGAAGATGGTGAATCGGATGGGCAGCGGCTGCCGCAGAACTCTATGCGCAAGACGCAGCGCTATCGGCCGGGCACAAATACCGCCGAGCGGCGTAAGTCGCGACGCCACAGCACCGACAACAGTCCGGCGCCCATCACCAAGGTCCTGCCCACGACAATGCTGCGCATGACGCCCACCCAGGGCACCCTGGACGAGGATAGTTCGGGCTCCACCAACTCCACGGAGTTCAGTGGCGGCCTGTTCAACGAGAAGAAGCGTAGGCGACCAATCAGGATATCCTTTTGGCAATCAGAGCACTAATATCCTTTCGGTTTTTTCTATAGCACGCGATGGTGCGGGAGTCACGCCTGGCTTGAGGCGGCGTCGGGAGCGCGCGGAGCGTCACAAGAGCTTCCTCAAGGAGCAGCAGGAGGCAGCGGCCAATGGGATATTTGCCGCATTGGAGCAGCGCGAGGGTTTGGGTGAGTGTGTGCCACACAATGTTGCACTAGGATAACGCAAAGGCTTCTCTGTACAGGCTGCTTACTAACTTTTGATTCTCTCTCCCCCCCCCAAAAACAATGCTAATCACTCCATATATCCGTGTGTGTGTGTGTCCGTGTTTGTCCTGCTGTTGCCTCACCCGCTGATCATACATATATGCTAACCGCCACAAAAACCACAAAAATGTCAAAAAGGCCAAATCGTAACAGCCATTCCTGCCACCATACAAAGCGGCGACAGTCCGCCGCAGTCATTGCAACACGAGCTGCCGCAGCCATGCAACAATAATATCAGCAACATCAGCAACATAAGCAACATCAGCAACATAAGCAACAGCAACAATGATACGCCCAACAACAGCCTGCTGCTGAGCCCCAGCAAGCAGCTGCTGAGCGGCAGCCACAGCATCTCGATCATCAACAACAGCTTCGACAAGGCCAACAATAATAATACCAATAACCAGAACGAGTTCCTCACGAAAAAGAATCTGTTCCGCGAACGGAACGCCACGGTGATCAATGGGATCATGAAGAACATCCAGCAGACGGACAGTGGCTACAAGAAGTACGAGAACGATGCCAATCGCCTGAACAACTACTACACGCAGATGAGTCAATCGCCCAAGCATCATCAGCAGCAGCCGCACCAGCAGCAACAGGATCCCGAGGATGTTCTGCTGAGTCCCAAGAAGCCGCTGAATGCCTCAGGCTTTGATTTCACGCCCGTTCCGCTTAGCTCCACGCCGGTCAAGGGCGACATACTGCCGGAAGCAGAGCCGCTAAGTCCCATACGGAAACCCATTGCAATGGTGGCGCCACCACCACCACCGCCACCGCCTCCGCCACCACCGCCACCCGGCTGGTGGCATGCCCCCATTGGCAGCATTACAGCCAGAACCCTAACCAGTACTAACCCCGCTGTGGATACCAATACCCCAACAGGTGGGTGCCAAGTGCTCTCCGAGGAGAGTGTTGCATACTCTCGAGCGCCGCCAAGACATGTCCATCACCCCATCTCACAGCCGCCGTTGCATACTTTGCTGTGTGCCATCTAACTAGGGGATAAATCTTAAATATTATTATAAATATTTGTTCTCTCCCCACCACCCACACAGAGCTGGACAGCGAGGGGAAGCAGCAATTGCTGCAGCTGCAGCTGAAGCGCGACCACACGGTCAAGGATCTGACACAGAAGCTGAGCAATCTGCCCACAAGTCCCACACAGGAGCCAGGCAGTCGCTCGGCCATTGTCGGTGATATGTCCGGCCTCATATCGAAAGCCAAAGAGGGACTGGCCAAGAGCAAAAGCAAGGGAGAAATATCCAGGTGAGATTTACCGGATTACATTGCTGAATTGGGATTGATGGCAGGAGTATCGTAAAGGCAGGATTAGCGGAATCTGGAGAGGGAATCTATGTTATAGGACCGTCTATGTAGTAATCATTCGTGACTATACAAAGCCCATAACTGAGTCAGAATCAATTCAATTTTGGCCTCTTAGAAGTGGACTCTTCACAACTTTCTTCCCCCTTTGCCTCTTCAGAACTTTCTTTAAAGGTAAATTCGATTAGAGGCTCGTGCGGTGCTTGGAGTGCATACAGGTTGGGTTGTTTTATTTCTGGTTTACGAGCATATATGGCGCCACGTAGCTATTGACGCGATAAGAATTTTGGGCAAGTGTTTCCCGTGCATCGAGCGGCAGCACGAGCAAAGATAGTACGTGTCAGAGCAAGGGTTTACTCGTGACTCATTTGTGGTCTAGCATTCAACTATCAAGAAATCAAATCACTAGTTGTACATACATGTAGATCTCTCTAATCAAGCGTTTTTCCCTACAATCCTTGTAGGCGTTGATCTAAACCTCTATTTAAAACACTCAAACTGAATTAGAAACACAAAACTTTCTCAATTAGGACACATTCACAATAAGCGGAAATTCAAATGGATAGCCTGAACCCACTAACAATGCTGTTGGTGGGCCTAAAGGAGAATGCCCAGAACATACAAACCGAGCTACAAATTCTACGCCAGGGGGGTTTGCCAGACGAGGATCTGTACGGGTTGAGTCAGAACCGTATAACTGAACTGAATCGCCAGGAAGTAGAAGCCACATACTCACTAATGGCGGTTCTCCTGGAACTTATCACGCAACCAGCGGATCGTGAGACTATTGTGTTTCAGATACAGCTGGCCATAGAGGTGCGTCGCATTCAGCACGGCGTTAATCCCATTGATTAGACCAGTACTAGGTCTGCTCAGGCAGAACCTCCTGATAATACTAATACTCGAACTGAAGGATGGGGCAGCTATAAAACTACTTAATCTCAGAGACTCAATAAAAACTTGAGGTTTAAATAGATTTATTGCCGGATCAAAGACAAAGTTGTTACTTTGCAGGGGACAGGGGGTACTCTAGGTATATAGCTTATCCGTAGATGGGATCGTATTTCTCGTACAGGGCAGTGTACGCAGCCTTGGCGGCATCAACGGACAGTCCCTTGCGGCTTAGCCAGGCATCGTATTTGGCAGCACCCTCAGCATCGGCGGGCTTCTCGATGGCAATATCGCCCTCATGGATCTGCTTGTAGAGGCCATAGAACTCCAGGTAAACCTCCGTTGGGGGCTTCTTGCTGAAGGCCTTGGTCTTCTCGAGAATTGCGTTGAACTGCAAAAACGGAAACAGAAATAGAAATATGTTGTTGCAGTGTAAACTCCCAATCTTTGGGTATGGCCAAGACTTACATCCATGTTGTTCGAGTACTGTCGTGACAAACTATGATTGATTTTCGGATGGCGCTGAACCTTTATACCCCATCGAAAATCGTAGAGCAGAAGAAGGTGGGAAACAGGAACTCTTATCTGCACGATAATGCAATCCGATAATGCGACGAGGGCAGTGGCAACAGCGGCGAGTCGAGTCCATCGTGCAAATTCATTTTCGATTAGATTTTTATATGCGCAGAGTTTCGTAAGAGTTCAATAATTCATCCAGTCGTGGGTTCCATATCTGTCGCTCGTCATCGGAGCTCTCAAAGAAAGTAGTCTCTCCCCCCGGAGTCGCCTGATTCTATCGTTATCTATGGGGACTATCTTGCTGCGGCCAGGCAAAAGACGTTTCCCCTCGATAAGACCGCCCCCAAGATTATACTTTTATGGCCAACCCCATCGACTGATAGCCGATGATATGAGCCATAAAGGTTGCCAAAAATTATTTCTCATATTACCATCACGATGACAAAGGATCGGCCATTGATTATATCTTCTCCCTCCCCCGTAGATCGTCGAGTGTGGATCAGGAGCTGAAAAAGTCCGAGCCGAAGAAATCGGAGAACGAACTGCACTGGGAGGAACTGGTGCGGAATATGACGCGACCCTTGAACCTCTGCGACCTGGACTTTACCGATCTGCACGATGACGACGAGAAGGATGTGCTGGCGCCACGTGGCCTGGGTGTGGGCATACCACCACCACCGCCGCCATTCGCCAGCGGAGGCATACTGCCACCGCCCATGATGCCACCAGCCCCAGTTTGATTCCGCCCCCCATGTTTGGCTTCGGTGGCAGCCTCACCAACAGCGTGAATAGCTCCCTGAATGGATCCGTAAACGGTGATCTGGTCAATGGGAATAACACGATCAAGAAGAACAAGAAGACGGTAAGGCAAAGAGCAGCAGCAGAACAACAGTTGGCAGGTTAACATCGTATTTTTATTGCCGACAGGTCAAGCTCTTCTGGAAGGAAGTGCGTGAGGACTTGATACCCCAGGTGGTGGGTAAGACCATTTGGGATGAGCTGCCCAATGCCAATGTCGATACACAGAAGCTCGAGCATCTCTTTGAGTCCAGGGCCAAAGACTTGATGACCAAGGTGCGTAGACAGTGAGCCCTTAGATATACCCTAACTACAGTATGTGCCTACCTCCACCCTATCTAACGTATTGGTCAAAGGTTCTCGGAACACAAGAGAAAATGCAAATCCACCCCCTAGAATAAGTGTGATTAAATTAGCTATAGTTAGTCTCTCCCACTCTCTCTCACTGACTCGCTGTAGCCTAACGTTAAGTGTTTTTTTTTTTTTACCGAATGATATATTTGTATTCTTCTTTCCCAATAATTTCTTATGCTTAAATGTCGAACGGAACTACTGTCTGTTTTTGCGGATCAAAAAATCTACGTAAATGTTAAACGTGTGCTAAAAAACTCCAAAAACACTTCAAAAACAATCACAAATCGTAAAAAAAAAAAAAAAACAAATAATAATTTCTCAATTATGTTTTTGCAAATGTTTTTTTTACCAAAAATGTCTCTCTTTTAGGAGGTGAGTGCCATGAAATGTTTTATACAAAAATCTCTTTGTTTCTCTCTCTCTCTCACTCTCTGTATGTACATCTCACACTCTCTCACTCTCTTTGTCTACTATAACTCATGATCTGTTGCCCATTTATGTTTTGTGTTTTTTTTGGTGTTTGGTTTTCTATCAATTTTTACACACACACACACACAAACACACAAACAGACTATTTTATCAGAACAGAACAGAACAGACTCCAAACCACTGCACTGCACTATCTCTCTGTTTCACTCTCTCGTTTACTCTTTGCACCATTTTTTGTTTGTGTCTTGCATAGAATACACCAATATCTAAACTAATAAACACCTTCTGGGTCTTTCAGAAACAACAAGAGCTGAATAAGAGCAAAGAGATCATTGTGCTCGATCACAAACGTTCCAATGCCATCAATATAGCAATTACGAAGCTGCCGCCACCGCGTGCCATCAAGGCGGCCATCCTGAAGATGGATGCCACTGTGGTGACTCGCGAGGGCATTGACAAGCTGCTGAATATGCTGCCAACGGATGAGGAGCGTGGCAAGATCCAAGAGGCGCAGCTGGTCAATCCAGAGCTACCACTGGGCAGTGCCGAGCAGTTCCTCTTGACGCTGGCCTCCATCTCAGAGCTGGGCGCACGACTGAAGCTGTGGGCCTTCCGCCTGGACTTTGACAACAGCGAGGTGAGTGGGAATGAGATAATCCTTTAAATGCAAATTTTTGACTTTGTGCATTTGCAGAAAGAGATTGCCGAACCGCTGATGGATCTCAAGCAAGGCATTGAGATCTTGCGTCAGAATCGCACCTTCCGCAGCATTCTCTCAACGCTGCTGTCCGTGGGCATCTTCCTGAATGGGGCACCCGTCAAGGGCTTCCAGATCGAGTATCTGGCCAAGGTGCCAGAAGTGAAGGACACCGTGCACAAGCACTCGCTGCTGCACCATCTCTGTCACATGGTCATGGAGTCGAGCAGCGACACGAGTGATCTGTACTCGGAAATCGGTCCCATTACGCGTGCCTCCAAGGCGGACTTCACCGACCTGGCCCACAACCTAACCCAGCTGGAGTCCGAGTGCAAGGCCTCGTGGGACCGCCTCAAAGTGATAGCCAAACACGACTGCCCCCCGCCGCTGAAGCAGAAGCTCGTGGACTTTCTGGCCGACTGTGCGGAGCGCATTATCATCCTGCAGATCGTCCATCGGCGCGTGATGAACCGATATCGCAAGTTCCTGCTGTGGCTGGGCATGCCCCAGCACAGTGTGGCCGAGTCCAGGCCGAATGAGTTCTGCCGCACCCTGTCCGAGTTCGCTTTGGAGTATCGCACGACCAGGGAGCGGGTGCAGCAGCAGCTGGAGAAGAAGGCCAACCATCGGGAGCGCAATAAGACGCGTGGCAAGCTGATTATCGATATGGCCAAATTCAAGACCAAAGAGGATGTGGCCGATGCAGAATTGAAGTGAGTTTCAAAAACTCTTCTATGCCAGAAGACCGTGTACTTAATTCCATTACCCCCTATTTGCAGAACCCTTCTGGGCACACCCAGTGCGGATCAGGCGGATGGCACACTCACCTGGCGTCGCCGTCGGGCCGAACAACTGCGCTCACCCATTGCCCGCCAGAGCGAGGAGCAGTTCACCGATGGCGATGATGAGATACTCGAATCTCTGGTTAAGACCGCCACCAAGGCGCCGGGCACACGCACCACACCCAGGGAGCGCAAAAGGACGCGTAATGCGGATCGAAAATCATGTGAGTTAATCCCGACCATGCAGATATTGCCCCCCCAAAACCTTACCGACTACAGATTTAATGAGAAGGTGTTGGTCTATCTTTTCGACTTGCACACACACACACACACAGCGCGGTATATGTACTATAACCTTTAGCTGGACACACACACACCCACCACACACCTACACACAGTCAGCACTTGCGAAAGAGTCTACAAGCAGCGAGAATTATAAATATTCAATCAATCAATCAATGAAAGCTAGTACCTCCCACACGAAATTCCAAATTCACGAAACTTCCGTTACCCCCACCGCCCCCACCTGTAATTCCAGTATAATTTCCAAAGCTTTTTGGCCATTTATCGAACTGAAATTTCCCCACCCAATCGTAATGGAAGCTTTCGTTTTTTGCCAGCTTTAAGCATACAAATCTGTTGCGTATATTGGGTTTTAATTTTGTTTTTTTTTTTCATTTTGTTTTCTCACCATTAACGCACCATTTATAAAAAAAATATATCAAAAAATATATATATATATATTTAAATATATGTTGATTATCGGAGAAGTGAAGCGCAGCCGTACGCGCGAAGGATTCACAGTTGAAAGAGCAGCATCGCCATATGAAACCGAATTGCCGTAACCGTTACACCGTTAGTGTTAACCATAGCCGTAACCGTTACCGAAAGAAAACAGCCAAACTGTTTTTTTTTTAGGTCTTACCCTTTTTGGTTAGTGAATTAAAAATTCTGTGTTGATTATTTAATTTTATTTATTTTTTTTCCTTTACGAATTTTATTTGTTCATTTTGGGAACTTTTTTTGTATTTTGTTGAAGGTTCCTTAAGGATAATTTGAGCATGCGATTGGCATGATTTTTGGCATGTCTCGTACAACCTAACCTAAGCATGAAAACCTTAATATTTATTAATATATTATAATCACATATATATAATATTTTAATAATTTATTGTATATTTTTTCAGTGCGTCGCACGCTTAAGAATGGTCTGACCGATGAGGAGAAACAGCATGTGGCTGCCTTGATACAAACCTATTAGGAACTAGAAGCGATGTATATTTTCATATATAATCCGGTTACCCCGAATCCCACACACGCACCGCCCCTCCCCCAGTGATGTCACAAATCGCGGGCTATGCGCGCAAACAGACTGAAATTGGCGATCTCGAACGAGCAGAGCAGCAAGCGAAAACCCCCCCGTCACCAGAAAATCCCCCCCTTTTATATACAACACACCACATCATTAGCATCAAAACAAAAATAACGAAAATGTCCTTAAAAGAAAGCGTTTTTCATAGTGTTTTTATCCTGTTATAATTATTATTTAAAATTTTTGTTTTTGCTTCGGCCAAGTATTATAATTTACACGTAAATAAAACTAAAAAAAAAATCTGTATTAATAGATGGAAACGATTTTAATGTTAGATATTTTTTCAAATTGCTAAAGAATTTCGATGTGTCCCCAACCCCACCCCCAACCCCTTAATAATCTTTTAATTTATACCAAAATGCCACAAAATGTTTGTGGGCCTACCTTAAATTAACTTAAATTAGAATAGAAAACTTATGACTACCTTAACTACGCGAATCAAATCAATAAATAAAGATATTTATTATTATAATACACAGTATGTAAATAGGCTAATAGACAGCGACTAAAAACCATTTGTACAGGGCTGCTGAACATAGTCCAGGCAGAATCCACGATTATCTATATCGTTCGGCGCCTCTACACCATCCGTGTGGAAGTACAGCCGAAAGGGACGAACGCTGGCTGCAGGAGAGAGACATTCATTCAATTAAAATGGTCCAATCATTGCGAAATTCTGCACTTACATTGCACTGTCTTGGCCAACATGCCAGCCTCGGCGCTGAAGGTGCCCCCGCACACCCGATCCTCGCAGCCCGGCAGCGGTGGAATGCGATCAGCCGAGCGAATGCAGCCAATCAGCAGCCAATCGCTCACACAGCCATTGGCACCGCCGCCACCCACCATGGTGGCCACCGGATTGTTGGAGTTGCCCGACAGCGTGAAGGCCCTCGACCGATTGTTCTCCAGGTCCGGGCAGGTGTTGTACTGAATGCCGCAAAAGTTGCGCTCATTGCGAATGCAAATGCTGTAGTCCTGATTGGAGAGCTGCCTGCCACCCATTGTGTTGTAGTTGAAGCTTCGCACGCGCCCGCTAATGGCCGTGTAATACTGCAGACAGCCCTGATCCGCTCGACTGATGCTGCCGCAGTGGATCTGCGTGACGCGGATGCGCCAGAGGCGCGGAAAACTTCCGCTCGTGATCACAGATAAGACAATCGGGTTGCTCTGGCCCAGACCCGCATCAATGTACACTGTCCAAGCATGAAGCATGAAGCATGAAGCATGACATTGAGATGGCTGCGAGATTGCGATTAGCAGATATTCATTCACTCACTGTGGTCTCCCGTCGAGCTGCCACAAATGGTGGGCGTCGGACTTCCGCCCGATATCAGCAGCTGATCCTGATTGCACAAATGATTGGCCGCCTCGGGCGGTGCTATGGAAAACATATCGAGATCCAGGCGCAACTGACAGATGTCCGGATGAAGTTTCTGCACCGTCACCTGACAACTGCCAGTGCCATCGTAGACATCCGGATGATTGGGGTTCACAAAGTAACGTAGAGTTCTCGCGTATCACGCCACCACAGGTCTGAAGAACTACGTAAAGGAATTGGTAGCCCATTTTAGAGATGAAAAATTTGCATAAATTCATACACTTACATATGCAACAGACGCCAAAGCCGCCGCCACAGGGACCCGCCGGTATGCCATTCCGGAGTATACAATCCTTGCTGGGAATACAATTGCCCTGCTCCCCAGAGGGCGCCGAACAGCCGCCGGGTCCAATGGGCACCAGAGCAAATATGGGCAAAACTGTAGAGGAAAAATGGGGAACAAACTACATATATGAACAAAATCGCACACTATAGTATGCCGGAGTAGATGATGATGAAAGAACCTACACTTGGACTCGCGGAATCGTGGACCCGGCGACAACCAATTGCTGCCAAAGAACAGATCCCGCCAGGTGTTTGTCTGCGGATGTGTGGGCACTTTGGCGGTGGCCAGGACGAGGAGACAGCACGAAGCCAGCGATGCCAGCGTTAGTTGCAAGTGCCGGGTGCCCATGATGATGATAATCCCGTGATCCGCACGCGTTGCTCTTTGGCGCTGTAGTGGCAGGCAGCCCACACGGTGGCGACACTTTATTTCCCTTGGCATGGCAAAAAGTTTAATGACCGCAATTTGTTCGACGCTTTGCGCTTTTTAGTTTGTGAACAAACCAAACCCATCGCTGAATTTAGCCAAATATTAATTACAATAACAAAACGCAATCGTCAAAACAATTAGATGCGCCACCCAGCACCAGCACCAGCTGCCACATTGCCACCGATTCGTTGGGGGAGGGGAATCGCATCTCTCACATGTGCTCTCGCTTTTCACGTTTCGTCAGCTCTTTCTCTGTTTTGTTTCCTGTTGCGAATCTGTTTTCCACACACACACACACCTCTGTGCCGCCCATTAAATGTGGAGCAACGCCACAACCCCCAACCCAACCCAACCCAAGCCCAAGCCCTAGCCCAAACCCTAGCCCTATCTAACAAATGCGAGCAATAAAAAGTACTGAATAATTTACGAGTTTTCACAGCATAACAGAGGCAGCGCAGCGGTGGCAATCACAACAAATGAAGATAGACGTGCGAGTGCTCACACATTAGCAATCGGTATATATTTATAGTTACTTCACTTCCTCCCCCCCTTTCACCACAACAGATGCCGATTTTGACGTCATTGCCTCACCTAGCACTAAGTGGATTACACAGCTCCCCCACAATGGGGCCAATGTCAATTGGATTGCTTAATTCAATTAGGTGTTTATTTCAAACGTAATCCCCACGCATCTGCAATCGCGCTCGCACTCGCACTCGCCTTGTATGTGCATCTGCTTTTTGTTAACGCCGGAACACTGACCTTCGCAAGCGAATTTGCTTAGCTATTCTACCGGAAGGGCGGCTGGGCCTCAAAACATTGATAACCGTTTAGTTGGCTGAACAGGTCGTAGCATGTGATATATGGCCGAAGAAGCGTCTCAAGGTCTGTTTTTGCACAGCAACATTTTTGGGCTCTATGTTATCTGTTATCTGTTATATTTAACAAGGGGGGAGGGAGTCTATGCTCTGGGCACAATATTTAAAAATATTTCAACAGTTCAAAGATGAAAAAACTGCTTGCAGGATAACTTCAAGGAGAGAAACGAACCAAACATTTAGGCTTGAGCTAACAGTGGGCTGTTACCGTGAGCAGCCAGTCTGTTAAGGGAAAGCTAAACGTTAACAGGCTATGAACATTGGATTCTAACAGCGCGCTCTTGCTCTGTTAGAAGTGGTGCTCTGTTAGAGCTGATAACCGGAAGACTTCTGAGGGAAAATTAAACCAAACCTTAAGGATTAAGTCGTTGAACTGCAGGCAGCAAGGAAAATTTCAAGTAAAAATAATTCGAACCATCAGTTTCAGTGAAGAGGAGCTGCTTGTAAAGGAAAAAGGAACCGATGTTTATGCCATAATAAACATTTTTGATTTACTTTTGTGTAAGAAATCCGAATAATCCTGAGTTGTTGTACCAATTACAGACATTACCAGTGCGTCATCGTTATATCAACTGAAATGATAAGATAGATGAGATCTCCTAAGCTAAGATAAACAAAAGAAAAATCTGCCTACGAGTGCCATTAAAAATGTGGCACTGCCTGAGCAAATAAAACCAATCAAACGCCAGATTTAAACTTAATATTTATATCAAAATTGATTTATTTATTAGATACTTTTGGAATGAAATTTAACGCTGCTTAGGGTGCATCTCTGTCGCACTCAATGTCGCCTGTTAGCTCGCACTCTGCCTCACAGTATTTACCGTTTTTCATCGAACAGATCTTGCCAGGGCTGCATTTGATGACACGATCGGTCAATGTGTTGCCGTCGCACATCTGGAAGGTGGTGCGACTGGTGCAGACGAACAGGGTGCTGGCAGTGCAGCTGGGGCACGCGCTCGGGGATGTGGCTGCATCGGGTGGGCAGGTCGCTGCATAGGCGCCCTTGGGAACGCAAATCTTTGCTAGACTGGTGCAGACCTCGCCGTCACCGCATGGCAGAATCACTCCAGGCTCGACGTTGTCCATACAGAATCGGTAGTGGGTCTCATTCACGCAGGCCACATTATTGTTCTGGCACAGACCGCACATGCTTTGGCTGTAAGCCACCATCATCGGACCGATGATCAGGAAGAGGCACTAATCGGAGCGACCATAAACCATAAATATTCGCATTTAATTTGTGATTAATTTCTGGGCAAGAGCTCACCAGAGTTCGGAGGAACGGGGACGGCTGCATTGTGGCTGGACTACTGGAGACTGACTAACGAGAGCAGCCACGAAATGTCTCATTTTATATGGGAACAGAATACAGAAGCCAATTCCTCAGCAGCACAAAAACGAGATAGCTGGGCCGGTTTATAATGCGGCTTAATCCTGCGAGCAAAAAAACACTTAAATATATGACTGCATGGTGGCTACCGGAATATTCGCAAGATTAGCTTACTAGGAAGCCCCAAAATGGAGGGTTCATTTGGCTTTATGACCCCTGCTCGGCATTGAAAGATTACAGCACGAGCTGTATCTGCCAGATCCCCCCGCCATAAAGATAGGCCATGCGGCTTGGCTTTAAAAGGCCTGACACGCAGGTGCCGCATCATTAATTGCCAACCAGAGATGGAGACGTCCAAGTTTCAGATACTTTCGCTCGCTCTGTTCGCCATCCTCCTGGCCCCAGCCGCCGTGGAGGCCGTGTGTGGCCGTTGCAAGAACTCTCATGCCTGCATCAGCGAGACCCAGTTCCAGTTGTGCTTTGACGGTAAGTGATCTCTCCCAGCACAAACTCTGTCATTTAACGGCTCGGCTTTGTTAGGTGTGCGCGACCAGAGCCAAACCTTCACCTGCCCCAGCGAAAGGGCCATCTGCACGGACTACATGGCCACCTGCGTGGCCAACAGCACGAGTGTGGTGAGGGGCTGTGGCGACGCTGCCGCATGCTCTGTGTGTCCGGATGTCACCACCAAGTTCACCTGCACCTCGCGCAACACCTTCGCCGGCTGCAACAATCAGGCAATCACCGCCTACACCCAGACCTGCAAGGACAACTACGTGTGCAGTGCGGCCTCGGCGGCCATTGGCACTCCCTGTGTCTCCCATTGCAAGGGCGACACCGGCGATGTGTGCGATCTACCTGGGCAGCTTTCTGCCGACGAGGAGCCTATCCAGAGCACCGTAGTGGGCACGAGTCCGGTAACCACAGTGTACACTTCCGATGACTCCACTGTAACCACTGTGAATCCTCCCGCAGAAACTACCACAGGGATCACAACAGTAGACCCTACCACAGACTCAAGCACAGAGACCACTCCAACAGACTCAGACTTAGATTCCACTTCCACTCCCACTCCCACAGAGATTACGCCAACAACAGTAACCATTCCAACAGAGACCAGTACCACTTCCACAGTAACCATTCCCTCAGAGACCAGTCCCACTTCTACAGTAGACACTTCTACAGATACCACACCAACCACAGTAAACACTTCTACAGATACCACACCAACCACAGTAAACACACCTACAGAAATCACCCCAACTCCCACAGTAAACACTCCAACAGATACCACACCAACCACAGTAAACACTCCCACAGACACCACACCAACCACAGGAACACTTCCAACTGATTCCACTCCCACAGTGAATACTCCCACAGATACCACACCAACCACAGTAAACACTCCAACAGATACCACACCAACCACAGTAAACACACCAACAGATACCACACCAACCACAGTAAACACACCAACAGAGACCACAGCAACACCAACCACAGAGCCCACCACTCAGACGACGCTGCCAGCGGAAACCGTCTATTGTCAGGGCATTAGCACCGCCGGTCGCTATGCCATACCCGGGGACACGGTGTGCACAAGGTAGGTCCCATCCCATATTCCTGGCCATATACCGAAAACTAATCGGGTAACTCTCTTCCCTTGCAGCTACATCAATTGCGTCTATAGGGAGAACAGTTGGAAGGGCGTCGTCTATAATTGTATCGCTAGCAAGCCGTACTTCAGTGCCACCGCCTTTGGTTGTGGCACCACCAAAGCCATCTGGACCGGGCTGTACGTAGATGCGTAGCCTAAACACTATATAATGTAATAAATATTAAAATATATTTTAAATTAATAAGTTGATTAAAATATAACAAAATAATACAGTTTAAATCTGTAATCGAAATCTAAATACAAATTTCAGTAAATCCAAAATTTCAATGCCATCCAAAATCATAACGCCTATGGAAAAAGAGAAGACTATAAGAAATAATATATCCATCTATTTGTTGACAATAATCCTCCGACTTGAAGTTACTTTATATTTAATTAGCAAAGTTGCTAAAATAAACTTTCTTTCTTTCTTCTAATAAATGCCTAGAATCTTGTTGGAAATTCCTGTTGATTAATCAAGCTTATAGTGGATGGATGTTAAGTAAATATCATTAAATAAATATGTATGTATGTATCCATAGACAAACTAAAGAGTATTCCCTGGGCAATGTTAACTTTCTGACACATGCCGTTCCACTCTCTAACGAAGAGAGTTTCTCGGACACCCAATGGTTGGTCAATGATCTGGGCGCCCACGCGTTATTCGTATATTCTTATGCTGATAATTTGGGAATAGCATGAGGGGCACATGAAGCAGCAATCATGTGGAAAGCAAAGCCAAATAAAACAATTAGCGCGGACCCCGGAGAAAAGTTAAGACTGGGCAAACATTGAAGACTTCTTCTGGCTTTCTGTCTTCGGGGGCGTTATGTGTGGAAGTTATCAACTAACTTGGTGTTAGTCGTCGCAGAGCCTTGACAGTGAACACAAGCTATCTTTCTCTTCACGGAAAATGTCCCAAAAGTATAACAATTTCATTCCAGTTCTGGCATTGGTAGGTTCTCATGGTTTTATCCTTAGCAAAGAGGACGAAAAATAAGTGAAATTATTTTGCAGCTTTTTGTGGCATTTCTGGTGGGCCAAACCATATCCGATTGCAATGTCTGTCAAAGTAATAAAGTGGCCTGCGTCAATTCCACTTCCTTCTATCTGTGCTTTGGCGGTGAGTGTCATCTATAGATACATTACTTCAGTTACAAAATGTCCTTTGGCCCTGCAGATCAAATGCCGCACACGGATCACCTCTATCATTGTCTGGATGGTTTCCAATGCACCAATCTGACGGCGATCTGCACACAGAAGAGCAGCCAGCGGCCGCCCAGCTGCGGCGACACCTCCCAGTGTGGTCAGTGCAGCGCCCATCGGAACTATCTGTTCGCCTGCCAGAGCCGTGGCATCTTCCAGATGTGCTACGGCGCCACCAGACCGACTGGCAAGTTTGGCTACTGTCCCACTGGAACGGTTTGTGATGCCAGCAGCAATAGCATCTGTGTGGCGGAGGTGGCAAATCAAAAGCTCACCTGTGACCTGGACGATCAGCTGGTGGATACGACCACAGCAGCACCTCCTACCACTATTTTACCCAACAGTACAGACAGCACTCCTACTATAACCACACCCACAACCATACCCACCACAATCCCAACCACTGTGAAACCCGTGACACCTTTGACAGTGTGTCGCCAGCATCTGGATACGGGTCTCTATCCGACAGATCCGGCGGATCCCAGTTGCAAGCGGTACGATTAGAACTGTCTACACATATATATGTATATATATTTAATTTTGTATCTTTATCACGTATCTTTATAGCTACATTAGTTGCATCTTTAGGAATAGTATTGTTACTAATGCCACGGAATACGATTGCCCGACGAACTCCTACTTCGAGGCAGACATGCAGAGATGCTCCTACATGAAGCCTGCGGCTTGTCTTTAGACTGGGTCTGGGTCATTCAATAAACTATCCAATATTCTCTGTGTCGCGTGTACTTACTCTAAAGCAACTCCATTGAGGCGTCAGGCTGGCCACAGTGGCGGAGCAAGTGGCGGGCAGGGCACTCGCACAGTTCTGGCTGGCACTGTTGTAGTAGAGGTTGCCCGGACAGGTGTACATTTGGCCCCGCCAGGCGCCATTCAGCAGAAAGCAGTAGACATACTGCTGGCATGTGGTACTGGGATCGGTGCCCACGGGATAGTAGCCCCCCGAGGCCATGGCCCGACAATAGGCAGCAGGATTGCTGGGTGTGGGGGCCGCTGTCGTCGAGGTTGTGGAGCTGACACTGGTCGAGCAGGTGGATGGCATGGCCACGACGCACTGGCTGGAAGCGCTGCTGAAGTACAGATTGCCCGGACACGTATACATCTGACCCTTCCAAGTGCCGCTGACCAGGCTGCACAAAATATACTGGCTGCAGGTCGTGTAGGCATCATTACCCACGGCAAATCTACCCTCCGTCTGAACCGCAGCGCAATATGCTGACGGGGAGCTGGTAGAAGGTGTCGTTGGCGTCGTTGTGGCAACACTGGTGGAGCTGCTGGTGGTTGCATCCTCAGCATACGAACACGTGGGCATTACCTGTTGAAGTTAGAGGCGCGTGAAAATAATTATCTAGAACTGATCCGCAGGGATCATAAAAATTGCTGTTGCTGCTGCTCTATATCACGTCATGGACGGATATCCAATCGGATTATGGTTTTCCTGGTGACGCCAAGAACTCACCCCATCCGCTGGCAGACCACATATCTGGGTGTCATTGATATTGCACACATAGCCGTCGGCACAGGTTCCGGCCGAATTCTGCACCGTGCCCGTGCCCAGACAGAGGGCAAAGCTGCTGGTGCCCGTGCAGGCAAAGGTGTTGCTGGTGTCGCACTGGTTGCAATCCTGACAGTCGGCCTGGCTGCCCTCGGCACTGTCCTGCCGGCACGCAGATCACTCCACTGGCCCCACTCACACACACATAGCCGGTGGGGCAGCTGAAGGGGAGCCGGTGGGCATATTATTCGCATCGCATGCCTGTGTCTGGTTCACGGAGTAGCAGGTCATGCTGTTGACAGCATTGCACACGTTGCACGTGGCCCTGGCCGAGGCGAGCAGGCTGCAGCCGAGCAGGATGAGCAGATTTAATGACATTTCGCTTCGTTCTAGTACTCCCGAATGGCAAATTGTTTTTGCGACTGATGTTTTTGGCCATCGCTCAGACAGTTTAAATAGTGACTTTTGGCAGCTATTTTTGGACCCTGAGATATCACTTAATCTGTCCTGGCCTCGCCGCGTTGTGGAACCTTGATTCAAAACCGAATTTAGATAAGTTTGTGGCGCAATTTGTAGCGCCATTAAACTCGTTGCATACTTTTTGGCAGTTTGTCATGGCTGCTGCCGCCTTCAAGTGAATATCTCTGTTTATTTTTCGCTAATGCCGGACAACATTGCAATCTTGGAGCTGCTACTTAAAGCTCGTTGCAGTTCATGGATTGCCTCAGTCACCCGTGAAGATGCTGCGGATTCTACTCTGTCTGGCAATGGCCATACTCGGCTGTCGCGCCGCCTGCAATGTCGCGCCGCCTGCAATGTTTTGTGGTGTCTGTTCGGTTGCCGGATGGGGACAGTCTAAACTGGACTTGCTGCCTGTGTATCGGAAACTGTGGATCCACTTATTATTGATTGTCGAAACAAAGCCTCCGCGGGTCGTTTATGACCAATGATCCCAAATGGTAACTGTCCCATTTTAGTCTATATTGCATGGATGGGAACAGAGTTTGTCAGTCTAAACCTGGAACTTGCTGCCTGCAGAACAGATAAACCTGTTGAACTTTTCTGCTTTTCGGTTTATTTTTCGCTAATGCCGGACAACATTGCAATCTTGGAGCTGCTACTTAAAGCTAGTTGCAGTTCATAGATTGCCTCAGTCACCCGTGAAGATGCTTCGGATTCTACTCTGTCTGGCAATGGCCGTACTCGGCTGTCGCGCCGCCTGCAATGTCTGTTCTGCCGGGACCAACACGGCCTGTCTATCGGAAACTTCTTTCATGTTTTGTGGTGACCTGATCCAATACGAATGTCTCCCCGGCTATTATTGCACGGATGGGAACAGAATTTGTCAGTCTAAACCGGAACTTGCTGCCTGCAGAACAGATACCGTCGGCAGCGCCACAGAAAGCACAACCGGCAACACCGAGTCCACACCCAGCAGCTCGGAGAGCACAACCAGCACCACCGAGTCGACACCTAGCAGCACAGAAAGCACCTCAAGCACAACAGAGTCCACACCCAGCAGCACGGAGAGCACCTCAAGCACTACTGAATCCACCTCCAGCACTACACAGAGCTCCACCAGCACCACAGAGTCCACCTCCAGCAGCACACACAGAGCACAACCAGCTCCACAGAGTCCTCGAGCAGCACTACGAGTGCCCCAACCACAGTGGATCCACTAATCATTGATATGTGTCGAAGCAAAGCCTCCGCGGGTCGCTATAGCAATCCCAATGATACCAGCTGCCGCAGGTGACATTTCCAGTTTTATTTCTCCCAAAACACATAGTAATAGTTCTGTTTACATTACAGCTATGTCATTTGCTTTTATCGGGGTTCTGTCTGGTCGGGAAATGTCTGGAAATGTCCTTCAACTAAGCCCTATTTCAGTAGCATTACCTCCACCTGCGGAACGATACTTTCAATTTGTGTGTGATGCCATTATGGAATCATATACATGTATCTTAGTATATATAAAAGATTTTCATATATATTATATATAAACAATCATCCAGATTAATAAGAGTTGACAGAATTTAGAGAAAGGAAAGGGTGCATCGTTGCTTGAAGATCTAAGCTCATTCACATGACAGCGTTGAGGGTTACGTAGTCTAGAGATTAGAATTGCAGAGATCACATGTGACTTATAGAAACTCGTGATTTTTATTGCATTACTCTGATATATGTAAAGGTACAAGTGATATGCATTTTTCTTTCCAAAGTACCAGATCTAGCCATAGAATTTAGATTTAGTTCCTCTACCCATCCCTTTGCAATTATTGTGTGTTCCAGTTTTCGCGGATAAGATAAGAGATTAGATGGATTGCATATAGAGGGGCACACCTTGTACTGGCAGAGTCAGTTGCATTTCAAGATGCTGCGCTTGCTGATCTCGCTGGCCATCGCACTGGCGCTGGGGTCGATCTACATGCTGGGCTCTCAGGCCGATTGTAATGTCTGTGCGAGTGTTAGTGGCGTGGCCTGTGCATCGAACACAACGTTCCAGTTCTGCTCGGATGCCAATGTGCCCATTCAACCCGTGTACTCCTGTCCCCAGGGCTACTATTGCACCGCCAGCACCATGATTTGTAGCAAGAACGAGGGCCTCAGGGCCTGCAACTGCGGTTCGTGCAGTGAAAATGGGTACTTTGCCTGCCTCTCCGATCGCACATATGCCCTGTGCCTGGGCACGGACTCGCCATCGATGCTCGTCGGCAGCTGCGGCTCGGAGCATGTGTGCGACTCGACCAGTCCGTATATCTGTGCCAATGCCACCTCGGCAGCCCAGTCCACTTGTCCCGCAGGCAGCGATACAAGTCCGGGTGGTGTAGACCCCATTGGACTGACACCCACTGACTATTGCACTACGATCCATACGACGGGAAAGTTTCCCTATGGCATCGATCCAGAAACCACCTGCAGGCAGTAAGTACTCAAATGTGGAACATCTGTATCAATACATATTATATGGTTTATTTTTTTCTAGATACATTTCTTGCTCCGTAAATGGTACCGTCTGGAAGGGAGCTCTCAACGATTGTCCGGGTCTTACCTATTACGACAGCTCGACAAAGTACTGCACCACCCAATTGCCACCCAGATGCTCCGCTGGAGTCGCAACTTTGAGTCTCAGTAATCTCCATCTATAGTGATATACTATATATAGTAGTTTGTGTATTTTATTCTACTTATCTGTAAAGACACTATAAAAGCATTAGCATTTGATTTTTTTGTTTGCATCTTAGTTAGTTTTTTGAAAATGATGCAACTACCAAGACTCAAAACAGTAATCAGTATTTAAAGAATAAATAAGTCAGTTAGCAGTCACTGAAGGAAATTGTGAGGGACCTGAACCATGTTCAAACTTAATTTAAATTAATAGAGCATACAAAATTGAACTTTGCCTTTAATCTTCAACTTAATACGATAAATAAGAATTGGTTCTTCTATAAATATTTTTTGAGTACAAATACTATAGACAATATTCTTCGTAGCAATAACTTAAATATATTTTGTTCGCCTTTATTTTGTAGCATTATCCAAACTAATTTAATCCACATTTCGTCTTATAAGCTGCCTACAGATATAACTTCTTTATAGCGCCTTATAATAACTGAAACATTAATAAATACAAGGAATCAAATAGGAATTTTCACGCAATATTACACTAAGAGAAAAAGAACACATAATTAAATTAAATATTCAGTTTATAAATACAAACATTGTTAAATTAAATAGAATTTACATTTATTTGAACATTAATGTATCAGAAAGACTTTTAAATATATCAAAAGAAATAATTTAAATATGCAATATATTTATTTTAAATTGTATTTAATATAATAATGTTTTATATCATAATAATATTGTAAATATAATTAAATATAAAATAAAAAAATAAATAAAATAAATATAAAGTAAATTTTTAATTATAATACTATTTTTTTTTAAATATTAAATATATACATATATTATAATTCTAAATTATATTTCGTATAGGGATAATTGTTTAATGGCTGCCACATAGCAGTAGTAGATTTTTTTTTTTTGCATTTCAATTATTTTGATAAACCTAAAGAGTGCGAGGGAATAGCCTGTCAGCTGATTTATTCAAACCACTCTGTTGTCGGTGGAAGTTTTGAAGTATCTTTTATCTTTACGATGCATTCTAATCCAAGTCAATATATACTGTCATTTTGATGAGATAAAAGTGAATGAATAAATTTAGGTGCAAGGCAAATGCGAGCCTCAGTTCCATTTGAAGATGTTGCGCCTGCTGATCTGGTTGGCCATTGGGGTCCTGGGCTGTTGGGCCGAGTGCAATGTCTGTTCGTCCACTGCCAATGTGGCCTGTGTATCGGCCACGGAGTATCAGATCTGCTCGGTCGCTAGTGTGCCCCTGGGACCCGTGACGAGTTGTCCCACCAACTACTTCTGTAGCGCCAACGGTACCTTTTGCAGTCCAAACGAGGCATACGGCGCCTGTGTGACCTGCAACCAGTGCAGTGCGGACAAACAGTTTGCTTGCATCAGCGCTTCGCAATTCGCCCTGTGTCTGGGCCAGGACACGCCGAGTACATCGATTGTGGGCTCCTGCGGCACGAGTTTGGTGTGCAGCGTGAATAATCCCGATATCTGTGGCAACTCCTCCACCTATCCGGCAAGCTGTGGCAACTCAGCTGGCGGCGGGGGTGGCGGCACAAGCACATCCGTAACAGATCCCACGCTGTACTGCCGCAGCCTGCAGCAGCCCGGACGCTTTCCCTATGGCATTGATGCCACAACCACATGCCGGCAGTAAGTACACGGGATGCCTCAATCTTCCAGCAGGCTCTAACACATGCGATATATACTTTCTAGATATATATCCTGCTATACGTATGCGGGCGTTTGGTATGGAGCCATCTACACCTGCGCAGGCTCCACATATTTTGACAGCACGACAAAACTGTGCACCAATCAGACGCAGGCCAGATGCTCGTCGGGTGTCACTTCGCTGACTCTAAACGGACAATTGCTGCCATAAAGGGGGCATGCATTCCCATCATGCAGTAAAGTGTGAAAATATTATTATCTGCACATTTAATCGGTGCCCTAAAAAATGTATATAAAGCCATACTGATACTACCAGCTAGAAGAGAGTTTAAATTCTGTTCAGAGTACTTCACAGATTGAACAGAAATTGAATGAGTACTCGTATCTCTGCTGCTGCTGCCCCTCAACTGATTCCCATTCAATTAGGACATCGATTTTTCTGTGCCCAGATGCTTCACATTCACCCCCCACCCCATTCACATCGCTGATCCGGCCCAGGGTTCAAATCCAGGTCCAGGCCACAATGTGGTCGCCGCCTCGTGTTATGGCATTTATGACGTATACGCCCCTGTTGCCACTTGCACCTTCAAACTTTTGCTGGCCCCTCGCTCACTGAGTGGAAAGTTGCACAGAGAACTTTCGCATACAATTATGAAGTGTGCTCGCTAGTTTTTTTTTTTACAGCTCAAAACTTTCCCCCTCTACACTGGGAAAATCTTTTGCAGACATTTCCCCCCAACCCCCCCTCGCTGTGTGTGGTGTGTATTTGTGTGTGTGTGTGTTTGGGTCAGTTACATGGACCACATGGGGGTCACAAAAGTTTCTGGCCTGGCCCATAGTTTTCTGCCCTGGCATGCCACCGAAAAATGCAATTCAATTCCAAGGCTGTGGCACGGCCCCCCCTCCTCCTTGCAAAAGTTTTCATTCAGTGCTTTCACACGCACAGTGGTGAGGGTGCGGGGGGTGCGGGTGTGGCTACTCCTCTACGTGCACAATGTGCAATTGATTGGATGGCATTGGTGGCACAGGAGGCATGCCACACGCTGAGGTAGGTGACTATGCAAGTTTCATTTTGATGGACACGATGTGATGTGGTACATTTCTGTGGTCCTCCATGGGAATCTTTGTGATTGTTTTAAAGCGCAAAAAAAAAAAAAAAAAAAAAAAACGCACGCAAAAAAACCGCAAAAATTGCGTTTGAAAGTGAGGTAAAATTTTATTTTAGGCCTAGCCACGCCACATACGAGTATCTATATACATATGTATATATTCATTTGTATCCATCAGATTGTATATATGTATGTATATATATCCATGACAAAGAGATAATCTTTGTGTGGGTGTGCGCTTCCCTAAACGTTAACATTTCGATTATTTATGTTATTTAAAAAAACTAAATTATCGAAACACTTAGGCAAAATCCAAAAAGATTATGTTTAATTTTTAAAATGAAAATATATAATTGTGTGTAGATTTTTCATTCACTTTTAAAGCTAACTTACTCATAAATGAAGCTGTTTGGCTGCACTCATGGCTCAATATTCTCATGTTTGCCCATGCCCCATATGCCACATCATTCATCCAAGAGAGTATGTTCTAGGGCCTCTGCTGCCCATCAACGTCATCATATCTGCGTCATCATTATCACTATGCAGGCCGGGCGTTGAGTATAATGGGGCTGCACTTAGCACTAATAATTATAATTAATTATCCTCACACCCTAATAGAATCGCAGCACAGTCTGAATCTGAGTCTGATTCTGAGTCTCGAGTCATCTCGAGTAGCGAGTACTGAGGAAGTCTTACTAATATACTAATTAAATTGCTGGCTGCCTTTCCCCCTTCTGCTACCCAGATCCAGATGTGACCCATAAGCCAGATGAGTGCCCGAGACATAATCTTAAAGTAAAAGTGCTGTGCCGAGTGGCATTAGAATATCCTTTCACCTGTCACTGCCATTATGTTTGCCAAGCGGTGCGCATTGCACCGCTGTAAGTTATGATTGGTAGTACTACATAGCCACGAGTTCTAGCCAGGTAGCGAGCGAGTCCTGCTTTAATGCCAGACAAGTGTTTGCGGGTTGACAACACACAGCCAGAGAGTCAGAGGCAGAGACAGAGTCAGAGTAAGAGACTTGTGCTGCAGGGCATTTGGAGCGTGCTAAGGCCAGTGAAAAAGTCTCTGGCATATCATCATCTCATCTGAATGTTGAACAACTTAAAGCGTCGTCAGCAACATCATCTGCCCTGCCCCTGCCGGTGGTTTTGCTGTGAGCCCACCCCAATGAGGCCAACTGCAAATAGACTTTAAATAGCAGTGAGGCACCCGCTGTTTGCCCTGCACAGACAATCCATATCGTGTACAAAACACTGAGAGAAATCACTGGATATTCACATCCCTAAGATAGTGTAAAAACACACACGAAATGTGCTTCAGCCTGCGTGAAATGTCTTTCACTTTCTCTCAGTGTATTAGTATTTATGCATAGTTTCTATGTGAGGAACTATTTTCTCTATTAGACTCTTGGATTATTTTATTTTTTTCACCACCCCCACCGCCACCCCACGTAGCCTCAGAACCCAGCGGCTGGCTGTTTGCCACTGGCTCCCACCGCTTTTAATTAAAGTTCTATTTCCAAATGTATTTGGTACGGGGCTGGTGTCCAAAACTGCAGCCTGGCGCCTAACCGGGCCGGGCCGGGCCTACACATAACCCACTCCCCCAGCCACAGCCCACGGCAGCGAGGGGGCAGCCACCTGCGGTGTGGCCGCCAGCGACTGGAATTAATTTATTTCTCCTGCTTAGGCACTTATCGTAGCAGGTTGCCCAAACAATTCCCGATGACCACGCGAGACAGTCGCGTATTATATTGTTTATCCATTAATTTTGGGGCAATTGGCTCTCTCTACTGCCAGAAGCAAGTACGGAATCCGGTATGCTGTTCTTTTGTTTATTTTGCCTTCAATATGGAATTAACTTTAGAAATATATGGACATACATACTATATATATGTATGTATGTACTTGTTCTATTGCGATTCAAATTAAGAACTTGAAAGCATTTTCTAATATTTATTTTTAGTTTATATGATTCCATCTACATGTGCCATCGATGCCCAATTATTCACAAGAGTTGCATATTTTTTATTAATATATTTACTATCTTAAAATATATTGCCGTGCATTTAAAATATTCCAAAAATCGCAACAAGTTCAAAGCTCGGTTTAAACAAACAAAGACAGCAATAAACAAAAGCAAAAGCAAAAGCAAAATGGAGCCCCAAACAAACTTTGCCAAAACCATCGAGAACGTGACATGCAAATTATAAAATATTATATGGAAATATAACAACCCCCCACCACCACCCCCACTACAAAACACGTGAAGAGAGAAAACAACAAGAAATAACATTGCGAGGCAGGCAGGCGAACCATTACCCATACACATACACATACACACACACACACACGACAGGTTGACAGTTCAAGTACATGTGAGATTGTCGAACAATTTTGACACTGCCATGCGATGAGGTCAATGCGGTGCCACACACACACACACATATTATATAATACCGCATTGTTAGGGCTCCACCACCGCAAGAATGCAGCTAGGCAAGGAAGAGTCCATGGCATGTGCAGGCGTTGCAAGGAAGAAAGGAAAGCTCACTGAAAAGCCAGAGAATATTCGTACAGAGGATGCTTGCATAATGAAGTGACGCCGTGGCAAATGCGTCACATGCCGTGCGGTGTACACGGGAATGTGCAGCATGCAGCATGCAGCAGGCAAAAGAACAACTGTCAACGCGTTGCAACGCTGCCTGTCACCAGACACACACACACACACACACACACACCAAGCGGAATGACATACTTATGCGCAGAGTCCCTGCCTGGGATTGCCCTTCCTTGACCTGTGACCTGACCTACCACCCAACCGGACCCCAACCCCCCCCACTTGCCATCTAACGTACAGCGTTTCATTCTCATATTAACTTTTGCTGGGGGGACCCTGATAAATATTTAACACACACAAACACAAACACACGGGCTTTTTGGCTTGGCTTGGGCTCTTGATTGAAATGTTGTTTAATTTGCTGTTAAATTTCCATAATGAAAATAAAATTAAATAAAAAAAATAAGAGAACCTCACCACAACCCTTGTGCGACAGTCAGTCTGTGGCCAGATAAACAAAATGTGTCTGTAAATGTTTATGCATTGCGTGCACATACTATATGTATTCCACATATTAATCGGCTTTCGAAATTGTTGTCAATTTGGGTTTAATGGATTTGAACGATTTCATTGCGAGGCTTTAAGCCTATGCTTATGCCAATTCCAATTTGTTTTTAATAAATGCCTGAAACGAATTCCAAACAAAATGGGTTTTAATCAGACTACTATTCAATCCATTATAATTCCAACTAAAATCTGTCTTTGGTGGCATCTGTATTACATTTAAATATAGGTCATAAGTTTTCCCTTAAAAAAAGACATCGAGAATGCGTGGCTTTACGAAATTGACAATCTTCTCGCCCTTCTCGACTATGCCAATGATCCAGGCACGAGCATTGGCTCCTTCCAGTTTAATGATTTCCTTGCAGAATTCGGTGGCCTCCTCGCGGGGCATGCAGATGAGCAGACCGCCGGAATGCTCGGGGGCACGTCCACGCAACAGTTGGAAGGGGTCGCCGGTGCTGTGGGCCACCGTTGCCATCTTGTCGATCACGGGCATGTTGTAGATCGAAAATTCCACATCCCGCTGTTGGCGAGCGACCAGGGTCTCGGCGTGGCCCAGGAGGCCGTATTCGGCTATGGCCGTGGCACCATGGGCGCCATATTTGTGCATCAGTTGAGCGGTGGTGCGATTGAGGCGACACATCGATTTCACCGCCATGTGGTAGGCCCTGGCGGCATCCTCGTCGCTGTAGTTGCCCCGCACGAACCTCCATTTGTCGCTCTGAGACGTCAGCCACTTTTTGAGATTCAGGGCCACGTGTGTGCCCAGGGGCTTGGTCAGCAGCAGCACGTCGCCCGGTACAGCGTTGTGCGGCTGAATCATCTCGATCTCCTGGCAGACGGACGTGGCCACGCCCCCAATGATGCACCAGCGATTGACCACGCTCTGGCCGCCCGTTATATTGGCACCTGCCTTCATGGCGCACTCCTTAAAGCCGCGCATCATCATGGGCAGTATGGTGTCGCGCTCCTTCTCCGTCATCAGTGTGCTCACGGCCAGCAGCATTAGCATGTTGTCGCAGGCCACCACGCCCTTGGCATACAAGTCGCCGAGAACATTGGCGCACGCTATCTTGCCCATTAGGTAGGGATCATCGATGATCGGATAGCCAAAGTCGGTGGTCTGCACCAGGTGCATGTTGCCATACATTGCCGTTTTTTTGAGCACAACCGAGCCATGCTCGTTGATGTCCAGTCCGGGGTGGAGCTCCTGCGGTGGAGCCTGGGCCACCGCTTCCTGCTCACCAGCAGCATCCAGCTCCACAGCAGCATCCAGCTCCAGGCAGGATTTGCTGGCCAACATCAGTTTTGAGAGCAACTCTTTGGGGGTCTTCTTGCTGCGCTCGTTGAGGTCGCCAAAACGTGTTAGACGAAAGTCGGCGCTTAGGTCGTGCTCGAAGGGGTCAAAGGGACGCATCGGTAGGCCGTCAAAATCGCAGCCCGACAACTCCAAAAGGGCAGTAGCTAAATTATTACTCATTTTAATTAGTTTACAGTTAAAAATTGTAGGTTAAATTCAGAAATGTGCTTTGTCCGAAATGAAAACTTCAGAAAAACAAATATGCACAGCAGAGTTGCATTTGTCAAGCTGATTGCTTGGGTTGTTCGATAGCTGGTTGCTATCGATATTTTTGCGTGTGACTTCTGAAGTCAAAAAAGGTATTTAATTTAACGATTTAATTGAATTTAAATACACTATGCCAAGGCAGTTATTAAAAGCATGTAAAATGTTAAAATATTTTAAATGATAGCTTGTTAAGGTTGCCAGATCGATGATTGTTATGAGCGAGGTACCCTTATCCAAGATTCCGCCATGATGGAAAAAGTTCATGAATTATTTGCTTTAAACATCTTAGAATTGTAAATGTATATTTTATTTTTAAATTTATTAAATTTTTCTAGTTTTCTTAAGTTATTTTGTCTGTAATGGATTTAATTTGCCACTTGCCACTACAGGGCGAACGAACGGCGGCGTCGCGCCAGTGCTGCCACGAATGCTACTCGTATGTGTGAGTGTGTGTGTGGCATGTCCCAATAGGGATCTAATAAGCTCTGTGCAAAAAAAAGTACTCTGATTAGCAACTCAAACTAAATGCAGGTCGGTGTTTAATTATTCAAGTCCATTAGTTTTTAATGCTTTCAATTCGTTTTTTAATGCAAATTTTATTGGTTTGTTTTTTGTTTTTTTTTGCGTGGCCGAATCTCAGAAATTAAAATACATTTGCATGTGTAATTGTTTTTATTTTGTTGTGAAATTATATGTACATACATATACATATACATACATATGTAGGTATATATGTATGTAACAGTGTTCGGTGGGGAATGTGAATCAGAAACATTTATGCATTCCCATGTGAAATGGAATTTAAACTTAACATTTTGTATTCTGCAGCAAATAAAAACAAATCACAAATCGCTATAATTTGTTTAAAAATGCCAGATATACAATATTTAATTAAATAATACTTTGCAATAAGGCGTAAAAGTGAAATGCACAAAAATATACTATGGAGATGTGCCGCTCAACTGAATAGGTTTGACTTCTTTTTTAGACTCAGAACATAATATCTTCATAATGAGCAAATGCATTTAAATAAAATAAATTTTCTTAAGTTAAAACGATCAATTATTTATAATATACAAAAGTTTTTTTTTTTTTTGGTTTGGTTTTTATATTTTTTATTATATTTTCAAAAAACATAGCTGAAAATTTACATTATTTTTGGCTCAGTGAATAGGTTTGACCAACAAAACTATAAAAAAAATTATTCACAGCAATATTTCATGGCAGTTGGTAACTTAAATAATAAAAGACACTATTTCTGCATTATTTAATATTTGGTATGACCTCCCTTGTTCTTAATTATTTCAAACATTCGAGTTGATAAGGAATCGTAATATTTTTTCAATTTCACTCAGTGAAATAGTTGACCAGGCTTTTTAATCGCTTCAACTAGGGTCGCCGAGTCTTGAAATTGTCTTCATATTCATAAACTCTCCTGGATAAAAGTCCCCAAATGTTCTCGATAATATTTATGTCTGGGGCGGTATGGCGGCCACTCGAGCAAGTTGACATTCTGGTCCTTAATCCACTGTTTTGTAACCCGGGCTGTATGGATGGGGGCGTTATCTTGTTGGTACGTCCATTGAATAGGTCCAAAAAATTTCGGAAAACTGGGGAAAAGCCTTTTGTAGCACAGTCTTGTAGACATTTGCATTCATTTTGATGAAACAAACTGCAGCTCGCAAGTTCCATAAAACGATATGGCTCCCCAAACCATTACGCCTCCTGTACATTTTGATGACGACTCAAAAAGCATTCCTCTTTTCGCATATCGTGAAAATAATAGTTGTAGCCATCCGGTCCGTCGAGATTGAACTTTTTTTCGTCGGAAAAGACCACAGCCTTCCACTCCTTGTTCCATGTCATGTGATCCCGCGCAAATCGAAGTCGCGCCCTTCCGTGCATTATTGAGTTTTTTTTTTTTTTTATTTTTTAATCTCTTTAAGTGTTTAACTCCGAATAACTCGTTTTACGTTTGCCAAACTAGCATTTACACTGCATTCATACCTGATTTTCCTGGCAGAGAGGTGGGAATTCGAAGCAGTTCGAAGGATTAGTCGCATGTCTGATGCCGTTGTAGCATACTGTTTTCCCTCCTTTCATTTTTTCCCGTAATTGGCTTCATTACGAAGAAAATTGCTTACCACGTTTTGGCTTCGACCAATCTTCTTGGCTATTTTATTATGTTTTAGGCCAGATTCAATATAGCCGTTAATTTTTTTTCAAAATCGGTCAAAGATTTTCCGTGACCCATATTCAGAAAAAAAAAAATGGTAGCAAATACTTTAAATTTAAGTAGACCAAAGAAATGACATGTTTTCAGTCACGCAGTCGATAAAAAGTGAAGTCAAAGTTGTCAAACCTAATCAGATGAGAAAAAAAAAGACCAAACATTTAGCGAATTTCACGATGAAAAGCTAAAATTTTGATTTACCGTTGCATAGAACACGTTACATTTTTTTGTCATATTATGAGTGAACAAATGAATGTTCAAAACAAAAATTAAAAGAAGGAAAAAATGCCATAGAAACAAAGAGAGAAGACAAAATAGAAGAAATAATTTTTAAACCTATTCAGTTGAGCGGCACTGTATATTGGTAGATGGACTTAGGGGGTCTCTTTTCTAATTCTCAATCTGAATTCTTAGCATAAATTGAAAACAAAAATTTCTGTTACCTTTAGTTAAAGGACTTGCCCATCGTTGTATGAATAAACTTAGTTTATGGGGTTTGTTTTAAATTATGCTCAATATTTATATGCTTTTATTGCCCATTTATCATTCTTTTTCTTTTCCTTCTTTTCAGATTTTCAATGAGAGTTCTAATGAGAGTTGATTGGATGTCTCCCATGCAAATGACTTGCCATTGCCATTTCTGCACAGGAGTTGGGTCTGACCAGCTCCAGCGATGAGTATCTGCCGCATTTGTTCCAGTCAAAGCTCAACGACAGATGCACATTAATAACCGTTGAAAGAATGCGGAACAAATATGAGATGTGACAGAGTCACAGAGATAGTGTGAGCAGGGGCCCTGCAGCATGGACTGGGAGAGACAGAGCTCACAGATTCTATGGAGATGTTCAATTCCCATTCATGGGTGGCAAAGCTGTCGCTAATTGCCGGCTGCCTGCAACAATGGGAGTCGCTGCAAAATGGTAAGGCCCATTGATTGACATGTGCAAATTGTAAGTAAATTATTTTATAAAAGTCAAACAAACATTGTGACGGCTGCTATCGAAACGAGCACTTATCCGATATGTACACAAGCGTTATCAATTGGGTTGACTGCGATGGGGGCTGGCTGCTGGCTGTGATGCCCACATATAGTATAGCCAAATCTGTGGCAGCTACATACGTGGGTCGATTGCCGCGCCCCTCCTCCTCCTCCTCCTTCACCCCATATAAATTCTCGATTCGTGTGTGGATTTCAGTTTGATAAATCATGTGGCAATAGACCGCAGACTCAGTCGCAGTCGCAGTCGTATGTGTGGGCAGTGTCCACTCTGGTCAGTGCAATAATTTTTCCAGTTGCAGCTTTTTTTTTTTTTTTAGGGTATACATGAGAGAGAGGGTATACATGAGTATACAACCCATACAGGGTTATATGGTAGTCTAAAGGATATATGCAACAGGCAGCGAGATATGGAGATATAAAGACTGCTGTATATAGATTTACATTTTTAGCCTTTTTTTAAAACTTAATAATAATATAAAAAATAATATTACTCTTAAAATAAAGGGTCATATTTTGGCCAGCATATTTCGCTGTAACATTCGTACTTGTTCCTTTTGCTCTATTGCACAACTGTCATGGTGTAGGGAAGCCAGTTGACAAGTGGGTGGAGTGGCGCGTGGAGTGCTGTGCGGTGCGGTATGGGTATGGGTCACTCTGTCGGCAAATAGAGCCATTAAGTGGCCTGTGAGAGTGGGCTACTTTCGCTGCTCCCAGTGCAGTCCGAAGGGAGTGCCAGCCTCTGCCTTTGCCTCGGCCTCACGATACTTTCATTAAGCAAATAGCTCGGACTCAGCCTCGGAATCACTCAGACGCACTTGAGAGGGGGCAGGCAATTGGCTGGCACTGCAGAAGTTTTGCCCCCAGTGGGTCACTCAGTTACCCAGTCAACGGGCCACAGCCACTCCATGCAATCCGGTCTCTGGTCCAGTCCAGTTGCCTCCTTCTCCTCCTCCGTCCGTCCGGACTTTTCATATTTAATTTTATGCTGCGTTAGTGGGAAATGCATTTAAATTGCCACTAATTGCAATTTGCTGTGAAAAATGCAATGCGATGAGCGTAAATTGCATTAAAAACGCCAACAAATATACAATTTGCACCCAATTTTTGATCAGACATTGACAGTTGTGTGTGTGTTTGTGTGTGCACAAACGGTCAATCAGAAGCGATCGAATCATACTCATTTGTACTAGGCAGTAATCAATGCGAATGTCCCATTTCCATTGCCATTATTTCCCATTCCCTGGAACTGGCTGCAGTTCATCATCAATCGACTGGTTGTCGCCATGGCATTTGCCGGTGGCGCCTCGCTTAATGACTGCGCACCTCTGCCCATCATCTGGCCATTCGATTATGGGGTATACTGGTTGCAGGCCAATATTTGAACAGACATTTTATTACTGTGAAAGTAAACAAACTATTGCACTGGAAAAAGTGATTACAAATAAATAAAAGTAGTACGGGTTTTTTAATGCTTTTTTAATTGTTAATTAATTGTCTCCTGCATAAGTTTTAACCAACATAGTTTGTTCTTTGCTGCAGCATAAATTCATCTTTATCGCTGATTCATTGTTGATTGGACATCATTATGCCTAAAAAGGTATATATAAAAACTTAAGGCAAGAAGTACCTTAAATATTCAACTTTTTGGCACACATCTTACAACTGAATTAATGAACTAAATCTTTATTTTTGTTTGCACCCCATAAAAGGGTATTAAGTGCCTTGTTTCATCTTTAATTCAGTGCCACTCCCACTCGTGAGTTTGCATCCCATTGTTGTACCTATTAGTTTGCATTGGTTTTGCATAACGTGAGGCAATTAAACACAATTCGCGACGAGACTCAGATGTGGCCAAGCCAGGCCATAAATTAAGTATCTAAGTTTTTCTCTCCCCCCTGAATGTCGTCCCTGAATCATTTATCACTTTGTCTATTTCCCATTCCACTCCCCGCTGGGAATGTCAACGTTGCCGTTGTGGTGCATCACTGGGTAGGAGGAGGAGGAGGAGGAGGAGGAGAGGCAGCATGACAGCAACAGCAACATGGCGACGTCATGGCCTGCATTGGGAATCCTCGGGGCGGGAATGACGCAACTGCAGCTACTGGCGCCAGTGGGAAGGAAGGCCCAGTGTGCCCAAGGTTGCAGCATCAACAGCAGCCATTTGGTCACCATTTGTGGACGCGCTTTTCCCACTCTCTATCTATCGCTATGTCGCTATGCATCTCTGGCAGCGGTGACCTTGCCCCAAAGCCTTGCGTCAACAGCGTGCAGAGTGCCAGCTATCGATTGAAAACCTGCGTAATAAATGTTTCAGTGTGGCTTAAATGGGATTCGTTTTGTTGGCCATCAAAGGAACATCAAGGTTGCCTCCGCCTCTGTACAGCCAATCAATTTCCTCTAATTTGGTGACTCATTTATACGCAAATAAGGTCCTGGGACTGCTGTGAATGCTGTACGCCCGTCATGCTTCCATGACCTGGCC
This sequence comes from Drosophila bifasciata, assembly GCA_009664405.1. Lineage (NCBI taxonomy): Eukaryota > Metazoa > Arthropoda > Insecta > Diptera > Drosophilidae > Drosophila > Drosophila bifasciata. The sequence continues at coordinate 38,709,302 of CM019043.1, forward strand.
CGTTCATCTGTAATTTCGTGGTCATTTAGTCACTCGCGGGATGAGCATTGCGGTCAGGATAAGGCCGGCCTACACACTGTGACTGCATCCAGTCAGTCGTCCACCCTCTTATGGCATTTGCGTTTTGATTATGTTGTTCTGTTTGCCCTTTGATGTGTTGCCAATGCCGCACCATTGTTTCGGTTAATTAAAATTTGTGGTTGCCTTTAAGCCTGTTTCTATCTCTCTCTCTCTCTCTTGTAGAGTGTTTGTGTGTGTGTGTGTGTGTCTGTAAATTAGTGAGAACTGGAGAATCCAACGTTCAACCTCAATGCATGTTGCACAGTTCGAATTGAGTTCGGTTTTCGATTTGGTTATCTCTCTGGCTGTTTGCCTTAAATATTTAATATGCAGAGAGCAAGAGAGAGAGAGAGAGTTCGCTGTAGCGGACGGGGCATGAAATTGCCGCACTTGAAGCTTAGTCTGAGTAGGACTTGGCCTGCCAGCCGACTGCCACTGCGAATGGCAAAGAAGTTATCTGCATTCCAACAGAACCAGTTTACCTTCCTCATCCTCAGCCTCTGCTGGCTTCTTCTGGGTATCTGGCTTTGGGGCTGTGGTGGTGATTCATGCCACCATCCCACCAGACTCGGCAGCGTCCGCCTTTTTGGGCCTCCGTTCGTTCCTTTCGTTCGGTTCTCCTTTGTTTCGGCTGGCTCTGGATGGCTCTGGCTGGCATCCATCGCATTTAGTTCTCAACCGAAGAGGGTCGATTTTTGTCGCGAATTTCTTCTCTGTGGCGATTCCCACGCCAAGCACACAAATGCGCTTTACATAAGGTTCTGCATCCTCTCTTTCGTATCGTTTCGTTTCGTTTCGTTACTGGTCGTTTCCCTTCTTGCTCTTTTGGCCAAAAACATTCCTGTGGCAAACGGGGCGTATGCGTAATCAGGCAACAGTCGTTAGCCAGTCGTTTGGGCCACCCCCCAGGAAAACTTTTCACATTTTCCAGCCACGCATGCCAATCTTTTTATGACAAACTTCACTCTGCCATCAGCTTTCAGCACTCAGCACTTGGCTCCCCCACACCTCCACTGACCCCCTTCGCCAGCCCCACGCAGGCTCATCCTTCGCGTAGTACGCAAAAATCTTGTTAAGCTCTAAGCCATGGCCAACTATTAAACTTGTTTCCTGTCTCTTTTTACCAGGCCAAGAGAGCGAGCGGGAGAGCGCTGCAGTAGTCTCTGTATAGTCTCAAGTAATTTTCTAGAATTTATGGGCTGCCTGGTGGTGTCTCTGTCTCAGAGCGCAGGGATCTCACGCAAAGTTTCCCCCGCCAGCTTCAACAAAGTTGTGGCCTGCCCTCAAAATTTGCCCTCCCCCCCGTTTTCGTATCTTTTTTACGGCAGGCCACAACATTGACAGGATACAAAAAAAAATTGACACAGATTTTACATAGTTTTCTTAAGCGAAAATTAATCGAATTTATTTCTAAGCAAAGCTGAGTTAATTTTAAATTAATTGCTTAATAATGGAGGGTTTGAATTTACTTGGGAATTTTTGGGAGTCCAAATTGCTTTCTCTTCGTATCGTTTAATACAATTTATAGATCTGTTTTTATTTGCATTTTAATAGGAATTTTATAAGTTGAATAAACAGATTCGCTGCTCTGTAGATTATTGCCAATGGATTGCTGTAAAAATTAATATGGATATTAAAATAAATATGAAAATTATGAATATACAAAATATAATTGATTCTAGAATTTACTTTAATAAATAAATAATACTACAAATAAAATTAAAGCACATATAAATCAAAAAAACGTTGATTTAGATCAACAAATATTTGTTAATGTTCTTATTGTTAAAATATACAAATTTTCTATTGGATAAAACAGGCAGCAGGCCTGCACCTCCGGCCAAAGTCAAAGTCAAAAAGACGATGGGATCGCGGCGATAAGGACGACTCCTCGAAGACACACGACAATGGCACAAGAATTCCGCATAAATAAAAAAAAACGAAAAACCGAAAAACCAGAGGGGGGATTCTTGTGTTATGGATAATGTTTTGAGCTACTACTACTCGAAGCACTCTCAAAACACACACACACACACAGAAAGAGGAAAGTGAAGAGTTGCCGAAGACAAACGGCTTTTTGGTGGAGTAGCCTTTTGTGCCATAACAACTTTCACGCGTTCTGCCAACTCCTCGAACCCGCTGTCCCCCGCTGCAGCCAGACCCACAAACGAGAAGAAGACAATGTTATCATAGGCCCATATTTGTGTGGCATGCGGCAGGAAGAACCGAGGGCAACGGGGCTGGGACAGTGGCAACAACAACGATGCCGCAAAAGAACTGCAGAAACTCGTATTTAAAAAAGGCCAGAGCAAAAATGTTTTAGGTACCGAAAAAAATGAAAGAAAACGAAGCACACAAATTCCAGGCCAAAAGAAGCCGCCGCCCAAGCTCTTCACACACACACACACGCACACAGATATACAGATACATACATCAGCAGACAACTGGCAGATACACAGATACATGAACTGTGGACTTGGTGCTGTGCTTCATGCGCAGACGCGCAGGCAGGCATAACTAAGCGTTGCACGAATTCGCGAAATTGGCCACCGCAGCAGCCACAGCCACAGTCAGAGCCCCCACCAGAAGCCAAAGATTCCCATTCCCCTGCCTCTCTCTCTCTCCCTCCAGGTGGCACACACATATTGAATTTCATGGATTGCCCCGCAAGAGATCGATGCTGAGTGACCTTTTACTCCAGCCAGGGCCAAGCAATGCCCCAATGACCATGGCCCGGGATCAGAGTTATTAAAAACCAAATCCAAACTGAAAGCCAAATCCAAACCCAAAGCTCAACTTAATTACGGAATATGTGGAACTGTGGCAGGAACTGTGTGCAGATGGAAGGAAGTCTCCTCTGTAGATGGAGACCAATGTAAATTGTGGAGAGCGCAGCCTGTCGTTTATTTATAGAAAATAATGAATCGAACAGGTGAGATCGGCCAAATGATAAGCATAGAAATTCCACAAACACACACACACTTACACATTCACACATTCATACAACAACAGGAATCGAAGGAAGAGCTCTCTGAACTGCAGTTGCAAGTTTCTGCTGCTGCTGCAAGTTGGCATTGCGAAATCGAACGAACGGCGAACGGTGAGCCGAGGCAAAAAGCAATCCAATTTACTGATTTATTTCTTATTTTACTTTGACTATGCAGCAAGCGGCAGCAGCAACCTCTCGCTGCTTCAACTTCAGGAGGAGCCTCAGTTTCAGCAGCAGCAGCAGCAAACCACAACGGAGGCAGTCACGGCAGCGGCTTCTGAGGGGCACAGGCTTTGGCTTTGGCTTCAGCTACAGCTACAGCTACAGCTCTTTGCCCCAGCAACAGCAACAGCAGCAGCAGAGCTTCAGCTTTAGCGCTGCTCTTCTTGCCCCATGTTGTTAGTGGGCCTTTGCTTTGATCTTGATGCTGGGCTGCGACGCCTGACAACGATGACGAGGCACAGCCTCCATCCATATCTCTCTCTCTCTCACACTCTTTCTGTCTTGTTCTGCCTCTCTTTCTCGGCAAAAAAAGAAACCCCCAAGAACCAAAATAAAAAATGCAGAAAGGGAAACCAAACCTGTGGGTATTGCCAACCAAGGAATGCCCTTTAAGTGGATAGAAGATCTTTAGAAAAAAAATGGGAAATAAATTTTAAAAAATATTTAATTAATTTAATAGAAAGAAAACTAAAGACTCGGAGCTTAAAAATAGATAACTGAAATATATTAGAATTTCCTATCCCAACTTTAGTGGCATTCATAAAGTGTATCCCTTGAATGGGCGTCGAGGCATCTCGCATGGCGTTGCAACAACAATTTTTGAAGATTCGTGTAGGCAAAAGCTGCTGGCTGGCTGACTGGCTGGCTCTTGTGCTGTTGGCTGTTGCACAGATGCAGATGCCACGACATTATTTTTGCCACTTGGCCGATGGAAGCCGACAACAGCAGGCTGAAGGCAGCAGGCAGCAGGCAGAAGGCAGCAGAATCGACCACGACGATGACTTGGTTCGCATCTTTGTCGCTCATGCTTTATTTAAGGTTTCATGTATAAATATTTTTATTTATTGTGCAACACATTCGCACACGTTGCCAGAGCGGCAAGACTGCGAGAGAGAGAGAGGATGCACGACTGCAACTGCAACAGAGACCCGACCTCTGTAGTGGCTCAGAGGCTGGATGGCTGGCTGGCTGGCTCAGAGACGGCAACCGGCAACCAATAATGATGATGATGTGTAAACTCGCGGTGGGACGCTTAATTTCTACCTTGGCCCGGCTTTTGGCCATCTACTCGCCTTGGGTAGGGCGCAGAAATATATATATATATATACACATTTATATTTGTATCTGTATCTTCTTTTGCATTTATTTATGGCAGATATGTAGTTCTCGTTCTCGATGGTCTCTAGCTTTGGCCCTATATCTGTCTCTGGTTGGTGCCGGGGCCGGGGCCCTGTTGCCAAGTGCAGCCGCCACTGGGCCTGGGTCTGGTCCTTCTAGCCGGGGGCCTAGTTTATGGAAAATGGGTGGGGTGGCAGAGGCAGGGGCAGGGTATAGGTTCTGTGCGAGTGTGACTTCGATGATGGGGCAGTGGGAACCCCGGCAACGATACAAATATGAAGTGGATCATAAAAAGTGAGTGTGTGGGAAAGTGTTTTGGGATTGCAGCAGGAAGGTGCATACATACATACATAGCTACAGTTCTCGATTGCAGAAGTGGCAATGGAAGAAGCAACGATAGGAAATGGAAATTTTATTTCGTGCTTACATTAGTATAGTATGGAAATAGTAGATTGAACTTCGGGTTTTCCTCATTCTCTAATAAGAACAGGAAAATTCATATTTAAATTAAAAATTTTTCAAACATTAATTTAATTTTCCCCGATAAAGTGACTCCAATGACTACTGTTATTGCTACTTGTAGCATAGAATTTCTGCCATCCCCATCCCCATTCTCATCATCATCATCATCATTGACATGGACTGCTGCTATCATCGAGAGTTCAGAACAAAGGCAAAAAATATAAAATCGATTTCATTCATACGCAATTGCGTTGAAATCTGTCAATGACACGTTCTGCACCTGCCCTCCTGCTCCTCCTCCTCCTCAGCCAAAGAGGAGTCCCAATCCGTATTCCACTGTCAGTACCAGTACCGGGTCCGTGTGCCCCCGAAATCCCTTCGAACTACTCTCCTAGCACCTGTGCAGGCACAGAGTCGTGTCCTAGGCCCCAAACAGGCGATGGGGGCGGGCAGGGGGTGAGGCAGCCCACGGCCATTGACAAGTAGCTGTCAAGCAGAGGATGGAAAGCGAAGAGGAGACCGGGCAGGAGGAACAGAGAGAGAGAGAGGCAGAACCGAGCATCAGGACCACTTTTTGACACAAGTAACTTTGGCTGGAAACCCTTGCCCCACGGCCATGTACGTAGCATGGGAGGTGGGTGGTGGAGGGGGGGCGGTACCACCACATTACAATGTGCCAAATCAAGCACAAAAATCCAATATCCTGCAATGAAATACAATTACAGGGTGCACACACACACACACACACAACTCCGATTCGGGGGCACACACATAAAGAATAATTGGTAAAAGCCAATACGGCACACGGTATGGTATGCCCCCGTGTGTCTGTGAGTATCAGTTTGCTTGCCTTATAGTAGAGGCAGGGGTTGGTAGGGGGGGACTTGGACCTCCTCTGTACATTGATTGTTACATGATGATGAAGTGCTATCGATGTCTGTTTCGTTTGACTGATTTCCAGATTCGATGGAAAAACGAAAGACGCCCTCGATGGGCACTTGTTTCTCTCTCTCTCTCTCTCTCTCTCTCTCTGTCTGTGTGTTTGGAATTTAAGGCCATGGCCAAGACACTGAACTGCAAGTGCCGCCCAGCTCTTTAAAAGTGTTGTAAGAAAACCAAGAGACGAGGCATTCAAATGTGCGCCTCTGCGGCCTGCTGCTGCTGCTCGATGACTTCACACATTCCTCAAAGACAGAAAAGAGAGAGAGAGAGAGAGCCATAACAAGAACTTCCTTAAAGCAGCAGCCACTACCTTCGCTATGGTGTGCCCATCGACGGATGGGGGTGTGGGGAGCGGTGTCTAAGCCATCTGAAGAACCTAAACGTCGAACCAGTTTTTGGTGAATGAAAATCAACAAACCAAAAAGTTGCACAAACCCCAAAAGCAGTAAAGAACCAGAAAGGAACACTCGACTGATGAATGATCGAAGTCTGGGATACCCTAGAACAACCAGACATACATACATATCGATGCATCATTCTGTCTGTAGCAAAAATCTAATAAGACGCATCATGCCCCAGTATCTTTAAGGGTATCAAATGAAGTACAGCAGCAGCAGAAGACACAAGAAGAAGCTGAAGCTTGGATGACGAACCAAGAAAGAGAGAGTGGAGCACGGGGAGAGCGCAGCGCAGCTAAAATATAATAAAAAGAAATTAAAATAAAATTCAAAAATGTGCAAAACGAAGGCTTACACTCCTCCTGATATAGACGCTGAGAGGGGGAGAGGAAAGGAGCGAAAAAGAGAGAGAGAGAGAGAGAGCAGTGGGAAACGAGAACGAGAAATGCTGCATGCCAGGCCACAGTCAGCAGCGGGAGAGGCAGAAGCAGAGCCACGGGACATGGACCAGGGGACGGGCACGGGCACGGGACGGGAATGACTGCAGCAGAAGAATCTCCTATGGAACCTGTTGGACCAGTCACACACACACACACACAAACACACTCTGTCACTCTTAGTGGAGTGGAAGGAGGGGAGAGAGGGAATGCCACCAACGTGTTTGTGCCTGTCCAGAGGCCCAGGATAAAAGGCAAGCCGGGTTGTGCTCCCTCTCTCTCTCTCTCTCTCGCGCTGACTCTCTTTTGCTCTTTCTCTCCTGCTCTGGCTTTAAGGATTTCAAGTGTAAAACGCTGTCGCTTGTGGAATGTGCTCAAACACACACATACACACAAACACAAACATTTGGCCATATTTTTGCTTGCACTAAATCAAGCGTTTAAACGAAATTTGAGTTGGCCCCCAAAAAAAGGGGAGAAAAAAATGAACAGGATCAGGCTTGGGATTGCACTCATAACAGAACAACCAAAAAAAACTGTATCCCCTCTTTGTCTCTCTTTACCACTCTTATAATTTATAGATGCCGTTTGCCTAAATTCGTTTAATTTCATCTTCCACACACACACACACACACATACACAGAGATGGAGTGGAGTGTCTTACCTGTGGATCCAAAGAGAGACAAAGACAAAGCTACTAAAAGGGTCTTCGTATCGGTGTTGTTACCCTTTTAGGGGGGAGTATTATGATATACTACTTGTAGGAAATAACTATCCCACTAAAACTTGATTATTTACAGTTGTTTATGTTTGTATATTCCCCTAAAAGGCAATGCGGAAGGCATTGGAAGGCTGTCATGGGTTAAACCTTTAGCGCAAGGGTATCCAACACTTCGACCATCGCAGGCTAAGTAACTCTTTTGATTTTGTTGTTGTTGTTGTTGTTGGGTTGGGAACTGAGAATGGGGCTCTCCTCTCATCGAACACCAGCGATCGTTCCTGCCTTATAATTTATAACTTTATCTAAACGATGTGGTGTGGTGTTTAATTTTCGACTTTACCTTTACCTTTACCTTTTCCGTTGCTCTTGTTTTTCGTTTCGTTTTTGGTGGAACTGTTGTTTCCGCCTCGCATGACTCATTTTTTTTTTGTGTGCTGTTTTTGGGGGGTCCTCTCCTCTCTTTCCCTTCACTGCTGTTGCCCAATTTGAATAGGATTCCATTCCGTTGGAAGAGTGATCCGATCCACTTCGTGATGAACATATCAGCAGCGGTATAGAAACAAAGATAGAGAGAGGGGAGAACAAGGCCAAATGAGGGCGGACGATTGCCGCTCAGCTGGAAGTCTGACCACCATGAAGTCCCCTGACCCCTGCCCCCCTCCCAGCCACATGGCTTGTTAATGAAGAAATAGATACCACGACGCAGTGGGAGAGATAGAGGGAGAGTGAGGCACAGAGAGGCTCAGGTATTTAACAGCGCCCGCGGGGGTGGTGGTGTTGCCTGGAATGAGTGAAAGTTCCATGCAAAAAAAAAAAAAAAGAGTCTTGCAGTGCCGCACCGCACCGCACCGCTGCAGCAAGCAACTCCACGTGCATTCTCTCCCTGCCCAGACAGACTCTGTCTCTCTTTCGCTGCAATGGGAAAGGTGTGAAATAACAGTTACAGAGAGCAACAGAGAGAGGGAAAGAGAGAGAGTGGACCGGGCGAGTTCATTAAACCGATCTTAAATGGAATGCGAAATAAAATTAGAACCCATTCCAGCCATCAATTAAGAGCGAACATGCAAATTCTTCTTCCAGCGGCAACGATTAAATGGTTTGGGAGAGGGGAATAGAACCGGAGAGGCAAGTCACTTATTGGAATGGGCATGGATTCATTTTCGTCGAATATTCAAATTGCAACAATCGACAAACAGTTTACAAACGAAATGTAAGAATGGCAATAAATATTTAAGAGTATTTAGATGATTCATCAAAGGGAATGCAGGGAATGGCGACTGCAATCCGATGAGTTAAATATTTTATGGCCTTCTCATCACGAAACACGAGACTGGTAATGGAATCTGTATGATTTGATATATGAAAGAAAAGGTCGCAGCACCTCGAACCACTGTGCGAACATATGTTTTGCCGGTTTCGACCAAAAAATGCTCTTTTGCTGTCGCAGACAAGAGAGTTGCTCTCGTTTTATTTTTTTTGCTCTCTCGGCCTGGTTCAATGTCTCAATCTCTCTCAATGTTGCTAGCAACATTATCGAGCGCCAGCAACATCATTGAGCGTCAGCAACATTTCAAAGGAACGAACGAAACTCGCGAACGCGACGTAAAAATGTTTCTTCCATCGCTCGGTTCGGTCGTGTAGCGGAAAGTTTACCGTTTGGCTGCGCTGCGTTCCCGCTTACGATTTGGCGTAATATTTTCGAACTCTCGTCGAGGCAGTAGACTGCGCTGGTTCGTTGCGTGCAATACCCCGAATATACATATAATGCAAAATCGAGCCGGTATTTCGATTCGTATATATCGCTGCCAGACCCCATATCACGCCGCTATATAAATAATGCAAGTGCAGTCCGTCGCCCCGGGGGCACTACGGGAAATCTATTTTCGCCAAATGCAATAAAACAAAGGCAAAAACGCTGAAACAAAGTAAACGCAAAGGCAAAAGCAAATTGATCGCATATCAGTAAATTGTGCTAAACAGCAATCGGAGTGCTATATACACATAGATCTTTTATATATACGGTTATGTCATGGAAAATCTTGAGTGAATTTGGAAAATTTATTGAGCATATTGCCTAACAGTTGAAACAAAGTAAAAGCTACCAAAAAAACAGCACTGGAAACGCGTGTAAGTTTTGTGCAAACTTTTTGTTCGCGACAGAGAGAAACTTGAAGCAACGCTCCCCCACATCCCGTTTGAATCGGCCTCTTCTTGACGACTCTTCTTTTATTGCCCTCACGCGTGTTTTGTTTGTGCTCGTGTGTCGGTGTGTGCGTGCCTGTTGTGTGTGTCTGTGTTAGCCGGCAGTTTGTGAGAGTGTATTAGTGGGGAAAACAGCTGTTTGTTGCAAACGTTACGCTCTCTCTCTCTTCACTTGGCTTTCCCGCTGGCACTCTGACTGTCTGTTCCACCCCACCCTTGCAAAGTGCAGAGCAGTGAAAAAAGAAAAGAGAAAAGCTCTTCTATCCATACGATAAAAAAAAAACAGCATCCACATCTCAATATGGCATCAGCGATAGCGACAGGAGCAGGACCTTCCTCCAGAAGGAGCATCTGTGTGACGCAGCTGCTGCTCTTTGCCCTACTCTGTGGCGGCATTGTGGGTCTCGTCAGTGGCAAGCATTTGGGTGCCACCGAGGGCGACCATCAGCACCAGCATCAGCATCAGCACAGTGCCGCAACGCACCACCGGCGACGCCTGCAGCGGGACTCGCGCGCCAAGGATACAGCGCAGCAGCAGTGTGAGGCCGTCAAGGGGTATTTCGAGTCGATCAACATTCATTCGAGTGGAGTCCACAATGAAAAAGGTAAGTAACGCATATCTACCATATGCAATGCAATCAAAGCAAAGGAAATACAATACACAAGTTCCCAAACAAATCTCCAAAAGATTCTCACATTCTACCAGAGACTGTCTGACTTTCTGTCTGAAAAAATCGTTAATTCCCCAAACCAGTAAAGGCACTTGTCAGCCAAAGTTTTGGCGTCCTGCAACTGCAATTACTCTTGTGTCTCTCATCTTGAATGATACCTACCCACCCACCATCGTGCCACTACCAGGGGGAGGAAGGCGGTCATGAGGCAAATGCAAATCCATTGAACCGACCGTCAAGTGGGGGTGCTCGAAACTATAGAACTATGGAACGAGTGGCCCCAGCAGCGCCATTTGGCAATTAGAAGAAGGCATTGAGCAACGCCTTTGGACAAAGTTTTTGGTGGCATCTCAGGTTCATTACATCTCGCAGATACAGATACAAAGATACATAGATAGTTGCTGGTGTTTGAAGGGTGACGGTGGCGTCATTTGTTATTCTGATTTCTCTGCAGTGGCAGGGGGTGCCACCGTGGTATCAAGTGGCACGCATCTAAAAAACCCAAAACAAAAAACTGTGTGAAGGCTGTGCCGTATATTTATAAGCAAAGATATAGCGGTGGAGATACATCCATAAGATGCAGAGATACTCGATCGATGGCATAATTTTGTGTTTATGCAAAGTCAAAAATAAAACCAAACAAAACGAAACAAAAGATAAGATCTGAAACAGCCGAAAATAAAAAGGAGAGCAACAAAATGTATAAACAGTATCCGAGTATCAGAGTATGGGAGTATCTCCGTATCTGTAGCCGAGGAATGCCAATGCACACACAGAGACACACACAGAGAACTGGAACTGCGGAGATACTCTCCGCACTGGCGCTGTGTGGCGTGTAATTGAGTGAAAAATAATTATTATTGATTAACCGACCTTGACTTGGTCTTTACGCACAATTACAACACACACACACACACACGCATCCGTGAGATACAAGTGCATCTGTAGCGTAGACTAACACAAGTAAAGGGCGCGTGGGAAGGGGAAATATGATGTTGCAAGTTTTCCCTCGTTTCATACCTGTAACTGAGAAGAGTTCTTGTTTCCCACACACACACGCAGGTAGCAGAAGTATCTACTGTATCTTCTGCCGCCCGCATGGCTGTGAAAGATACAAGTGGAAGTTGGAAAGAATTTCAATTTGGCTAATGCCTCTGGTAGACTACGCCACCGTCAGATACATACATGTGTATGTATCTTCGATCCGCACCTATAGTACTCGCGTACGAGTGCGTGTATCTTTATGGCTGTATCTGTATCTTGTGGCTGTTGCTTTCGACATTTATTTACTGTTTACATAGTTTTAGCTTATTTATGTATCTGTATCTGGCATCTCCCTATACATATCTCTCTCTCTCTCTCTCTCTCTCTCTACTTTTGTGTCTTTGCCTGTTTTCTGGGTGTTTGCGTTACACTTTTTTATGTGCTGTTTGTGATGCTAATCTCATGTCGAGTGTCATGCATACGATAAATGTTGTGTGTGCACACGCACTCCAACTCCAACACCTAGAGGTAGGTGCCTCCTCCAAGAGGCATGCGGCATGAAGGCGCGCTCCTCCATAAAATTCAATTTTAATTTAATTGCGCGCATCCCCCGACTGCTAATTGAGTTGTATCTTGGGCTCCGAATAAACAAAAGGCTCGAAATAGATGCAGAACCAAGCTCCACATTAACATTTAAACACGAGACGTTGGCCCCCAAACAGGAAGTGCTGTGTGGCATGTACTACTAGCTACAGTATCTAATCATATCGCTGTAGCTATATCTCTGTGTATCTCTATCTGTATCTGTATCTCTACCTGTGTGTATGTCGTCTTGTTACTAAATATTTAAGCAACTCGCAACTCGACATAAAATTAGAGCAAACTATGAGATACCGCGGTATCTACAGCTACATATGTGTGTGTGTGTGTAGATAAGTGAAAAGTGCAAATAGAGTAGGAAACGACTATGACTGACAGAGTTTTGCCTTTGACTTGCAGATTTCACAGCCACTTCCTTTGACTATCTTCTAGGCGGAAAGATACCCATTGAAAGTATCTATGAGATCGCTGAATGAATGAATGCTAATTAAAAGTTTCAATGACATTTGGCAGCGATGCAAATCCATCAAAAGTGGTAGCTAAAATAGAAACGCTGACCGTAGGATCGTAAAACGAAAAACTTGTTTCTTGTTTCGCTTAAACCACAGTTAAAGATACACGCAATAAGTATCTGTGAGATAATTAAAAAAGAGTTTATAGATACTCGTATATTTGGGTTCACTTCTTTAAGCTACACTCGTATCTATTCGATTCATCAATTAACTTGAAGTTGAAGTTCTTTTTTCAGTTGGAGTTTAATTGCTGGCTTCTTCGCCTTCTCTCACCATTTCTATCTCTCTCTCTCTCTCTCTCTCTCTCTCTCTCTCTCTGGTGATCAATTAAACTCCCAGACAGACGAAAAACTTAATTGATTTGAGACTCGAGACTGGACTTGGACTTGGAAGGAGACTCGACTAGGGGAGAAAAACTAATTACGAATTACGAATGGGTTTTAAGTAGTTTACAAATGCGCTTTGCGTCCAGTCTGCAGCAGTCGCTGCGTTTTAATAGTTGGAAATGAGGTTTTCTACTTCGTTTACACTTGCATTCTCCCTCTACCATTACCCATTTCCCATTTATACTTTTCCCACGCATAGATCCAATTGGGTGGCAAAGTTCTGAATGAATACAAACAGATAGTGGGGTGGGGAGGTTCATTAGTGGCGATTAATCGGGTGTGATAGGCATTACTTAGAATAAAGAAAGGAATACGCGCGGGGCTTGTGTGTATGTTAAAGTATCTGAAAAGTAAGGGAAACTCAGTGGAATATATCTTAAAAGCTTGGGAAACTAATGGAATATATCTGTAAAAAAAAACAAGCACTGAAATGGCTCTTAAAAGTATTTTAAATTACGGAAAAAGCAGTGGAATATCTACTTAAAATTATACCAAATAATGGAACAGAAAGTGTTAAATTTCGAACAAGTTAAAGGCAAAATATATACCATACCAAATGAAAATAGAGTCATGAAATATTGATTCCATTTTGCATTCATGAATTCACTCAATTAGACATCCAAATGAATTACCAATTGATTGCCAATCGTCTGCATTTATGCCTGAAAATCAAACTCAATCTACGCTTTCGCTTTCTATTTATTGAAATGAACTTCAGCTGCACAAAAGATATATGTATGCATTCTGCCCCTTAAATAAACCCTCACAGATATCTACTTGCTAATATGCTCCAAATGATACTTTGCTCTGAAAAGCAACATTTATTTGTTGTTTCTATTGGATTTTATGGCACATACATATCTTCCATCCGCATGCCAGATATTAAAACATGCCCAACCCTCAAAAAAAACGTACATTTTTTTTTTTATATTTGCGCTAATTAGTTTCAATTAAAATTAACGACGCCTACGATCTGCAGAGTGCTTGAACGCGCGCCTTGTGCACCCATCGATTTCACACGAAACCAGCCAAAAAGAGATACAAAGATACAACAAAATCTTGCCTTTGTATGGGATTTTTCAGCTACTTTCTTAATGTTTGATTTTTTTTTATTTTCTTACACTTTTTGACCTCAATATATAAAAGGCAAGCAGCAGACAGACAGGCAGGCAGGCAGGCAATTGGTGCGTTCATTGGATCGGTTTGTTCTTTAAATTTGAGTTTTAATTTCGAAGCGGAATGATGTCATTCCTTCGAATGGGTTGAGTTTCTAGCGGATACATCTGTTGCTGTCTACAGATACTACGATGGCGGTTACATGTAGTATAGTATATATCAGGGTTCTACTTGTACAAAAACTCTCATTCATCTCTCAGGTGGTGATTACTTTCATTCAGTAGAACCCAAAAATGATTTCTGAGAAATGTACGCGCGACCACAAGTGACATTTTTTATGATGTCTGAATGTATCTTAAATTCATTCATGCTTTGAACCTGTTCTTGGTTGTTTTGTGTTCACTTAATGTGAAACAAGATACAAAGTGGTCGCCTCGCAATTAAGTGTACAAAAAGGAAGTTGTCAACATGTTGGCCTTTTCCGCTCTTGGACATGGGTCTAACGAGGTGAGCAGAGGCAGTAGGATGGGGGGCACTCGATAAGAATGGGTATGCATTCCACCGATAAGAAAGATCGTCTCCGATAAGATATCCATCGAAAGGCCCAGTCCAAGAAAGCCCAAGCTTCAATTAGATATTTAGCCTTTTGTATCTTTGTAGCCATAAAATGTGTACAATTTGTATCTGCAGAGAGAAGGCAGGCGTGCACAGATACATTTGTATCTCAGGCTCAGATGCTGCTACCTGCTATTTTTAAACATTTTACAAGTGAATTCATCAAAAAAACAAACAAAAGTGCAGACAGGCAGCAATTGTATCTGTATCTAGGAGGGGTTGGGGGATACGATTTTCCACTCCTTTTTGACCGATTTTCAATGGTCAAAAACATGCTTGTGTGTGTGTGTGTTGCTTATGCAATGATGCAACAGCAGCAGTCTCATTGGATGTGGGATGCCACACAGTCAAAGCATAATTTGCCGACAACTTACTTCTCTTCAGTTCTTCTGTTTTGGGTTCTCCATCATCTTCTACTCTTCATTGTTTGTCCATGTCTTTTGTGCCGCGTAATCGTTGTTTTCCAATGAACACACACTCGAAAGATACACAGATACAGATACAGATGCACAGGTATGGCGTATGGTATGGCATATGGAGTGCTTTTTGAGATACAAACGTCGCCGTGGATTCTTTCCTTCTTGTGTTGTTCTTTTTTTTGATTCATGGATGCCAGAGTTCTTTCGTTTTTTTCGTTTTTCTTTCGGTTTTGTGGATTGTTATGTTCACGGAAAAAAGGTAAAGGTTAATGCCTAGTGAAGTGTGCACAGAATGGGGGCCAAATGTGGGGTCGGGGAGGGCACACACAGAACACACATAGCATATAGCAGATACAGATACATAGATACATAACTAAATAGTTTTGGGCATTTCCGCTTCGAGTGGCGTTAGTTATGGATCTGAGTGTAATGGGCCGGAGGGGATCCACGAACAGAAAAGGTGATTTAACTATGGGAATTATGGGTGTATTTTTTGTTTTTTTTTTTTTTGTTTGGATTTGGAATTAAGTTTAGAACTTGAAGGTTTATTTATAGTACTTGCTGAGAGATTATCCAAAAACCATCTCTCTATTTACCTTAGAAAATTTAGATCCCTAGATCTTCAAATTTGAAATATTATAGCCCAAAGTGCATCAGACCTTACAGAAACATAAAACAAGGGGTAGTTAGATTTTAATCTTTCTACTTTTTTCCCCTTTAGATACTAGTTATCTTGAGGTTTCCACTTGTACGCTGTATCTTATTCACTTATCAGCTGCACTAGCTAAATATTTATCCAATTACTGCACTATATACTGTATGTAGCTACTCCACTCCTCCCGTTGCCCCTTTCTTGGGTCGGAGTATCCACAGTTTTTATATCAACAAAAAAGTTCTCGTATTTACATGCCGCAATGGTTGGAGGTCGGTCTGTAGTCGCGAAGGCATAAATCAATTATTTGCACCTAAAGCCCATAAATCACTTTATGACGAGCACAAACATTGAAATGGTCAGAAAGGAGATACAATATCTATAGATAGAGATAGAGAGCGGCGGGTCAGGCGAGGGAGGGAGGGAGACATTAAACAGAATGAAAAGCCTTACTTCCATCTTGAAGCCAAAAGGCGAGCAAATTGGCTTTTGCTGCCTTTTTTATCTTTTCTTGCTTTTTGCTTTTTGCTTTTGTTTTTGTTGTGTTCTCCTTTTTTTTTGTTCTTCTGTTAAATGCCATGAAAGCCGGGCTAATACGCGAGTATGGCGTTGGCGGGGGTCTTGTCTTGTTATCTTAACAACAACAGCAACAATAACTATCTATATATATGAATGTACATATGTGTGTATGTATGTATCTAGATTCATGTGTGTGAATGATTTCTTTTGTTGTTTTGGAGTTTGGAGCGCAAAAAAAAAATACAAATAGAAATGACCAAAAAGGCACTTTGATTTCTTCTGCTGTTTGGTTACTTTTCTTGGATTTGACTAAGCTGTTTGCTTTTTCATACACTTCCAAAGGGTATTTGTACTTTATTTATAAATATTTATACATATTTATTTTTATTTGTATATAATTTATTAATATTTTTAGTTATGGTTAAGCTGCGTTCTAAAATTTGTGAATATTTCACGAATAATTTTTCATTTAATTTTTCCACAAAACATTTAAATTTTAGAAGTGTTTTAAATTTAATTCTACTCGTACTTTGAGTTACATTCTACTCGATCTGGTTACAACTTACCTACACCTTAATCTTCCCTCTTGCTCTCACACACCCACACCAACAGGTGCAATAGGAACTCTTCTAGTTTGCTTTAGGATAGGAGGAACCTCCATTACCAAGAGTAATTGGAGTAAAAAGAGAGTTTTGTGGGAGTGTATGTCACTCTCTTAGGCAAAAAAAAGGAGGAGTATGTTGCAAAGAGCATTAGATAATTCAATATCCCGAAACCGGAGACCTTCCTTCTTGTTATTGTATTTCTGTGCTGTGTTGTATTTATTTATTTTGTTATTTTTTGTTGTTGTGTATTTTGACTTTGACTTCCATTACTTAACGCTCTCGTTCATGCGGTGGGTTCTGGGTTCCTCCATTTGTCCGGTTCTTTATTCGTGTTTCTATTTTTTGTTGTTGTTGGTTTTTGTTTTGTCATTCGATTTATACGGTTTATTGACTTTGGCATTTTTGGATTTTTGTCCAATTTTAAGTTGTGTGTGTTTTTGTTTTTTTTTTTTTTTTTTTTTTTTTTGCACATAAAGCAGAAAAGCTAACAAGCGGAGAAGTGAATGCAAACAGCAACAAAAAAACAACAATAAAAAAAAGTGTTAAATGTGTGGAAGGAATATGAAACGAATTTGGGGATTTGGCATTACTCAAATCCATAGTTTCTTCAATCATGATTGTTAGCAGGAAAAAAAGCACCGAAAAGCCAAATTGTAATTTGAACTTTAGAATAAACTTTCGCTTTTTAATGGATTTTTGTGATGTTTTTAGGACTTTAAGTGAACTTCCAGTTCCATTCATGATTCTAGCTCTCAAATTCCAACAGAAATACAGGGAAAGGGTCTATAATTTCTTCAACACTATACTTAAATACCCCCATACTTAGTTGCTAATTAACTAATTTCTTCTATCTATTTACTTTTCTTCCATTTGCAGGTGTGTATTCAAAGAAACGCAACTATGGTGGGCTGCTATCTATCGTATCTACTATATGTTTATATTTGTTATGCACACAGTTAGATATCGTGTATCTTGTATCTGTATAGTATGCGTGGGTAAGTTCTAGGTCCATCGAGACAGCATGGCTATGCGACGACCCACACCATGAATTATAATAATAAATATCGCGTTTTTTTTGGTGGGGCTAACCTTTGAGATCATCAATCATTTAGAAACAAAGGCAAAAGTGCCACCAAAAGAAGCAAACACCCCCTACGCCACCAAACAAAAAATATGAATATAAATGTGAGCCACAATCGGCGGGGGTTTTAACAGTAGGAAAAATTTAATAATAATACAAAAGAAACAAAACTTGCCAAGGGGAGCGACCACCGACTGCTTGCTGTCTGCAACACGATGCCCTGCCCCCACCACCATCACCACTATGTCAGCAGAACATACAGCCAGCCATCCAGCCAGCCAGCCATTCACTTTTCATTATTATACAAACATATAACTTTCGGTTAAAATTATGCTAATCCGTTGAAATATGATTATGCCAAAAAAACAAGAAGAACAAATACATACATAGAGGAATGACAACAGCGTGACGGTGGGCGGATAGAGGCGTGGCCAACACACACACTAACACACATGAGTGTCGGTAGCGGCAGGTGTGCCACCTAAAAACCATAAAAGGAGGATTCGGTTTGGGCGTTTTCCTGGAGTTTTCCTGGGTTTTTCCTCTCTGCACATAATTTGATTGCTAATTTCGTTGACTGGGAAACAGAGGCAGTGGCGCAGCGCAGCGCACTCTTCTCTAATTAAATACATGACAGAAATTTTCATATTAAATCATTTTCCATTTCCCTGTAGCCAAGGGGGGAGAGGGGGAGAGCAGTAGGTGTGCTTAAAATGAAACTTTTTCAATTAAAGCCAATGCTGCTGTGTGGAGAAGCGTCAAGGAGAGAGGAGGGTGGGTGCTAGAGTGAAATTCTCCGACCTTCAAAGCAAACAAATTTTGGAAAATGAAATTTTGCTGGCGAAAAAGTAATTTAATTAGGTCTTAAACCAAAAAAAAAAAAATAAAACAAAAAAAATAGAAATAAACAAACCAAAAAACTGAACTGAACTGGCTGTCGTTTGCAGTGTTTCGATACCCTGCAAGGTGTGGGCATACCTGCCATTTAGCTGGGATTATGCAACAAGCTGGGGGAGGAAAATTGTCTTGAGGAGGAAAATTCCAGAAAAGTGTAAGCTGGGTATTATGGGAATCGAAAAGCAGGTATCCTATCCAAAGATTTGGTTCTCTGACTCAAAAAGGGTATATACTTAAGTCGTTACGCAAATGTATCATTATTTTATGCCAAATTGCAATTGGCATACCATTGCCAGACTGCAGAATGAATGAAAGTAATCCTTTCTTTTGGGATGCCAACTCCTCCTCCTCGCTCCACTCCTTCCCCTCTGTTGCTGTCTCTGTCCTCGTTCTTTGTCGCGTGTTTTTGGCTGTGAAAGTTTTATTTCTTTCTGACGCGCGGTGCCAGGCGCCAGAAAAAAAAAACAAACAGACCCTGCCCGTGCCCCTTTCGCCATCCCCTGCTGCAGATACCTCAAAAAGATAGACGAAAGACTTGGCCTAAAAGCTATGCAAATTGGAACTGGAAGTGGAAGCGGGAATCGCTGACTGTTTGGCCAAGTGTTTGACTTCCGCCATTTGCTGGCTTGGTTTTTGGCCACCCAAATGAATTTTTCATCATTCAAAAATTTCAAGGAACTCTGCGACTTTTCCGTCTGTTTTTGGGTCCTTTTTTATTTTGGTAGAACTCATTTCTCTCTCGGCCACCCGTTTGATCTAAATTTCCCACCGAAGAATGTCAACGCGTCATCTGTGGTTTGGCGCCCGCCTGTGTGGACACTCCGCGGCCCTCTGGCTGCGTCCGAGGCAGCACCTGGTGATTTTTGCAGCCATGAGCACCTCTGGGGGCGGAAGACCTCCTCCAGATATCAATTTGCGGGTGCCACAGATATCGGCAAATAAAAGTAGGCGAAAATCAAAGAGAAGTGCGGCCACCACGAGTGGAGATCCGCCCAAGGATCAGTCACCGCCTGGAAGGAAGATCCGCAAGAGGATTCGTCGGACGACGCTCGAACTGTGTCCGATAGCACCGCCCAGGAGGTGCCTCATGAGTTGGACAAACGTGGGGTTTCTGGAGCCAATTCAGAGCCACTTTGGTGGCGCGGCAGCAAATTTCTCGAAACATTCGGAAGGCGGTGGAGAAGTTTCCCCTCCTTCTGATACTCCAGCGACGGCACCAAGACGAGGATCCATAGCAAGGGGATTCCCAGTGACTCCGGGCGTGCAAGCGGAAGCCGCCCCGCCAAAAAGACAACGATTCGCACCCTCTGGACTGCCGTCCATGCCATCGATTGAGCCTGAAACACCAGTGGAAACGGCCAACGAATCTTCAGAGGAGGTACCTTCGGAGTCATCAGCTAATCCTGAAGCAGCTGCAGAGAAATCCACTGAAGCTTCAGAGACAGGAGAGGCATCCTCCAGAGATTCTTCTACTCCTTCAGAAGCAGAAACGCGCCCAGACTGATCCTCCTGATGGATTCGATGGAGACATATCTGAAGAATTAAGAACAGCCGTGGAGGAGTCAGTAAAGGGAGGTGGAGAAGGAGCTGAATCACTGCGAAAGCGAGATAATGATATTCCAGGAGCCACAATACCGAAGGATACTCCTCTTTTGCCACCCTCTAAACCACAATCTGGACCATTGACTGCCCCTCCTGTGCCTCCTAAAGCAGCTCCAGCTGCTTCGGAACCATCGAAACTGCCTCCGCCTGTGGCTCCCACACCGGGAGTAGGAAGAGCTCCACCCACTGTTCCCACTCCGATAGTGGTTCCGCCTAAAGCACCACCACTGGCGGGAGGAGGAGGAGAGGCATCAGAAGTGAAACCACCAAAAGGAACTCGAGCATACACTGCACCGCCAAAAAAACCGACGGGTCCTTTTGGTCCACCTGAGCCAACCCCAAAAGGTCCATTATTCCCACCAAAGACACGACAAGCTCCAGCAGCGGGCAAACCTCCGGCGTCCAAAAAAGAACCGCCGCCATGTACGCCAGCAAACAAAACACCAACGGGAAAGGATAAATCTCCTCCGTGCACCAGCACCTGCCTCTGCACCTGCACCTGCTGCACCGAAAAAGGAAGTAAAGGCGGCAGGAGCGCCGAAACCACCTTCTAAGCCACCACCACCCACTGGAGGCTCTGGAAAGCCACCAGGCCTTGGATCTCCAAAAACCCACCGCCGTAGCACCAACAGGAAGCGGCAAGGAAGGATCAAAGCTGGGCGGAGGCAATGCAGGATCGGGGAAGAACGGAGGCACTGGCGGCCCGAAGGCTCCTCCTCCTTCATCGGGAAAGGGCTCCAGCGGGCCACGCCTCATCACACTGATGCCCGGCGATGGCATTGGGCCGGAGATCTCGATGGCCGTTCTGGAAGTTCTCGATGCGGTGAAGGCGCCCCTGATCTTTGAGCCCGTGGACGTGACGCCGGTGATAAACAGCAAGGGACAGACGATGATACCCAATGAGGTGATTGAGAGCATGAACCGCACAAAGGTGGGCCTCAAGGGACCCCTAATGACGCCCGTGGGCACGGGTTTCCGCTCCCTGAACCTCACCCTGCGGCAGCTGTTCAATCTGTATGCGAATGTCCGGCCATGCAAGTCGCTGCCCGGCGTGGAGACGGTGTACGGCGATGTGGATGTGGTGACCATTCGGGAGAACACCGAGGGGGAGTACTCGGGCCTGGAGCACACCCTCGTCAATGGGGTGGTGCAGAGCATCAAGCTGATCACGCGGGACGCCTCCATGCGGGTGGCCGACTACTGCTTCAAGTATGCGATCGCAATGAAGCGGAAGAAGATCACGGCCGTCCACGAGGTGAACAACATGCGAATGTCCGACGGACTGTTCATCCGCTGCATGCGGGAGACGGCCAAGAAGTACGAGAAGGAGATGACCGCTGGGGGCGTCAAGTACGAGGAGGTGACCCTCAAGACCACCTGCCTCAAGATTGTGGAGGATCCCAAAGCAATTCGATGTCCTCATCCTACCGAATCTCTACGGCGACATCATCTCCGACACCTGTGCCGGTCTCATCGGTGGATTGGGTCTGACGCCGTCCGGAAATATTGGCACCTCTGGCGCCATCTTTGAGTCTGTCCATGGCACGGCACCGGACATTGCTGGCAAGGATCTGGCCAATCCCACGGCCCTGCTGCTCTCCACGGTCATGCTGCTGCACTACGTGGAGCTGCACACGTACGCGGATGCCATCGAGAAGGCGATTGTGAAGACCATCAAGGAGGATAATGTCAGGACCATCGATCTGGGGGGCAAGGCCAAGTGCTCGGAGTACACCAAGGCGTTGATAAAGAATCTCAAATAACCGTGCAGATCCTTGTGTACTCCCAAATCCTCTCTAAACAGTTTGCGAAATTTAATTAAAATTATTGAGTGAAAGGGGAGAGGAGAGCTTTCTTTCGTTGGGGCACACAGCACACACGCCATGCACCACATTTGCCAGTGGTCAGACGCATCCTGTGACCCCATTCATGCAACATGCAACACGCCACATGCAGCATAAAGTAAACCAAACATCACAGAAGAACACCGACTTCCTCCAGCCAGAGAGAAAAAGAGAATAAGTGAGAGAGAGAGCAAACCTCAGAGCTGAAAATCAGCAGAGAGACCACACATCCATGATGTCTCCTGCCACAACAGACTGCAGAACACACCACTCCCTGTGGCAGCTTCAACTAAATTCCCATCCAGCGGGCAGAGTCAGAGTCAGAGCCAGAGCCAGAGCCAGCCATCCAGTCTAACAGCCAGAACCAGAACCCAGAACCCACAACCAGTGCTAGTGCCAGCAGCACTACCAGACCCAGAGTCAAAGTCAAAGTCAGAGAGTCCCAGAGTCAGTCAGTCTCTGAGAGCAGTAGGAAGGGCCTCTCCCACCCCCACTCCCTGCTGCAAGTAACGTTGCATTTTTACATGCATGCTCAGAGTCCGGTCTGCAGTCCAGAACCACCGCACACTCCAAAAACTCAAACCCTGGGACCCTGGGAGTCGACTGCGTTTCAGAGCCATGAACCAACTCCTAAACAAACCAAAAACAAGTTGAAACAAGTTAGAGTTGCATTACTTCGACTACAAGATACCCCTTAGGCGGATTAGCAACCAAAACAGAAACAAAAGGGGACAGAAAATCTAGAAATTGAAACTAAAAGTAGTTTAGTTACAGTAGTTTGGTTAATCAAGCTTAAGAGCGTTTCTAGTTACAACTGGTTACTCCACATTGCTGAGAGATTTTTAATTTATTTTTGTTAATTTTTAATTTATGTATTTTGGGGGCATTTAAAAATAACCTCTTGAAAAATCTTACCAAATGCCAAATGTACCATCTGCCAAATGTCCTGCATACCCTGCCAATTACAGGGTAGCAACTGTACCGTGCAGGGGCGGCGGCGGCGCTCCTTCGTTCTGTCGTGGCTGCTGGCTGCTGCTGCTGCTGCTGCTCAGTGGAGCGTGCGAGCGAGTGAAAAGAGTAAAGGTAGAAGAAAATGCCACAGAATCAGCCAAAGAGTCAAAGAATATAAAAATTAAAAAAAAAGAACCAGTGAAAAAAAAACACATTGAATTTTGTGTGTGTAAAAGAAAGAGAGAGAGAGAGACAAACAGAGCACTCTGTGTGTGTGTTTGAATGCATTTCAAAGAATTTTGATAAAAGGCAGGCCACTGCGAAGGCGAGCAAACATGGTTAGAGTGTGATAGGGGAAGGGAGTGTGGGGTAGGGCCGCTGCCCGAAGATAAACTTCGGTTTTTTTTGTTAAATTTCTTGTGTATGTGAAACAAAAGTCAGGAATTTTTGTTGTAAACCGGTTTTCAGTTTCATTTTATCTCCCCCTCCTCATCCTCTAACCCACTCATTCATTGCAAAAAAAAAAAAAAAAACAACTTGTGAAGCTGACACCCCATGCAAAAGCCTGGGGGAGTGAACATTGGAGAGGGGGGGAAAAAGGTAAAGCGAGCAAAGTAATAGGAGAGACAAAGAGAAACAAGAGACAGTGGTACTCCCCGAAAAAGTAGAGCAAAAGCGGCAGCGGCAGCGGCCTAGTTGTCGCCGCCATCCCATCCAGTGACTTCCAATTCCATTCATAAGTCCGGAATACCAACCCACCGCGACCCCTCCGCACTTCGCCACGGCAATTGGCCAAAACACGCAAAGGCCAAGTGGTGGCACTTTTTCCAGCGAATTGTGTGCCACAATTACTGCTGCAGCAGCAGTAGCAGCAACGGTTTCGGTTGAGGCGGCGCTATAATTGCAGCATGCTCCATGCCCCATGCCGCAGGCAGTCAAAGGGTGAGCACAGCCACTGTGGTGGTGGTGGTGGTGGTGGGGGTGTGGGCACTCATTAGAATGATAATTTGTAAATGCAATTCTCTCTCTGTTCTGTCTGTCTGTCTGTGTATGGCCCTTCCTTATAATTTCTGCTCTTTTCTGTTTTTCTGTGGAAATTACGAAATCCGAATACCACAGAATGGAATGAAATACGTTTCAGATACCATTATAATAGACAATGTAAACACACAGATGGTAATACTTGGCACAAAGACGAGATGAGATCATTGCGAATCACTCGGTTGGGTTGCTTTTAGCTTTTTTTGGCTTGGTTTGGTCATATCCCCTAACGAAAATAGATTAATTATAGTATAGAAATACTTGGTAATGAAAATTCGCAGGAAACTTTGCCATAAATAGTAATCAAAATGCTGAGAAAATTAAATTGGAAATACTTTCTCATGAAACTAAGAATAAATACTATAACTTATTTATTGTGAATAAACAAAACTCGTGACGCAGAAAGATAACAATTTGGAGCACTTATTATGAAAAGATTACACACGGAATCTAGCGAAAAGTAGAGTTTTTGTATACCACTTGTGTGGTGGCGACTTTTTATAGTTATTCGTATCTATCGTATTTGACGGTGATGGATTTTATATGTATATTTTTTGGAAGGTATGTACTTTCCCTTTCTAGGCGATCAAAATCACTCGAATGTGACCCTTGGTCGGGGCTTTTGAAATGGGGTTTAACTTGAACCCTCCTCTAATCGAAGCACAACTTGAAAACTGATTTTCCATGTTTGTAGCGCACACATTTTCCCGCCCCAGTTCTTTGGTCCTTCAGTCCTTAACCCTGTGACATGGGTTTGCCAGGCAGGGCGGGGACTTTTACAAAGATTTACGACCGCTGTCAATAGAGCTTTGCATACACACAGCTACAGCCACAGCTACATCTACAGACCCTCTACGCCCCCCTACCCTTGGCATAGAACAACAACAGTAATAAAAGTATTTTCAAATTTAAATCTATTTGTCACTTGCAAAACTTTTGGCTACCTTTTTAACCCACACCACACCCCCCCACCCGCCATCAAACACTCACTCATTCACTCCACTCACACCAGGACAACAGGCCGGACATTTCTGCCCACGAATGGAAATGGCCGTATGGAAGAAAAAGAACGAAAAAAAAGGTAATGCAAAGTGACAGTTACAAATTTGTGCCGAAATCAGCCACGGGAAATGTATATGCTGTATGGGGAAAAGGGAAATGGAAATGGAGCCGGTAGAGAGCCGAAATGTTTCATTTAAATGAGTTGGATTGGCTATTTAGAGGTGTAGTAGGCCGCCGCATCCGCATCCATTCAACCAACAACCATTCATCCATCCCATCCTTGTGCCCACCCCCCATTCCACCCACCATCCCATCCTTCATTTCAACAAGCACTTTCTGTAATGTCCGCCGTTCTGATGTAGGTTGAATGTACATACATACATAGTAGCATCCCCGAAAATCCCAAAGCTAAAGCTAAACACTCCATTGGAGTGAAGAGAGAATTGTCACGACTATGGCGATGCTCTGCACTTTCTGGTAGAAAACTCTAATCACATCCTATCGAATCCCCTATATACCCTCTCTAACAAATGATTACTGGATATCCCCAATGGTTGCTCCAAAAGGAACAATAAGGAACATAATAGAAAAAAAAACAAAAATGATTTGCATTTATTTATCTCTGTGGCTCTTCATCGTTGTACTGCCCCGAGTACCCCCGTCATCGTTGGACTCCTCTTTATACAGCAATGGTTCATCCCTCTTTATCCTGCTTATCCTCATCCTGCCCTGTTCTGTTCTGTTCTGTATTTGAATTTGTTATTATTCTCACACTTATACTGTATTTGTTGGGGGGTTGGGACGGACGAAAGGAAGGTCTTTTCTCTTCCATATTCCTTTATTGTTTTCTCAAACCATTCCGTTATTCCACTCCATTCGACTTTGTTCCTCAAGGAATGGGGAATGTGGAATGTGGAGTGGGTTGGGGTTGGTGGGGTTGATGTGCAGGGGTTTCCTCTGCAAACACAAATTTCTATGCTTTGTGCGAATGATAAAAATAATCCCATTTATTGTTTAATGCTTAATAAATAAAGCAATTTTTATTTATTTGCTACAGTATTTTTGTTGCCCTCCACTCTGCTCTCTGCTCTTCGTTTCTTCTGCTTTTCTGTGTGTTCTTTCGTGTGTTTCTTTTACTGTTGTGCTTTATTGATTTCCCTGCTGTTTTGTTGTTGTTGTTTGTTTTGTTGTTGTGTTGCCTATCGTAAGTAAAATATCATCAATTGTTTATTGTTTTGATAATGCGTTTTGTTGTTGTTTCTTCTTTATTGTTTGTAGTACTTTTATTTCTCGTTATTACGTTTATTCCTCTTGCGGTTGGTCGTGGGTGCCAGGCCATCGATAAGGCAAACCGTTGACGTCGTAACGGTTAACAAAACGATGGTTAATTATGGTTACCATTGAACAGACTTAGGGTCTTAGGGGTCATACAAGTATGTAAGTATGAGGTGAATGAATCGCTCTTGAGAATTATTGAGCGATTAGATCAGTCTCTAATTGAGTAATTTCTCAAAAGGTTAAACGATAGTTCAGGGTGTGGTAGAGGGAGTGGCAGTGAATGAATAGATATTCTCTTAACGAATGAAATCTGCCAGAGGCTGCCACAAAATCAGTTGATTTTACTAGATTTAAGAGTCAGAGTTGATCCATTTGTTACTCACTTTAACTTTAATTTCTCTATGGCTGCTATAGTTTCTTTGGGACCTTTGGTATTTACATTTAACTTACCTTTTTAGTGTTAGTTTTTCTTTTACCTACCCTTCCTTTTACCCCCATAAAACCCATTTTTAATGAACATATATCATCTTCAGGTTAACCTTTGGCTTAACTTTGGTTAAAGTTGAGTTTTTAACTCCCATTTTAAGCGATTTTTGCTTGGTTTTTAGTTAACTTTCAAAAGCCTTTTTGCTTTCCATTAGGTACATATAATCTATGCTCCCCTTTGGTTGGGGCACTCTTGTTAACTCTTGTTTTTTTCCTGCATTTTTTGTACCTTTTATGGAGGCATTCTGTGCACTCCCTATGCTTAATCTTGTCTCACTTTGTAAGGTACTCGCACTCTACATTTGCCTGCACTCTACTTTTGGCCTAGTTCTTTGGGTTTTGAGTGGAAATTCAGTTTGCCCAAAGGGCTTAAAGCCCACAAGCCTTAAGATTTGCATCTTCTGCCATCGAATTAGCTTTCGGTGCAAAATAATAACGCTAGCAAAAATCCTATTGGGCTCACATCCGTTTCGATGCACTCCCACACCCCCACACTCACACATCCATCCGCCTGCCTGGCTGCCTGCCCGTTCACGTGTTAAACAGGAAACCCAACGCTTGGGGTCGGGACTCCTATCGCTCCATTCGCATCTACATACTCGAATATGGCTGCCATGCATCCTGCCATATAGCCATCCTGCCGGTTCTGCCCTACTGCCGTTCTGCCTGATTTGCCCAATTGCAGCAGCAGCAGCAGCGGTGCCCTTTGCCTCCCACTTGGTGGGGGGAGGGGAAAATAATAAAATTGATTGCATTTTTCACGCTTCACGTGGAAGCTCTTCCTGCAGCAGAGCCAGCACGGCAACGACCCAGTTTTTACTCCACACATGAGGAGCGGAGACGAGAGAGTCAAGAGGCTGTTCCATCCAAAAAAAATAAGCAGAGAAAAAGGTGAATAAAAATAAAGAGAAATAAATACAAGGGAACGATGGAACTTTTGCATAATGCGGGCTTGCACTGGCAAACAATAGCCAGCCCAGTCCTTGCTTGTACCCTGTAAATGCTGATGCATCTGTGCACCCTATGCCACATCCTATGCCTGTGCAGCCTGTGCATAATATATGCTCGTTCCACCCGATTCACGAGCTGGAACTTTAGGTACATTGTCCACAATACATATATGTTGACCTTTGTCCCACCTCCCCATCAGGAGGCAACCGTCCCTTGCACCCGTTCCTGTGTAAGGTTCATTGCCTTGCAGGTCACAGCCACCATAGTCGTAGCCGTAACCGTAGTCCCGGATTCGTAGTTAAATTTTAATGCTGTTTATTAATTTCCAGCCTTGTTCTGGTTTCTTGTTTCTATATACATTTCAGTGGCTGCCCTCGCTCCACTCCGCACTCCGTCCTTCTACCAAATGTTTGACCAACTTTTCCGGCAACTACTTATAGGGGGCAGCGCAGGTGTGGCTTCTCCTTCCATCTCCTCCTCCCTTTCAGCGTCGCATTTGAAATTTACAACTTTTAATTGAAAAAAAAACAACAAAAACCACTAAGCAGGATATCGTGATGAAATATTACTGCAGCAGTAGCAGCAGCAAGATAGAGAGACAGGAGAGCGCGTGCAACAAGTGGCTGCTGCAGCAACATGATAGGGAGTCCAGTTCATGCCTCTGTGTAGCTTTTTGGCGGTCTCGGCTTACACCCGTAATCACCGGAACCTGATGGCCAAGAAGGCAGAGTAACAAAGCAGCAATTAGTGAGAAGTAAGCCCTACTGCCACCTGACACACACACACACACACCCAAGAACAACAACAATAGTAGTAAAAGCCGCTTGTAAGTTTTCTTTGTTCGTCCAAGTGGCATGCCGCCGCCGCCGCCTCTTTATAACTTTATTTTAAGCTGCTTTCGGAGGCATTCTGAAAGGTATTACAAGAAGAGCACTTATGGAACTGAACAAGTTTCCCGATAATACGATAGAAGAAGGAGATTTTCCTCAAAACAGGAAAATAGTTGTACTTTCTTCTGTGGAAAATGGCAGCATTGTGCTGCCCCACCCACCTCATTTCTATGGATTTGCGCTGGAAATACTTGTGTGAATTTTTCGATAGTTGGACTTTTTGGAGTACAACGGATGGATTTGTGTACCCATTTAGCATATATTGTGGCATGTAATTGAGGTTTCACCCACTCATGGTCATGGGACATGGGACAGTCCTGGTCCCATCCATTGCACCCTGATGCTTTTGCCAATCTTTGCGGCTGTAGTTGTCCCTGGGAAATGGCATTGCTAGGAATGAAAATCTGCGGAGATTTTGAATTTGAGTAGATCGTTTAAAGAGTCTTTTACCTACCTGTCACTGATATAACGATCAATCTGAGCCGTGAAATCTGACAGTCGCGCTGTAGATCAATACACAGAAGGGTTCCTATCTATTTGCCAACTGATAAATGTACATTAAGATCTAATTACACACACACAGTGATGGAATTTGTTTATACTCAAAGAATAAATAACTGAAATCGAAGCAGGGAAAGATTTGAGAAATGTTTAAGAGTCATGCAGAAAGTATTTGTATAATTTCAATATGATATAGTGATTCGATTTGGCATAAATATGGTTTATGGAATCCATGAAAGAATGCGTTTTCTGTAGAGCACTCTCTCTCTCTCTCTCTCTGGTTTCTTTCCTCCTCTTTTATCTCTCGTTATCTCTGGTTATGAGGCATGTTTCAATTATTCACAGACGACATTTAATTGCGTTAATTAAACCAACGTTGAACATTTATTATGGCTGCAACGTCTGCATGCGCACTCCATGGGCCATGTCCTTATCGCTGATTCCTTCCTTGTGCATTTCCGGCCTTAATTGAATGCAGAAATACCTTCGGATGTAATTTTTCACTGCTTTCTGGCGCCTGCCATGGCCAATTAGTGGAGGCTGCAGCGAGGCGGTGACCTCTTCCGTGACCTTTTTCCATAGACATATATAAATATTATTGATAAACTCTTTGGCTTGTCTGATTTTCCATTCATTGATTGATTGATTGACTGATTGTTTGCTGTTTTCTTCGTTTTCGATTGTTTGATTGCTGCCAAATATTAACAATTGAATGGAGAAGATTGCGGACTTCTTTGTCTTTTGGTTGCCAGAGGCCAATTCCATCTGCCATCTGGCTAAGAGCTAAAGAAACACCTGCCATTGCCTCTGCAATTGGCACTACCACTGCCACTGCCTCTGGCTTTGGCTGCTGCCCCAATAAATAATTGATTAAACAAATGGTATGCCCCTGCCACTGCCCCTTTTCCCTCTACAGACGAATGGCAGCAGGGTATAAATGACACTTTAAGCAGAGATCCAGTCTGCCACAGTGCCTGCCACTCTGCATTCGTGCCACTTCAATTTGCAACACAGAATGAAACTGTCCGTCTCTCTCTCTCTGCTTCCGCTGGATCTTTGTTCCGTTCCAACAATGGAATAAAAACAATGACAACGATAATAATAATAATAATAAAGGATATGAATAAATGATAAGTCGGTCGACATGCAGTAAAGGACGCCACGTGGATGGACACACGTCATGGCAAAGAATCCTGCTGCTGCCATGCCAGCAGGAGGCAGAAGATGAAGGGACTTTTGTGGGTGGCAGGATGCCGAGGAAGATGGTGACAAAGAGTTTTTGTGGGGTGAGAATAATGGGGAAATACAAGCCTGTGCCAAAGAGAATTTCATATGAAAACTCTGAAAAAAAATACCAAAAAACAACTTTTCAATTAAAATCCATGAAAAGTAAACAATTTTTTGAAGATTTTCTTTAAGAAGTTGGGAGAGAGAGAGAGAGAGAGAGAGAGAGAAAGAGATGTAACTCTACTAGGTGTAGCAGCTTTTTTATGAACTAATATTCTCTGTTTCTTTGTTTTTATTACAAAAATATTATATTTTATTATGTGCATTTTTAGGAGCCTTTCAACAATCATTCAGTGAAGGATCTGCAGGTGGATAATGTCTATGGTTAAAAATTCATTTTTAAATTTTTCCCAACATTTTCCATTTTGCCCCAACATCTGATTCAATTTAAGTTTCAAAAGTATAACCTAGAAGTACTCGTGTATCTATGCATCTAATAGATACTTGTGGCACTCTTTTCTTACAAAAATGCTGCCACTGCTCAGCTCTCTCTCGCTCACTGCTTGAATGAATCGCTATTTGGTGATGATTGCAATTAAATACTGCACATAATTCCCCGTCAAATGATATCCCCCTCTGCTGGAAGCGAAAATCAAAGAGAAACCGCGCTTATCGGCAGCCCCAGCTCCGCCGTTAAGCTTCAAACATTATTTAAGCCACTCTGGGAAACAGAGAGAGAGAGAGAGAGAGAGAAAAACAGATGCTCACATAGATAGAAAACACACAGCCACTGCCGACAAGTGTTGGCCGCTTCCGTTTCCGGCTGCTGCTGCTGCTGATGATGATGCTGCTGCTGCTGCTGCCTGCTGCCGGTTCTCTGCCACAGCCATTGCTGCTGCCTCGCTCTCTGTTCTACTGCTGCTGCTGTTATCACTGCAAATCCCTGCACTAAATAACTGTCTGTCAGGCGGCAGTCTGTAGTAAGTACTCCCTGGCCCCAAGGCACCCCCTACACACCCAACTTGTTCTCCAAACAATTCCCAGTCAATTGTGTAAAGAAAACTTTGACAATTTCTAGAAGGGAATATGGCTGCTGCTATTAGA
Organism: Drosophila bifasciata; assembly: GCA_009664405.1. Taxonomy (NCBI): domain Eukaryota; kingdom Metazoa; phylum Arthropoda; class Insecta; order Diptera; family Drosophilidae; genus Drosophila; species Drosophila bifasciata. The sequence goes on from CM019043.1 coordinate 38,740,788, forward strand.
CAGAAAGGAACGGCGAAACGGGAATGAAACTTTGGCTTCAAGGCTTCCGTCTATAAGGAAGATACCCCCCACATCCCCCACAACAACAACAACAACAAGACCATATTTTACATAACTCTGTGAGCAATAAAAATTAATTTTCTTGGCCATTTTGGCAAGTGCTTAATTTGTAGGGACGAGGGACTGAGTGAGAGGAAATCCTCATTGGGTAGGTCGTCATGGAATCGGTGTTCAAATTGCTGACTAAGGGCAAGAAAAGGGGAGGGTGGGTATGTATAGGGGAATGGCCAAAAGGAAGAAATGTTCATGTGGCATGACTCTTGTGTTTAAAGTAAAGTAACTTTTGCATGGAGTTTGCTACATCAAAAGAGAAAGTGTTGACAACATCCCCAATCCCCGCAAAAGGAGTAGGATTGCCACCATATAAAAGTTTATGTAACTTATTGTGGAAGCAGAACTAGTTCAATGAACTACGTTTGAAACTTGACAATCTGCCGAAATTCGGAACATAAATGGAAACTTTTAAGTTTGAATTTGATGTAATTTCAATGAATTTTCTTTTAACTTTTTACTTTTTTACTTTTCAATTTTCCGTATTTTCCTCATCTAGAACTTTTGCTAATGAAAACAACATATAAAAACCTTATGCAGCCTTTCGTTTTATGGGTAATTTGTACAGAGAATCAAAACTCAACGAATTGCTTCGAATTATTTTCTAAATCTCTCTTCCTTCATTAAAGGGCATACAAATATCGTTTAGTTGGCCATTTGTTGTGGGTTCCCTTTGGGGCAGTTATTTCACAGATTTTATCGTTCACCCAAACGACAGAAAACAACACAGCAAAAACAACACAGCAACACATCCAGCAGAGGAATCCAGCAAAAACGCAAATGGCGATGAATGTTTTGCAATAAAACAAAAGTCGAATGAGGACTGACTGCCGCATTGTTGTGGCTGTTTGGTGTTGCTTTTGTTTCTGTTGTAATTGTTGGATGTATGTATGTCTGACCCCCCTGGAATGGGCCATAATATGTAGTACAATGTGGTGCTGTCGGTGGCTGCCTGTTAATTATGTAGTTGACTGTGGAAATTTATTGTTATGCCGGATACTGTAGGGAGATATCACCCATCCCACCCATTAGTCCCATTCGTCCGCTTTCCACTTGAGGCTCATTCAAAGGCCGTTTTGGCAGAGGCGTCTTTCAAGTAAGAACTTCCTCATTTGGGCTGCTGCTAGTTGCAACAAGTGCAACAATTTGTTGTATATTGTAATTTTCGGACACAGTTGGTAGCTGATTAGAACCGCAGCAGGGAGAAACCGGGGAACAGAAAACAAATAGAATCATCAACGCTTTTTGTCGCTCTTGACTTTGACCTCTGTGCAGGTCTATCTATATATTGAAGCTTCCGCTTTAACAGACAGACACCCCCAAAGAGGGGGTGTATATCCCCATGCCTCCACCCCTGACAAATGTCAAGTAAAATGCGACAAGAGGCACGACCTCGACAGAGACAGTCAGCCAGCCAGCCAGCCAGCCAGCCAGCCAGCCAGCCATCCCCCAAGGGTGGGGCCTTGTTAGAAAGGGGGTGTGTAGAGGTGGAGGGTGCCGTCTGGACAGGCATGTGGGTGGGCATTACGTAAATCTCTCTCTTGCTTTTCTCTCTCTCTCTCTGTCCCTGTGCATTTAATGCATACAAATTGCTCTGATTTAAGGCCTGGAAAAATGTTGAACAAATTTAAGCATCAAGAAGGCAAGCGGCACGAGGCACGAGGCAGAGCGAGGCCCTCCTCTGTGTATTTGCTGTGTGCATCATCAACCATAAGTATAATGCGACCGTCCGTGCCACTTGAAAGTGTGTCTGTGCTGAAGAGATGACAGGAGTACTCTCTCATCTCTGTGTATCTTATGGGGTTAATATACATACTATATGTACATATGTACATACGTACATCTTATGGGGCTAATGTAGATACATCTTTTGGCTTATAAAATGTATTCTTGCTTTTGGGCCATAAACAGGGTTAATCTACAGCAGAAAAAGGCTTAAATGAAGGAATCTACCTTATTTAGAAGTAGAGCTTTCACACACACACAGAGCGTGTGGCAGAGCTCACTAATATATATGTACATATACACGCATACTTAACCACAAAATGTGAAAAATGTCAAATGGAAAATGTTTCCATCTGTCAAATGATAGTTCCACAAAAAAATATAAAATGATTAATACATTTTTCCCGCACTTTTCCTGACTGTCAATTTCAGGGCGAGAAAACTTTTCCAATAACCCTAGTGGTTCTGCAGATTCTGTGTGTGTGTGTGGCATAAGTGGCCATCAGTGCACCCCCCCAACCCCTTTTACAATTGCAACAAGCCATTTTAAAAATTTTATATTTTTTTTGCGTTGCGTTGCGTGTGTTTCGGTCGGTACTCCATCGTGCAACGAGTTGTGGCAGCCAGTGGCAAGTGCTGGGAGTTATTTATCTTTCAACACGATGCAGGGGCCAACAGGAGGGGGCAACATCATATTTTATTCAAGGCAAAAGTGTCATGTGCATCCATGAACCCCACTATCCAGGCAGTCAGGCAGGCATTCAGTCAGTCAGTCAGTCAGTCAGCGCCAGTCTTCCACTTGGCCACGCATGAACTCTGACCTGACACGCCTGACTCTCTGACTACTCCCTACCTACCGCCCACCTCTGGCTCCTTGCTCTCATTGGCCGTCCAGCAGCTGGGTGGTAAATGGCTTTTAATTGCCGCCACACAGTCGAGACTCTGCTGGCATCGAGAGGAGCATTTTTCACTCAATAAAAATTCCCCCATCCACGAGAAAACCCCCCCCAAAATAGACGCCAGGGATGTTGAACTTTGACACAAGCGCACAAACAAATTAGAGGGAAGAACAAGAAACGGAGAAAACCGTGGTAGGGGGGGAATATCTAAACAAATCTTTGTTTCAATCAAAGATGCAACACGCTGTGGAAGACACGCTGATGTTTCTTTCCCCTTCCGTTGTTGCCACATAATTAAATCCAAAATTTGAATTCAAACAAAAATTCATTAAACAACTGAGAAAATGTTGTAAATAAATGAGGGGATAATGGAGCAGAAGATGATGATCTTTGATAGAGAGAGAGAGAGAGAGGGAGAGAAAGTGATGCAGTGCCTCGAGCAGTAATGCCTGATAGATAGCTGTCGAAAAACATATCTCCATGTGGATTGAATACTTGAATCGTTGAATTGAATAGATTTAGATACATTTCTATAGATGATAGCGACCGATGAGCACTTCTGCATGATGCGTGATTGCCTTAAAAACATTTCTCTAGAAGATAAACACTTGTAGGGCCAAATCATGTTCAAGTCAAGACTGTTTCTGTATCTAAACTGTGTCTAAACAGTAACTAAACTGTATCTAAACTGTAACTAAACTGTATCTAAACTGTATCTCAACTGTATCTAAACTGTAACTAACTTTTATTTTATGACTTTTTCCTTTCAGGTAATCTTACATATTGACTTGAATCACACATTGGAGTGCCACACGCACACATTCTATATGTATGTATGTATGTATGTATGTCTTGTGGCATGAAATAAGTGCAAGTGCTGACTGCAAAACTTGATGTCCCAATGCCCCAAACAGCAGCAAGTAGATACAGAAACAGAGACCAGAGGAAAATCTCAACAATTGAAGTCTTTAAAGGAGAAAACGGAACAGCGACTGCCTTGACGTCGTCGACTGTTGCAACTATTGTGTGGCAGACACATTGACGTCGCAAAAGGAAAAGAACTAAAGCAAAGGGAGGAGTGGAGAATGGATGGATGGATGGTTGGAGACTCTGTGGCACAGTGGCTATGTTTAGATTCTCCACGGGAAACTGCTGCTGCCGCTGACAGATGGACAGAATCGACAGACAGACAAACGAAGGCACTGACTGACTGAACGCACATTTCTGATGTTGCTGCTGCTGCTGTTGCTGCAGCATGGAAAATTGATAATGAGCTCCAGAAGGGGACGACGACTACAACGACGATGATGCCATATTTGGCAGCAATGTCTGATAGTAGCCAGGGGACCGACTGAAGCTGAATGAGATGAGGCATGAATGAGCGAGCTCTTTCAACAGAAAGGGTGGGGGGGGGACGGCAGATGATGCATGAATGAGCTGAGCTGCTGACCAGCGACTGACTGCAGTTTCTATACGGATAAATGGGATGATGTATGTGTATGTATGTAAGCTATGTATATATTCTGTGGATAGAAGCGTGGAAAGCAATCAAGCGTTGGATAAGATAAAGCCTCCCCAAAAGCCCTGCCTGCCAGCCAGCCTGCCTGCCTGCCAGCCTTCCTGCCTGCCCCAAAAGTTTTAATTATGATTGACATGCGGTTCGCGTCGACATACCCCATACCCCACGCAAACATCAGCCCCGCGCCTGGGACCCTCTGTGGCTCTGTGGTTCTGACTCTGGAATCGATTTCGACACAACTTAATTTCTGGCTGAAGAGGGTTGCTGATTGCCCTTCTCTCTGTCCATGCCCCCTCCTGTGGTTGTGGCAGAGTGCGGCAGAGTGTTGAAACTCATCAGTCAAAAGCAGCAGCAGCAGCCACGCCAGCCGACAATTGCAACGCGAAACCATCCCTCAAATGGAAAAAAAATCTGCCCTCCAGATGGAGGAGGGTTGAAGCGAGAATGGCAGAATACCAGAAACCCCCCTGCTGCCAGACGCACAGATAGATAGATAGATAGATACTAAGGCTAGATAGAGTATCTATCGGATACATTTTGCACAGATACACAGACACAGTAAAATATTAAATTATAGTCACATTAACTGCTCAAACACGCAACATGACAAAAGTCTCCACCGCTTCGCTCCGATTCACGATTCACGTTTGGTGTGGCTTGTGGCATGGCATAAATCTGTGGCACGCAACAAGAAATATGTATTTAAACGATGGGTTAGCCACCGCATGAGATACGGCGTACCCATGGGGTGGTGCTTTTGGCCATGAAATGGAACTGTTTTTTATTTTTCTTATCGATTTCATGCAAATTACGGAGAGCGAGAGTGCACCCCGCAGAACATTTGTATGGGGAAATGATGGAAGCTACAGCCTCAAAATAGATGGAGGAATGGTTAAAGAAAGGTTTCTTTGTTGTAAAAAAGTATTAGCAAATTTAACATAAAAAGAAGAGAGAACAAAATATCCAGAAGGTAAAATAAAGAAAAATTACTTTTTCTTGTCTTATTTCTTTAGAATTTTTATAATAAGTTAAAAGAGTTCTACATATATGCCAAAAATGATTTTTTTTCTTGTCTCCACAATCGCCCTCATTCTGGATGTAAATATGATCTAATTTTTAGGAATTTTTGTTAAATAGGTACATAGATAAATAGTCCCTAAGAAATCAGTACATTATCAAATAAATGTACCCAACTAATGTTCAAATATTTTACATAAGTAAATTTGTTCACTATTTTTATTGATGGTAAGGAATACGTTTCTTGGTTTTTCTCCAAGCAAAGTCCTGCTGCGGTAGTAACTGCTGAGACCGAAAAACCCCCATTAAATATTTATTTTCTACCTTTTATAATCGTTTTGTGTGTGGAAGGAACTGTAACTTTTTTTTAAGTAGAGCTTTCCTTTCCTACCTACCATTTTGCCATATAATTACAGATAAAAAAAGCAGCATAAACTTCACATTAAAGTCAAACATTTCGTCCCCCACCCCCACCAGCATTATCATCGGCATGCAAAACTTTTGGGGCCATAAAAAAAAACCAGCCAACAACAACTTTGGCGAAAAACCTTTTTTGGTGCTGTGCCTGTGGAACTGTGGGTGCTCCTGTTCCCTCCCATTAAAGTTGAGCATTTCCTTGGAGCAGCAGCGTTGAGCGTGACAAACATCACTTATCATTCACACTGTCATCCCCGGCAACATTATGTCAGATTTCTTATTTATTTATATAATGGCCGTAAAGCAGTTGTACTTTTTGCTGTCTGTCTGTCTGTCTGTCCTTCAGCCCATCCATTTATCCATTCCATTTGAATATTAAAGATTATATGCACACACTGTGGGTGGGATAGTCCTGCGCCTGCGGGGGGTTCTGTGCCCAAAAACTACTACCATACACTGAAAGAAAATGAGAGGAGGAAAACAGAAGAGCAGATGGGAAAATAGACGCCTCGTCTGACAAACTTCCGTTCCATTTAAGCCGTTAAACGCACAAACGCATTCATCTTAATTAACGGTAAAAGACAGGAACAGGGGCAGGGAATGGGGTATGGTTTTTGGGTTTTGGGTGTCTGTTTGGGGCAGGTGGTGTGCTGCTCTCTCTCTCTCTCTCGCGCGCAGTGTATGTTCGCGGCGACGGGTTAACCGGGGGGTAAACAGCTCAAAAAGTTTGTCGACGCCAAACGAAGCGACGTTGATGTCGCATGCAAAAAAAAAAGAAGAGAAGAGAAACAACAACAAAACAAGACGAACCACTCCCGCACGCACACAAAAAGTTGTGCAGGACCCAACCTAACCACCCCCCTAACACTAGAAAACGCGAAAGCTCGCCGCCGATGGCGGCCCCATCTCCGGCAATGGAGGAGAGGAATGAATGATTGCCGCGCCGCGCGCACTCTTTGTTCATGTTTTTGCTTGAAATATTTTTGGCTGTGAATGTGGATTGGTGAGTGGACAACGAACCGTAGCCCAGACAGGGGTTCCCGTTCCCATGTCCGTTCCCCGGAAGTCGCCGCAAGAACGGAAGTGAGGCAAAGCGGAAGCTCGCTCATACGCCATGTTGGACGGTCGCGACCGGCCCAACATTTGAAAATTGAATAAAGCGCAAGTTTTCGCGTGCCAAAAATGTTGTGTTTCCCTCTTTCTTGACGCTCCCCTTTTTCTTGGTTCATTTTTGTTATGTGCTTCTTATCCATTTTTCATTACCAGAAACCGGCACTAGGAAATTACTTGAGAAAACCCGCCATCGGCGGCCAAACGACAGGCAGCCAACGACGACTTTTGCGCAGATACTTTGGGCAGCGATAAAAAGGTCGCGGCACAGGCCAAGCAGGGTTCAGCGGATGTGGAATGGGGGGGGCCGTACAACTCAATAAGCCAAGTTAACAACAGTCCATCGACTCTGTCTGTGTGTCTGTGTGCCTACCCTTGTATCTGTTACTGTTACTGTATTTGGGTGTGTGTGTGTGTGTGTGGTGGAACCCCTGACAGTTACCTAATAGCAAAAACATAGAATAAACCATTAAGTTTTTGGACCTAAAAGACCTAACGGAACACAAACGAAAAGTTTAATTTCTCATATGCGAAATGCGATCGATAAATTGCCGCTAAAAGATAAATTACCTACCGTTGCTAGAGCTCTCTCTCTCTCTCTCTCTCTCTGGCTGGTCACCGCAGTTGGCTAATAGCTATGCTGATTCCATTAATTTGCCAAATGACAGGAGTACCCCGTATCTCCAAAAAAAAAGAAACAGGCAGGAGGAGGAGTATTGCAGGATGTGAATGAGCCAGTCCATAGCTAAAATGTGACCCAACCCGTGGCCCCCCCTACAGCTTCACTTTGACACTAATTAATTAAGTTTTATTCCCGTTTTCGGTCTGTGATTTTCCCCGGTTTTTTGTGAAGCAAATCAGAGAAAATTGTAGCTTAAAGAACGAAACAATTCGGAAATTCCCCCGTCGAGCAGCAGACACCCAAGGGAATAGTTTATCATTTCTACGGATTTTTTGTGTTCGAAACATAAATCGAAAGGCGATAAAATATATCAATCAAGAAAATAACACAAATCCCAGCGGAACAAGAGGAATATTTATATATATATGTATGTATATATGTACATATATATTTACATATGTGAGAGATTGGCTATTGCTTTGTTTTTATTTCATTTTTGATTGTATTTCGTTTGATTGTATTGCGTCTGAATTTTTATATCTTAATCTTGATCCTTCGCTCACGCAATCTCTCTCGCTGTTTGTCTCAATCCATCCTTTGTTACTACAACTTCCGCTCTTAGGGCGCTCAATCTCGTGTTGGAGGTGTTACTGTACTTTGTTTTTGTTGCTAAACATTCTAAACTAACGCAAAAAAATACACTTTATTCCATAAATCTCCGACATAATACTCTTTAATATCTTAGGCTACGCATGGATAACCAAGTGTCACCGCAAAAAGAGAGAGAGAGAGAGAGAGAGCTCCATTAGACATGTCTCTTCACACTATAAATAAATATTAATTAAAGCCCCAGTGGTGCGAAAAAGGAGGTGGAGTAGATGACACACATAAATCTGTTGAGAAATGTCCAATCCACAAATATTTCTCATCTTTTAAGTGAAATATTCTTTTCTTTTTGTGATTTATTAAACAAATATTTGAGCAATAAAATTGATGAAAAATACCACAGAACCAGAAAGGGGGAGCAAACAGCAAAATTGTTGTAATAAATTGTTGCTAAAAAAATATAAATATTTGGCCAGAACTACATATATGTATATCGGAATATTTTACGTATCTATGAGATGCGTACTATACATACATATGTATATCATGCCTCAACGGAAACATTTTGGCAGCTTTACAACATTAAAAAATATATACAGCAGAAAATGAGAAATATATATGTACATATATATATTTGAAATGTTTTTGGCCCGTTGCTCGGCCTTTTTTATGTTTTTTGTTTTTTTTTGGCGCTTTGCTAAATTTAGCGAGCAAATATTTGTGGCCCAAAGAGAAAGAGTAGCGCGATGCCCTCACCAATGCTGCGGCTGCTTATGCAATGCATCCTCCTCCTCTCAGAGAAGTGTGGGGCAATATATTTTTGGGGCTGCCCTAGCAATTTAATTGCCTGTTAAGGAGGGTGTGGGGTGGAAGTGGCTACCACCAAGAGTCAAAGACCCTGTGACCGAATGCCCAGCAGACTCAGACTCTGGCAATCGAATAAGAAATATCAAATGAGAAAACTCAGACAACTTGGCAACACACTCTCATCGTGTGGAACTGCTTCATTGCGTTCAATTAGATGCCCCAGACACGACACTCGGAATCAGCAACATCAAAATGTACTATACTATATGTACGATATTTTATGAGCAATTTAAACATGAAAATCTTGATAAATCGAAAGAAATTTATATTCAATTGAATCAAAGCCAAAAGTATCCCAATATTTCCATTAAGAGTTCTTAAATATTATTCATTTAAGAATTTGAAGGGTCTGGAGGGTCTTGCCTCAATTAGAGTGGATCGTCAAACTATAGAAAATCTCTTAAAATCAGAAATTACCAATGGAACTGTCACAGTTCCTTCATTATTCATTTTCAAACAAAAAAAATGCATTAAAAATGAAATATTTCCCATGAGAGTCCTTCCTTGTTTCCTGTTCGACTCGTAAAATGCATTTAAAAGACAGGCTAGCGCGGGTATAAATTGCATAAAAAACAAGCCCAACCCACAAGGCAGATGGCGTTTCGTTTTTTTGTTGTTATTTGTAGTTGCCAAATTAAAGTGGCATAGACTTGCAGCACAGACTGTCGCCGGGCCGTCATTGTCGCTCCTCTCTTCGACTGCTGCCAACTGCCTTCGCTGTCTGCTGATGAGTCAGACAGCAGTACCCATCCCACCCCACTCATACCCACTAGATCCAATCTCATACCCCCAAAATGCTAGTCTCTATCCTCTTGCCACCATTCTAGTGGCAGCCGCCCGTCTAGTCTGTTTCTGTCTCTGTTTCAGTCAGCAGTCAGCAGTTTGCATTTTAATTTTCATTTGTGCATTTGACTGTGAAAATCGTTTTTCTATATGCCCCCCTATACACAAAAAAAAAAGAAAAAACCAAAGAGTGAGTCTATTTAAGTGACTCGACAATGAGATACCCCTTATACATTATATCTTCCTTTGGGTTATTTTAGATGAAATATTTTACCATTTTCATACAATTTATTTAGCAAAGATTAGGATTATATTAGCTTCAAATATACTTACAGGGTACCAAAGGAAGCACAAAATACAATTGCCGTTTTCCTTGGCTTTTTCTCACTTTTTCTTTGTTTTTGTTTGGGACCTCCTCGTTTTTCCATGGCCTTTTCTTTCAAGAGGTTTTTTGTGGCAATGCATTTCGAGTGCGTTTTAGTTTTGCATTAAACTTTGTTATTGGTCTTGTTTGTTCATGCTTTCTCGCTGCACGTGCTTTGATGATGATGATGCAACTGAGATGCCTGCGAGACACGCTGCCAGAATTGATTATTCAGATACATATACAAGCATACATGTATGTATTAGCTGCACAACTGTTTGACTGCTCAAATTGGCAACAGTCTAAAGGCAATTGCCAATTGACTTGACTGCTGCTGTGCTAATTGTTAAGCCAACACGCAACAAATACAGTAGGATGGGGGTGGGGGAGGTGGAGTAAAAGTCAAAGCAAAAGCCAAACGAACCCAACGATAAATGCATAGAAAAATAGACCCAAATTTTTCCCCAGTAAAATGCACAAACAAGTGCAGCAGCAGCAGCAGCAGCAACAAAATAAAAAGCAAAGGGGGAAAATTACATAAGCGAATCAACAGTCAATATGGGGAGGGGGGATATTTGAAAAGGCTGACTTTCAGTACAGTGGAAACTGCCTAAAGATCTTTACAGACTACAAATTACCAGCAAAATATATTCCCAATACAATTACCCTTAAGGGAAAATATTCAAAATGTGTCTGTCCAGAGAGCTCTTTCCTTATCCCCTTGTTGCTTTGCTTTCTTTTTTTTTTAAGTTGCACACTCAAGTGGCTTATCACACACTCCTTCAACATTCACCCACTGAGTTTTCCTAGAATTTTGATGTTTATTCTTCCACAATGGCCCATCGTTCACTCCATTCGGTCAACAGACACTTTTCAAGTTCATTGCCATTTCTGTTTGTTGATTAAGCGAATAATAATGATAAGATTGTGGTGTGAGCCATCAGTTGGTGATATAATCAAAGCGTTTGTGTTTTTGTATGTCCAACGGACCGGAGGACAGACTGTACCTGTGCAAATTGCAGAGGCGAGTGGCGTACAAGCGATTCTCTGCACCAGACAATGCGACGACAGTGTGTCAAACAGCAGGCAACAAAAACACAATGACGTGGCAGCAGCAGCAACAACATACGATTGGGGCAGCAACTAACTGCCATTGCAGCCAGTTATTGTCACTGTCTCCGCCAGTCCCTGAGCCGTTGCACGCTCCAGTAGTGACATCATCATCATCACCATTGCCACTCGCTCGGGCCAAAAAGCAATTAAATCTAATGCGTCTGCCAGATTTTTTCTCTCGTCGTTGTAGCAGCAGCAGCAGCAGTCTGCCAGTATCCCAGTCCGGCGTATTCATGTCACTGGCTTTTAAGCAATTTAATGACTAGACACATTTGTTGGCCATTTCCATATGTGTTTGTGTGTGTGTTTGGCATTTGATTGATGCATTTTTACGACATTGCCCCTCCTCCTACGAGTGAGTGTGGGTGGCAATGTGCTCGTAATTGTTTTTAAATAGCCCCAAAATATAGCGCCCGAGGCCCCAAACTGCAATAGAGAAAGTGTCTACTCCTCCTCCTCCTGCATTCCGGCTGGCGGTTTCATTCATTAACTTATTTATATTTATGTATTTTCTGCGGCTTAGACCCCCACAGACACTCCCCTTTCGGGGGCTGGCTGGCAGCTGAGTAAACTTTTCACCCGGGTCGCGGGCCATGGCGTTTAACACTTAATTAATGCATATTTAACCGTCGGGCAATTTTAAAGCTGGCTAATTACAAGACTCTTTCGCCCCCGAGGGCGTTGCTTCGATTGGCTTCGAGGGGGAGACGCAGAGTTTGGGGTGTCTCAGTGTTAATTTAAATAAACGGCATTTTTTTGTTTTTGTGCCCCGCAACACGCAAGCTTAACCCCCGCTACCGATGTTAACAGTAACAAAAAAATCATTGCCTAGAGGCACAGACAGCGGGGGCTCTGCCGTAACTCTAAAGTGACACGGGAGGACTTTCTGTCCTCAAAAATAACAACAAGAAAAAAAGCGCTGTAAAATATACAAAATTATCACTTTATTATACATAATTATTATAATGGTTGGGCACCCGTTTTTTTTGCCTTATCAGCGGTATTTTTCTTTGCTGTCTTGTCTGTGTTGCGAGGTACGAGGTGGTACTTGTGTTTCCGTCACAATCTTTTGCTGAAATGCCATAATTTTTGCCAATTTATGGACAAGACAGAAGAAAAACCCTTTGTTTTTGTGTATAATATATACATATGGATGTATTGTGTATTCGGAATGAAAGAAACAATTACCACATGTGAAAGATTGATGACTGTCTGAGTGGGTTACAACGTTTAAATATTATTCTATATAGAGGTTATTTTTTAATGAAGTTTGAAGCAACTAATTGATGGATTTCTTGGGTTTCTTTTGGGGGTAATTTTTTCATTCAGTTTAAAGCTTTCTTTTGCTACTTTTGTGAATCTTTTTTTTTCGGTTCATTTCCATACTAAGACTAAGATCTTCCATTCCACTTCACCATTTAGCCGTTGGCCTAATTAAGCTAATGAAAAGCATATAAATATGAGTGTCTAATGAAGTTAAGCCAACTAATTGATTGATTTTGAGGTTTCTCAGGCTTTTAGGAAACTGATTTTCATTTTATTTTATCATTCAGAATGTCTACAAAAATGAAGCTTTCTCACACACACACACACACACACGCTTTCAAGGCACCTTCGTTCCCAATTAAGTTTAATTTTAGTTAATTAAAATTATCGATGATGCTTGCGGTGCCGCCACTGTGCCCTCCCCCCCTTGGGCAAATTATGAACAGCAATTATTTAATTATTTTTTTTTTGTTGGAATCTATGATGTCATATGGTCGCCAGCCTCCCCACAAATCACTGACTATCTTTTATTATATCTGGGGAATATGTATCTGAGGTAGGGTGTGTGTGTGTGTGTGTGTGCATACTTATAAGGACAACACATGTACAATATACATATGTATGTATGTATGACACATGGGGCAATGTCTCGGTTTCTTTTTCCAGACAATTTCGTGACAATTTATTGGACAGATCAATGACAACGAATATGGCAAAATGCAATTGGCGATTGGCCCGCAAAATGCATTTGGCATCAGATTGGAGCCAAAAAAAACTACTTTCGGGTTGCTATATCCTCTCTCTCTCTCTCTCGCTTCTTTGACAAGCGCTGAATACAAAAAAAAACAACAACAACACACAAAACAAACACAAAAAATCACAACAAAACGTTAATGTCAATGGTTTTTGTTATTTGATTTTGCCGTTTGCTTTTGTTGTTGTTTTTGGCTAATTCAGAGATTGCAAAATTGAGAAATTGACAATCCAAGTTTTTTTGTGTTTTGTTTGTGTTTTTTATTTTGTTGGGATTTAGATTTTGACTTTGTTTGGCCGCTGACCAAAATGGTCATAATGGACAAAATGTCAAATGCAAGTCAGGCTTCAAGTATACTGAAAGAAATAAATGGTTGGAATGGGATTGAATGAAATTTCATTGAATTGTATTATTTTGGATATCTTTAATACTTGCTCTTATACTATGTCTTATACTGACTCTTCTATTCAATATCTCAATAATGCAACCACAAAACAGTGAAGCATTTCAACCCGTTCAAAATTTGTGTGAAAAAATTCACCAACTCAAAAGTATTCATTCACAAAATTCACCATTTAAACGAACAAACTAAACTGGTATTTCATTTAAATCAATTAAAAAGTATATATGTAGATTCAACTGTATTCTATGCAAATGTATCTCTTAGATACAATAATGAATGTGGCCCATTTCAGAATTAATTCTTCTTTGATTCCCAAAACATGTTTAGGTAGCAACGAGAGACAAAACAAAAACACACAAAACTTTGGCTTTTATATGCAAAAATATCTATGAAATAAATCGCAATCAGCCTTTTGGGTTTTGATTTCTAGTCAGTCGTTCTAGTCGTTTCATCTTTTCGCTCGAGACAATTTATGGCCTGTGACCAAGACCAAGACTGTGTATCTGTATCTGTCTCTGTCTCTCTCTCTCTCTCTATGTATCTTGTGGGTTGTGATCGTCATCCTTTTAAAGCTGCTTATGCGAATGGTGGGGAACACCACCACCATGCCACCACGCCTCACTACAAGCAACAGGCGCACAGAGCAACCACTCGACGACAACTTAATTTGCACCGCTCTTCTTGGCTCTTCTTTTGGCTCTTCTTTTGGCTCTTCTCTTGGCGGCTCTTGGCTCTTGGCATAGCTCATATTACACGCACCGTCTGCCGTTGTTATGTCGCCGTTTTGTTTTTGTTGGGTTTGCCGTTTGCCTGTGTCTTTGCCGTTTGCCAACAGGGTCTCTTCTCTCCTCTCCCTGATGTCGAACTCATGCACAATTAGTCACTTGCAAGTCAATTAAGTTCCCAGCGCGCCAACCACAACAAACGCCGGGTCTCCCCTTCCCCCCCCCTACCCCAGCCCCAGCCCCATCGTAAACCGTTTGGGTGATGATGAGAGGGAGGGACACAAACACACACACATCTCGCATTCACACTCACACTCACTCTTGGATACCTGTGGCACCAGCGCTGGGACTGGGACTGGTGTGGGGACTAGGGACAGGCAGGCACAGGCACAGGCACTCGGGAATACCCATAGCCAACCTCTGACGCTGGGGCTTCACTCATTTGCAGTAAAAAGCAATGACAATGTCGGCGACAACGACAACGACATTGCGACAAGAGAAAATTAAAGACAAAACGTCAGAGACACGACCATAGACACGAAAACCGAAGGAGTCGAGGGTGAGAGAGAGAGAGAGAAAGAGAGGGCGAGCGAGAGAGAAGGCTAAAAGTAAAACAAAAACCATATTATTAACGCCTCATTAAACTTTTAACGATTTGAAATTACAGACTTTGGTGGCGGGTTGCAGCTAATGAATACAAATTAGCCGCAAAATGGAAGAGTGTGTGTGTGTGTGTGTGTGTATGTATGTGTTTGTGCGGATTGAGTGTCGAAGATTGAGATACAATTGAGGATTGAAGGGGGAGACTACGAGCTCATAGAAGTTGGAGTTACGACATACGGGATATAGCATTTATAAGGTGTTACATCTTGAGGAAAATATGTAATTATTAGACTTTATATTGAAAGAATGTGAAGATCATAAAGAAAGGTTAAGAATATCAGTGCTACTCCCTGATTAAGGTATGTTTAAACGTTTAAGGAATTCGAATTTCAATAAACTATAGTATGTTATCAGATCTTAAGAATGCAAACAGTGGCATATACATACATACATACTTGAGAATTTCCAACAGTAATTGACATTTGCAATACTGCCACACTGCCAACACTGGTCAATAAATTCCTCCCCCTCTTGAGTTTATTAATCAGCTTACACATTCGTTAGAGTAGTTTTTGTTGTTTATTTGCTTAATCTTTTAATTCGCTTTTCCCCCCTCATACACTTGTTAGATGCAAATGAGTTTCGGACACGACAACGCCAAAGCGAGAGACAGGTCAGGGCGATTGGCTCTGATATATCACGACTTTGACTTTCCGAGGCGAAACGTTCGATCCAAAAAGCTGCTCACCAAATGAATATTCAAATGTACGAATGAGAATCCAAATACGAATACGAGTAGTTTTTGGTTTTTTATTTTCTATTTTAGTCGGCAAAATACATTTATTCATTTGAAATATTTGACATTCTTCTTTGGTTGTCCGTTGGCTGGGCCGCTGGCCCGTGGTCTTTTATTGTTATTGTTCTTGTCCTGCTGTTCGCATGGCAAATTAAATATATAATTAACAAATAAATTGCTTCCGTTGACGTTTATGATGTGCCAGAATTCTCAAAAGAAAAAACCAAAAACTAAAGTCCAAATTGAATGGAACCTCTTTTCCTTCCCAAAAAAAAAATATATTTTTTACACGTTCCGTGGATGTTATTTATTGTTTTCACTCAGCGAAAAATCTCCACAAATCTCTGCGTTTTATGGTTCATAAAATTCTATGGAAAATACAACAAATACATAAATATTTATGAAATATTGATTCAAATTAAAGACTAAACCATAAAGTGCGAGCGCTTTGCCATAAATTGTACAAAATATTCGAATATGTATTATGGAATAAACCTGTTTCTTAAATAGAACGATAAACAAACCAATCAAAAACTAGAAAAATAATATTTTTAAACATTGAAAATATAAAGTTTTGCCACAAACCATAATTGAATATTAGAAAAATGTGTTGGAAAATCTTACCTAGAAAATGTTTATTTAATCGTCTGAATAATTGAAAGTCCACCGAATTGTATTTAAAAATTCTAAAATATTTATTTATTTTATTTATTTAATTTTATTTAATTTTTGATTTTTGTTGATTTTTCTCGATTTTTGATTCAATTTGATTCAAATTCACAATCGATTTTTGTGGCACAATTTGTGCTGCCGCACAATTTCTGTGTCCTCTGATTTCTCTGTTTTTCTGTTTCAATTCTATGACCACTTTTTGTGGCAATTTTCAATAACGGACATAATTTTTCTAAAAAGAAAAATAAATGATACGAGTCTCTCGCACGCTTGACGGCGGCCTCTTTTTTTTTCTGTTTCTGTTCGGTTCTGCCCTTCTTCTGCATGTTGTTGTCGGACGATTTAATATCAAAGAGTTTGCCGCCACAGTGCAAAAATATACATATAGAAATCGTATATAGTATTTAGGTATATTTATGTATGGGTGTGTGTGTGTGTGTGTGGGCACGCCCCCTCTCTGGCATGTCTGTCTTCCGCTTTGTTTTTGGCAGAATACAAAAGTTAAATTGTTCGAAACATGCACAAATTGTGGAATGTTTTTATTAGGTTTCCGATTGTTGTATACACTACACGAAGAGAGGGTATCAATAGAAGAAGTATTTAAAATTATTTAATATGTAAATTTAAAGTTTAAAAGCGGATTAAAATTTAAAGGAATCTGTTTGAGAATCACAGCAAACTGTTGTAAAATTTTGCAGTTTTTCTTAATTTGAAAATCAGTTTTTTATGTGTATTACTTTAAGTTCACACTCAAAATAAATAATTTTAAATGAGCTCAAAGGGACAAACATTTCGAAAAGAATTTATATGAACGAAAGGATCAATATTAAAGATAAGCTAAAACGAAACTATCAATATGAAAGATAAGGCACACCCACTGGGTGAAATTTTTATATTAGAAATTTTTTATTCCTCATTGTATATTCGTTCAGTCGACAGAATGTCGGTATTTTCAAGCACAATTGCAGGTAAAATGATTCATTAATTCATTTCTTTATGTGCATTGCATTCTAGACATTCACAAACATTGAATAAAACTAAAATTTGTACGAATTCAAGCGCAGATAATATATAAATTATATATATTTAAGGCTGAATATCTAACGCGAACCTTTGTAAGAAACGAACAAAATTTGCAATGCAGAAAGCACTGCCGTAGTAGTAGTAAAAAAAACTTTGAAAAAAAAAAAAAAAAAAACCCTAAAATATATTAAACAATAGAAATTGTCAAAATGCGATAAAAACCCGTCAAATTATGCAAGCCTCACGCGATAAGCCGAATCTTCGAAATTGGTGTCTCCTCTGGAGAGATCTGGAGACTCTGCCATTTGGGGATGTACAGACATACAGTATGTATCTGTATCTGTATCTGGCATGTGTGGGCGAGTGTTGTATCCACCATTACCATTAAGACGCGACAAGAGTGAGACAATCTCGCAACTGGTTTTATGGGTATATATATTCTGGTTTTTTTTGTTTGCTTTTTTTTTTTTGGGACATTTTGTTGAAAATAGATTTCATTTTTATTGAAATTATGACATTCATCTTAATTTCGCGCTATCGCATAACTTATTGATTTTTATTCATTTCTCTCTCTCTGTCTTTTATATTTTTTCTTTGCAGGTGTGTATTGTACCATGTTAACCGCAGTAACAGCATCGAACCGAACAGGAATGAACAGGTTTCTGGTGGTGGCCCATTCAAAATGAGAATAAAAGATGTATCTGAACTATGTAGTATCTACGCGTCGCATCGTTAGTGCCAAAGACAATTTGCTGACTGGAGCAACTCATTAAAATGCTGCAAAGCGTTGCACAAGTGAACTTGACAGCTAACGAAGGTCCTCTAGGCTGCAAGTCGGAGAGTCCTGCTACAGATTTCCGTACTCTACCCAGCCACCCAGCTGCCCCATTTCATGAATGGAATGGCCCCACAAAGTTGCTGAAGTAAACTCAAGTATTGCGAAGAACAGTGGTTTTGCTCAGGTTTGAAATGAAAAAGAGACTTGAATAGAATGCTGGAAATGAAGTTGGAGTATCTGTATCTGGTTTAGAGTATCTTTAAGTAACTATAGGGAAAATTAGGAAACAATAACAAACAAAGAAAATAAAGTAAATTGAGCATAATTATTATTTCTACAATATCTAATAAGCTAATATTGATTATATTTAAAGATGCAATACAAAAAATACAATCTCTCCCTTGTTATATTTGAAGTTCCATTTAATAGATAGCCAACAATTTTCACACCATTGCCACCACTGGATGCAGTGCTGTAAACTCTAAAGTAATTTAAATTATCCTTAAACCAGGCAGCCGCCTCCTCTCTCCCCCAAAAACAACAACCACATATGTAGTATGTATAATCTAAGAGGAGAGATGCTGTCGCCATGCCTCATTGCAGCAGCTGCCACAATGTGGAATTCCTTTGGGCTGCAATGCTCTTCTATGTATGGATGTACATATCTTCCACTCGTTTTGTAATTCAATTAATGGGAAACAAAACTGCAAGTGTATCATTAATTTTGAGGCAAGCGAAGGCAAGGCCTCCTTTGTGGCATATGCATATGCATATCCCATGGATACAGATAGATATATGTGTAGATATCATGCACATGCCACTGGAAGCTGTCATTAATCTTTCGACAGCTCTCACAGCGCCTGCGGGGCACGGCTATGGCTTTTTGGTACTATGTACTATCTGGTGAAAATCATTTTCAATGGCAAGGCTTTGTGCTGGTTTTAGCTGCTGCTGTCTAATGGATCGCGTGCAGTTTGGTTCCACATGTTCCAGGCATCGTATATCATATTTATGCCAAAACTATTTCTATATAAACATTTCATATAACATACATATATTGTAATAGACGGAATAGACAGAAGGAGGCTTGGCTCTGCCAGATGTAGAATTATGTCATTTGATTAATGTTTCCACATGTCAAGATGGCTTATAGAAGTGTTAAACATTGCAGCAGCAGCAGCAGCCACTGCGGAATCAATCCTAGTCTGAATGTTGTGGGTGTTTTTTGCATCCCCCCCTCACACCTCTGATTAGCATAGGAATTCAAACGGAATGACCACTAACCCCCTCCCACTCTTTCGATTGAATTTCAATCACAATTTATTCATTGCATTCATCCGCCAAAAGCCAATATGCCACCCACCAAGCCAAGCCAAGTCGCCTCTACTCTACTCTACTCAACTCTACTCGGAAAGTGTGGCAATTGAATACAAAATTTGAATAAATGCATAAGCAAATTACTTGCAAACGGGAAACAACAACAACAACAGCAACAGCTACAGCAAAACAGCAAAGAAAAAGAAAAATCTGTAACAGAAGTGTTGAGATCGCACTAATTACATGTCAACGCAAAAGACAGAGAGACCGACAAAGAGAAAGAGAGAGAGAGAGACACACGTTGCCCCAGAGGCAAGAACGGCAACAGCCATAGAGCCATAGAGCCGCAGAGGCAACGCCAACACCTTGGTGCATAAATTTATGAACAAACGACGCATGTCATGGAAAGTGAAAAGCCAGCAAGCCAGCCAGCCCCCTCCTCCCCCTTTTAACACCCCTATCTCTCTCTCCCCCCCCCCCCCCTCCTCTCTCTGTTGCATGCTATGCGACTATGTATGGAAATATGTGTATGTGGCATGTGGAGCGACGGCAGCCAGTGACTCAAATAGTGTCAAATATGAAATTTATGTGGGCAAATGAGCGACAGACGGTAGACACAGACGACAGAAGGAAAGAGTGAGTTGTGGTGTGGCAGGGTGGTAGGGGGTAGGGTAGACACTTGTGCGTGCGCAGGCGCAGCCCCCACACATACAGGAAGAATGGTAGAAAGAAGAGATTAACTTTAGTGTTTTGATTAGCCAAGAACTTCGATTCATCGATTCTAGTTTGAGGATATTTTCGGGAGACTTTTCCTATAAATCCTACAGAAAGTGCTCATCCTTTGGAGAAAGATGCTCATGAATTCATGTATCTTCCCCTTGTACAAACTTCCCATTAAGTGTATAGGCTTTGCATGTAATTCGTTGCACTGCCTCCAGGCGGTGCATGCCACGCAGCAGCAAGCCAGACACTAAGCCAGGCTTAATTTCAATGCACTTTGCCAATTATCGGAATGGCGGCATATAATTTTCAATTTAATAGCTTCATCATGGCGATTCGCGAGCCAGTTTTCCTTTGCGGCCCACAGCGGACGAGACTGTCTGTGGACTATCCCCTGGAGCCAGTCCCCATTCCCCCCTCTCTGGTAAACTAAAGTGCAAACTGCTGTTGAGCAAAGCTGTTGACAATATTTTTGTCTTGTATTGGGTTTGTTTTTTTTGTTAATGTATTTTTATTATATATATGTGTAACTACTCTTTTGAGGCAGTGTGTAACGCCTCTCCTTCGCACCTCATTAGAGATACGCGAGCGACGACTGGCTGCAACTGCAAAACGACAACCGACAACCGACAGTTGCAACATGTGTGCTGTGTGTTTTTCTTTTGGGGCGTGGGCCGATCCGGCGGCTATGCCACACAACAAATTTGTTGTGTGTGCGAGCTTATTGATTTCGAATCAAAAAAGGGGGGGGCTGGGGACTCCTGCCTGCCCCAGAGGCAAAGACTCAATGACAGCCAGACTCTGCGGCATAGATTCATGTGTGTGTGTGTGTGTGTGTGTGTGCTGCATTATGCATTCAGGGGTAGAGCTCGCTCGCTCTCTCTCTGTCTTCTCCTTTGTCTCCCCTCCCCAAGAGTGGAGGTTCACATAAATTTGTAATTACGTATACGCCATGTAGGTGCCTTAAGTATTTTTTGTGTTGCTTTATTGTTGTTGTTTTCTGATGGTTTTTGTTGCTTTTGGTATCTGGTTACTGTCTGCTGTTGTCTTCAATTAAGCAGCCAGCACTTCCTTATAAAGTTTTTGTTCGTTGCCAATTTTGGGCCCATAATTTATGCGTTTTTTTTGTGTGCATCAGAGTTCTCCCTTGGGGAAAAGAGAGCCGAGCTACCCAGCTACAGTTACAGATACAGATACAGATACTTTTTGAAATTACAAAGTGAAAGTTGCCACAGTTTGTAGCAGCAGCAGGTTTCCAGGCATAATTAGAGGGGGAGGTCGTACTTCTTTTTTTTCCATTGCTATTAAAATCGCATTAAAGGGACTGAGACACATTTCCCACGATTTCCCATTGATTAACTCTGCGGCCAACTGAACTGAATACTCGAGCGGAATACGCGACTGAATTATGCTCCAATGTACAGGCATAATATTTCTCTATATTTATGGACTGCCACGGATGTCAAGTCATTAATCAAAGTACCCTTGAACCGTGCCATGGCTTGGCATATGTAGTTGTTTTTGGTGAGACCTTGTCACATGTTAAATATAGAACAGAACGGACAAAAAACTATTCGTACAAGCGGACAAGCGAACATTTGAAACGTATTCGTAATTGACAGGCAGTCGAGGGGGGGGGTGGAACAGCTAAAGTGTGTGGGCGGTTGTTGTTGCATTGCTCAATGCTCCATTGAATGCTCTCGAATACTCTTCATTATCCACAACGAAAAGAGAGAGAGAGAGAGAGATACCACAGTGGCACACAAAAGTCGACAAACGATAAACATTTAATAAACATAAACAGGCAAATACTACAGCAAATGAATGTCTGTGTGTGCGTGACACTCATTGAATGAATATGCAACGACACGATTGTCTATCTGTCTGTCTGTCAGCCTGCTTGACAGACAGAGCCATTGACTGACTGACTGACTGACTGACTGACTGACTGAGTGCCATATGCACGGACTGACTGACGCATGTATGTACCCCACATGGGACGTGTGCTACATATTTCCACAAATATTTCAACGACAAACAATATGGAGAGAGGCAAAAATATTTGCATTCATAAAAAGAAAACCATAAAACAGAACTGAACATAAATATGGCAAAAAACAAAAATAAAAATGCATTTCTGCATTAAAAATGCTCTTAAATTAAATGAATGGACGAGGCTGAAAAACAGAGACGGGGAGGGAGTGCACAAATAATGGAATTGTTTAAGCGAAAAGTTTTCACTTTACAGCAAAGTTTATGGAGACTGAGAGAGAGAAAGGTAAAAAATGGAGATATCTTTAGGAAAAATTATGATAGGCAGGTTGGATTATATACATACATCAAGCTATATAAATTAATTTAAATTCATACAAGAGATTTTTCTACTGATTGTACTTTAATATCTTTCGTACTTATCAAGTACATATCTTGTACATATCTGCCTAGTAGAATATGTACATATATATATATAGTATGTATATGTAACCAAACAATCTGTTGGCTAGGAATTTTAATGATCTGTTAATCATTATTCCACTTACGACTACGTACAGCCTTCACTTTTCTCTGTCTATCTGTCTGTTTCTGTTTGCCATATGCATTTCTCATGGATATATAACATGTAAATACTTGATATCTATTCATCTAACGATTCATTTGTCTGTAAGTTGAATCTGTCAAAACAATCCATCAACTTTTTTGTTCCTATCTTTCGTGTCGATCGTGTGATAGTGTCTTGCAAATATCTTAAGAATGCATTGTATCTGGCAGACAGACAGATCTGATGCTCTCTTTCTCTTGTTTGCCCTGGTTATGGTACACACAAGTATTATAGGATCCATTGATAATAAAGGTCTGAGGATTTCCCCTTTCTAAAAGCTTCGTTTCACTTTTTGTTGTTTGAACAGACAACTTCTAGACTTTCCTGTTCATCCTTAAAAATACACATTACAATACGCATTCGTTAGTTATTTATCATTTATTTGATGCACAAACCCCCATGGATGTACGAGTATTTTCATCCTAAAAATGGCTGACTGCTTAAGCATTCAAATTCCCCCAAGCACTCGCCTCGCATTAGCCTGCCTCCGCCTCTGCCTCTGCCTGCCACACCCCGGAAAAAACCTTCTAAACTTTTGGCTTGAATTGAACCAATTTTCTCTGCCTTTCCTGCCATCCCACAATGCAGATCCCACAATGTAGAGAGAGAGAGAGAGAGAGAGTCTTCCTTCCATGCATTATTCATTCCATTGTACTTTGGATGCCATGCATATAAAGTAAGGGGAGGAGGGAGAGCGAAAAAAAAGTTCCTTGAATTTAGTTCGCGATTTTTTAAGTCAAGAATATTCTGCTGTATTTCCATGAATGAATGAATGAATGGCATATGAGTGAGGATGTACTAAAACGAGCACGAGTACGAGTACGAGTATGTTTGTGTAATTGTTTCCTTGAAATTAAACAGATCTAGAAATATACATGAGTATATTCCCCTCTATTCCCAAAAGAATCAAAGAAACAATGACGTCAAAGCATAGCCTCCTCTCCTACCCTCCTTTTCCCGCTTGACTTGAGTGATAAATAAACAAATAAAAAAACGCGTGAATTATCAAAAAAGATAAATGAAACAAAACAAATCGCAGAGATGCAGAAACGAGGCGAGAAAATTCTCGTTTCGTAGTACGTAGGCATTGTACATACATATGGGGGGGGAAATGGGAAAATCATTGTGGAAATACTTGGCAAATTTTCTACGCCCCAAAGCGAACTACGTGAGCAGCAATGCGAATGAGAATGTGAACCAGAACCAGAGGAATCTGAGGGGTCCCAAGAAGTGTTGGCTTGAGCAAATGAGTAAGTGAAACAATGATTGAATGAATGATTGAGTAGTCGATACCAGAATACAGAAAGGGTGTACGAGTATGCTGAACCTATAGTTACCCTCGTAAGTCTTCAGTTCCTTAGAGGGTCCAGGAATACATATATTCGATATCTACTTATAGCACATAAAATTACTTTTCCTCTGCTAAAGGGGTATTACAGAGCAATTGGGAAGAGCCCAGAGCAGGAAAAAAGAAAATCTCTGGCATTGTTTGTACTCCCCCCAGCATACTCTCTCTCCCTCTCGCCTGCTCTGATGGCGGCTTCTTTTGTTTGGCTTTTTGTTTGCTTTGCGGCTTTAACGCCAAAACTCAATATTTATTCTTTTCGATTTACCCTTTCCGTGTGCACTCCTGCCTCCTGCCTGCCTGTCCCTCCTGTTCGGGTTCGTGTTTGCTCCCCCCTGCAGCGTGTATCCGCATTAATGCCTGATTTTTATGGCGAAAGCGTACAACCAACGCTTGCTCTTGGTCCTACCCTGCCCCCTGCCCCCTGCTGCTGCTGCACGTCTGTTTGTGGGCGTAATTGAAAATCTCCAGCGCTTCAAATGGCCCACAACTAAATTTTGTGTGGAGCAACTATTTAGTGCCGGTTCACTCTATTGTGGCTGAACCGATAAATCGCTGCCTGCAGGCGGCAGCCGGCCCTCTGATCCATTCAGACGAGAGAGACCGTACGAGGTCCGTCTGTACCATGCGGCGTATGCGCAATTTGTGGAGGGCTGCTGCTCCTGCTGCTGCTGCTGCATTTGTGGAGTGTGCACCCTGCTGCTGCTGGTGGTGCTGCCAATCCTTGTGGCAGTTCGAAATAAAACTGTCGAAAAGAAGTCTTGCGGGCATTTGCCCAAATACAACTTGAAACCCCAAAAACACAAAACCAGGCTAAAAGCTCAATGGTTAGTACAATCTGTGTTTGTGTGTGTTTGTGGATTGCTGCTACTGTATCTGTATATTTGTATACTGCTACTGCTGCTGCTGAATCTGGTATCTGGTATCTGTGTGCAAGCAAATATTGAATCTATTGAACACGTTCCGAACAAATTGCAATTTTATTGTCGCACCTTTTAGCATTGTGTGTGGGGAGACCCTGTCCACCCTCCTCTAGCTGTATGTTTGCCCGGAGGGTTATACTATGTATATCTTAGATATATATTTGAACAACTTTTAGCTGAATGTAAATTATAATTAGCATCTGGCTACTATTGGAAATATTTGCACATAAACAACGTGCTAGAAATGAGTATTTTGTACTTAACTAAAGTGTTCTTCGAACACTTGGAGACTTAACTTTGGATGGGATTATTGGGGCTATTATATTTCGACTGCTTTTCCTAAGTTTTTCTTCAACTAAAACTTAACAAATTTTCAAGTACTTCGCTTTATTTCCATATCGAAACTTCAATCTTCCATTCGTTCTTGCATTTACATTTCTAGCTTGCATTTTCCTAGTTTATATGGCAACCAATCGTTCAATTTTCAATCGTTTTTTTTCCCTCTGTCCATCTCATTGAGCATTCATTAATTTCCCTTTTGTTTCCTTCCTTCCTTTTCACCCTGCCATATCCAGCCATCGTTTCCATCGTTCTATCGTTCGCATTTGATTTCTATTTGTGCCTCTAAAGTGCCCAAAGCTCTGCTTCTCTCTCTCTCTCTCTCTCTGTCTCTGTCTCTGATGGATTTCCCATTGCAGTTTTCTTTTGAGCAGCAGCGGCCTTTCAACAGGTTTTAGCCAGGGGTTTTTTCTCTTTCTGCCCCGTCTTTTAGACTTTCATTCGAACATTCATTTGCATTCACGTAGCTGGTGTTTGAGTTCCATTGATTGGAATTTTAGCATGATTAGGAGTCAAAGGAAGGGGAGAATTTTAAGGAAAATTTAATCCCCCCACCAATCACAGACTTATGTTTTCATTGCCAGATTGCTGCTTAAATCGGTAGATTCCCCCCCACATTCAGATTCAGAATCCATGTGCAAATCCCCTTTCACACCCCTACACCTCGACCCAATCCTTTGTCTGTGGATGGGGCTCCATTTAATAAACATTTACGAGAGAGTTCATGCAACCCGAAAGAAGGACGACTCTGCCGACTGGCGGTGTGCGGTGTGGTGCGGGGGCAGGGTCCCATTGTTGGTCATGCAATGCGCAAACACAAAACTAATTGAATTTTTCGTGCCGCTCTTCCTCCACGTCCCGTTGGTATTTTCTGCAAGTCAGCAAGTGGAACAGGGGCATGCCACACACAAACACAAACAGGGCACAGAGCACAGGGCTATGCCTTTGTCTATGCCCCCAGTACGTGCCACAAATCCGAGTTGTCACGATGTTTGCTGTTGTTTGTTGTTGCCCCAAAACATAATCAGCATATAATTAAAAGCAACACTAACATGCAACAAATTACACGCAAAGTGTGGCGCATGGAAGTATGTATCTTGTAGTTACACGAGAAGTATCTGTATCTACCACTATGACCCAAAAAAAAAAAAACCAAACAAAAGAATGAAATTTTCATTATTACTCGTATACTCGAGTATTTATATATTTTATTTTAATGCTGAATCTGCTGGAGTCTTGTTCTTGGACCCGACCCAGAGGCTACTGCGGCACCATTTTCATGGCCCGTTTTGTGCGTTGCAATCACACACACACACACACACACACACACACGCATACAGTGGCAAGTGCTGCTTAAGTTGCACGCAACAAAAACAGCAACAGAACTTTTTGATTGTCCAAAAAACAGAGCATACGAGTATGACCTAATTGGGTGGTTTTCTGTTTCTGTTTCTGAAAATAGTTTTGTACATAATTCATTTCTGCTGCTGGCGCTGCCATTGCTGCTCGTGCCCCAGATTTTATGCTAATTTCGCATTTATTTTCGCCACTGGAAAACTATAGTATAGGAATATCTGAAACATGAGTGCTGCGCTACTCGTACTATGTCATCGTTTAAGTGCTTTCAGCAGCGTAATTCTGTAAACCTTTTGGAGGGTGATAATGCAACGCGAGACGCCTGACACATGCCCCACATTTTGGTTAATTGTTATCTGTAGTGGCACTCAAATATTAATTGAAATTAGAGCAACCACAAGTACTTTGGAAAATCAATTGTAGAGTGAGATTTTCGAAATATTCGAAATTTATGGATTCGGACAGCATTAACAACACATCATCGAGTCATGTGTGCCCTTTTTGAGTTCCGGATAGAATTTGTATAAACTTTGGAGTGGGAAGAGCAGCAGCAGCAATTGATGATCAAAGCCTCTCAGCCAAAGATTATCTGTAATTTCTGTGATGGCTGTCATTTCTCAGGGCCCCAATTTTTGCCCTGCCACATATCGGCCCCCCTCTTATTTATAGGTGTATTCGCGGCCATCGGCCCAACGGGCGGGCAATCAACAGAAATTTGCGTACATTAAGCGCTTAACTTTTTCTACTGTGGCTCTGGCATGACATTTGCAAACAGGAGCAACAGCAGCAGCAGCAGCAACAGAAGCAAAAACAAGTTAATTACAATAGGATTACCCATGCAACAGGAGGAGGCAAGCGTAGCAGCAGCAGCAGCGTTCATATTTTCCCATTTTGCCCCATTGGCATAATCTCATAAAATGGCATTTATGCGGGGGGGAATTGCTCCCTTTTGCAGGTTTGTGGGCCCTGTTGATGCGTTAATTTGCATGCAACATGCACTATGATTACCCGCAGCAATTTGCAACGGCCATAGCGGACAGTGCGACGGCAGTGGCAGTGGCAGTGGCAACTAGATCGCCCATTAGCGAGGAGGGCATTCCACAAGCTGCTGCAGCTGCTGCTTCTTCCACGGAATGGGAAACGGAATGGGAATGGATTGCTGATTCGGAATCGGAATCGGACAGCACAGCTGGCCGTCGTCCATCCACCGACTGGGCGCCCAGAAATTGTTTGCCATTTGTTGTGCCGTTTCGTTGCTGTTCGCTGCTGCTGCTGCTGCTTCCGACTGCGTGTGTTTGTGTGTGTGTGTGTGCGTGTTTGGTTTGCCGCGACTATTTGCACTGCTGCGACGCCAATAGAGGGGAGAAAAAAAACAAACAAAGAAAACTGGACAGCAAGAAATCAAGAGATGGTGGGAATGGGAGATGCACTCACAGTTTTTGCTGTTCGCCCAGTTGTATAATTTGCAAATTGTTTGTTGTTGTTGTTTCTGCTGCTGCTGCTGCTTCCCATCAGCAGCCATACAGCCATACATATGTAAGAAACAGCAGCAGAAGCAGCTGACTCGGTTTTAATTATAAAAGTGCTACCTACTCCTTTGCTTTGTATACCCTTTGACAGAGTCGAGGTATTCTGTTACTGAGAAGACGTTTGCAAACAGAAGGGTAACAAAAATTCAGAGGATTAACAGTGGCTGAGTGAGCCTTGAAAACGCAGCAGCCAATAAGCGAATGCAAATAAATACAACAAATGTATTTACGCAGCAGAGTAAAGTACCGTTGGATATTTCGTATGCGTCGCAATTGCAGAGAGCGTGCGAGAGGAGCGTGCTCTCAGGCGTTTTGTGTGTCGCATTTGCAAACGTTGCGAGAGGAGCGTTTCAGCAAATGTCGAAGAGATGAAGCGAATGAAGAATCGAAAGAAGAATGCAAGAAGGTGGACGTACATACATATATTTCGTGCGAGTTGAGAAATAACAGTTTCGATCCTAAAAAAAATGCAAGAAGCGGAGAAGCGCCTGCCTACGGCGATCACTGGCGTATGCAAATATTTACAGGAAATATTTGTATATACATAGTATGTATTTGTATGCATTACATGTCAACAAATAAGCCAATGAACATCCCAATCGGCAAATCGAACTAAATGTAATTCAATTGAAATGAATATAATAAGAATAATGACTCTGTAAGGGTATCAAATACAACGACTATCCCACTGCCCCGTTTTCAGCCTTCTTTTGCCTTCTTGTTTGTTGTTTTGTTAATGTCAGCAATTTCCTCAGTTATTTGTTGTTTCCCATTTGTTTTCACACAAAAAGTTCTACTATAAGTTGGAACATTTTGTTGCTTGTTTTGCTTCTTTCTTGTTGCTCGTTGCTCGTTGCATTTCGTTTATTTTCGAATTGTGTGTTTAACATTCAACGGAACCATACCCTGAGGGGATGGAGGAGGGACCATCTTTTGTATGTAATTTGATTACTCTGTTTATCCAAGCAGATTTATTGTTGCACGCGAGCATGGATCGCCCTTATCGATCTCTCCCTCTCTGTGGCTGCAGTTCATCATCATCATAATGCCCATCCTTCTCGTGGCTAGACGCGCGACCTCTCGAATGTGTGATTCATCTGTAGCCAGCACTAATGGTGGGCAGTGCATTTCGATGGCTGCAGTTTTGTGATGCTCTGCGGTTGTACTATGTACAACAAGAAGTATTTATAGATTGATGTGTTCTTTGTTCTCTGCAGAAATACTTTTGCAATGTGTGTGCATGTCCAAAATGAATTGATGGAATCATCTTTGGATACAAGTGGGAACGTTCAAGTCAATCGCTGCTGCTGCCGCCAGCCACTCTCTCTCTTTGGCATTTGCATATAGATAGATGGACTCCTTTTGTGGCAACATACAGAAATCTAAAATAATTAATAAGTGCCACCGCATGCCCACCAGCCGCATGTGCAATTTGTGACTAAAATGCTTTTCAATTACATTTTTAATATGTACGAGTATGTACGAGTATGTATGTATGTTTATACATATGTACATACACTTTTCAAGAGGCAGAGACACCATTATTTTTCATTCCGAATCCGAGACGCGCGTCTGCCTGGCGCCTGCCGAAATGTAAGCCAATCTAAGAGGCCGCATATGTACATATGTGTATGTAGCGAGTGTGCCGCCTGACCAAATATGGGGGCATGCAACATGCCCAGGCCAGCAGGCAAGCAGGCAGCACCGATCTCTGTGCTGTGTGCCACTGTGGCACGCATAATCGCAGTTGACATTTTCATTCCGAGATTAGTGCAAAGTGCAGCCCAAAGTGTGCGTGCACGACGGAAAAGGAAACTTTTTGCAGTTGCACAAATGCATCTACAGATGCAGTTGCAGATACAGTTACAGCGCACACATACACATACACATGTCTTTATACTATTTTGTACTGTGGATTTATTTTGTTGTATATTCAAATGCGAATGCAAATAAATGGCTGTGCGATTGTCGCTGCAGCCGCCGCAATAAATTTTACATGCAACATACACACACAGACGTGGCGCCAAAATCTGCCAGCTTCGATGTCAGGCAGCAAGCAGCAATAACAGCAACAACAACGAGAGCAGAGGCAGCAAGCAGCAACAGTAACGCTGTGTTCGTGGCATGTTGCAAAGCTGGCAGCATCCAGCAATCGAGCGGAATTTGCCACACAAATTGAAAACTTATGCGGCACATTAACAATTTACCAGCAACAGCAGCAGCAGCAGCGAATTGTTGGGATTTTCACTCGCGTGTGTGGCAGCTGCAAAATGCAAAATAATCGCCCCGGCAACGTCTGCAAAAATAACAAACAAATAATTGAATATGCAACAAAACAGTGGGGCAACCAGGCAGATGAACCCATGCGGTAGTAGCCTTTGCTGGTGTCTACTGTGGCCTAGCCGCACTGTAGTAGAGTTTTTTTTGTGTGGCAATTCAACAGAAAATGCATTTTTGGTTTAACTGCGATAATCATTCTGAATCTGACAGTTGCCTTGAAGGGGACTTTAAGGCTACATACAACCTTGACCTTAACTATAGCTCTAGTTGGTGGCTTAAAGGGAATCTCTCCCTGTGATTAAATATCAATAAAAAAATGATTACTTTGCTGGTTTAAATCGCTTGCCAAATGCCTGCTAAGTACCTTGACCGAGCGTACCAGCTATTGCTAGGTGTAATCAATAGATTACAATAGTACCTGCCAATAGCCAAAGTTTTAGAAAATGATAACAGTTTATTTTAGGGCCAGAGACTGTCTCCTGACAGCTGAAACATGAATGCCGCTTTGGCTTTCGATTCTTCGAATCGATAAGATACGAATGAAGGAAATCGCACATTATCGCGGCACTAGCAAAAGAAACCAAAAATAAACAGATTTGGGGAAAAGTTCAACGAACCAAGAAGCGAAGAGAAGAGAAGAGAGTGAGGGGTAGGTATAGTGTATGATCTACCTCAACGATGATGTTATGACGATGATGATGATGATCTATCTATGTATAACAGGGAAAACGTGTCATAGCCAGAGCTGGAAAATCAACGAACCATAAAAC